>CM061529.1:16613726-17344376 GCA_030068015.2 Neoceratitis asiatica
CCTTAACAAGAGGACACCAGGATATTTATAAATATTTATGTTAGAGCGTAACGTGGTTCGTAAAATTCCTTAGAATTTGGAATCAAACCTCTGAATTTTGTCAATATTAGTTGCAGAGGTTGTACCCCGCAGTTGAATACCATACATCCAAATTTGCCTTAGAAGTGCGTTGTAAATTAGTACTATCTAGTATTGGCGCAGAATTTGTATGTAAAAGCCATTTTAGAACAGCTACTTTTAAAATCATAAGTAACATTTTGTGATCTAAGTGTTTTTTGCCAAGTGAGCTTTCTATCAAAGTGTATACCGGGACATGTTACGTCATTTGCTTGGGGAATATTTAAACCATTTAATTAATTAATTAATTATGCCCAACGGTTACCCTCCTCCCGCCCAACCGACACGAGGGGCGCCATCCGCATAACGTACGGAATATGCCGAGTCAATAAAGCAAGAGTTTGTTAAGCGTCGAGATTTAAAACTGCTCAGCTACAGAAAACAAATTCATCAGCTGAAATAAAAGATTATTTATACTACAATAGAAAATTAGTGGGTTACTTGTTAAGAGAAGTTAGTATAGCATTTTTTGTTACGAAAAGTGAGTCGGTCATATCGAATATGCTGGAATAACAATTGAAATCCTGACGTAAACGGCGAAACGGTTCATATAGTTCAAAGTTTGTTTTACAAGATTTTAAGAATATTGGTCTAAATTGTCGTGGTAATCAGATGGGGACATTAAAATTTACTTCACCTAAGAGAAATGAACTCCAAATCAGTCCATTTAGTAGCTTGACTAAAAAACTTATTCATAACATTTCTCTACTGCTAGAAAGTGTGGGTAAATTTATAAGTTTTAAGCGACTAGGATACGGAGGAAGATTTTGGCGGGAATCCCAGTGCAAATGATGCAAAGCAAACAACAGAAACTGTTTTTGCACGGACTCAATTTTATCAGAATGGATTTTATAATTAGGGTTCCACACAACCGAACCGTATTCCAATATTGGTCTTACTAATGAAGTAAAAAGTATTTTCGTAACATAAGGGTCTCTAAATTCTTTAGACCACCGCTTTATAAAGGCAAGGACACCTTTAGCGTTGAACACAGTTGTATTAATATGAAGGTTGAAGTTGAGCTTGGTATCCATTGTTACACCCAAATCAACAAAATTACATACTTGCTCTAGACTATAGTTGTTTATTGTGTAAGATGGTGGTTGAACATATTTTCATGTAAATAACATGGTTTTACATTTATTAAGGTTAAGAGGCATATCATTGTTATTACACCAAGTTACTAAATTGTTCAAATCGGTTCGTAATAAACATCTTTCATTAATTGAGGTATAAGATGGGAAAAGCTTTACATCATCGGCATATAATAAAATCTTTGAATATTTTATAACCGAAGACAAATCGTTAATAAATAACAAGAACAGAATCGGCCCCAGGTGGCTACCTTGCGGAACACCAGATGTTACATCAATTATGTCAGAGAAGGTATCATTAAATAATACTCTTTGAGTCCTGTTGCAGAGATAGGAAGATATCCATTGGAGAAGGCTTGGTTGAAATCCAAGAATATCTAGTTTTTTAATAAGTATTGTATGATTTACTCTGTCGAATGCTTTACTGAAGTCAGTATATATAACATCAGTATTCTTGTTTTCTCTAAATCCATTTGAAACGGGAGTAACAAATTCCAGCAAATTAGTAATAGTAGATTTCCCTTTGCAAAATCCATGCTGGGAACTGGAAATTAAAGGAAATATGGAAAAAGTTAATTGGGCAGTAATTATGGCTTCAAAAAGTTTAGGTATAGCAGCTATCCCTCTATAATTTTCAATCAAAGATCTACTACCATTCTTATGCAAGGTATTATAAATGATTTTTTCCATGTCAAAGGGAATATGCCTTGTTTTAGGGATGCATTAAAGAGGTTTGTCAAAGGCCGGTACAAATTTTCAGAACAATATTTAAGAAAGCATGTTGGAGTCATGTCAGGGCCGTAACTGAAAGAGCTCTTTAAAGCCTTTAATTGGCACAACACATCTTCGGAAGAAACAATTGGATAATTTGAGGATAAAAATTCTCTTGACGGACAAAATTATTTTCAGTTGAATTGATAATGTAACTAGACCTGAAAAATTGTGCAAACATATTAGAGATATGAATAAAATCACTTGATGTAGTGGATTTATATGTCATGGATGATGGAAACAAAGAGACTCTGCGTTTGGAGTTAACGAAGTCATAAAACATCTTAGGATTGCGTACAATGCTCCTTTTAACCTTATTTAAGTAGTTGTTGTAACATATTTTGCTAAGTTCGAAGTACTTACGACGTAGCTTTGAGTATCTTACATAGTCTGTAGGCAAGGTTGTTATTTTAAACTGTTTAAAGGTGCGAGATTTTCTGTTTTTTAACAAATTTAAATCTTTTGTAAACCATAAATTGGTACATTTAGTTAAAGCACAAGCACGTTTTGGTACAAAATTTTCAAATAATTTTACAATTGCATTATTAAAATGAAGAACACTTTCCTCGATATTACCTTTATAGACAGGCCAAATCAATGTGGATAGTTCCAGATTTAACTTTTTTAAGTTAGCTTTTGCAAAATTAAAGCAAGAACTAGAACCAAATAGAGATGCCGCGTTATCAACCCGTAAGCTGTCCATGACTTCAAAAGTTATAACCAAAGAAGGATGATAGGTATCCTCTGGTAGAACAAAAGGATCGCACCGAGTCACAGAAAATTTTGAAATATTGTCAACATACACTAAATCCAGGATTTTATGAAATTTATTTTGTACTAAATTAATTTGGTTAACGCAAAGCTCAGACATTTTCTCTAAGAACTCAGTAAAACATGGTCGAGTACAAACGGGAGTGATGTTATCATCGATTTGTCTCCATGATATACAGGGCAAATTAAAGTTTCCCAAGACCATAATGGAGTCAGAATCTTTCATCAATGAAATAATACTTTCAATTGATCTAATAAGTTGAAGATATACTGATATGTCAGACTGGGGAGGTATGTAAGATAAAATTATATAAATAAAGTTCTTACCAGTACGAACACGGATGCATTTAAGTTCAATGGAATCTATGCGAGAAGTACAAACTTCTTCTGAGGGTAAAGACGAATGAACCGCAAGAAGAACTCCCCCTCCGATTCTGTTCAAGCGATCACTTCTATAGATTTGATACTCGTTGCATAAAATCTCATTATCAAAAACGTGAGGTTTTAGCCACGTTTCTGTAAATAAAATTACGTTGAAGTTGCAATGAAGACTGCTTAAATAAAGATCAGTCAACTTGTTATTCAGCCCCCTAACATTTTGATAATAAATACGCAGGGAAGGATTACTTATTAGTTTTTTGGTAACCCGATTGGAGGACATGTTTGAGGCCGTAAGGACGATCCACAGATGATACCAAATTTGTCTGGAAAGTTCTCAGTGAGAAAGCCCGATTGTATTATAATAAAACGCCTTTTAGACCGATATTACTCAAAAATATTGTAAAATTGTACAGGCAAAGTTTTATGAATTTTGTATAATAGACCTTTATGACGTGCGCTACGTCAAGAAATATTGCACAGCAGTATTACTTGAACTCGAAAACATTACTAATTTCATTGGTACTTTGATGGCCTTGTTCGATATTACCACGTTTTTCGCGAAAACCGATATGGTGTTCAGGTATCACTTTGTTACGATAAAGAAAAGGAGATATTTTTGGTAGCAGAATTCTTTCGAATAATTTGGAAATGCAGGGTTATAGACTTATTGGTCTGTAAAAAGACGCCTTTTTATGGTTTTGGCTTGGTTTGGCTACATAAAATAATAATAATTAATGACTTTTTTCACGCGTTTGGAAAGTAACTCAGTTTCAGGACGGCATAAAAGAGTTCAGGGAGCAGTGCTAGTGCAACTCTTGGTAGCTCTTTTAAAAAATTTTCATTGTTTACTTTGGGTCCACTTTCTGAGTCACACTTACAACTTCTAGGGTAAATGTTTTAACTGTCACTGGGATTTCAAGGCCTTTCTCGATTAACTCCCGCAGCGTAAAATTTTTAGTTGCATCATTTCGCTGGAACACATTACGTGAATATCTTGCAAAACAATGTGCCCTTTCTTGGGTACTATGGGTCCATTTATCATTTGTGTTATTAATTGGCATATTTTCTATAACTGGAGCTTAGAGTTGTTATGTGCAGAGTAAAAATTTTTTTAGTAGAATTTGGCGTCAGTTTTTCTATGTTCAGACATTAAGATCATCTGTTTTTTTCAGCGCACTTTTCAGCTTCCTCTCTGCTATTTGCAACCGCAAATTCAGACAGGACAGCGATGTGCTTGCCATTCTATCCAAAAGTTACGCTTATTTATTCCTAATACTTTTATTTCCATATTTTTACGATTTTTAGGCTCGTACCTTTTTATTTTTTACTACCAATTAGTTACGGAATCTGCTTTCACTTCGGAAGCCGCACAATAAGTAATAAGCCCGCAATAATAAGTAATAAAATCTTATAACTAAATTAAACATAATAACACATCAACACAAATGGGCTGCTGGCTCAATGTTCTCTTCAGACGGTTTTGAATTTTTGCGGAGACCAAGGTGTTAGCCAAAGCGTTTGGATGATTAGACAGTTTTGTTATGTTTATTTATATAATATATTATATTTGACAATATTTGTCGGGCAAGTTGAACCCCTAACTGCATTCCATACATCCATATCGGCTTTATTGTCGCTTTATAGAGGAAGATTTTTTTTGTCCAGACTGAGTCCAGATTTCTTGCTTATAAGACAATGCATACTGGCATATTGCCGAGATGTGTCGGCTCCAGGTTAAGTGCCTGTCTACGTGAATTCCGAGGTATGTAATTTCTTTAGCTTGCGGAATAGTTGCATTGTTAAGTTTCGCAAGTTGTTTGCACTTATCTTAATTGCCTTTCATGTGCCATTTTGTTAACCATTCTTCAATTATTTTAAGATGCTGCCCTAATACTTTTGTGGCTGTAAAGGGGCATTTGTGCTGACTTAATATAGCAGTGTCTTCCGCAAAAGTTACTTTACTTACTTTGTCACTTGTAGGAATGTCTGCCGTATACAGTATATATGGTAATGGGCCAATAGCACTACCTGGCGGAACACCTGCCTTTATTGGCTTTCCTCGAAAGCCTTTCGTATTTCATTAGTTATTCGATGTACTTGTCCACTTGTTCCGTGTTGTTCGGAGTAATGTTATTTTCATAGAGAAACGGCGACAGAACCTTTTCCCAAAGTTTGGAAAGGCAAGGCAATAGACTGATTGGTCTATATGATGCGGTTACGCCTTTACCTCGTTTAGTTATCATAATTATCTGCACCTCTTTCCATGGTTGTGGATATCCTAGCTTTAATACTTAAGTACTAGAAATATGAGAGCAATGCTCGGCAGTTCCTTTAGCATTTTTTGTATGATATGATCGTAACCAGGAGCCTTTTTTGGATCTAGGACGGCAATTACTTTTTTATCTTTGAAGCAAATGTGCCGCAAGAAACACTGTATTTTGAACACTTTGATTTAGTGGCAGAGGTGCAGTACCTGTAGCAGTGTTTGGCTGGAATACCATACTGAGGTGTTCTGCAGAGCAAGTTGCCTTTCTTTTTCAGTTGTAGATCAGGAACCCTTACGTAGTTTCAACGGCGCTTCAGTTTTTACTGGTGGCTTAAGATTTTTCTAGCTTTGCATAACAAAGTTTTTAGTAGAAACGTTTTGAGACAAAGACGCTAGGAGATTTTTATAGCTTTTTCTTGATCGTATCTTAATAAAAAATTTATAATTCTCTCTCCCATTGAAAAGGGTACTGATATTCAACAGGTTGTTCGTTCAATCTAATAACTGCTGGGTACTGATCAGCACTGGTTTCAATACTCAATTTCTATATATGCTCTTTCAAAATCAATTAGATCTGGTAGTTTCCTTGGATCTATCGGCCAGAAAGTTGACCGTCTAGGTAAGATAAAATCGAAACTGATTTTGGTCTCAAGACGCATTTATATGACTGTCGACCTTTTAGATTTATTAGGTGGGATCCCCAACAAATATGCTTCACTTATAATCTCCTCCAGATAAAAATCTATCTCCGAATTTCGAAAAAGTTATTGAAATGCTTGTCTGTTATTACGAATCGTGGCGGGCAGTATACTGTGGTCAAAGTAAGATCAACTACTCTATTTTTAAGAATAATTGAAGTTGACCACAATCAGTTTGTCGCAGAGGAGTGAAGAAGGCTATATTTTAAACGATTCCTTATTAGTATGGCTGAGCCACCATGGGGTTTGCCACCCGGGTGGTTACTGATATACCTTTCAAAACCAAGGATATACATATTAAATTTATTGGTGAGGTGAGTTTCCAATATGAGCATAACATAAACTTCATTACTCTGAAGAAATAACTTGAGGGCTGATTTAAGTTGATTAACACCATTGTTATTCCATAAACAAATTCTCAATACGCTCGTTTTTTGGACATTGAAGTTTGAAGCATTTGATTTTGGGCTTTTTTTTTTTAGGTATTGAACCATGTTTTACATGGTTGACATAAATTCTGTCATGGAGTTGGTCAAATTCAGAGCCTTTGCCTCTACTCCATTACTGGTAGGGACTGTTCACTTGCTTTTAATACGCCAGCATAGATCATTTGACCATATGTCACCTTTAAGTATAATGTTATCAGCATACATAGTGGAGCCCTCTGTTTTTATCCTTTTTGCATTGCTCATATTGATTTCTTTCTGGCTGTCTCACTTTTTTCTTATGCTTATGTTTGTGCTGTTTTTGGTGTACAAAAAGATGTTACACTCTTTATTTTTTCTATGCTGCTTTCCTATAAATTGAGAAGCATCGTTTGCCTTTGCACTGCCGTTGGGCGAAGAACGACAGTTGTTGCGACTGAATGCCGTCGGTCGTATTGGTTTGAGCGATCGCTCAACACATCGCTGTTTCATCACTTATTGTTTATGTTTTTTTTGCTTTTATTTATTAATTGCATTTTTTTGCTCGTTTGTTTATTTATTTATATGCTTTGGTTTTTGCGTCAAATCAATCCTTTGCACTTGTTTAAATTAATATATGGCTATTAAAGCGTTCCTTAAATTGATTTTCTTTCATTTTAAACTTTGGAGAACTATAGACGACTGAGAGGTTTAAAAAATTGCCATAATTATTGAAAGCTACTAAAGTAGCATGTTGGTAATTGGTGGAAAATAACTGTAAGACGAAGTGCCTAAGCGGCTTCTTAGAAGGACTCCGATGCCGCCGTACACTTTACCATCGGGGTGATTTGTGGAAAGGAATATGAACCCTTGTATATAAAAATTGTACAGCCCTTGGTCGGATAAAATCAGAGTCACTCTGCTGTGTAGAACCGGCTGTTGTGAGAGTCTGACTCCGCAGTGTGGTGTCCCCTCCCCGCTGCTATTCAGTTTTTATATTTCGAGTCTTCCTCTACCACCAGAAGGTGTCTCTTGATCTCATATGCCGATGATTGTTCGATAGTTGGCCTGGATATGATAGCCTTTGTTCAAAAGTAAACTGCTATATCGCCGACCTTTCCCACTTCCTCACTGCACAACATCTACACTTATAATCTGCAGAATCCTCGGCCACCATGAAAGTCGATGAGTTAAAAATTCTAAGTATAAATAATCCCAAGTTACGACTGCAATTGCCACTAAAGTACAGAGCCGCAACAAAATCCTCAAGTACCCGGCAGCACTGTCCCTGATATGTTCTAAACAATAGTATTAGCTTACCCTGCGATGTAATACCTAACGGTAGTCTCGCAGGACACGTATACCAAAGTTAGATATTTTTTAGTAGGTTATAGCCTCACACAACTATTGATAGGACAACAGGGAATTTCGATGATTTTTCAATATTATAGCAATAAAAAAATTTCAAAAAAAACACTATGCATGGTTGTAATAACATAAAATTTTGTAATAATTATGTGCTGCAAAATTGTATTTTATATTTCATAAAGGACGACGCTGGAGCTGGTCCGATCCTGTATTATTTTTTTATTCACATTCGAATGCCTCCAATCTGTTTCACTTAAAAATGCACTTCTAATCAAAGCTGGCACTAGTCCCGCCCAGGATTATGCTTTAATTTCATAATTCAATTCAAAGGTGTTTAATTAAAAGTAACACTCATAACTTCCAACCAACATTAACGCCATCAGAATTGTTCTTGCGAACAGGTGCTACTTTGGTCTGATCAGGCAATTGAAAAAACCTCTATACAAATAAAGACCAAACTCTACAGCCGATGGAACAATGAGCTGTACGCAATATATGGCGACATAGTTTACTAAAATGGATGAGAGCACTTTTGCTTTGAAAGTATTCGATTGAGTACCTACCGGTGGAAGAGTAAAACTTCCACTCCTGGCTGAACTTAGTATCTCCAAGCGCGGTCAAATAGAGAGAAAAAATTAATGGCGCGATTTTGTAAATTGGCAACACAAATATTCAAAGTAAATTAAAGAGAACAGATGGTATGTTTTGTAACTGTAACTTTAAAATCTTTCCTATCATTATCTCTCGTTTTTTTTTCTAAGTTTGGTTTTATAATGGAAAAGTATATACACATTTATATCCACATTTATATCCACCATTTCTCGAATTCATTGTTTCTTTTGTCTTGTTTTTTAAGTACTTACTATTTTATCTATTCAATTTCAATAATATCAAATAATAACAGCTAACTTAAATTTTTGCAATACTTTTAATCGATCTTTTCTGTACACATATATTATAATCCGAGCAAAAACTCACCAATCTACTAAATTTCAAAGAAACCGAACTTGCTCCCAAGTCCATTTCCGACATTTGTTTGCCTAGTCGAAAAGATTCCTTCAAAAATTTAGGAAATTTGAATCATAGGAATATTTTCCTCAAAAAGGTCGGTATCGGCTCAACCTCCTGGAAAGAAATTAATTCAAGTAAATAGAGCTTAACATTTTTGGAAGAAGTGTTGCTTATCTTGATTTAGGCAAAAAGCTACCTATGTATTAAATTTCATGTAAATCGAACGATAAATAAAAAAATTTGACATGGATCGGTTCTTGTAGAAAAAAATTTAGACAAAAAGCTACCTGTGTATCAAATTCAAGCAAATCGAACTCTGAATAAGACCACATTTTAAGTAAATAGAAAAATATATCAGATTTTTTGAGAAAAATCGTTACGTCAGGATAAGTAATTTTTTTCATAATCTGCTCCTGATAATAACAAATACATGCGTGATGCCGTGACCAAGGGTATTAGGGATTAATTTATAAATATATATATAGAAGTTCTTCTTAGTGAACCTCTATGGTCTCACAAAATTGTTATCAAAAGTATGATACAAAATTATTTTATGTAAAAAGTTTTACAAAGCATGAGTTAATGAATGTATTATTTATCAGCAGCAAACAATTTAAAAGATCAAAACATCCTTATTAGTAGTGAACAATTCAAATGTATCAAAAATTCATTCTTATGAGTAGTAAACAACTAAAATGTATCAAAACACCGAAAGTAACCCCAAAAAATATTTCTAAAGAAGCAGAACTAACAGCACAAGTTGACACACTTACCCAACAATTTCGTAAGCAAACCCTGCAATTAAATTCCCTACAAGAAGAGCCTAGGTGCGATGGTGATAAAAACTCGTACCAGTCACGGAGAGTCAAAGCCTGAAAGTTTATGGAAGACATGAAAGAATCACAAAAAATCATAAATTCTATAGAAAAGTTGTAATCATCCGTACAAAAATAGTAGGAGCAGCAACAGATATATTATGCAATCATAACATATACGCCTAACATTATACGCCGATCAAACTAAACGTTTGCAGAGCAAAGGCCACTGTTTGTGCTACTAAACGAGATGAAGAAAGAGATGAAGATATACCAAAGCGAAATAATAAAGCGTTTAATTTGTGCTTATGAAAATTGAAAAAAGCAACTTAACATTCGCGAAATGGTGAAGCTATGAAGACATATGCAAACCATGAAGCTGTTCGAACAGGGAACATGCCTATGCTATTATGAGTACAATCATTGGCAACTATAATCAACAATTTCAAATACAACTAAGATGTGTCCAACAAAAATTAAGAAATCAAACAGAAGAAAGACCACGATCATATAAATAATGCAATGCCTATGGAAATGAACAACTTTAGACAGTTTATACGCACAACTTGACACCAACAAATGTACCAAAACTCGTTCAAAAGAGAAAAAAATCCATCGCACAACTTCAATCAACACAAACGAATCAACTGAGTGAATATGAAAAACTCAAACGAAAGTCATATTTTCTCAGTAGAAAATTAGAAAATATAATTAAACACAAGAAATGAATATCCTATTCCAAAGCCATTGAAAGAAATTAGATCTAACTAGGACTAGCTAGCTTCTACAGGAAATTTATTCAAATTTAGCAGCAAAACCAAAACCTTTGACTATATACTCACGCGATGGCAACGGCATGAGTAAAAACAAAAGTGGGAGGATAGAAGTTAAATTAGATGAAGCAGGTATAGGAGCTATATATAAACAAAATCAAGAGTGAACTCCAAGCTCAAGTAGAACTAAAGGGTGTTTTTTTATAGAGGTATAGAACTTTAAGTTATAATAAAACAACGATGGATTATTCGATTGACATGAATTTTATTTATCCGAAACATAATCTTGTGGCATTACATTTTAAATATGATTTCTGGCATATGACCGCCACGGCTGCCGCGGATGTAGTCCAATCTGGAAGTCCAATTTTCGATCACTTTTTCCAACCTTTGTGGCCGTATATCGGCAATAACACGGCGAATGTTGTCTTCCAAATAGTCAAGCATTTGTGGCTTATCCGCATAGACCAATGACTTTACATAGCCCCACAGAAAGTAGTTCAGCGGTGTTAAATCACAAGATCTTGGAGGCCAATTCACAGGTCCAAAACGTGAAACTAGTCGGTCACCAAACGTGTCTTTCAATAAATCTATTGTGGCACGAGCTGTGTGACATGTTGCGCCGTCTTATTGAAACCACATCTCCTGGACATCATGGTTATTCAATTCAGGAATGAAAAAGTTAGTAATCATGGCTCTATACCGATCACCATTGACTGTAACGTTCTGGCCACCATCGTTTTTGAAAAAGTACGGACCAATGATTCCACCAGCCCATAAAGCGCACCAAACAGTCAGTTTTTCTGGATGTAACGGTGTTTTAACATACACTTGAGGATTACCTTCACTCCAAATGCGGCAGTTTTGTTTGTTGACGTGGCCATTCAACCAGAAGTGCGCTTCATCTCTAAACATCGCTAAATGGACGTAGTGCGCGATACGTTTTCCGCACAGAACCATTATTTTCGAAATAAAATTGCACTATTTACAAGCGTTGTTCAGGCGTGAGTCTATTCATGATGAATTGCCCAACCAAACTGAGAATAAAGCACTTGAGAGCTGTTAAATCGGTCGTCATCTTGAAAAGTAATGCCAACTTAAAGTTCTATACCTCTATAAAAACACCGTTTATAACATAGCACAGACCATCAAGTCAGAATACTTTTGAGGGGCAGAACGAAGTTCGAATATTGCTTTTTGAGTAGAAGCCTAGCAAATTTTATCAGAAATTGCCCAAAGCGTTCGAGATGTTTTAGTTGCGGTCAGTCCGGTCATCGGGCTATAGAATGCAAAAACGGGTAAAATAGCTTAAAACCGGAAAGCAGATAGTAAACTCGAGGGGAAATGAGTGTGAAGTTTATGGGAAGAAAAGCGGATTGAATTTTTAAGATTTGCATTTGAATGAGTCGAAAGTGTCGGCAGTTATAGACAAATAGACCTATATACCCTTTTAATGAATAAAACTTTTAAATTGCAATTTTTTATATAACAAATAAATAAAGAATGCTCAAATTCCTTGCACAGACTTCTTTGATGGATATAAGAAAAGAGTGTTTTTTATGCGTGTGGATTTCAATGAGGCAATACTTTTTTCGGATTTGGTCCTTTTGATAGCTGTTGCTGTTACCTGATTTATATTCAGCTTGGTTTGCCATTTCAAAATGAGTAGACTTATTACCAAAATAATGGTTCAATTCGCGCGAAGCACCGTCCAATTATCGATCGACAACAGTGTCAGTAATTCGTAAAACCGTGGATTGGTTTTGCACCGCGTTTACTCTAGTGGATAATGCACATCCTCATACATGACGTATGAGAGCACTTTTGCTTTGAAAGTATTCGATTGAGTACCTGCCGGTGGAAGAGTAAAACTTCCACTCCTGGCTGAACTTAGTATCTCCAAGCGCGGTCAAATAGAGAGAAAAAATTAATGGCGCGATTTTGTAAATTGGCAACACAAATATTCAAAGTAAATTAAAGAGAACAGATGGTATGTTTTGTAACTGTAACTTTAAAATCTTTCCTATCATTATCTCTCGTTTTTTTTTTTCTAAGTTTGGTTTTATAATGGAAAAGTATATACACATTTATATCCACCATTTCTCGAACTTAGAAAATTCATTGTTTCTTTTGTCTTGTTTTTTAAGTACTTACTATTTTATCTATTCAATTTCAATAATATCAAATAATAACAGCTAACTTAAATTTTTGCAATACTTTTAATCGATCTTTTCTGTACACATATATTATAATCCGAGCAAAAACTCACCAATCTACTAAATTTCAAAGAAACCGAACTTGCTCCCAAGTCCATTTCCGACATTTGTTTGCCTAGTCGAAAAGATTCCTTCAAAAATTTAGGAAATTTGAATCATAGGAATATTTTCCTCAAAAAGGTCGGTATCGGCTCAACCTCCTGGAAAGAAATTAATTCAAGTAAATAGAGCTTAACATTTTTGGAAGAAGTGTTGCTTATCTTGATTTAGGCAAAAAGCTACCTATGTATTAAATTTCATGTAAATCGAACGATAAATAAAAAAATTTGACATGGATCGGTTCTTGTAGAAAAAAATTTAGACAAAAAGCTACCTGTGTATCAAATTCAAGCAAATCGAACTCTGAATAAGACCACATTTTAAGTAAATAGAAAAATATATCAGATTTTTTGAGAAAAATCGTTACGTCAGGATAAGTAATTTTTTTCATAATCTGCTCCTGATAATAACAAATACATGCGTGATGCCGTGACCAAGGGTATTAGGGATTAATTTATAAATATATATATAGAAGTTCTTCTTAGTGAACCTCTATGGTCTCACAAAATTGTTATCAAAAGTATGATACAAAATTATTTTATGTAAAAAGTTTTTACAAAGCATGAGTTAATGAATGTATTATTTATCAGCAGCAAACAATTTAAAAGATCAAAACATCCTTATTAGTAGTGAACAATTCAAATGTATCAAAAATTCATTCTTATGAGTAGTAAACAACTAAAATGTATCAAAACACCGAAAGTAACCCCAAAAAATATTTCTAAAGAAGCAGAACTAACAGCACAAGTTGACACACTTACCCAACAATTTCGTAAGCAAACCCTGCAATTAAATTCCCTACAAGAAGAGCCTAGGTGCGATGGTGATAAAAACTCGTACCAGTCACGGAGAGTCAAAGCCTGAAAGTTTATGGAAGACATGAAAGAATCACAAAAAATCATAAATTCTATAGAAAAGTTGTAATCATCCGTACAAAAATAGTAGGAGCAGCAACAGATATATTATGCAATCATAACATATACGCCTAACATTATACGCCGATCAAACTAAACGTTTGCAGAGCAAAGGCCACTGTTTGTGCTACTAAACGAGATGAAGAAAGAGATGAAGATATACCAAAGCGAAATAATAAAGCGTTTAATTTGTGCTTATGAAAATTGAAAAAAGCAACTTAACATTCGCGAAATGGTGAAGCTATGAAGACATATGCAAACCATGAAGCTGTTCGAACAGGGAACATGCCTATGCTATTATGAGTACAATCATTGGCAACTATAATCAACAATTTCAAATACAACTAAGATGTGTCCAACAAAAATTAAGAAATCAAACAGAAGAAAGACCACGATCATATAAATAATGCAATGCCTATGGAAATGAACAACTTTAGACAGTTTATACGCACAACTTGACACCAACAAATGTACCAAAACTCGTTCAAAAGAGAAAAAATCCATCGCACAACTTCAATCAACACAAACGAATCAACTGAGTGAATATGAAAAACTCAAACGAAAGTCATATTTTCTCAGTAGAAAATTAGAAAATATAATTAAACACAAGAAATGAATATCCTATTCCAAAGCCATTGAAAGAAATTAGATCTAACTAGGACTAGCTAGCTTCTACAGGAAATTTATTCAAATTTAGCAGCAAAACCAAAACCTTTGACTATATACTCACGCGATGGCAACGGCATGAGTAAAAACAAAAGTGGGAGGATAGAAGTTAAATTAGATGAAGCAGGTATAGGAGCTATATATAAACAAAATCAAGAGTGAACTCCAAGCTCAAGTGGAACTAAAGGGTGTTTTTTTATAGAGGTATAGAACTTTAAGTTATAATAAAACAACGATGGATTATTCGATTGACATGAATTTTATTTATCCGAAACATAATCTTGTGGCATTACATTTTAAATATGATTTCTGGCATATGACCGCCACGGCTGCCGCGGATGTAGTCCAATCTGGAAGTCCAATTTTCGATCACTTTTTCCAACCTTTGTGGCCGTATATCGGCAATAACACGGCGAATGTTGTCTTCCAAATAGTCAAGCATTTGTGGCTTATCCGCATAGACCAATGACTTTACATAGCCCCACAGAAAGTAGTTCAGCGGTGTTAAATCACAAGATCTTGGAGGCCAATTCACAGGTCCAAAACGTGAAACTAGTCGGTCACCAAACGTGTCTTTCAATAAATCTATTGTGGCACGAGCTGTGTGACATGTTGCGCCGTCTTATTGAAACCACATCTCCTGGACATCATGGTTATTCAATTCAGGAATGAAAAAGTTAGTAATCATGGCTCTATACCGATCACCATTGACTGTAACGTTCTGGCCACCATCGTTTTTGAAAAAGTACGGACCAATGATTCCACCAGCCCATAAAGCGCACCAAACAGTCAGTTTTTCTGGATGTAACGGTGTTTTAACATACACTTGAGGATTACCTTCACTCCAAATGCGGCAGTTTTGTTTGTTGACGTGGCCATTCAACCAGAAGTGCGCTTCATCTCTAAACATCGCTAAATGGACGTAGTGCGCGATACGTTTTCCGCACAGAACCATTATTTTCGAAATAAAATTGCACTATTTACAAGCGTTGTTCAGGCGTGAGTCTATTCATGATGAATTGCCCAACCAAACTGAGAATAAAGCACTTGAGAGCTGTTAAATCGGTCGTCATCTTGAAAAGTAATGCCAACTTAAAGTTCTATACCTCTATAAAGACACCGTTTATAACATAGCACAGACCATCAAGTCAGAATACTTTTGAGGGGCAGAACGAAGTTCGAATATTGCTTTTTGAGTAGAAGCCTAGCAAATTTTATCAGAAATTGCCCAAAGCGTTCGAGATGTTTTAGTTGCGGTCAGTCCGGTCATCGGGCTATAGAATGCAAAAACGGGTAAAATAGCTTAAAACCGGAAAGCAGATAGTAAACTCGAGGGGAAATGAGTGTGAAGTTTATGGGAAGAAAAGCGGATTGAATTTTTAAGATTTGCATTTGAATGAGTCGAAAGTGTCGGCAGTTATAGACAAATAGACCTATATACCCTTTTAATGAATAAAACTTTTAAATTGCAATTTTTTATATAACAAATAAATAAAGAATGCTCAAATTCCTTGCACAGACTTCTTTGATGGATATAAGAAAAGAGTGTTTTTTATGCGTGTGGATTTCAATGAGGCAATACTTTTTTCGGATTTGGTCCTTTTGATAGCTGTTGCTGTTACCTGATTTATATTCAGCTTGGTTTGCCATTTCAAAATGAGTAGACTTATTACCAAAATAATGGTTCAATTCGCGCGAAGCACCGTCCAATTATCGATCGACAACAGTGTCAGTAATTCGTAAAACCGTGGATTGGTTTTGCACCGCGTTTACTCTAGTGGATAATGCACATCCTCATACATGACGTACAGTACGCAACGAAGACGCTGTTGCTGCTGCGGAACAGAGTATCCAAGATGACCCGAATGAGTTAATCCTTATCGCACGCAAAAATTGGAGATGTGCCAATCCACTTTATGGAAGATTTTGCTGAAGTATTTTGGTTTGCGGGTTCACAAATTCCAACTTGTGTGAGCTGACGTTTGGTTGAATGAGTACGCTAATAAAGAAAATTATATTGATGAAAAACCACAAGCAATTGCTGAGACGCCATTATATCCTCAAAAAGTCAATTTTTAGAGCTTCTAGGGGCAGAGGGCTAGAATATTAAAAAAAAAATGGAGCCTACCTAATGTAGCAGTCAATGTAGAACGCTAGAGCCATGATTAATGACTTTTTCGCACCTGAATTGGAGGATGTAGATGTGGAAGACCTTTGTTTGCAGCAAGACGGCTCTACATGCCAAATAGCCAACGAAACAAAAAATGTATTGAAGGAAATCTTTGGTGAGTGTATTATTCCACGTCGTGGGCCAGTGGCTTGTCCAAGGTCGTGAGATTTAGCACCGCTGAACTCTTTTTTTTTGTGGTTATCTAACATCGCTTGTCCACACAGACAAGCCCGAGACGATTAGTGCTTTGGAAGAGAGTATTCGGTGCGGCCCCATTTGCTGCAAAAAGTGGTCCCAAATTGAGCCTCTCGCTAGAATTTAATCGTGCTATCCGCGACTATCACTTGCCTGAATTAATTTTTAAAGCATAATAACAAGTCGTTATATTTATAATAAAGCCTAATTATTGGCCATAACATTAAATTATATGTGCTTTATTATTTCTTCTCGAAAACCACATATCTAAAAAAGACTCTACTACTACAACAACATTAGCGTTGCCACCGCGTGCCCGATAATAGCCGAATCAATAATTGCGCGCTATTCGTTTCATCTTCTCGCTGTTTGGCGCCAATTGGAAATACTAAGCGAACTTGATCTTTCCAACGAAGTAGAGGCCTTCATCTTCCTCTACTTCCATGTGCCAGGACTGAGTCGAAAATGTTCAAAGATAGAGTGTTTTCATCCATTCGGACGACATGACCTAGCCGTGTACCCGCTGTCTTTTTATTCTCGAACTATGTCCATGTCGTTATATAACTCGTACAGCTCATCATTCCACAGTCAGCGGTATTCACCTTAACCAACGCGCATACGGCCATAAATCTTCCGCAAAACCTTTCAATCGAAAACTCCTAGTACCGTTTCATAGGATGTAGACATCGTCCACACTTTTGCACCATATATCAGGGCTGGAATAATGAGCGATTTGTAGACTTTGGATTTGATTTATGGAGAGATAACTTTACTTTTCAATTGACTACTTAGTCCAAAGAAGAAAATATTTTACAAGAGTGACCCTGTGTTGGATTTCAAGGCTGACATTTTTGGTGTTGTTGATGTTGGTTCCAAGATAGGCGAAATTATCTACCACGTTGTGTCTGTCTTAATTGGCATGGGAGCCAAGAGGCATGGATTATTTCTTTGATGACGGTATATTTTCATTTTGACTTCGTTCACCGCGATACTCATTCACTTTGTTTCATTGTTTAACATGGAAAAAGCAGAACTAACGGTACGGTTGTTATAGACAATGATATAAATATCATCGGGATATGCAAGGAATTATACACTTCTGTAAAATATTGTATCTTGTCTATTTAGCTCTACGGCTCTTATTATTTTTTGCAGCATGGTTGAAGGTTGAAGAAATCACACTATGGAGAGTCACCCTGTGTGAAACTGCGAAAGGTTCCTCCCAATTTCGACTGCGCTTTGGGGGTGTCTAGCGTTAGTTTACATTGGTGTGCATCGATTCTTTCCTTAGATGTCTTCTCCAAGACTTGAATATCTGGTCAATGATGGATTTACCAGTTCTAAAGCCACATCAGTTCATCGGGTATATCCTCTCACACAATACGCTCGATAGAACTTTGTGGGTTACCCCTTTTTAAGAATTGAGCATAGCACACTGAGGTTCCAATTGTCGGGCATCCGCTGGTCGTTTTAATATTCTGCAAAGAAGCTTATGCATGCACCATGTCAGTTTTTCGCCTCCGTATTTGAATAGATGGCAGTGAGCCATTGCCTCCTGCAGCTTTATTATTTTTTAAACGGGGAATCGCTAATAGAAGAGAATGTGTATTCCATAATTTCCAATTGGGATTCTAGTTCATCATCGCTTCATCTTTCACTTCCATACAGTAGGTTGCATCTACTGTCGGGAAGTCGTGGTTTTTTTTTTAAATGATAAGAAGCCGATTATGAATTGGGTATTAGATTAAAATTTTAAAGATTATTTTCTCCTTGCTAAATAAAGTCGCGAAATGTTATTACTTTTTTATTAAGCCCTCGTCCACACCAGTAATTTTAGAAATATTATCTGATTCAGAGAAAACCCGTCGAGAGTGTTGTCATCGTTTGTACTTCCATTTCGAGTCTTCGCAAAGTCTACACTTCATTTTTTTTTATATATCGCTTTTGTTCCTCTTTCCTAATTTTCTTTTCTACCGAAAAAACTCCTTTTTTTAAAGCGAGGTTATACGTAATATGCATCACACACTCCTTAAAACGTTGAAATTTTGTTTAAATTTATATTTCTTCCCTTACAATGTGTACTGGTTTTAAATAATTTATTTACTCAAAATGGCAAAAACGTATTGATGATGGCGTATTATTTTCCTATAATTTATTATTATTTTCATCAAAAGTGAGGTGAAGGGGAAACATTCAGTTTTTCAATTTCCAAAGAAATAATAATCCATTGGAAAGTGTGGTTCAGAAAGAATTGCACATTTACTCGCCACCAATTTCATTGACAGAAATATTTGGAGGGTAACAATAGAACATGGCTTCCGTAATTCTAATGATATCTTAGTCTAATCCATTTAAGAACACTTCAGACCAAGAAATAATCGTATTAAAAATTGCCAATTGCCACATTTTTCACAGTTTTACTCCCAAAGCAAAAAAACTTTTCGTGTCAATTAAACAAAATACCTAAGAATTAAAGAGAGTATATTCCCTATTATACATATAAAACATATTGCATTAATCGTTTAATTAAGTTAATAACTTCAAATGGAGCATTAGAAACGAGTTTAGAAAAAACACCTTTAGTCAAGTGAAAGAAAAATGATTAATGCAAATGGAGCAAATAAAAATTAATTTCTTAACTAAATATTTAATTTAAGGGTACATATGTATATTGGCACAAACCTTCTTGTCAATATTTATAAATGACCATAAATTTATTCGTTAGCCTGGTTCGCAAAAATATTATCCTGTATAAAAGTAACAACAATTATCTACATACTAACATATCACTTAAGTTTCTATCATGAGTTACAGAATTTCGTAACATGTCTTATGAATGGAAAATAATATGTCCAATATTTTGCCGCACTGTGGTCACCGTCCACGGCTGAACGAGAAGGAAGTCAAAAGTTTTATATAAGGTTTTATGTCCTACGATTGCTGTCAAAAAAAATTACTTTTACTTTAATTTTTTTATATGGTGACCAGTCCCCACTGTGCTACATTTTCATTAACATTTCAAGTCGCGAGAGAACGAGATCTACAGGATTAAATAACGACAAATTGCAACATGTGGATTCGTTAGTTACGAAGGCTGAGGCACAGATCAGGAAGAAAGTTATGAAGGTTAAGGACTAGTTTGGTATAAATACACTGCACCACAAAAACAATTAAGTTGTCGTAGTCTCTTAACGGAATGACAGCGAACCTTCAATGGGGTTTCAGCATGGACGTGGCAAAAGAGCATATGCGGGTAGTGATGACCTAAGACCTCAGGCAAACAGAAACCTTAATTCAGCGCAATGCGTCAATAGCTCTAATAGGCGTGTGGTGGAGGCAAGTAATGATATGGAATGTCACGGTGATCGTTTCCAGGCGGCAAGAGTGTCCACCACATTCGATTTAACTAATGGATTTTTCACGTTCCAGAAGTTCTAGGAAGTATACTTCGTTCGTTACGCCTGATGGTCAGTATGAATTCCTTTAATTAGCTTTCGGTATATCTGAATGACTAGTCGCATATATATGTATTTGGTGCTTTGTAACCGCTGAAGCAATAATTTCGGCTGGGGGCATCAATAGCCGAGTGGTTAGGATTTCGTACTACAATTTGGAAAGCCTGGGTTTGAATCCAGGTTCGATCAACATCCAAATATATAGAAAATTAATTTTTCTAATTGCAGTCGCCCCTCGGCAGGGAATGTCAAGCCCTCCGCATGTATTTCTGATATGAAATAAAAAAGCTCCTCATAAAAATCATTTGGCTGTTGGGAGGCGGCTTAGAACAAACTGTTGGTCTCTCCAATTTGGAGGAAGAGCTCGAACGGCCGTGTAGTGGCATTTACTAATTACATTTCTGTATTCTATGCGAGTTCATATAATATGAAACAGTTATGGTATACATGGATGATCTAACTATTTCCCCATAAGGAGGTTAAAGCGCGTTAAAGCCGATGGCCGATGCTGCTGGAGGATTTGGACAGTATAATGAACTCAACAATGACTCCTGTACAGTCTCTCTTATAAGATAGACTGATGCAACGACTGCGTCGAAAGGGTAATGGCAGTTTGCAAAGTATTAGAATGATAAGAGTGATAGTCGTTCCGTGGCTGATGGAAGGGAACCCATCATAATTACTGCCAAGTAAGCCCAAGAAGTCGTGGATAAGAACTTTTCTACACAACTACAACTGAACGAGAAGCGGCGAAGGTTGTGAAAAGTTGTATCAGTTGTTTTGTTACTGAGAACAAACGCAATGCTAACATACATATGTATATATACAAATTATAGATATTACAAGTAGTCAGGTTTGACTCCTCGTCCGGCCAACATTTTAAATTATAGAATATTAATTTTTCGGTTGCCCCTCAACCAGGAATGTCAATCCCACCGAGTGTATTTTTGGTATGAAATAACAGTGTGAAGGCGGCTTAGGATGTAGGCCCATTTGTTGGAAAAACAAGAAACAAGAAATAAGAAAGAAAAATGATATTTCGAAGTAATAGTTTAGTTTTTCGCCTTAGAATTTTTTGCATTTAATTTTTTTTGACTTCTCCTTGCATAGGTGGTGAAAATCATCAAAATCGGAATACTATATCATTTAGCAAACAACTCATTTGCTCAGATATTAGGTTTTGGGTAAAAATCCGCCAAAAAAGTATCGAGGACAGTGAAATTTGTGGATAATACACACATATTGTGAACTACATATTGGTAGTGAAAAAAAATCGAAATAAGAATATTATATCATATAGGCTCCAAGCAACCGATTTTTCAGATATAAGGTTTTGGGTCAAAAATCCTCCACAAAAGCATCTCTTTCTGTAAAAAAAAGTGTCTAGGTGCGTGAAAAGTAATGTTCTACGGACATAAACTCAAGTTTATATTGACACTAAAAATTATTAAAATCGAATTTTGCGATTTGCAATAAATTTGATACGTTCATGAAAGGTATGAAGACTTCGGCATGAAGTCAGCCGTTCTTTCTTTAGTTAGTTTATCATTACTCGCTTCGAAAACATCCTATCTACATTTTTTGCAAAGTCAATCATATCAGGTAATTTTCTGGGGTTTTTATGCCAGTAATTTGAACTAGATATCCCTGGATAATACCGGAAGCGCAGTCAGAATTTGGAAGGACACTTCCGAGCCGTTCGATACGAAACGAGGTTTGTCGTGTTATTTCTTTAATTCAATTCCAGAGAAAATTATACGAGCTGCTCAGCTAAATTGGCCAGGTAAATTTTTTAAAAGAGTGTAAAGTTGCTGACGTAAGCTCATGATATTCATATCATTGGCCACAACATCTGAGCCGTAAGTACTGCTTTCTACAGGTTAAACAAAGAAAAGAAGCTAATGGGTTTCGCATTGAACGAGGGCAAGACGAAATATCGTCAAACAAATAGTCAGCGCATTCACGTATTGACGCCCAGGTCACTGTTGGCAGTCATAACTTTGAAGTGATATATAATTTGGTCTATATTGGAACCAGCATCAACAACACCAGAGCTGTCAGCCTTGAAATCCAACTTCTTATCTCTTGCCAACAGGTGATACGTTGGAGTGCGTAGGCAATTGAAAAGTAAAGTCCTCTCTAAACGAACTAAGGCCAAACTCTATAAGTCGCTCATTCTGACATATCTTGCGTGTTGGAAAAGGCGAGGACCGAAGACGGTGCAACTATGAGCTGTAGGAGTTACACGCCGACATTGATATGGTTCAGTGAATCAGGAGACAGCAGATACACTGGCTTGGTCAATCCGTCCGAATGGATGAAAACACTCTAGAAGCAGAGGAAGGTTCAGGTGGAGAGCGACTGATTTCACTTAATATTTCCATCTGACGCCAGACAGCGAAGAGACGGAACGGTTGGCGCACTTTTGTTGATTAAGCTATAATAGCGCAAGCGGCGCCTACACAAAACCAAAGAAGAAAAAGAAGTAGACCAGTAGTCTGGTTGTTTTGGAGAAATTAAATATAATATATTTATTTTTTGAATGTTCTGTGTATAGTATGCTCAACCCGACTCCATTTATCATGTTAAATGAACTTCAACTTGTTAAATGACAAAAACAAGTTCATAAACCAGTTCACTTGCAATTGTTCTTATAAATTGAAATTGTTAAACCATTTAAAAGTGAAGCCAGTTCTGCGCAAAGTTTCAGCAGAAAGCTTTCTTGAAAAACTAGTGAAGCACAGCTATTTGTTAAGTGAACAGGACTAAAACCCTACAAGATGGCGGTAACATATACACAAATCCATCTTCAACAAAATCCCAGTTATACGCAAAGGGCAACTCCTAAACCTAAAGCAGTCTTCCTATCGATATTTGGACATCTATGTGTAAGAAAGAGACGGACAGATATATAAAACAATAAAACCGAAAATCCATGATGACTGTCGTGACGCTGTCTTTCCAAAAGAAATTTTCGCGTATGCAGGTAAGTAAAATGTTTTGCTAAATTTTTATTAAAATTCTTACTAATCATTTAGTTTTTTTTATAGAAACAGAGACACAGCCAAGATTACAGAGGTATGTAGTATATTTTGCTATCAAATATATAGATATATAAATATTCTAATATCACAAATATTTTGGACAACTAGCAGTAGCATCAAAAGTTTGAACAGGGGACTTAAAGGAAAACTAAGCAGGAAATATATATAAAACGTAAGTGAAAATAAGAGTGATTAAGACTCTTGCGTATACATACATTTGCTTGTACATATTTATGCTTGTATATACAATTGCCTTTTAGCAAACATATTTTCGTTAAATTTCTGAAAATGGTAATAGTAATCTAAATGAAGAGAAAAATTATTTATTTACTTTCTTACCATTTTATTTTATTTATACATGCTAAGGCAACCCGTGTTAAATTTGAGCAATGATAACCTTTTTCTAAAAGAATACTTATATTATTGATCATATACTTACTTATATAACAACTTCTAATACTTTTCTTCTTATCGTATATTTCAGATGTCTTATGGTCTACTTGGGATTAAGTTGGAAATAAAGATGTCGCAATTTTCACATCTAGTTATACCGCTTATGTAAGGATTTATTTATTGTTAACTACTTTTATTGAATGTTGATGTTCTAGTACCATTGTATAGATAACACAAATGAATGTATAATTAATATTTTATTGTATACATAGTTACGAATTTGCTAAGTTAACCTCGATGATATCGAAAATCCTTCTAGTCTGATCACTGCTTTGTTAAATAAGAATCTCCAACTATGATTGTACAAGTATTTTCATGATTATAAAGAATTTTCTCAATGTACTCTTATTATTCAATAACTAACAATTCACTTCACTATTTATATATTACAATTTTCACAATGTACTATTTTTAATCATACGTAATCACCAGCGCGTTCACTTTATGACTGACCAGCTTTGCAGTTGTGTGTCACCCTAATATACACAATCGCTTGTACCGTACCACCGCCTTGAATAATCGAATGTTCTCGATAAAGGATGTTCTCGGTTTACGCTCAATAACATGCCAGTTATCGGCTTCACACCGCCCTCCACCTAAGTCTGGTCGTCCCTATCAGGCACATTTGCTGTTCCAAACGCAGCAAGTCTATCTAGGTGTACTACTTTCATTTGCTTCTTGTCCTCTCAACAGTCTGGATTTGACACACTACGTTTAGTCGTTGAATAATCTTGTAGGGACCTTCCCAAGTTTGAAGTTTTGGGAACAAACCATTCTTCCGTTGTAGATTGTACAGCAACACCACATCTCCATTTTGGACGCCTTCGGAGATCATCGCCTCACAAGAGTATGTATCTCTCACAACTCTTCCTCTAGAATTTAGACACATCCTTTCAAATTCTTCCTGTATAACCATTTGTTCCAAATTTGAAACCACTGGGCAACCGAAGTTCACTATCAAAGAGAATCCTTCTAGTTATTTGGCCCGTTTTTTTCATGCGCTGCGGACCGATACCAGGACCGTCCCCAAGTGCTCTCCCCGAGTTCGGCTGGAGTTCTTAACCTCGGAACTACTACTCCCATACTCTATGCAAACAGACGGATATCAACTCGAAACTATTCCATCGTGCCTGCCGCAAGTCCGGATCTTCCTGCTAACATTTTCTTAAGTGGCTTGCCTCTTATTTTTCTGCAGATGTAATTGTCGTAAGCCGGACTGTAGTAGCCACTTCAGCGCTGCATAATCCTTTCTAACTCGAAAATGTTGACCATACCGTAGTTCTTTTCGAGTTACGCAGTAGTTCCGTTTGGTTTCCCAATAGACCGGCTATAGTAGGCAACTATCTTCTCCTGTATATCAATCACTTGCGAAAATAGACCCCCTTTGCCATAACCACTAGCATGTATATCCAGAATAAATGTTGCACCTGGAACAGGGTACATAGCCGTTCTTTCAATGATTGGAAAGCCTCCTTCGTGTCCTTCGTGATTATTTGAAGACCTAAGTAATTCACCTCCTTCTTGAATAAAGAGCACTTCTTAGGACTTAGTTTAAGACTAGCGCCAGCTATTCTCTGGAAATATTCTTCCAAAGTATTCAGGTGTTCCTCAAAGCTTTTTCCCAAAACGATGATATCATCAAGATACATCAAACAAGTCTTCCAATGTAGCCCTTTGAGCACATGGTCCATTAGTCTTTCAAAAGTGACAGGAGCGTTGCAAAATCCAAATGGCATTATCGTGAATTGCCAAAGTCCGTTGCCAACACTAAATGCTGTTTTCTCTTTATCATCTTCACTTAATTCCACCTGCCAAGGTCGAGTGTTAGAATCATTCTGTGCCAGTTAATTGGTCCAGAGTATCATCGATCCTGGGCAAAGATAACTGTCCTTCCTTGTCACATCATTTAATATCCGATAGTCCATGCAAAACCGCAACTGGCCATCATTTTTCTTTATAAGTACCACCGCCGAGCTCCAAGGGTTTGCTTGGTTTGTTGCCATCCTTGTAGAATGTGTTGGAGTATTTGCGGATAAGTTGGCTGGCCTTGTGTTTGTACGTGTCTTCCAACCCTTGCGTCCATGCATTTATATCTTCCTCCATGCCCTTCCTTCCAATCGAGCCGATTTCAGATGAATCATTGTAGCCTAATACAGTTCCTCTATGAATTTTTAGAAGTGATTTGAAGTCATTTAATACTCTCACTGAAATGCGTCCATTCTTTTGCGCCTTAGCGGGGTTTTACCGAATAAGAGCGTCCGTGTAACACCGTCACCACTTGGACGTCCTCACCAGTCGCTGTGTTCAAGCTTGCTCCAGGTAATGGTCTCACGTCTTTAGCGTTCAGGTCACTTCGAATAATGGAATGTGATGTGCCCGTATCCACTGTTAATATTCGCTCTCATCATAATGTTGCTCGTTTTTCTACCAATTTGAGAGACCGAGATTATGGGGCATTCAATTGAAGGAGCCAGTATATGCCTCTTTAGGCTAGCTCGTTTTAGTTTAATTACTGAGAAGTTGATGGTTCATCTTCCTCAGCCTTTTATTTCCGCTGACTTTCCTGTCTGTTGTGACCCGTCTTGTATTCGTGTGCGAAGTGACCTGGTTTTCCACAAGTAAAACATTTACAAGCTTAATTCTTCATGTTGGAGCTAGAACGTTTCATTCTTTCGATCGACTTCAGCGGTTTCTACTTCCACTTTATTGACTGTGTATGCTGGTCTGCTTATGACTGTCGCCGTCAAGTGTTTGAGCATACGAAACAGTTTTAACGAATGTTAACTTTGGATGTGCATATGTCTCTCGCTTGGTGTATATGTCTTTCCTTCCGCTGATGAACCCCTGCATTTTTACCCTTTCGAGATGTTCGCCCGATGCGTCCCCAATGACCAAATAAGCCAATCTCTCAATTTCCGAAGCATATTCCTGCAGGAATTCGTTATGTTTTTGTCACGCTTTTCCAACTCCATCTAATAAATTTGTCTCCTGTGTTTGCTACCATAGCGTCTTTCTACGGCTCCCATTAATGCGTCGTAATCATCTTTCTCATATTCAGGAATAGGTTGCAAAATTTTCGCAACAGGTCATTCCAACGCAAAGAATAGTGCAGCGCAATTTTCCTCTATGCTGCAGTTATTTTCTCTATTTTGTCTTTTCAAACTGGAGATTAAAGACTTAGAAAGAAACTTTGCCGTCAAAGGATAGTGTTTTTACCATGGAAGCGATCACTGAAATGGTTGGACGATTAGCGAATCCCGAACACGAACTTCCAATGCGTTGACTTTGGCTCCAATTAGCTTCTCCATCTTATTTTGCCGTTCTTTGGTTCTGTCCTGTCTTTCCTTAAATTCTGCATCGTCTTTCAAAAATTTTTTGCTGTATCTGTGTTCTTGTCCCGATTTGTGCATCCATTTTTTGTTAAATCTCTGAAATTTCATACCACTTGTTTGAATTACGGGCATCCTGTGCATCCAATTTATGTGAAATTGCAGCCATTACATGTTCATGTCAATACTCGTAGATGAGATAGGAGCCTTTTCTTGAATCTTACTTGACGGCAGCTCCAACTGCTTCACAGAATCAACAGCCTCTTCCTCGTATATATCCTTTAAGGATATATCTTCGTGCATTGCTTCTCGCAGCCGTGATTGTAGCTCCGCCTTATTTCCCGTTGTATATTATCCACGCTTTGCCAATTCCCTCTTGAGAGGAGGTATCGTCAAATCCTGAATCTTGGTAATTTTTCAATTATTATCCTTTGGGATTTATTGAACAATCCCACTTTTGACACCAATTGTTACGATTTTGCTAGTTAACCTCAATGATTTCCCAAATCCTTCGAGTCCGATCACTGGATTGTTAAATAAAAGTCTCCAACTATGATTGCAGTTTCTTGAATATAAAGAAATTACTCAATTTCCTCTTATTATTCAATAACTAACAATTCACTTCACTATTTACAATCACTTATATTACAATTTTCACTAGGTACTATTTTTAATCATACGTAATCACCAACGACTCATCACACAACGTTCATTTTACGACTGACTAGCTTTGCAGTTGTGTGTCGTATATACACAATCGGTTGTTCCCAATCACCACATGGAATGATCTAATGTTCTCGATAACGAATATCCTTGATTTAATCTCTAGAACATGCCAGTTATCGGCTTATCTCTTACTCTGACATTCGGTTAGCATTTTCGCCACAATATTTATACAAAGCCCTATGTAAAATTAATACGACCAAATTTCATTGTAATTACTTCAAAAAAAAAAAAAAACTACGGGACGTAAATTTTAATATTATATATGTATTCAAATTTCTTTCTGTAATAAACAAAGAAAAAATATATAAAATTTATATTTTTCATTTCTATTGGAAATAAAAATGTAACAATGACTAACAGATCGACTAACTAAACGGCTAAATAGTTCACATTAATGAAAAAGTTACATGCTGGGTAAGGTACCTGTGTCGATTAAGAGCTACCTTTCTTTGCAATAATTTAAAGGTAACACAACGGGTAAGAGATAACTTTGTATTTTATAACTAAAGGATAACAGGCCGGGTAGCAAAAATATCCAAAAATTGGAAGAGACGAATACTTATCGTCTGCCTACGAATATAATATGCGCCAGTAAAAAAGAGAATAACACTCACGTTGAAAACGTCGGTGAACTTGGTCACTTTTCCCCACGGCTAGAACAAAAGTAGCAAATGGAATATCATATATACATGAAGACTAAAAAAAGCTAACACGTTAGATAAAAGTAACCCGTCTTGCAGGGAAGTGACCCTGCCATTCTTTGAAAAAGTGAACAGGTATAAATATCCCAAAGGTATGGGGAGAAGATTTCATTTTTGCTTGAGTATATATTGAATTTATTTTATATTTTTTAATTTCTTAAAGAAGTTTTAAGATATAAAAGTTTTCGGCGCACGTTCATTCGTGTATTTTCTAGTAATTTATTTTTAAACAAAAAGCTGTGAAACCTTAAACTCAAACTGCTTTCCGTACCATAATGTTAAACAAAAAGGTGGTTTTACTTGAATATGTTAAATGAGGTATAAAATAAATTTTATAGAGTTTCTTAGCGTATAAACTGGGTAGTTCAGGACTATCACGGCTTTTATTGAAAGTTTAGGAGTTTTGTTAAGTTTGGATACAAAACAATTGATTCCAAACCTAAATCGCAAAACTGGCAACGCTGCAAGTCAAAAAATACAGGATCCGGTCAACTCGTTGCTCGTTAGACGAGGGGTTCTGAAAGAATTTGAACGGAATCAATGGAAACGAAACTACCTTTTCGAAAAAACCCATTGTTGTGGTTCAATCTAACTGAGCTTGCATATAGGTAAGGTTTTTCGTAAATTAATATGCACACTACGTTTTCTTCCGGGAACCAGGAACAAGTTTTTCGAAAAAAAAATTTATGATACAGTTGACCAAAAACTCAGTATATATAGGTAGGTTTTTTCTTAGATTGTTAGATTAGTCCTAATTGAAAGGTATTTTAGAGAAGATTTAAACTTGTTTTTGAAAAAATACTTAATATTAAGGAATCCTTATGTTTTAAGTAGTTTTTCGGAAGAAAACACAGTTACCTACATAAATGCTGTCAAAATTTACATCCGTACTAAAGTTATTAAAAAAAAAATAGAAACCAAATGACTATGTCATTTAATTTCATTTATTACACTGTGACACAAAATGAGGGTTCATCTCTCCGTAATCGATGAAACCAAATGGAGATGAAACTTCATCCCTCCCATATCAAAACCTCATACCGGGTTTTTGGCCTATAGGTCTGGTTTCATTTTTATTTTTATTTAAATTTGGCAACCCTGTGTATGAGAAAAGCTGATTAAAACTTGATCAAATGAAGCAATTTTAGATGGGTTTTTTGTATATCGCTTTTTTTGGATCGAGGAACTCATTTTTGACATTAACTTTTACCTAAATCTTACGATAGGTGGCGCTGTCATACAATTTGTCTTATTTTTCATGAAAAATAATATTTTTAGTTTTATTGTAGAAATGATCCTATATGATACATATAGAAAGGAACTATATTTGGCACACAAAAAAGATGATAAATAGTATACATATACACATATGTAGGCGTGAAAAGTTTGTAATAAAAAATTAAGTATACGTACAAAGTAATATTTCTGTTAAGAATTAAATTATTATCTGACATTTTGAAAAAATATGCCATAAAAAGCTTACAAAAATAACGGTGCTTAAAAACTAAAACTTGAATCTTTGCGATTTGGTGTTCAAACCAATCTATATGGTGATGGAGAAAATGTACCTTCAAACTCATATGTACACCGAGCTTCTCAAACATATTCATGAGATGATCTACTTTTTCTCTGATGTTCGCGGCACGATGTTTACCGAGAACATTAGCTATTACGTCCTTTATGGCATTCCAGGCATTTAGCTCATTTTCATTTAAAGAGTTATCAAACTTACTATTTTGTATCAATTTTCTTATGTCTGGACCATTAAACATACCTGTAAAACGATATAGCAATTACATAAATCTTAAAAAATCTTATTTTATATGTAAATATGAAATAGCTTCTTTTACTTTGCTTGCACTAAGTCGTGGAAATATTAACCTTAGTGTAATAAAAGCTGGTCCATCTGCAGGAAGTGCTTTAACAAAATTTAAAAAAATACCCAATTTGATATGTAGTGGAGGTAGCAAAACTTTTTCAATTGGAACAAGGGACGTGTGTATTACATTATCTGATCCAACAACTAAATCTTCTCTGTTCTCCCAGTCATGTTTTTGGTATTGGTTCCCTTTATAACGTGTATTCCACAAACATATAAAACACATATTCTTCGTATATGCACCTTGTAATCCACAAAACAGAGCTACCATTTTCAAATCGCAACATATACGCCATTTATGGCTTTCATAGTTTATTGGTTCTAGTAGATGCCTCACAGATTCGTACGTTTCTTTAGTGTTCAAATTGTATGCTATCGGAATACTAGGTTTCTTGTTGTTGTAGTACAGCAAAACTGCTTTCATACTAGTTTTGGATGAATCAATAAATAACCTCCATTCGTGGGGAATATAAGTCATACCCATTTCTGCAACAAGTTTTTCAATATCGTTACAGCAAACGAAGGTGTTTTCTTCATTGGCATAGAAAAATGGCTGAATTTTTGCTTGGCGCTGACGGTAACCAGTAACTTTAACATCAGGTGTCAGTAAATTATTTTGTTTTAACTTATGTGCTATATACTCTGCATCACGTTTTGATAAATTGACATGTTTTACCACGTCATCCATCCAATTTTGAGATATTGGTATCATATTTTTGGAAGCTTCAGATATTTCATAATCAGGATCCTGCAACTGGTTTTGCAAGTTCGCAGTCCATATAAAAATCGTAGTAGGGCTTGGTGGCCGTGGTACAAGAATAGCATCTGAATGCGATAATGCAGGCTTACATAATCTGTTCCAATATAAAGGAAAGACAGGATCAAATCAAGGGGCGACAAGACAAAATAGAGGAGCTAATTGAGACAAAAGTGAACAAATTGGAAGGTCAGCAAGAAAAAATAGAAGAGTTAATTGAAGCCAAATTCAACACATTGGAAGGTCGTTTCCGGGATTTGTAGCTAAATCGTCCAACCACTTCAGTGAACGCTCCCAAGGTAAAAACACCATCCTTTGACGGTAAAATTCCATTCCAAGTCTTCAAGCTGTAGTTTGAGAAGACGCCTGAACCAAATAACTGGAGTATGGAGGAAAAATCTGCTGCACTATTCGTTGCGTTGGGAGGACCTGCGGCAGAACTTTTACAAACTATACCCAAATATGAGAGAAATGATTACGACGGATTGATGCGTGCCCTGGAAAGATGCTATGGTAGCGAACGCAGAAGACAAATTCGTCAGCGAAATAAAAGACATTTACACTAAGTGAGAGACATAGGCCAATCCAAAGTTGACGTTCGCTGAAACAGTTGCGTTTGCTCAAACACGTGAAATGGCGGCACTCATAAGCAGAACAGCATACAAAGTCAATAAAGTGGAGGTTGAAATACCAGATGTGATGACCGAAATATTGAGAACTCTGAAGTCGTTAGAAGCAATGAATCGTTCTAGTGTCAGGAATCAAGCCGGAAAATGCTTTAAATGACGAAAGCCTTGTCACTTCGCACACGAATGCAAAATGGGTTCCAACAGACAGAAAGGACAGCGAAAATGGAGGGCTGAGGAAGATGAACAATCCACTTCTCAGTCGTTAAACTAAAACGAGCTAGTCTAAAGAGGCGTATGCTGGCTCCTGCAGTTGAATGCCCCATAATATCCGTCTCGCAAATTGGCAGAAAAACGAGCAACATTGCTATTGGTGGATACGCGGGTGGACGAGCGCGAATATTAATAGTGAATACGGGCGCATCACACTCCATCATTCGAACTGACCTGATCGCTAAAGAAGTGAGACCATTACCTGGATCAATATTTAAAACGGCGACTGGTGAGGATACCCAAGTAGTGGGAGAAGTGATAATAGGGAATGTGGTGATCATAATAGGGAATGTGGCGGTGTTACACACGGTGTTACAAACAAGTGGTCTTAGAAGGCAGTGAACTGATTCCACCAAAGTCAGAAGCAGTTGTTTGGGCGAAAATAAATGGAGATTGTGGGACAAACAAATTTTGGGTTGTCGAAGCAGCACAAAATTCTACACCGGACGTACTTATTGGTAAATCCTGGCTAAGACGCAAAAGAATGGACACATCCCAGTGAGAGTATTAAATGAATTCAGATCATCAGTAAAAATTCCAAGAGGAACTGTATTAGGGCAATGTCAAGAGGTAGAAGCCATCATCAAATGCAATGATTCATCTGGAATCGACTCTTTTGGCAGCAAGGACATGGAGGAAGACATAAATGCTTAGACGCAAGGGTTGGAAGACACGTAGAAACACAAGGCCAGCCAACTTATCCGCAAATACTCCAACACATTCGACAAGGATGGCAACAAACCAGGCAGGATCAACGTAGTGAAACATTGCATTGATACTGGTGACGCAAGACCAATTCGTCAAGCTCGTCGAAGCGTTCCATTAGCCAAACGTGATGCTGTTGGCCAAATAATTAAGGAAATGAGCTAAAGCTGTGTTATCGAACCATCCAAGAAAGACAGCTATCCTTTGCACAGGATCGATGATACACTAGACTCGTTAACTGGCACAGAATGGTTCTCAACACTCGACCTTAAGAGCGAGTATTGGCAAATGGAAATAAGTTAGAGAGATAAGGAGAAGACTATCTTTAGTGCTGGAAACGGACTTTGGCAATTCACGGTGATGCCCTTTGGACTATGCAACGCTCCTGCAACCTTCGAAAGAATAATGGATCATGTGCTTAAGGGACTGCATTGGAAAATTTGTTTGGTGTATCTTGACGACATCATCGTACTGAGCAAAAGCTTTATGGAACACTTGGACAATTTCGATGAAGTTTTTCAGAGCAGAGCTAGCGCTGACCTTAAACTTAGTCCTAAAAGTGCTCGCTATTGTAGAAAGAGGTTAATTATCTAGGTCATCATGTGACAACCGAGGGCGTCTGTACAGCAAAGGAAAAGATAGAAGCAATGAAGGGTTGGCCAAGGCCCAGGAATTTACATGAATTACGGAGCTTTTTGGGCCTGTGCACTTACTATCGCCGATTTGTTCCGAATTTTGCCAGTGTTGCTAATAGTCTCTTGTTGCACAGTGTTATTATTTAATACTTTTTTCTGAATTTAATATAATGTTCACTCTTGTAACTGGTGCGAATAATTTTGCTTGGAACTGAACTTTTGCAAGGAAGTAAGCAATATCCTTTGCAAGCCGTACATTAAATGGGCATTTATAAAATTATAGTATAAAGTTTATAATAACCACTGCCTTTTAGTTTGACTTAAAAATATTAAAGAAACCAATGCGAAAATAAAATTTACACTTTTCACACATGACATTTCTTCGCATTGTTTACATTTTATAACAAGAATTTATAACATACTTTTTAGATGTGGAAGTATTTTCATGTGAACTAGATGCATTTTTTATGGTGTGAATTAATGCTTTTCAAAATCTTTGAATAAATACAGAATAGCGCTCCATAGCATACAAATAATGATAATAAATAATTGTGTCCTACCAATGCACCAAATTACCGAAAAGAGTTACATGCAAGTCATTTATCGATTAAAAATAAATGATTCCGATCTGAATAAAACTCTTCATTTAATATATGCAATTTTAAATAGTTTATCATATTGTAGGCCTTCTTCAAATTCATTTACCAATATTTGAGCACATTTTATTGAATTCATTTTAAGTAAAATGTTTATAAGATTTCAAAGTAATTATCAACTACATTGTTCCCGAATTGCTAAGTTCCATAACTAAGTTCGAACATTTTCGATACAGCTGTCTGAGTCTGAAATTTTTTTTTTGAATTTAAAAATTTAAATACCTTTAGACGTTTCGGTTGTTCAGCTTTGTGATTGTGGGAGATATTTCATTACCGGAAATTGTTAAACTTTTGAAGTTTACGCGGTGTTGTGCGTATAGCATGAAAAGAATGATGTGAAGGCGCAGCTTATATAGGTTAAGTTAAGACGAAAATTTTTAATATTATTATAATATCCCTACCACATTCAAAGATCCTGCTCTCCTTGTTTGAGATGTCTACAATAAGCAGTTTAGCCCCTGTGTTGATCCGTTAGTCATTCAGGACAAAAATTTCATACATATTGAGTACAATTCTTCCTATTTTTTAATCGTGTTATATCTTGGAAAATGTTGCTCGTAGGAAAAAATGTATTAAGGCATTTTTATAGATAACTTCTGATCTTTAATTTTTGTCTGAATTATTTTATGATGAATTTTACCGTTTTACTGAAAAACGCGAAACAATCGGTTTTTTTTGACCATTAACCTCGGGTAAATTTTTTCAGGTTTCGGATCGGTGAGGACTTTTTAGATTTAATTCATTAAAGTGCTTTGAACTATCCTATCAATTTTCAGTTGGAGGCGATTTATTCTAACTTCACTCCATTTTTTTTTAAATTTGATTTGTGCTATAAGGTCTTGTATTAGTTTTTTGTTCAAGCATTAAGCTATACCAACAAGAGTTTCTTGTTCATGAAATACTTTGCAAAGATTTTAATTCTAAAAATGTTAAAAGTAAATTTCTTTGTAAAAGATTTAACCGATGGAGTGTTGTTTTATTGTTAATTGAAAAACACGTATTAAAAATAATTATAGGGGTATTAATGAAGGTTATGAAGGATTCAAACAAGTTTATTTCTACCTTAAATTTGCTTGCGAAACTCGATAGATCCCTTATGAAACACGTTTTAAATATTACACACGCACCAGTAAAACATAATGATATTGTGCTTTTAGATAAAGGATTGACATTTCAGTGCACAGCTGTGCCGTCATTGCTTATACTTATTCTTTTATTATTTTGTTTATAAGGAGTATATTGAGCAGAAAAACATTTTATAATGAATTGAAGAAATGTAATTGCTTTCTTTTGTACACATACTCATCTTCTCACTAACACTCTCAACACTCTAATTTGGCTAACATTGGCTTATGCTGGGTTTCAGTAAAATCATACAGTGACTAATCTCACAAATTGATAGAGACTATTTCTGTCACTAGAGACGATTCATTAACGAGAGTATAAAAAAATTCCCTGGAAAATGAGGCGAAAATGAATTGAGACAATCAGTTGATTGCGACGTTAGCTAGAGATGCGCAGAAGCACTTAGCAAAAATTTAAATTAATTAATTAAAATTAATTTTTAAACAATTTTAAAACCATAATTGCATATTTAAATAAACTAAAGCTGCTAATTATACTAAACATTAACTATGAACGATCTCTATATCTATTAATTTTACGTTTTACCTGAATGAATAAAAGTTTACAATATCAACTCTGCAACAATCGATTAACATGCAGTGTCACCTATATGTATGTACCTAAACAATTAAGTTTATGGATGTATAGATATGAACATGATGCAACAAAGTCAGTGGACAATTTCGACGATTCGAATATTTGCTATGCAAACTATGTTAAAATAAATTGCGATAATTTTAACGATTCGAGAATTTGCTAAGCATATTATAACGACACTCGCTATCTCTTGATCAGTTGTTGTCATTCACTACACGATAAGTTGTTAATTCAGGAACAAAAGTTTTCGAGTTGTTGGTGCCATTAACAAAAGGTTTCATATTTAATTTAGGTTAAAATAAATAGTATAAAAGCTAAAACAAAATACAAATCGGGAAATTACTAAAAAAAAAATTGATTGAAATGTCTTTTGAGTATTTGGCATATTTTTTATCCCAAGATGAGGAAATAATGCACTCTTCATAACTGGATAGAAGTTTGTTACGAGATGGAAGATCCAGGAGTGAAGCAGAATTTCGAAAGTTATTTCTCAACTTGATAGCCAACTAAAAGGCAGAAGGATAACGACGATATCTACCGAAAACAGGCAAATAATTCAACTTTCAAGTGTTTTTCAATTTTTAAATTTTATAAATTGCTTGAAAGTTCTAACCGTCTTACGATTCTTCCCAACTGGATGCTATCAACGTACTGTTGGTCGATGTTTCTAGCAAAGGTTAAATCTCTCATGACGCAAATAGAGCGGCAAGCTGCAAAGTACCGTTTCGCTTCTTGAAACTCACCATTTGTTGGAGGCACTATTGGGACTATCAAATGCACTAATGTGCCAGTCATGAGCCCCAGAAATCATGAATAAGCCCACATGAACCAACACAGTTACCATGCTATCAATGTGCAAATGGTTAGAGAATATATTTTTCAGATGTTGTATAGCACAGTTCAATATATGTATATATTTTATACGCTGATGTGTGATCCTAATCTCAAGATTTTGGCGGTAATGCTTAATACCCAAGAGCGAGATACGATTAATTTGTTTGGAGCTCCTCCATAGTGCCTAGAGTTATGAAGCGTAATTTGAAAAGCGAATAACATAACATTTTATTGATTGCTTTATAAACACTAGCAACTCATTAAAATTATTGCTATCACGAATTTATTTGTCTTTGTCGTTCCTCTTTGTGTCTCTCGATATGGATGTTTTTTTAAGCTGTAGTGCCACGTTTTATCGATTTTAATAAAAATTAAATGTCAGCTAAAAACAATCAAATAATTGAGTTAGTGAATCAACTCATCGTAAGTGCAATCAAGTTAGTTAACAACTCGACAAATCGTGTCGATAAAATAACATAATTCCGCTACAGGTGAAGTACATATATATATTGGCCGCCGTAGAACAACAATGTAATTTTTTTTAATATTGAAGGAAATTTAGTTGAAGAATTCAAGAATCAGGAACAATGTTTCATTTTGTTATTATAATTTATATCTGGCTAATATTTTTTAGTAGACTATACGTCGCTCAAAGGTATATTCACATTTTTGAAATAATGGTTGGAAATAAGATGAAACTTATTCAGAAAGGCCTGTCTAATATAAAATGTGCATATAATTGCGATTTGCGCAAACCCGGTAACAAATTTTTAAACCCTATCACCATATCTTTGCAGCTTTGAACCTGCTTGCGATCACTTATACTTACGAGTAATAGAGCTCAAAATTTATTTTAATTGCAATTTCGACGTTCTTAACTCTTTGAAATTCTAAAGAAATTTTTACAAATAAATTGAAAATGTTACATCTGCAAATTCATCTGTCCAATACCTAGAAAATTTTGAACAAACCTTTGAGCAGTTGAGCATTGAACAAGCATCGAGTTGCTTTGATTGCTCGTTACTCGAGTATAAAACTTACATATTGTAACGTTTTTCGTTTCTACCCTCGATGATTTCCCAAATCCTTCGAGTCCGATCACTAGGTTGCTAAATAAGAGTCCAAGATTTGTTCGTTTGGCCCTTTAATCGTCAAGAATTTATTCAACTTTTTTTTTTGTTATATAGGGTGTTTTTATAGAGGTATAGAACTTTAAGTTGGCATTACTTTTCAAGATGAAATGATTTGGTTTTGTGTTTTTCCGACAGGGTGGATACTAGATTTATATCGGAACGAATTTCCGTCATCCCTTGTCAATTTTGGTTTAGTAACACACCGGTTTCGGCAAACCGCCATCTTCAGTGTTTGGTTTCGTTCTGATCTGTCTATCCGTTGTCATGTATTTATAGTCTGGATGCTGTATCAGGTAGTGTTAGTATTCGTGTATATGAGTCGTGTCTTACGAATGTATCCGAATGGGTACGTGCAATGAGGGTTGTTTTTAACGCTCGTTTATTAGTTGTGGTGTTAGATCAGGTAATTAGTTTGAGGATGTTAGGTCAGGTAATGTTAAGTGTATATTTAAGGGTCGGTTTTTTGACGCTCGTTAGTCATGTAGAAGTCAGTGATTTTTGTTTTCTGATTTGTTTTATGTGTGTGCTCGTTTATTGTTACTCGTTTTGTTATTGTACCTGCGGTGTTGTTTGGTCCTCTGTAAATTAGTTTTAGCGGTTCAAATATTGCGTCAGAAATGGTGTTTGTTTGTTCGTTTATTATTCTCCCGTCAAATGTCTTAAGTTTGTATATTTCCATGTTTTCTAGCACATTTAAGCGCCGCCCTTTTCTTTGTACGTGAAGTATTCTGGCTGTGTTTTTGATGTTGGTCGGGGTGCATTTGTTTTTGAACATGTGATTTGCATAGTTTGACTCTGTTGTGATAGTGGGTTTCCGTGTTTTTCTGTTGTAGTCCCTGATGTGCTCTCGGAATTGTGTACTTATTTTTCGTCCTGTTTGCCCTATATAGCTGTGCTGGCATTCGCAGGTAAGCTTGTATATTCCTTGTTTCCTGAATGGCTCTTCCGGGTTAGTGTTGGTTCTTAGTTTTTGTCCTTGTTCTGAACGCTGTGTTGATATCGTGTTTCTTGAAGAAGTTTGCCAATTTGTATGTCGTTTTTCCAGTGTATGTCATTGCAGTCCAGATCTTGGATTTTTCTTCTGTGTTTTGTCTTTTTTGTGATCCATGGTTCCTTCGGAGTTTGTCTATTATGCATTTTTTGTAACCGTTGCTCGTGGCTATGTTGTATATGGTGGTCAGTTCTTTCTTGTATGTTTCCTGAGTGAGGGGTATTCTTTGCAGTCTGTCCACTAGGTGCCTTAATGCCGCATTCTTGTGCTGTTGAGGATGGTTTGATGTAGAATGAATTATGGTGTCTGTAGTTGTTGGTTTCCTGTAGATGTCGTAGTTAAACTTGTTTGTAATTCCGTCAATTCTTATTGTAAGGTCCAGGTAGTTCAGTTCTCCTTCTTTCTCGGTCTCCATAGTAAATTTTATGTTTTCATGTTGTCTGTTTAGGAATTCTAGTATTCGTTCTTCATTGTTATTGTTCAATATGCAGATGATGTCGTCGACGTACCTTGCGTAAAATGTCACTCCTAGTTCGTTTTTTAGTTCTTGCATATATTTTGTTTCCAAGTTCTGCATGAATGCCTCCATGAGAATCGATGATGTTGGGTTTCCCATTCCTAGTCCGTTTGTTTGCCTATATATTTTATTGTTGAACTTGAAGTAGTTTTGCTGTAGAGTTGTTCTTAGTGTGTTTGTGATTTGTGCTGTCTCGATCGTATCTTTGGTTTTGTCACGTAGTGTTTTGTTTACTATGTCTAATGTCTCTGGAAGGGGTATGGAGGGATATAAGTCTTTTATGTCAAATGAGACGATTGTGCTGTTTTCTGTGAGTTTGACGGTTTCAAGTCTTTCTATTAGTTCGTTTGTATTCTTTATTGTATGTTCATGGTCGAGTTCAAGCGTGTCATTCAGTATCGTCTTTATATGTTTTGAAAGTTTATAACCCGGCGCTGATTTGAAATTTATTATTGGTCGCATTGGCGTGTCCTGCTTATGAATTTTCGGTAGCGCTATTAGTGGGGGAGCTGATGGGTTCATTTGTGTCAGAGTATGTCCCGTCCTATCGTCTATTATTTTTGTGGCATTCTTAATGGCCCTTTTGATTTTCATCTGGTATTTATCGGTGGGATCCTCGCTGATTATGCGGCATTTCATTTCTTTAATTAAGTTTTCGGTTTTTGTTATGTATTTTTCCTTGTCCATGAGTACTGTTGTGTTTCCTTTGTCGGTCTTTGTTGTCACCACCTTGTTCCTTTTTAGTTTTTGTTGAAGCCCTTTCATTATAATCTCCTCTTTGTTCGTGTTTCGATGTTCCTGCTGTTTTATGTCCATGTTGATGATCTCCCTACACATGTGTCTTGCGTGTTCTTGTTCTTCGTAGGGGAGGAGCGATATTGCAACCTCTGCATCCACTATTGCTTGCTTCGTTTTTCTAGCCTTGTTGTTGTCTACTATGTTGTGTTTTAATCCCTTCTCCAGAAGTTTCGTTTCTTCGCTGTTGTCTCAGGTTCACGAACCTATCGTGAAATGTATGTGTTTGTTGGCCGCTATGCTCGTGTCTTCCTGATAGTTTGTCTAATTTCTTGTTCAATGTCTTGTATTTTTGTTGGTGCTCGTTCTTTACTTCAGCTTCTACCCGGTCCAAACAGTCCATCAATATAGTTGTTGGTATTAATTCAGCTAGTTGTAAGTGGATTGCCAATATTTCCGCATTTATCTTGTCCTTCTTAGCATATAGGCTACGTATTTCATTCCGTAGAAAGTCTTTTTCCGCTCTCTTAACCGTTCTCCTGCTCGCTGGTGTGTTTAATTTTATCTGGATCCGGGCGTATTTGGGTGTGACGTTCAAGGACAGACATTGTCTGTTGAACCAGATGTTTGCTTTTGTCTTATGTATTTTGGATAGACGTCGTTTGTACCTTATTAATATTATGTTTGGGTTTACATTGAAAGCCTGACAGGCACTAACTGAGTTGATTTGGTTTTGTGTTTTTCCGACAGGGTGGATACTAGATTTATATCGCAACGAATTTCCGTCATCCCTTGTCAATTTTGGTTTAGTAACACATCGGTTTCGGCAAACCGCCATCTTCAGTGTTTGGTTTCGTTCTGATCTGTCTATCCGTTGTCATGTATTTATAGTCTGGATGCTGTATCAGGTAGTGTTAGTATTCGTGTATATGAGTCGTGTCTTACGAATGTATCCGAATGGGTACGTGCAATGAGGGTTGTTTTTAACGCTCGTTTATTAGTTGTGGTGTTAGATCAGGTAATTAGTTTGAGGATGTTAGGTCAGGTAATGTTAAGTGTATATTTAAGGGTCGGTTTTTTGACGCTCGTTAGTCATGTAGAAGTCAGTGATTTTTGTTTTCTGATTTGTTTTATGTGTGTGCTCGTTTATTGTTACTCGTTTTGTTATTGTACCTGCGGTGTTGTTTGGTCCTCTGTAAATTAGTTTTAGCGGTTCAAATATTGCGTCAGAAATGGTGTTTGTTTGTTCGTTTATTATTCTCCCGTCAAATGTCTTAAGTTTGTATATTTCCATGTTTTCTAGCACATTTAAGCGCCGCTCTTTTCTTTGTACGTGAAGTATTCTGGCTGTGTTTTTGATGTTGGTCGGGGTGCATTTGTTTTTGAACATGTGATTTGCATAGTTTGACTCTGTTGTGATAGTGGGTTTCCGTGTTTTTCTGTTGTAGTCCCTGATGTGCTCTCGGAATCGTGTACTTATTTTTCGTCCTGTTTGCCCTATATAGCTGTGCTGGCATTCGCAGGTAAGCTTGTATATTCCTTGTTTCCTGAATGGCTCTTCCGAGTTAGTGTTGGTTCTTAGTTTTTGTCCTAAGTTGTTCGATGTTCTGAACGCTGTGTTGATATCGTGTTTCTTGAAGAAGTTTGCCAATTTGTATGTCGTTTTTCCAGTGTATGTCATTGCAGTCCAGATCTTGGATTTTTCTTCTGTGTTTTGTCTTTTTTGTGATCCATGGTTCCTTCGGAGTTTGTCTATTATGCATTTTTTGTAACCGTTGCTCGTGGCTATGTTGTATATGGTGGTCAGTTCTTTCTTGTATGTTTCCTGAGTGAGGGGTATTCTTTGCAGTCTGTCCACTAGGTGCCTTAATGCCGCATTCTTGTGCTGTTGAGGATGGTTTGATGTAGAATGAATTATGGTGTCTGTAGTTGTTGGTTTCCTGTAGATGTCGTAGTTAAACTTGTTTGTAATTCCGTCAATTCTTATTGTAAGGTCCAGGTAGTTCAGTTCTCCTTCTTTCTCGGTCTCCATAGTAAATTTTATGTTTTCATGTTGTCTGTTTAGGAATTCTAGTATTCGTTCTTCATTGTTATTGTTCAATATGCAGATGATGTCGTCGACGTACCTTGCGTAAAATGTCACTCCTAGTTCGTTTTTTAGTTCTTGCATATATTTTGTTTCCAAGTTCTGCATGAATGCCTCCATGAGAATCGATGATGTTGGGTTTCCCATTCCTAGTCCGTTTGTTTGCCTATATATTTTATTGTTGAACTTGAAGTAGTTTTGCTGTAGAGTTGTTCTTAGTGTGTTTGTGATTTGTGCTGTCTCGATCGTATCTTTGGTTTTGTCACGTAGTGTTTTGTTTACTATGTCTAATGTCTCTGGAAGGGGTATGGAGGGATATAAGTCTTTTATGTCAAATGAGACGATTGTGCTGTTTTCTGTGAGTTTGACGGTTTCAAGTCTTTCTATTAGTTCGTTTGTATTCTTTATTGTATGTTCATGGTCGAGTTCAAGCGTGTCATTCAGTATCGTCTTTATATGTTTTGAAAGTTTATAACCCGGCGCTGATTTGAAATTTATTATTGGTCGCATTGACGTGTCCTGCTTATGCATTTTCGGTAGCGCTATTAGTGGGGGAGCTGATGGGTTCATTTGTGTCAGAGTATGTCCCGTCCTATCGTCTATTATTTTTGTGGCATTCTTAATGGCCCTTTTGATTTTCATCTGGTATTTATCGGTGGGATCCTCGCTGATTATGCGGCATTTCATTTCTTTAATTAAGTTTTCGGTTTTTGTTATGTATTTTTCCTTGTCCATGAGTACTGTTGTGTTTCCTTTGTCGGCCTTTGTTGTCACCACCTTGTTCCTTTTTAGTTTTTGTTGAAGCCCTTTCATTATAATCTCCTCTTTGTTCGTGTTTCGATGTTCCTGCTGTTTTATGTCCATGTTGATGATCTCCCTACACATGTGTCTTGCATGTTCTTGTTCTTCGTAGGGGAGGAGCGATATTGCAACCTCTGCATCCACTATCGCTTGCTCCGTTTTTCTAGCCTTGTTGTTGTCTAATATGTTGTGTTTTAAGCCCTTCTCCAGAAGTTTCGTTTCTTCGCTGTTGATGTCCACTGTGGTCAGGTTCACGAACCTATCGTGAAATGTATGTGTTTGTTGGCCGTTATGCTCGTGTCTTCCTGATAGTTTGTCTAATTTCTTGTTCAATGTCTTGTATTTTTGTTGGTGCTCGTTCTCTACTTCAGCTTCTACCCGGTCCAAACAGTCCATCAATATAGGTGTTGGTATTAATTCAGCTAGTTGTAAGTGGATTGCCAATATTTCCGCATTTATCTTGTCCTTCTTAGCATATAGGCTACGTATTTCATTCCGTAGAAAGTCTTTTTCCGCTCTCTTAACCGTTCTCCTGCTCGCTGGTGTGTTTAATTTTATCTGGATCCGGGCGTATTTGGGTGTGACGTTCAAGGACAGACATTGTCTGTTGAACCAGATGTTTGCTTTTGTCTTATGTATTTTGGATAGACGTCGTTTGTACCTTATTAATATTATGTTTGGGTTTACATTGAAAGCCTGACAGGCACTAACTGAGTTGATTTGGTTTTGTGTTTTTCCGACAGGGTGGATACTAGATTTATATCGCAACGAATTTCCGTCATCCCTTGTCAATTTTGGTTTAGTAACACATCGGTTTCGGCAAACCGCCATCTTCAGTGTTTGGTTTCGTTCTGATCTGTCTATCCGTTGTCATGTATTTATAGTCTGGATGCTGTATCAGGTAGTGTTAGTATTCGTGTATATGAGTCGTGTCTTACGAATGTATCCGAATGGGTACGTGCAATGAGGGTTGTTTTTAACGCTCGTTTATTAGTTGTGGTGTTAGATCAGGTAATTAGTTTGAGGATGTTACGTCAGGTAATGTTAAGTGTATATTTAAGGGTCGGTTTTTTGACGCTCGTTAGTCATGTAGAAGTCAGTGATTTTTGTTTTCTGATTTGTTTTATGTGTGTGCTCGTTTATTGTTACTCGTTTTGTTATTGTACCTGCGGTGTTGTTTGGTCCTCTGTAAATTAGTTTTAGCGGTTCAAATATTGCGTCAGAAATGGTGTTTGTTTGTTCGTTTATTATTCTCCCGTCAAATGTCTTAAGTTTGTATATTTCCATGTTTTCTAGCACATTTAAGCGCCGCCCTTTTCTTTGTACGTGAAGTATTCTGGCTGTGTTTTTGATGTTGGTCGGGGTGCATTTGTTTTTGAACATGTGATTTGCATAGTTTGACTCTGTTGTGATAGTGGGTTTCCGTGTTTTTCTGTTGTAGTCCCTGATGTGCTCTCGGAATCGTGTACTTATTTTTCGTCCTGTTTGCCCTATATAGCTGTGCTGGCATTCGCAGGTAAGCTTGTATATTCCTTGTTTCCTGAATGGCTCTTCCGAGTTAGTGTTGCTTCTTAGTTTTTGTCCTAAGTTGTTCGCTGTTCTGAACGCTGTGTTGATATCGTGTTTCTTGAAGAAGTTTGCCAATTTGTATGTCGTTTTTCCAGTGTATGTCATTGCAGTCCAGATCTTGGATTTTTCTTCTGTGTTTTGTCTTTTTTGTGATCCATGGTTTCTTCGGAGTTTGTCTATTATGCATTTTTTGTAACCGTTGCTCGTGGCTATGTTGTATATGGTGGTCAGTTCTTTCTTGTATGTTTTCTGAGTGAGGGGTATTCTTTGAAGTCTGTCCACTAGGTGCCTTAATGCCGCATTCTTGTGCTGTTGAGGATGGTTTGATGTAGAATGAATTATGGTGTCTGTAGTTGTTGGTTTCCTGTAGATGTCGTATTTAAACTTGTTTGTAATTCTGTCAATTCTTATTGTAAGGTCCAGGTAGTTCAGTTCTCCTTCTTTCTCGGTCCCCATAGTAAATTTTATGTTTTCATGTTGTCTGTTTAGGAATTCTAGTATTCGTTCTTCATTGTTATTGTTCAATATGCAGATGATGTCGTCGACGTACCTTGCGTAAAATGTCACTCCTAGTTCGTTTTTTAGTTCTTGCATATATTTTGTTTCCAAGTTCTGCATGAATGCCTCCATGAGAATCGATGCTGTTGGGTTTCCCATTCCTAGTCCGTTTGTTTGCCTATATATTTTATTGTTGAACTTGAAGTAGTTTTGCTGTAGAGTTGTTCTTAGTGTGTTTGTGATTTGTGCTGTCTCGATCGTATCTTTGGTTTTGTCACGTAGTGTTTTGTTTACTATGTCTAATGTCTCTGGAAGGGGTATGGAGGGATATAAGACTTTTATGTCAAATGAGACGATTGTGCTGTTTTCTGTGAGTTTTCTTTATTGTATGTTCATGGTCGAGTTCAAGCGTGTCATTCAGTATCGTCTTTATATGTTTTGAAAGTTTATAACCCGGCGCTGATTTGAAATTTATTATTGGTCGCATTGGCGTGTCCTGCTTATGAATTTTCGGTAGCGCTATTAGTGGGGGAGCTGATGGGTTCATTTGTGTCAGAGTATGTCCCGTCCTATCGTCTATTATTTTTGTGGCATTCTTAATGGCCCTTTTGATTTCCATCTGGTATTTATCGGTGGGATCCTCGCTGATTATACGGCATTTCATTTCTTTAATTAAGTTTTCGGTTTTTGTTATGTATTTGTCCTTGTCCATGAGTACTGTTGTGTTTTCTTTGTCGGCCTTTGTTGTCACCACGTTGTTCCTTTTTAGTTTTTGTTGAAGCCCCTTCATTATAATCTCCTCTTTGTTCGTGTTTCGATGTTCCTGCTGTTTTATGTCCATGTTGATGATCTCCCTACACATGTGTCTTGCATGTTCTTGTTCTTCGTAGGGGAGGAGCGATATTGCAACCTCTGCATCCACTATCGCTTGCTCCGTTTTTCTAGCCTTGTTGTTGTCTAATATGTTGTGTTTTAATCCCTTCTCCAGAAGTTTCGTTTCTTCGCTGTTGATGTCCACTGTGGTCAGGTTCACGAACCTATCGTGAAATGTATGTGTTTGTTATGCTCGTTATGCTCGTGTCTTCCTGATAGTTTGTCTAATTTCTTGTTCAATGTCTTGTATTTTTGTTGGTGCTCGTTCTCTACTTCAGCTTCTACCCGGTCCAAACAGTCCATCAATATAGTTGTTGGTATTAATTCAGCTAGTTGTAAGTGGATTGCCAATATTTCCGCATTTATCTTGTCCTTCTTAGCATATAGGCTACGTATTTCATTCCGTAGAAAGTCTTTTTCCACTCTCTTAACCGTTCTCCTGCTCGCTGGTGTGTTTATTTTATCTGGATCCGGGCGTATTTGGGTGTGACGTTCAAGGACAGACATTGTCTGTTGAACCAGATGTTTGCTTTCGTCTTATGTATTTTGGATAGACGTCGTTTGTACCTTATTAATATTATGTTTGGGTTTACATTGAAAGCCTGACTGGCGCTAACTGAGTTGATTTGGTTTTGTATTTTTCCGACAGGGTGGATACTAGATTTATATCGGAACGAATTTCCGTCATCCCTTGTCAATTTTGGTTTAGTTACACACCGGTTTCGGCAAACCGCCATCTTCAGTGTTTGGTTTCGTTCTGATCTGTCTATCCGTTGTCATGTATTTATAGTCTGGATGCTGTATCAGGTAGTGTTAGTATTCGTGTATATGAGTCGTGTCTTACGAATGTATCCGAATGGGTACGTGCAATGAGGGTTGTTTTTAACGCTCGTTTATTAGTTGTGGTGTTAGATCAGTTAATTAGTTTGAGGATGTTAGGTCAGGTAATGTTAAGTGTATATTTAAGGGTCGGTTTTTTGACGCTCGTTAGTCATGTAGAAGTCAGTGATTTTTGTTTTCTGATTTGTTTTATGTGTGTGCTCGTTTATTGTTACTCGTTTTGTTATTGTACCTGCGGTGTTGTTTGGTCCTCTGTAAATTAGTTTTAGCGGTTCAAATATTGCGTCAGAAATGGTGTTTGTTTGTTCGTCCTCTGTAAATTAGTTTTAGCGGTTCAAATATTGCGTCAGAAATGGTGTTTGTTTGTTCGTTTATGATTCTCCCGTCAAATGTCTTAAGTTTGTATATTTCATGTTTTCTAGCACATTTAAGCGCCGCTCTTTTCTTTGTACGTGAAGTATTCTGGCTGTGTTTTTGATGTTGGTCGGGGTGCATTTGTTTTTGAACATGTGATTTGCATAGTTTGACTCTGTTGTGATAGTGGGTTTCCGTGTTTTTCTGTCGTAGTCCCTGATGTGCTCTCGGAATCGTGTACTTATTTTTCGTCCTGTTTGCCCTATATAGCTGTGCTGGCATTCGCAGGTAAGCTTGTATATTCCTTGTTTCCTGAATGGCTCTTCCGAGTTAGTGTTGGTTCTTAGTTTTTGTCCTAAGTTGTTCGATGTTCTGAACGCTGTGTTGATATCGTGTTTCTTGAAGAAGTTTGCCAATTTGTATGTCGTTTTTCCAGTGTATGTCATTGCAGTCCAGATCTTGGATTTTTCTTCTGTGTTTTGTCTTTTTTGTGATCCATGGTTCCTTCGGAGTTTGTCTATTATGCATTTTTTGTAACCGTTGCTCGTGGCTATGTTGTATATGGTGGTCAGTTCTTTCTTGTATGTTTCCTGAGTGAGGGGTATTCTTTGCAGTCTGTCCACTAGGTGCCTTAATGCCGCATTCTTGTGCTGTTGAGGATGGTTTGATGTAGAATGAATTATGGTGTCTGTAGTTGTTGGTTTCCTGTAGATGTCGTAGTTAAACTTGTTTGTAATTCCGTCAATTCTTATTGTAAGGTCCAGGTAGTTCAGTTCTCCTTCTTTCTCGGTCTCCATAGTAAATTTTATGTTTTCATGTTGTCTGTTTAGGAATTCTAGTATTCGTTCTTCATTGTTATTGTTCAATATGCAGATGATGTCGTCGACGTACCTTGCGTAAAATGTCACTCCTAGTTCGTTTTTTAGTTCTTGCATATATTTTGTTTCCAAGTTCTGCATGAATGCCTCCATGAGAATCGATGATGTTGGGTTTCCCATTCCTAGTCCGTTTGTTTGCCTATATATTTTATTGTTGAACTTGAAGTAGTTTTGCTGTAGAGTTGTTCTTAGTGTGTTTGTGATTTGTGCTGTCTCGATCGTATCTTTGGTTTTGTCACGTAGTGTTTTGTTTACTATGTCTAATGTCTCTGGAAGGGGTATGGAGGGATATAAGTCTTTTATGTCAAATGAGACGATTGTGCTGTTTTCTGTGAGTTTGACGGTTTCAAGTCTTTCTATTAGTTCGTTTGTATTCTTTATTGTATGTTCATGGTCGAGTTCAAGCGTGTCATTCAGTATCGTCTTTATATGTTTTGAAAGTTTATAACCCGGCGCTGATTTGAAATTTATTATTGGTCGCATTGGCGTGTCCTGCTTATGAATTTTCGGTAGCGCTATTAGTGGGGGAGCTGATGGGTTCATTTGTGTCAGAGTATGTCCCGTCCTATCGTCTATTATTTTTGTGGCATTCTTAATGGCCCTTTTGATTTTCATCTGGTATTTATCGGTGGGATCCTCGCTGATTATGCGGCATTTCATTTCTTTAATTAAGTTTTCGGTTTTTGTTATGTATTTTTCCTTGTCCATGAGTACTGTTGTGTTTCCTTTGTCGGCCTTTGTTGTCACCACCTTGTTCCTTTTTAGTTTTTGTTGAAGCCCTTTCATTATAATCTCCTCTTTGTTCGTGTTTCGATGTTCCTGCTGTTTTATGTCCATGTTGATGATCTCCCTACACATGTGTCTTGCGTGTTCTTGTTCTTCGTAGGGGAGGAGCGATATTGCAACCTCTGCATCCACTATTGCTTGCTTCGTTTTTCTAGCCTTGTTGTTGTCTACTATGTTGTGTTTTAATCCCTTCTCCAGAAGTTTCGTTTCTTCGCTGTTGTCTCAGGTTCACGAACCTATCGTGAAATGTATGTGTTTGTTGGCCGCTATGCTCGTGTCTTCCTGATAGTTTGTCTAATTTCTTGTTCAATGTCTTGTATTTTTGTTGGTGCTCGTTCTTTACTTCAGCTTCTACCCGGTCCAAACAGTCCATCAATATAGTTGTTGGTATTAATTCAGCTAGTTGTAAGTGGATTGCCAATATTTCCGCATTTATCTTGTCCTTCTTAGCATATAGGCTACGTATTTCATTCCGTAGAAAGTCTTTTTCCGCTCTCTTAACCGTTCTCCTGCTCGCTGGTGTGTTTAATTTTATCTGGATCCGGGCGTATTTGGGTGTGACGTTCAAGGACAGACATTGTCTGTTGAACCAGATGTTTGCTTTTGTCTTATGTATTTTGGATAGACGTCGTTTGTACCTTATTAATATTATGTTTGGGTTTACATTGAAAGCCTGACAGGCACTAACTGAGTTGATTTGGTTTTGTGTTTTTCCGACAGGGTGGATACTAGATTTATATCGCAACGAATTTCCGTCATCCCTTGTCAATTTTGGTTTAGTACCACATCGGTTTCGGCAAACCGCCATCTTCAGTGTTTGGTTTCGTTCTGATCTGTCTATCCGTTGTCATGTATTTATAGTCTGGATGCTGTATCAGGTAGTGTTAGTATTCGTGTATATGAGTCGTGTCTTACGAATGTATCCGAATGGGTACGTGCAATGAGGGTTGTTTTTAACGCTCGTTTATTAGTTGTGGTGATAGATCAGGTAATTAGTTTGAGGATGTTAGGTCAGGTAATGTTAAGTGTATATTTAAGGGTCGGTTTTTTGACGCTCGTTAGTCATGTAGAAGTCAGTGATTTTTGTTTTCTGATTTGTTTTATGTGTGTGCTCGTTTATTGTTACTCGTTTTGTTATTGTACCTGCGGTGTTGTTTGGTCCTCTGTAAATTAGTTTTAGCGGTTCAAATATTGCGTCAGAAATGGTGTTTGTTTGTTCGTTTATTATTCTCCCGTCAAATGTCTTAAGTTTGTATATTTCCATGTTTTCTAGCACATTTAAGCGCCGCTCTTTTCTTTGTACGTGAAGTATTCTGGCTGTGTTTTTGATGTTGGTCGGGGTGCATTTGTTTTTGAACATGTGATTTGCATAGTTTGACTCTGTTGTGATAGTGGGTTTCCGTGTTTTTCTGTTGTAGTCCCTGATGTGCTCTCGGAATCGTGTACTTATTTTTCGTCCTGTTTGCCCTATATAGCTGTGCTGGCATTCGCAGGTAAGCTTGTATATTCCTTGTTTCCTGAATGGCTCTTCCGAGTTAGTGTTGGTTCTTAGTTTTTGTCCTAAGTTGTTCGATGTTCTGAACGCTGTGTTGATATCGTGTTTCTTGAAGAAGTTTGCCAATTTGTATGTCGTTTTTCCAGTGTATGTCATTGCAGTCCAGATCTTGGATTTTTCTTCTGTGTTTTGTCTTTTTTGTGATCCATGGTTCCTTCGGAGTTTGTCTATTATGCATTTTTTGTAACCGTTGCTCGTGGCTATGTTGTATATGGTGATCAGTTCTTTCTTGTATGTTTCCTGAGTGAGGGGTATTCTTTGCAGTCTGTCCACTAGGTGCCTTAATGCCGCATTCTTGTGCTGTTGAGGATGGTTTGATGTAGAATGAATTATGGTGTCTGTAGTTGTTGGTTTCCTGTAGATGTCGTAGTTAAACTTGTTTGTAATTCCGTCAATTCTTATTGTAAGGTCCAGGTAGTTCAGTTCTCCTTCTTTCTCGGTCTCCATAGTAAATTTTATGTTTTCATGTTGTCTGTTTAGGAATTCTAGTATTCGTTCTTCATTGTTATTGTTCAATATGCAGATGATGTCGTCGACGTACCTTGCGTAAAATGTCACTCCTAGTTCGTTTTTAGTTCTTGCATATATTTTGTTTCCAAGTTCTGCATGAATGCCTCCATGAGAATCGATGATGTTGGGTTTCCCATTCCTAGTCCGTTTGTTTGCCTATATATTTTATTGTTGAACTTGAAGTAGTTTTGCTGTAGAGTTGTTCTTAGTGTGTTTGTGATTTGTGCTGTCTCGATCGTATCTTTGGTTTTGTCACGTAGTGTTTTGTTTACTATGTCTAATGTCTCTGGAAGGGGTATGGAGGGATATAAGTCTTTTATGTCAAATGAGACGATTGTGCTGTTTTCTGTGAGTTTGACGGTTTCAAGTCTTTCTATTAGTTCGTTTGTATTCTTTATTGTATGTTCATGGTCGAGTTCAAGCGTGTCATTCAGTATCGTCTTTATATGTTTTGAAAGTTTATAACCCGGCGCTGATTTGAAATTTATTATTGGTCGCATTGACGTGTCCTGCTTATGCATTTTCGGTAGCGCATACCCCTTCCAGAGACATTAGACATAGTAAACAAAACACTACGTGACAAAACCAAGGATACGATCGAGACAGCACAAATCACAAACACACTAAGAACAACTCTACAGCAAAACTACTTCAAGTTCAACAATAAAATATATAGGCAAACAAACGGACTAGGAATGGGAAACCCAACATCATCGATTCTCATGGAGGCATTCATGCAGAACTTGGAAACAAAATATATGCAAGAACTAAAAAACGGACTAGGAGTGACATTTTACGCAAGGTACGTCGACGACATCATCTGCATATTGAACAATAACAATGAAGAACGAATACTAGAATTCCTAAACAGACAACATGAAAACATAAAATTTACTATGGAGACCGAGAAAGAAGGAGAACTGAACTACCTGGACCTTACAATAAGAATTGACAGAATTACAAACAAGTTTAAATACGACATCTACAGGAAACCAACAACTACAGACACCATAATTCATTCTACATCAAACCATCCTCAACAGCACAAGAATGCGGCATTAAGGCACCTAGTGGACAGACTTCAAAGAATACCCCCCACTCAGGAAACATACAAGAAAGAACTGACCACCATATACAACATAGCCACGAGCAACGGTTAAAAAAAAATGCATAATAGACAAACTCCGAAGGAACCATGGATCACAAAAAAGACAAAACACAGAAGAAAAATCCAAGATCTGGACTGCAATGACATACACTGGAAAAACGACATACAAATTGGCAAACTTCTTCAAGAAACACGATATCAACACAGCGTTCAGAACATCGAACAACTTAGGACAAAAACTAAGAACCAACACTAACTCGGAAGAGCCATTCAGGAAACAAGGAATATACAAGCTTACCTGCGAATGCCAGCACAGCTATATAGGGCAAACAGGACGAAAAATAAGTACACGATTCCGAGAGCACATCAGGGACTACGACAGAAAAACACGGAAACCCACTATCACAACAGAGTCAAACTATGCAAATCACATGTTCAAAAACAAATGCACCCCGACCAACATCAAAAACACAGCCAGAATACTTCACGTACAAAGAAAAGAGCGGCGCTTAAATGTGCTAGAAAACATGAAATATACAAACTTAAGACATTTGACGGGAGAATCATAAACGAACAAACAAACACCATTTCTGACGCAATATTTGAACCGCTAAAACTAATTTACAGAGGACGAACAAACAAACACCATTTCTGACGCAATATTTGAACCGCTAAAACTAATTTACAGAGGACCAAACAACACCGCAGGTACAATAACAAAACGAGTAACAATAAACGAGCACACACATAAAACAAATCAGAAAACAAAAATCACTGACTTCTACATGACTAACGAGCGTCAAAAAACCGACCCTTAAATATACACTTAACATTACCTGACCTAACATCCTCAAACTAATTAACTGATCTAACACCACAACTAATAAACGAGCGTTAAAAACAACCCTCATTGCACGTACCCATTCGGATACATTCGTAAGACACGACTCATATACACGAATACTAACACTACCTTATACAGCATCCAGACTATAAATACATGACAATGGATAGACAGATCAGAACGAAACCAAACACTGAAGATGGCGGTTTGCCGAAACCGGTGTGTAACTAAACCAAAATTGACAAGGGATGACGGAAATTCGTTCCGATATAAATCTAGTATCCACCCTGTCGGAAAAATACAAAACCAAATCAACTCAGTTAGCGCCTGTCAGGCTTTCAATGTAAACCCAAACATAATATTAATAAGGTACAAACGACGTCTATCCAAAATACATAAGACGAAAGCAAACATCTGGTTCAACAGACAATGTCTGTCCTTGAACGTCACACCCAAATACGCCCGGATCCAGATAAAATAAACACACCAGCGAGCAGGAGAACGGTTAAGAGAGTGGAAAAAGACTTTCTACGGAATGAAATACGTAGCCTATATGCTAAGAAGGACAAGATAAATGCGGAAATATTGGCAATCCACTTACAACTAGCTGAATTAATACCAACAACTATATTGATGGACTGTTTGGACCGGGTAGAAGCTGAAGTAGAGAACGAGCACCAACAAAAATACAAGACATTGAACAAGAAATTAGACAAACTATCAGGAAGACACGAGCATAACGGCCAACAAACACATACATTTCACGATAGGTTCGTGAACCTGACCACAGTGGACATCAACAGCGAAGAAACGAAACTTCTGGAGAAGGGATTAAAACACAACATATTAGACAACAACAAGGCTAGAAAAACGGAGCAAGCGATAGTGGATGCAGAGGTTGCAATATCGCTCCTCCCCTACGAAGAACAAGAACATGCAAGACACATGTGTAGGGAGATCATCAACATGGACATAAAACAGCAGGAACATCGAAACACGAACAAAGAGGAGATTATAATGAAGGGGCTTCAACAAAAACTAAAAAGGAACAACGTGGTGACAACAAAGGCCGACAAAGAAAACACAACAGTACTCATGGACAAGGACAAATACATAACAAAAACCGAAAACTTAATTAAAGAAATGAAATGCCGTATAATCAGCGAGGATCCCACCGATAAATACCAGATGGAAATCAAAAGGGCCATTAAGAATGCCACAAAAATAATAGACGATAGGACGGGACATACTCTGACACAAATGAACCCATCAGCTCCCCCACTAATAGCGCTACCGAAAATTCATAAGCAGGACACGCCAATGCGACCAATAATAAATTTCAAATCAGCGCCGGGTTATAAACTTTCAAAACATATAAAGACGATACTGAATGACACGCTTGAACTCGACCATGAACATACAATAAAGAATACAAACGAACTAATAGAAAGACTTGAAACCGTCAAACTCACAGAAAACAGCACAATCGTCTCATTTGACATAAAAGTCTTATATCCCTCCATACCCCTTCCAGAGACATTAGACATAGTAAACAAAACACTACGTGACAAAACCAAAGATACGATCGAGACAGCACAAATCACAAACACACTAAGAACAACTCTACAGCAAAACTACTTCAAGTTCAACAATAAAATATATAGGCAAACAAACGGACTAGGAATGGGAAACCCAACAGCATCGATTCTCATGGAGGCATTCATGCAGAACTTGGAAACAAAATATATGCAAGAACTAAAAAACGAACTAGGAGTGACATTTTACGCAAGGTACGTCGACGACATCATCTGCATATTGAACAATAACAATGAAGAACGAATACTAGAATTCCTAAACAGACAACATGAAAACATAAAATTTACTATGGAGACCGAGAAAGAAGGAGAACTGAACTACCTGGACCTTACAATAAGAATTGACAGAATTACAAACAAGTTTAAATACGACATCTACAGGAAACCAACAACTACAGACACCATAATTCATTCTACATCAAACCATCCTCAACAGCACAAGAATGCGGCATTAAGGCACCTAGTGGACAGACTTCAAAGAATACCCCTCACTCAGAAAACATACAAGAAAGAACTGACCACCATATACAACATAGCCACGAGCAACGGTTACAAAAAATGCATAATAGACAAAATCCGAAGAAACCATGGATCACAAAAAAGACAAAACACAGAAGAAAAATCCAAGATCTGGACTGCAATGACATACACTGGAAAAACGACATACAAATTGGCAAACTTCTTCAAGAAACACGATATCAACACAGCGTTCAGAACAGCGAACAACTTAGGACAAAAACTAAGAAGCAACACTAACTCGGAAGAGCCATTCAGGAAACAAGGAATATACAAGCTTACCTGCGAATGCCAGCACAGCTATATAGGGCAAACAGGACGAAAAATAAGTACACGATTCCGAGAGCACATCAGGGACTACAACAGAAAAACACGGAAACCCACTATCACAACAGAGTCAAACTATGCAAATCACATGTTCAAAAACAAATGCACCCCGACCAACATCAAAAACACAGCCAGAATACTTCACGTACAAAGAAAAGGGCGGCGCTTAAATGTGCTAGAAAACATGGAAATATACAAACTTAAGACATTTGACGGGAGAATAATAAACGAACAAACAAACACCATTTCTGACGCAATATTTGAACCGCTAAAACTAATTTACAGAGGACCAAACAACACCGCAGGTACAATAACAAAACGAGTAACAATAAACGAGCACACACATAAAACAAATCAGAAAACAAAAATCACTGACTTCTACATGACTAACGAGCGTCAAAAAACCGACCCTTAAATATACACTTAACATTACCTGACGTAACATCCTCAAACTAATTACCTGATCTAACACCACAACTAATAAACGAGCGTTAAAAACAACCCTCATTGCACGTACCCATTCGGATACATTCGTAAGACACGACTCATATACACGAATACTAACACTACCTGATACAGCATCCAGACTATAAATACATGACAACGGATAGACAGATCAGAACGAAACCAAACACTGAAGATGGCGGTTTGCCGAAACCGGTGTGTTACTAAACCAAAATTGACAAGGGATGACGGAAATTCGTTCCGATATAAAACTTTTCAAGATGGCGACCGATTTAACAGCTGTCAAGTGATTTATTCTCAGTTTGGTTTGGCAATTCATCATGAATAGACTCACGTCTGAACAACGCTTACAAATAGTGCAATTTTATTTCGAAAATAATGGTTCTGTGCGGAAAACGTATCGCGCAGTACTGCCACTCCTTTTTTACGGGGAATTGCCGTTACATTGTCGACCCTTTTTTTGTCCTCGGTACGGGTAATTTGTATCATACCGCCGCTATTTTTGGCTGACCTTTTTATTTGGAAATCTCGTTGCTGGTTCTTTCCGTCTGGCCTTCGTATTTGGGATTTTCGTCACAATGCCCTCCACCTAAGTCTGATCGTCCCGATCAGACATACTATCTGTTCCAAACGCCGCGAGCCGTTCTAGGTGAACTTTTATTTTGGTCCTTGGTTCCCCAACAGTCTGTATTCAATACACTACGTCATTCAACCATTTGATTACAACTCCCACGACAGCCGGTTCTACGCACCGGAGTTGACCCGGATTTTATCCGGCCAAGGGCTGTCACCCTTTCAGCGACCTAACCCCGTTCAGGTCATCAGGTAATTTTAGTTTTAGTACATCAACGGAGCAACATCTCGCAGCAGGCCTGCTCCAAATCCTTCTCATCAGGGCTGGTGTAGACACCAATCCTGGTCCGAAGGATTATTTCTGCTGCGTGTGCCAAAGACGACTCCACCATTCCTCCACCTTGGTTAGATGCACCCAGTGCAATGGTTGGAGTCATCTTAAGACCTGCTCAGGCCTTAATACACAGGGAGTGGACCACGAGTTACGTGGCCCCATGCTGCCAGTGCCCAGCTGCGCCTCTGGCCCATACGGCCTTGTGCAAACTTACCCACTTTGGGTAACTCCCCCCAGGCCTCCACGGCCCATCGGAGCTCCCCGCAGCATGACTCCCAATCATCTTCCCCCAACCCTCCCACACCCCCATCCTGCTCCACATCCCGTGCGGGGGCTCATCAGCAGCTCTTAGTACGCCGCACAATCTGCTCCGTGTGTCAGACCATAGTACGGCGGAACGTGACATCAGTCAAATGCAATTCTTGCACTGGCTGGTGCCACTTTCGGTCGTGCTCTGGCCTGCGCACCACTCGTGAGTGGAGTAGTGCATTCGTTGCCCCATGCTGTCGGAGTCTGCCCCCGCCTGTAAACACTACGCAGCCGCCAACTACCACCAATGTGCGGCAACTACCACAGCGGGTTACACAGCTGCATCTGACTCGTACAATTTAACTGCAACGGACTCCAAGGAAAGATCGACGAGATAGTTGACTTCATGAGCCGGGAACGCCTGCCAATAGCCCCGATCCAGGAGACCAAACTGAGCGCCCGCTCAGATCTTCTGAGCTGGGCTGGCTGCAATATTATAAGGAAAGATCGCGAACGAGATCATGGTGGAGGCTTGGCCTTCATTTTACACAACACCGTGCAGTATCGTCTTATCGACGGCGACATCGACCGCAGGGATACTACCCTAGAATGTCAGGGCATAGCTATCCGGTCAGGCGGTGTCGAGCTCGAAATATTTAATATATACATCCCTCCCGTTACAAGTTGCCCAGTTGGATACCGTCCTGATATAGGTGCGCTACTCAGAGGCGAAACCCGTTTGGTTTTGGGCGAATTTAACGCGCACCACGATCTTTGGCATTCCTGCCTGTCAAATGATCGTCGAGGAATGGAGCTGGCGGAACAGATAGACGATTCGACATTCTGCACAATGAATGACGAAGCCCCCACCAGGATTGTGGGCAACTGCCATAGCTCGCCGGACATTACAATATCTAGCGCTGGTCTGATAAATTGCATAGATTGGCGACCTATGCTTACGCTCGCATCGGACCACTTGCCCATCTCGATTGACAGGCCTCCCGACTTCGTTTCCGTGGACCACCGGACATTTGTTAACTTTAATAAAGCTAACTGGCCCGGCTTCACGGAATTTATTGAGAACGCCTTCAGTGCTCTCCCCACGTCCACCAACGTCCTCCCTGCAGAAAAGATTTTCCGCAAAATTGTGGTGTCTGCTGCCGCCCGCTTCATACCTGCAGGTAGAATCGCGGAAATCCGCCCCAGTTTACCCACCGAAGCGGCGGTTTTAGCGACAAGGCGCGACACATTACGCCTGGCCGATCCCGGCGATCCCCGTATCAGGGAACTCAACGCCGAGATTCGGAACAAGGTAAATATCTATAAGCGGAACAAGTGGGAGGAGCACTTAAGATCCTGCAATCTCTCCTCTGGGGTGACCAAGCTCTCGGCCACTGTCAAATCGTTGTCAAATCCGACGAGACGTGATGATCGGGTGGAAATTTAATTCGGTGATCACGCCTCGTCGGACCCGAAGAGGTGCGCGAGCTATTTTAGCCGGCTTTTTACACTAGACCCTTCGGTCGACAAAACGAAACGACGAATAACCCTCCGTCTGCGCAAACTGCGGAACACCAGCGCGACACTTGATTTCTCCATGGAAGAGGTTCAGGTGGTTATCTGGTTATCAGGAAGGCGACAGCATCCAAATCCATCGGCCCCGATGCTTAATCTGTCCTAGACCACCCTAACTATACCCGACGTGTGGGAACTGGGTAGAGTGGTCCCGCTACTAAAGCCGGGGAAACCGCAAACAAAGGAGAGTCATATCGTCCGATATCCCTCCTTTCCCCAGTAGCGAAGACAATTGAGGCCTTGCTGCTCCCGTCCCTCACACACCACCTGCGCCCAGCTACACATCAGCACGGCTTCCGAAAAGTGCACAGAACCAAAACTGCACTTAACGCCATAAACACCCAGATAATTCATGGCCTCAACCAAAATCGACCCTGTGCGCGAACTGTCCTAGTAGCACTGGACCTGTCGAATGCTTTCGACACAGTGAATCATTCGGTGCTATTATCGGATATTGAGGATTCCTCATTACCGCCTAGGTTGAAGAGGTGGACCATGAATTACCTGAGTGGTCGACGATCAGCGGTCGAGTTTCGAGGTCAAACATCTAAGCTACGGCAAATTAAACAAGAGGTCCGCAGGGTGGTGTCCTCTCCTAAATGCTGTTTAATTTTTACATCTCGAGGCTCCCTTCACCACCTGAGGGCGTTTCGCTGATCTCATACGCCGATGACAGTTCGATTTTGGCGTCTGGCCAGGATATTGATAGCCTTTGTTCTTCAGTAAACAGCTACCTCGCCGACCTTTCCAACCTCTTCGCTGCACGACATCTACATCTCCAACCTGCGAAACCTCTGCCACCCTTTTCACGAGCTGGACGAAGGAGTACCGGCTAGAACTCGATGTGAAGGTCGATGGTGTAAAAATTCCGACCACGAATAACCCGAAGTTACTGGGAGTAACATTCGATAACCTGCACTCCTGCACTCCGCATATCACTGCAATTGCCACCAAAGTACAAAGCCGCAACAAAATCCTCAAATCGCTAGCCGGTAGCACCTTAGGGAAAGACAAAGAAACGTTGCTGGCAACGTACAAGGCAATTGGCCGGCCGGTCGTAAACTATGCTGCGCCGATTTGGACGCCGGGGACTAGCACGACGCAGCTGAAGAAGCTACAGACCTGCCAGAACACCGCCCTTCGGACCGTGACGGGAAACCTCCTGATGGCGCCGGATCACCACTTACACAAAGAAGCATCTATGCTCCCAGTTAAGGAGCATAATGTTATGCTGTGTAAGCAGTACCTGCTGGGATGCTACCGCATGGATCATCCCAACAGGCACCTGCTGGAAGCTGAACCACCACCTAGGCACATCAGAAAGGGAGTACTTGACTACCGCGACGACACACATCAATACAGACAAGACCCGCTGGACAGGACGGCGTACAGACAGGCCATCAACACCACTCACCGAGAGTCCGTCAACACCTTCTTGAACTCTCTTCCAGTGAATGGTGTTCTCGGAGTCAAACCACCACCCATCGCAGAACAAGAGCTCGAGTTGCCTCGTGAGACCCGCGTAACCCTGGCAAAATTAAGATCTGGATATTGTAGTAGGCTTAACTCCTACCTATCCAGACTCGACCCTGACATATCTAACACATGTCCCGCATGCAAAGAATCCCCGCACGACACTAACCACCTCTTTGCATGCCCACTTAACCCGACTCATCTAACACCCCTCTCCCTTTGGTCCGACCCCATCGAAACAGCACGTTTCCTGGGCCTCCAGTTAGATGACCTCGATGACTAAAACTAAACTTGCCTGACTCTAAACGGGACTGGGCTTGCCGCTACAACAACAACAACAACAACCGTTTGATTACTTTGTAGGGGCCTTCCCAATTGCATCGCAGCTTCGGGAACAAGCCTTTTTTACGTTGTGGGTTGTACAGCAGCACAAAATCGCCATCTTGAAAACCCTCGGTGTTCATCGCTTTATCTTATCTGACCTTTATCGTGCTACTCATAATTTCTCTGTCTCACAAGGGCATGTATCTCTCTCAGCTCTTCTTCCCAATCCTTCTAGCATCGCCACTTACTCCAAACTTCAAATCACTAGCCAGCCGAAGTTCACTACCGAAGAGAATCTTTGCGGGCGTTTTACCCGTTGTCTCATGCACCGCTGACCGATATCCTATCAGGAACAGCGGTATGTGGATATCCCAATCAGCCTGATGTTCGTCCACGACCTTCCTCAAGTGCTCTTCGGTGTAAGCGTTCTACCATGCCGTCTGATTGAGGATGCAAAGCTGTCGTTCGGACCGGCTACATCCATGGCAACCCGCTCAAATGGTGCCCCTGAGTTATACTGCTTCATCTGACCATGAATTCGTGAGTTTGGCCCTTTAGCTGCAATGCACTCCTTGTAGTTAGCAATTCACTTAGCGATAGATTGACGACAACCAACCCAGTAGAACCTCTGCTGGACTTTTTCCAGCTTTTTCGTAATGCCTAAGTGCCCTCCACTAGGATCATTATGGAATTCCTTGAGAATGTCCGGAATCCTTAACCTCGGAACTACTATTAGCTTTCGGGAGCACTGACCGTCTTCACTTTCCCATATTCTATGCAAACAGCCAGATATCAGCTTTGCTATTGGACTTCTTGCTGCCATTTGTTCCCTATCTGGCCGTCTGTCCATCTCCAGTTCATGGATTATAAGATTCAAATATGGATCTTCCTGCTGACATATCTGTAGATGACTTGACTCCCACTCTTCCGCTGGTGTAATTGTCATTAATAGGACGTCTATTATGTCTTCTTTGCCTTCCGCTTTAGAGCTGTGCTTATATTCCAAGGTACATGGTCGACGAGACATGGCGTCAGCATTACCGTGAGTATTACCTTTGCGGTGCTCTATACTGTAGTCATAATTTTGCAGTCTCTCAGTTCATCGGGATAGCTGTCCTTCGGGATTCTTGAACTGTAGTAGCCACTTCAGCGCTGCATGATATGTTCTAACTGGGAAGTGTTGGCCATGCAGGTACTTGTGGAAATGTTTGATGCAATCCACCAACGCTAATAGTTCTCTCCGTGTTACGCAATAGTTCCGCTCTGGTTTCCCAATAGACCGGCTATAGTAGGCAACTATCTTCTCCTTTCCATCAATCACTTATGGAAGTACACCTCCCAGGGCATAGGAACTAGCATCTTAACGCTATTTTCAGTTGATAAAATTGTATGCAGCTTTTGCTGAGTTTGGACTTTACTTACTTCACGAAACACTTTGCTGTTGTGTTGCGAAGTAAAGGTTGATGTGCTTTAATTATATCTAATGTGTCTGCTTTATCATTTAGAAAATTAAGGAGTTGACCTCGTTTTACTGCTTTACTGAATTCTTTCGAATTGTTGGTTTTATATTGTTCCCAATCCTTTTCGATTAGACTATCTAACTTCGAAACGACTATATGAATAATTAAAGTGTCCCAATAATCCGTTGGCTCTCCTAAAGTATTCAACGCGCGTAAATTCTTGAGAACTGTGTCCACTAATCTTCTAATGCTTACAGACGACTCCTTATTTAAGGGCTGTATAGAAAATAAAGCTTTAACGTGATTGTGAACTAATAATTTCGTGTTATTGAACCGATTTGTATGTAGCTCCCAAGCTATTGAGTAGTTTTCGTTTGTAAATTCTACTGACTTAATTACTTGAACTGCTATGCCAGTCAACGATGACCTTAAATAATGAAATTTTTGTGTATCGTCTATTTGACTCGAATTATGTATCATAGAAATATATGTATCACGAAACTTTAACCAATCACCGTAAGACCCATTAAACGATGGAAGAGATATAGTAGGCAATTTCACAAGCGATTGAGAGTTGCAATTAGAAAGGGCACTGGATGTTACGGCACTGTTGGAATTTTGTAATAAACCCGAAATACATGCCATCGAACTATTTATAATATTTGATATCAGTATCGGTATTCATATTGTTTTTCGTAGGTTAGCACTTTCAAGTGAACTTGCAAACACCACACGTAATTGAACTCGAATTTCGCCTGTAAAATATACAGTTTTGGTAAAGAAAATGAAGCTAAAAGGAAGTTGGAAATTAATTGAAAGTATGGGAATGATGTCGCTAAATCCTGATTCGAGCACTCGGTGATCCGTCTCGAAGGACCAAATGTTCGAGCATGCACGTTTTGCAGCTATAGATGAATATGACGCTGAGCCGGAGATGTGCTCGATACTTTCACGCAAATGTTCGGGCTTTCACGTGTCTTAGCTATAGATGAACTTGTTGTTGTGCCGCAGGTGCGCTCTTTACTTTCACGTAAATGGTAACTATATTCCTTTTGTTCTCGCCTTATTTATTTAAACAATTTTGCAAATTAATTTAATATTACAAGTTTTTAATTAACAAATCAATTGTATTGAAATTTATGATAAAATATAAATTGAAAATTGCGACCGATCGCTTTCGCCAATGATGAAAAAAGGGAAGTTAGATTTGTGTAGAATTTTACAGCTGAAATTTGAGCAGTCAGCTGATAAGCAAAGTTAAACTGCAGGGTTGTTGGAGTTGTAGATTTCGCAGCTAGGTGGGGCGGTAACAAGTCTCGTTACTCAAAATTTCTTCGTTATACTTAATATATTTTCGTTATGACTAATTATTAAGGTAAATAAACTTTAACTATGTCTTATTCCATTTAGATGTGATCCAGAAATATTAGACCTAAAAATACAAAGTTTTCCCCAAAACAGGCTATAATTTATTCCTGGTTTTCCAAAAAAAAAGCCAAGGTAACCACAACACGATCTGCTATTACATACCTTGAGATATGGATAAGTAATTTAATATTTATTTTATTTGTTTATATTATAATTATTTTCAATACTTTTCATACACATACATACAAACATAGACACGAAAAGTAAAATTCATTTGTAAACCACCACTTAAAATTCAGAAAACTAGTTCAAAGCTTTTCTTATTTTTCTTCTTCTTAAAAAAATTCCCGGTTTCTTTTCACATATTCCCTAAAGGTCTTTATAGTCCTTCGAGCTGAAAAATTAATCGAATTATTTAAAACAGGCGCCAGCTTTATACACATTCCACGGCAGCTTTATCATCTTCTTTAAACAAGGAAGCCATCGCCGCTTTGCTACAGTACCAGATAATTTGCCCGCATTTACACTCAGCACTGTTACTACAATCAACACGTTATTAAAAAAGTTCTTTTCAAAAGGTCCGTGGTTGAGTTCAAATTTCGTGCTAATAAATTTTCCACGGATAACACAAGTGACTTTGCGTTAGTGAAAAATTTTGGTTATATTGTTCACATTTTTGTGTAGTCTTTCGAAAAATTACATTTGTAGTGTATGTGCTTAATGTTTTTACTTGCTGTCGCATTTCTTTTCATGTTTAAAGTCACATCTATATTTTCATTTCGAATACTTTTTTCCATATTCATGTTGCATGAGTTCATATTTTGTCATTTTATCGACACTAACAATAATTCACTGGGTTAGGTTACTTATTATCACATCCTTTATTTTTTATAATCTTGCGATATTGCATTAAACACTGTTGTATCAATTTTTTATTGTTGTGGTTTCACTCTTTTGTTCTACATATTATTCTTAAAAGCTTTTAAAGCTTTTAATTCTTTACTGAATCACTTCGATAATTTTCAGAATGGAAACATATATTCGTTTATCCGACTCTATTGATTGAGATATTCACCTGTACTCCTTGGAGAAAGGTGAAAATTTCATATGAAGAACTTCAAATCCAAATGCGACAGACGCAAAAACAACAGCAATGAAATCGAAGTATAAGGATTCTTATTTCGCCTATCTGCGCTGCATGTCTAAGATGCCAAAACTTCATGAGAAGCTCTCGAAGAATGCCAAGAAACTTGAGGACATGTCGAGAGAGGAGCATTTATTTATTCATCTCTCGTCCTGCGATACCGTCGTTTTTAAGCGTGACTGTACTTCGCGGCCTACATTCCGAAATATGTTTATCGCCAAATATATAAATAACAAGCACTTCAGATCTGTGGGAAAGCTGTTTGGCTTGAACCAAAAGACACAGACAATTGGTTCAAAAATAAGAGAATATTAGTATAGTCCCAAATAAAAATCCTTTTCAACTTACAGACAGTAGAAAGTGATTATGCTTAGAGCTTATGCGATTACAGCCGCATCAATAACAGCGCGCCACTTGTTTCTTCTGTTTGAATTTTGGCGCCAGTTGGAAATATAAAGTGATACCAGGTCGCTCTCCACCTGATCCTTCCAATGGAGTGGAGGTCTTCCTCTTCCTCTGTTTCCGCCAGCGGGTACTTCATCGAATACTTTCAAAGCCGGTGCGCTTTCATCCATTCGGATGACATGACCTAGTCAGCAAGCCGCTATCTCTTGATTTGCTGAACTATGTCAATGTCATTGTATAGCTCGTTCAGCTCATCGTTTCGCCGTTGCCAACGCGCAAATGACCATAGATTTCCGCAAAACTTTTCTCTCAAAAACTCCTAAGGCCGACTCATCGGCTGTCGACATCGTCCAGGCTTCTGCACCATATGTCAGGACGGGAATGATGAGCGACTTGTAGAGTTTGGTTTTGGTTCGTCGAGAGAGGACTTCACTTTCGAATTGCCTACTTAGTCCAAAGTAGCACCTGTTGGCAAGAGTGATTCTGAGTTGCATTTCAAGGCCGAGAATCGTTGTGTATATTACCGAGTTTGATAAAAAAGATACAAGTTCATACCTTTTGAAATCCTTCCAAAGAGCTCACCTAAACACTAGAGTTACTTTTCAAGCAAGCGAGTTCTTGTTCGACTTCAGCAGATGAAATCAAAGCAAGGAAGAAGCAGCATTATGGTCGGGAATACTTATTATCAAAATCGAAACAAATCTATAAGTTAGGAAAGTGAAATTTTACCTCTTAATCCTATTATTGTAAGGTAAATATAGTTATAACAGTTGGTCGTCTGGATAAATCGTTAGATCTAGCCCACAACGAGCGCTACCCAACTATCCCACCAGTCCAGTTTATACCCAGAGTTTCCCTACGTGGATGAAATAGCTTATGCTACGCCTAATACGAACGTAATACCGCGAGTTCTGAATATTATAGGGCTAAACCGTTCATAACTGCAAGATCTTCACAAATTACAGAAAGCTTTCGCTAATGCAACTTATGGGTGAACATTCGGAAGAACGCTTTACATATACACGATCATTTACTTATGTATACTGGTTTCGATTTCACAGCACCGTTCGTCATAAAAACTTACAAAAGGCGAAGTTATTGAGTATCCAAGGGATATGTCCGACTTCAGGCTTAAGCACGCTTTGTGTCTCTACGATCAGAATGTAAGGTATTCTTAACCGAGGCACGCAATAGCACTTTGACGAAATATATTCATCAAATGCATACGTGGCACTTCATTTCCGACTCGGCTCCTTATATGAGCGACAGCAGGGGTTCAAAGCACATTTAAAAATTTCGCTCCAGCCCAGAAGTATACCTTAGGACAGCTCCGACTCATCTACGCAAAATTGAGTCATGGCTCAAGGGCTTTTTAGCAATTCTAAAAACCAAATCCAAAATCGTAAATTCGGAAAAGCAACTCTGCAGCAGCGGTTGCGGCAAAGAGCGCATAACTTTAGTTGCATAAGAAATTAAATAGCATCAGGATCGGCCGGCATAAAGCCAACAGGGCAAACTTCGTTGAGTTGCCAGTATTTTCTGCATTACCGAAAAGCCCCAACTCTAGAACCACTAACTTCAGGTCACTTTTTAGTTGACGGACATTTTCTTGCACTTCGTGGAATCGATGCTCATGAACAGCGCACCTCGATTGTGAATCGGTGTTAGCGGCTTAAGGTTCTACATTATACATTTTGTAAAAGATGTGAAACAGCATATCTATCAGAACTCTAAAAACGTCCGACTGGTTTACCTATCTGAATTAAACCGGTGCGATTTGTATTAACATAAATTTTAGTTTAACGAGAAATATATGGATTGCAATTAATTTGGTGGTTAGCATTGCGTACTGCCACTTGTAAGACTTGGGTTCGATCCCAGGTTCGACCAGCATACAAAATTATAGAAAATTTATTTTTTAATTGTCCTCCTCCAAATGTATTTGTATTTGAAATTAAATGTTCCCCATAAAAATCCATCGGCCGTTCGGAGGCGGATAAGACGAATAAACTGTAGGTCTGTCTATTTGTTGGTAAAAGCATCATGACGCAAAACCACAATTTGGAGGCGAAATTCGGGAAAAATCGCTTCAGCGGTTACAAAGCGCTAAATATATATATATATTAAAACAATGAAATGTGATCACGATCTTCAATTTCAGGCATCAAATAGTTGGTCGCGATTGACGGTTACGTCATAATTTTTGAAGAAATATGAACCGATGGAAACCGTCTTTTTTCTAGATGGAATGGCAGCTCTTCAGGCTGCTCTTTGTCCCAAATGTTAGAATTTTGCTTGTTTAAAATATTTGTCTTGAAAATGTCGGATCTTCTTGGAACTATTCAAGAGCCCATAGAGGGAAGCGATGTCGCTTGGGAAAGTCGAGCGGCCTGAGTTCTTGCCCAAGCTGTATTTTGTACGCTTTCAATTTAAGATCTCGACGTAAAATGTGCCAAGTCGTTCCATATGTCAGTCCGAGTTGCTGCGAACGGCGCCGAATCGACTCTCTACGGTATTCGTGTACACTCTCAGCTACGTTGTTCAGGCGTAAGTCTTTCCATGATGGCATGCCAAACAATACTGAACAAAAATAACATGACAGCTTGACACTACTCACGTGTGATCTGTCAAAAAAGGCTATTGAAAAAAGTACGTCTACTTGGAACACCCTTTATATAGATATACCAAGTTATAATTACACACATATGTACTTACCTGAATTCCAAACTGAATACTTACTCGCCGAATATTTAATGCCCTTTTTTAATATACTCCCCTGCAACCTTACTTCCCTTTATCCAGAAAAAAAAATTGAATGTAAAAGACATTAAAGAAAATTTTGTATTTTTTAGTCGCTTGCTAAAACTCTCAAAAGTCGGTTGTGTTAACCTCTACGAATAATAAAAGATATTGTGGCGAAAATGCGAAGCGAATGACAGATGAAAGAGAGAAGCCGATAGCTGCCATGTTTTAGAGCGTGGATCGAGAACATTCGTAAAGAGAAAGATTAGATTATTCTAGGCGGTTGGTTGCGAGCAACCGGGAGTTGTATATAAGGGCGACACACGACTGCAGAGAGTTAGTAGTAGTAGTGAATCAGTTGTAAAGTAAACGCATTGGTGATTACATTACAGAAAAGCAATAAAAACAGTACATTGTGAAGGTTCATACAAGTGATTGTAAATAGTAAAGTGAATTGTAATTGAATTGTGAATTATTGAGTAATAAAAAAAGGACATTTAATAAATTCCTTGTAAAATAAAGAAACTGCGATCATAGTTGGTGACTTTTATTTAACAATCCAGTGGTCGTCCCCGAAGGATTTGGAAAATCATCGAGGTTGATTCAGCAAGATCGTAACAGTTGGTGTCAGAAGTGAGATTGTTAAATAAATCCCAAAGGATAATTATTGAAATATGGTTAAGATTCAGGAGTTGACGACTCCTCCTCTCAAGAGGGAGTTGGCAAAGCGAGGATTATCGACAACTGGAAATAAGGCAGAGCTGCAATCGAGACTGTGAGAAGCAATGGAAGTCGAAGGCATCGACTTGAGTCAATACGAATTCCATCGCGAGGATGAAGATGTATCCTTGAAGGACATTGACAAAGAAGAGGCTATCGATTCTGCGAAGGGGTTGGAGCAGCCATCAAGTAAGATTCCAGAAAATGCTCCTGGCTCGTCTACCGGTATGGACATGAACATGTTGTTGGCTGCAATTTCACAAATCAGTGCCAATATGTCACAAATGAATGCCAGCATTAAATCACAAATGGTTGAACAGAGGGAGTAGATATCATCCTTAGAAAGAACAATCACACAAATACAGCAAAATCTGGTAAGAGACGATGTAGAACTTAGGGAAGGACAGGATCTAATCGAGAGCAAAGTCAACGAATCGCAAGGCCGGCAAGAAAAAATAGAGGAGCTAATTAAGACCAAAATCAACGAGCTCGAGCGACGTGTCCGAGATTTGCAGTTGCACCGTCCAGCCAGATCGATGAACGGCCCATGGGTAGAAGCACCATCCGTAGGCCGCACAGCTCCATTCTAGATCTTCAAGCTCCAGTTCGAGAGGACGGCTGAGTTAAATAATTGGACCATCGAGGAAAAATCCGCTGCGCTATTTGCTGCGTTGAAGGAACCTGTAGCGGAGATTTTGCTGACTATTTCCGAATATGAGAGGGATAAATATGGCGCAGTAATGCGAGCCCCGGAAAGATGATATGGTAGTGAGCACAGGAGGAAAATTTACCAGATGGAGCTGGAACAGCGTGACCAAAAACACAATGAATCTCTGAAGGAATATGCTTTTGAAATCGAGATATTGGCTCATTTAGCCACAAGGAACGCGTGAGTATCTGGAAAGAGTAAAAATCCAGAGGTTCATCCGCGGAATTAAAGATGTGTACACCAAGCGAGAGACTTATGCGAATCCAAAGTTAACATTCACTGAAACTGTTGCCTATGGTCAGACACGTGAAGCAGCGGCACTGCTGTGTAAGCCAGCCTACAAAGTGAAACGTTTGGAGGTAGAAACACCAGATGTGAGGACTGAAATATCGAAAACTCTGAAGTCGATAGAAGGAATGAATCGTTCTGGTGTTAAGAATCAAGGTGGAAAGTGCTTCACTTGCGGAGAAGCAGGTCACTTCGCACGCGAATGCCAGTCGGGCTCTAATGGAGAGGAAAGACGACGCAAACGATGCTCAAAAGCTGAGGGCATAATAGACGTCCGGCGAATAACAATTACACGAGAAGGAAAGTGGGAGGCAAGCCACTTAAGGAAATGTCAGCAGGAAGACCCAGACTTGGAACTGGTAGTGCATGATTGGAGGTGAACAGACGCCCAAGTAAAGAACAAATGGCAGCGGAAAGTCTAATCGCTAAGGCATATTGGGCCCAATGGAGCAGTTTAGAATTGATATTTGGCTGTTTGCATAGGGTATGGGAAAGGGAAGATGGCCAGTGCTCTGGAAGGCTAATAGTAGTTCCACAATGGTCCTAGTGGAGAGCATCGAGGCATTAAGAAAATGCTGGAGAAAATCAAGCAGAGGTTCTATTGGGTTGGTTGTCGTCAATTGATCGCTGAGTGGGTTGCTAACTGCAAAGAGTGCATTGCAGCTAAAGGGCCAAAGTCACGAAGTCATGGGCAGATGAAGCAGTATAACTCGAAAAACACGAACGACAGCCCTGCATGCTCAATCAGATGGCATGGTAGAGCGATTCAACCGGACCCTAGAAGAGCACTTGCGGAAAGTAGTGGACAAGCATCAAGATGATTGGGATGTGTATATACCGCTTTTCCTGATGGGATTTCGGTCCGCAGTGCATGAAACAACAGGTCAAACACCTGCGAAGATACTGTTTGGTAGTGAACTTCGGTTGCCCAGCGATTTAAAATTTGGAATAACAGGTGATGCGAGGAGAATTGGGAAGGAAGCGTGTACTGTTCTCGAGGAAGAGTTAAGAGAGATACAAGCTCTTGTGAGACAGCGAACTCAAATTATGAGTGATAAAATGAAGGCTAGGTATGACAAGGCGATGAACTCCGAAGGTTTCCAAAATGGAGATTTGGTGTTCCTGTACAATCCACAACGGAAGAGGGGTTTGTCCCCAAAACTTTAATGCAATTGGGAAGGTCCATACAAGATAATCAAACGACTAAACGACGTAGTGAATTGAATCCAAACCGTTGGGAGGCCAAGAAACAAGATGAAAGTGGTCCACCTAGAGAGGCTTTCTGCTTTTGGAACTGCGAATGTGTCTTAGGTGGAGGGCAGTGTGGCGAAAATGCGAAGCGGATAACAGATGAAAGAGAGAAGCCGATAGCTGCCATGTTTTAGAGCGTGGATCGAGAACATTTGTAAAGAGAAAGATTAGATTATTCTAGGCGGTCGGTTGCGAGCAATATATAAGGGCAACACACGACTGCAGAGAGTTAGTAGTAGTAGTGAATCAGTTGTAAAGTAAACACATTGGTAATTACATTACAGTAAAGTAATAAAAACAGTACATTGTGAAAGTTGCATACAAGTGATTGTAAATAGTAAAGTGAATTGTAATTGAATTGTGAATTATTGAGTAATAAAAAAAGGGCATTTAATAAATTCTTTGTAAAATAGGAAAAACTGCGAACATAGCTGGTGACTTCTATTTAACAATCCAGTGATCGTCCCCGAAGGATTTGGAAAATCATCGAGGTTGATTCATCAAGATCGTAACAATATATTCCAAAAATGATTCGTATTTTCCCAAGACTCAATTTTTATTTCGGATTTTAAGACCCGTTGGGATACCATGCATTACGTGGTCCCATGTTCTCAGCGCACAGCTGAGCCGCGCTTGTGACTTCTGCGCCGGTACCACTTTTGGTTAGCCCCCCTTCGCAGACTTTTAAGCAGTGTGTTAGCTATTTTAGCCGGCTACGCATACTGCACCCTTCGGTTGAAAAAATGAAGCGGCAAGTGACCCGCAGTCTGTGCAAACTCTCAAGCACAAACGTGATACTTGATTTCTCTAGAGAAGAGGTTCAGGGGATTATCAGGAAAGTGAAACCATCCAAATGTATTGGCTTCTACGGAAAATGCATACGGATGGTAAAACAGTGAGAGCAGACCACCCCACCGAGGTCCTAAATGTGCCGCTGATAACTTTGATTATAACTGACATGTGGCAATTGGGTAAAGTGGTCCCGTTACTGAAACCGGGAAAAACAGTTTACATAGGAGAGTCACGATCTGAGCCTAGCAAAGCATCAGTATAGCTTCCGCAAAGTGCGCACGTAACGCCATAAACTCCCAATAGTTCATGGCTAGTAGTGGAAAATTTCACCGATGGAACGGTAAGCGTCATAAGACGCTGCACCTTTAAGAGGAAGAAGATGTAATACCTGACTTCGACGCCCGGCCCTGAAATAAAGAAGTTGCAAGCGAGATGGCCTCCGATGACGCAATGTTCATTTATGAGTCAGAGATAGACCTCTTCGCTGAACTGAAGGGTATTGGAATAACGGACTTTCCCACCCTTGTTTACTCAATATACACGCATTCAACGTGGATCGGATACAGGGACTATTCCCCAATTAAAAAAAAAACGGGATGAAGAGAAACGGAACTTCGGGCGTTCCTCCCACCATCATTTGGAATTTGTCTCCCAAGGCCCTCGTGCTAACGGCCAATTTCAGCATTGGGCTATGAGCTTCTCAAAGATCCACTATATTCATGCTACCCAATCAATTAACTACTGCTGTAGCGAAACTACAAGCCCGGGGACGTTTGCACATGGTACGGGTGCTTATGGATTTATGATCGCCGACTTTCATTATAGCATGGGAGCTGGCTGAAGAGATCGTCCACAATCTCAACAATTATGGTGATCAACGAGGCCGCATACTTCGTCTGTGTGGAAAGCACAGAACTAACGCCAAAAATCACAACTAACACGATATTAAAGCAGACCTTCTCGTGGATAAGGCCTACTACTAGCGTTGAGTCAACCGTTGCGTCGAGTTACACTCATATTCGGCTCGCAGAACTACGTTTTTACTACTCGGTGGCGGTAAGATTACTGCTCGAGGTGGACTTCTACCAGAACATAATACAGCCGGGCACTTTACCCAACACCTTACGCAATATGCAAGCAAATAAGTCCACAAGCCCCACTGTTTTTATTTATTTATTTATGGACAATATATTCGGCCTACTGAGCGTACTATTCGCAACATTATCACCCAAATTGAGACCTAGAGTTCATTATTGGATAATATATGACCGAATAGACCACGTCAGGCACGTGTACACGAATACAGTGGAGAGTCGATTCGGCGCAGTTCGCAGCAACTCGGACTGACGTATGGAACGACATGGCGCATTTCACGTCGAGATCTTAAATTGAAAGCGTACAAAATACAGCTTGTGCCTGAACTAAGATCCGACGTTTTCAAGCCAAACACTTTAAACAAGCAATAGTAGCATTTGGGATGAAGAGCAACCTAAAGAGATCCAAGAGATGCCTTTTCATCAAAAAAAAAAAAAACGGTTTGGTGTGGTTTGTTGGCCGGTGGAATCATTGTTCCATATATATATATATATATATATATATATACTCTGTAAACGCTGAAGCGAATTTTGATGAGTTCCGCCTCCAAATTGTGGTTTTGCGTCTTGATGTTTTTACCAACAAATAGTGCCAGTATTTTATTTAATGTTGGGTTAGCGAGTTTTTGCAATCCTGCATACCTTCAGGCATTAATTGTCTGAGAAATGTATTTATATAAGCAGGACTGATTGTCGATATCGAATTATATGTTTTTAATTGTTTATTGCGGTCTTTAATTTGTTGTGGCTAGAAGTGAATGAGATGTATTCAAAAGGCATATTTGTTAGATTTTTGAATTGAATATTTTGTTATACATCAAAGAAAAATGGTACAAGTCACAGCTGTTTCATCTCACAACCTGACTTCTCTTGTCAGTGATTGAAACAACGGATCGTGACTTAACAGGCGAGTGCTCTACCACTGCTAAAACGTCAGCCATGTAATCTGTTCTTGTAATATTTAATTTAATATCAACGAACAACTCTTAAGTGCGCTAATACTTAGCCATTATTTTACTTAATGTTGGGTTAGCGAATTTTTGCAATACTTCATACATTCAGGCATTAATTGTCTGAGAAATGTATAAGCAGGATTGATTGTCGGGCTCGAATTATATGTTATTAACTGTTTATTGGGGCCTTTAATTTTTTGTGGTTAGAAGTGAATGAGATGCATTCAAAAGGCCTATTTGTTAGAATTTTGAATTGAATGTTTTGTTATACAACAAGGAAAAACGATATAAGTGACAGCTGTTTCGGAGATTGCCACATCTTCTTATGAGACCTCTTTTGCCAAATATCGTACCAACGGATTCTGACTTCACAAGAGTTAATGACATGGTCTCACTTTCTACTTTTCTAATCACTCCAGTTCATGGTCAACAGATAAGCATTTTCATGTAAACAACATCAAAAAAATGAATTTGTTTTGACATGCGTTTTCGCGAACCATAACCGACAAACATCAGAACAAAAAAACGCGCTATCGATACAACAAACAGTAACAAACCCAAATAGCTATCTACACTCTTAAACAGTAAACAATTAACAATGGGATAATCCACTGCGATAACAACCGACGCATCTCAGTAGTATAAACATAACTAAGATTTATGTAACAAGTTAGTCTTAAAAATATCAATAAAGAACACGCCCTTCGGCGTAGCGATAAATATATTTTTTCCACTCATATCGTGTAAACGATATTAACTGGGGGCTCGTCCGTTCTTTCTTGAGAAAGCCACATCCCACATTACAGAACAAAAATAAAAAATTCCCCGTGCCTAGATAATCCATCCAAGCAGCGCTATAAGTGAGAAAGAGTGAATTCCGAAAAAAAGGACATCACATCATACTGGAGTAACGAAGAAAGCGGCAAAAGTTTTTCAACTCATCACGTACATCGCTGAACATAGACTCCGAAACGAGCGCACAGGATATAGCAAACCTGACGGCACATATAGCGGCCTTGACCACAACCCTGACTGAAACCCAAGAGAGGATGCGTTCTCTTGAAACCAACGCCACAGTTACAGTCACAGATCAATACCAAGACTGTCACCCAATATTACTGATGCGTTGCAAATAAACCTGGAAGTTTTTAAAATTCTACCAATATTCTCAGGCGACACGAACATTATAGATCGTGGAGAAAACGTGCCTGGACATACATGGAAAACATCCAGAGTTACGCTACTGCACCCACGTTTTATAAGGCGCTTTCGATCGTTAATTCCAAAATTCAAGGAGAGGCGGCCGATATTCTAATTAACCGCTACACAAAGTTAAATTTTTACTCCATAATTAACCGTCTCGATTATACCTATGCGGACCAGAGACCGCTGTATGTGTTGCTTGAAGCAATGAAGAGAATAAAACAGGGAAAAAGAACGTTGGCGGAGTTCCATAGCAAAGTTAGTAAATCGCTTAAACTTGCACACACTAAAGTTGAGATGGATAGCTCAGGGAATCCCTCAACAATGACAGAATACGCAAACCAGGAAGTTGTAAGGACATTCATTCTCGGCCTGAACAGCAAATACACCAGCGGCACCCTCTATAGCCACAGTCCAAAGGACTTAGAAACAGCTTACGCTATCGCAAGCACTATACATCACGACAACGTGAACTTACAGTTCGATTTTCCGCAATACATCCACAGACATTACAATGCTTCGCCAAGCAGAAGATACGAGGTACCACAAAGGTATAGACCTAACGTGCAGGTCCAATACAACCAAACTGCACCCAGGCAAGAGCACCAACCAATGGAAATAGATCCGTCACAAAAATACACGAGATGCACAAATTACAATAGGAACCATTCCACACCACAAAACAGCTATGACCGCCAGAGGCAAGGACTACCTCCTAATAATCCATTTCGCGGAGAGCCACAAAAAAGGGAATGAAATCCTTCATCTCGTAATTTAAACATACAGCAGAAGGTACAACGAGTCAATCAAACACGAGATGAAGAAATACAATCACTTGTACCGGAAAATGACGAGTATGAAACAGGTAGTGTTTTTTAGGCGTATGAACGATTTGCCGTGTCTGCAACGCCACTGCAGGGATTCAGGCAAACTTATCAACATCCTGATCGACACCGGAGCAACCAATAATTATATAAGTCGAAAATGCAAAATCGGCAAGTCTATTCTAATTAAGCCAGTTAAAGAAAAACCCTTAATGGTTACTCAATAACTAAAAAAAAATAATAACATTATTAGAGCATAATTTCACATTTTTTGAAACAGATCCAGTAGAAGAATTTCATATCCTTCTGTGTGAACAGGGTCTTAGAAAAATCAAAGCAGTGATCTATATTTTCGAGTACAAGCTTAGTTATAAATAAAGGGCCAAGAAAGAAAGCGAATCTTTGCAAAAAAACTAATTACACGGTTAATAGTGAAAAATATAGGGCAGATATCGATGAAATTATGCAAAAAAAAACGAAAGTACAAACGAAGTGCTACCTTCTTCATTCATACAGAAATTAACAAACTTTTAAAAAATGAAATAATTCAACCCAGCAAAAGTCCGTACAACTCTCCCATTTGGACAGTCGCTAAAAAAGGTACCGATGAACAACGGAAACCTAAGCGCAGAATGGTCGTAGACTTTCAGGAGCTAAACGCTCAAACTATCACAGATAGATACCCCATACCCGATGTGGCTATGACCATACAGAATTTAGGTAATGCAAAGGTATTTACTACTTTAGATTTAGAGTCTGGCTTCCATTAGATCCTTATTAATGAATCTGGCAGGTGAAAAACGGCCTTTAGTGTAAATGGAGCTAAGTGCGAATTCCTTCGTATGCCGTTCGTCCTGAAAAAGGCCCCATCCATTTTTCAAAGATGCGTGGAAGATATCCTTAGACCATATATCGGGAAGTTCGCGTACGTTTATATAGACGATGTTCTCATTTATTCTTCCTCTCCCGAAGAACATATCGAACATATCCGCATAATATATTTATGTATATAGTAGGCAAGATGTGCGGACGTGTTTTTTCTTGCTCCGTGTTTAATTGCTTTTTTTGCTATAATAGTGTGCAAAATGTCTCATTGCGCTAATTGTATTGAAGTTTGTGAGTTTAAAGATAAAGTCTTGTTCTTGATCTCTGAACTGGATAAAATTAAAGGTGTTTTGACTAGTTTTGTTAACTCTGTGAGCGATGGCTCTGTCTCTTCGGCGCCTGGTGTTAGTGAAAATAAACGTATCACACGTCAATCAGCCAAACTTTCTAAAGGAAAAGCTACCAACAGTATTAATATACAGAAGAGTAAAGTGCATAAGCACTTCCGCGCGCCACCTGCGCAATCTTCTGTTGTTGTTGCTACTAATAGTTCTGACTTGCAAATAACTAGTGATGAGCCCAATAACAATATCAATTACAATGTTAATAATGGCTCTGCTACTATTGATGCTGCTGCTCATATTGCTTCTAATGTGACTGAGTGTAATACTGGTTTGACCAGTTTTGTTGACAATGACATTGCTGTTGCTAATGTTGCTTCTGTTCTGGTTCTGCCGCTGGAAATTTATCACAAGATTATACACATAATGATAAAGATAAAAATATAGCTGATATAGTGCAAGCAGATAATGCACAGTGGTCTACTGTTGTTAATAAGCGTAATAGAAAAATGATTCGCAAACGTCTTATATTCGGCTCTAATGATGAAAGCCAGCTGGGTGTATTGGTTCGGCGTAAATGGCTGCACTTATCATCATTCTTGCCCACCGTGACTACTGAGGATATAATTGCTTATGTGGCTAATCGTTCTGAAATAAATTCCGGTTCGATATTATGTTCTAAGTTAATTCGAAGTGACATTGAGGCAAGTGCCATCAAGTACGTAAATTTTAAGCTTGGTGTTCCCCAGGCTCATTATAATAAACTGTTGAATTCGAATATGTGGCCAGCCAATGTTGCAATTCGACCATTTGATTTTTTTTCAAAAAGCTCGGCAGCCTCAGACAAAGAAGTAGATGGTGCCTGTACTACTGGTGGCCGTAAAATAAAAATTTATTATGAGAATGCATCGGGACTTAATGTAACCCAAAATCCTTTTGGAGTTACATAAAGTCTAAGAAAATATGTTCGGATATACCTACATCGGTCCAGCTTAGAGGGGTTTCAGCTAACTCTTTATCCGAAACAGCTAATCTGTTTGCGGATTTCTTTTCCTCAAATTTCATTTCAGATAACCGTAGTGATACTACTTCCGACGTTGTTTTGTCGATCTTTGATACTTCCGTCAATTTCGGAAAGTTAAGCTTGTCGGAACTGGACATTATCAATGGCATAAATCAGCTAAAGATGTCAACTACAACTGACGCCGATGGCCTCTCAGCTGTTTATTGAAAAATTGTTCATCACTGATTGCTCTTTACTGCTTATTTTTAACAAGTCGCTGTCCTCCGGTATCTTTTTAGATGTTTGGAAGCTAACTTTTATACGCCTATTCTTAAGAGCGGTAATAAAAATGACATTGAGAATTATAGGCCGATTTCCAAACTACTACTGTGTCGCAATTGTTTGAATGGATAGTAAAGGATAAACTATACTTTGCCGTAAAGCATCTAATCTGTCCCCAACAGCATGGGTTTGTTCCGGGTAGGACTGTCTGGGATCATTTCAAAAAGGATTCCAGGTTGATGCAGTTTATACAGATTTTTCCAAATCCTTCGACAGAGTGTCCCACCGAATTCTCTTAACTAAACTTCAGTGCTTGGGATTTCACTCGGAATTATTAAAGTGGATCTTATCCTATTTGCAAAACAGATGTTGTGTCGTTCGCCTTGAGGGGATGTCTTCTTTTTCTTTTGTAGTCCCCTATGGGGTTCCCTAGGGAAGCGTCCTCGAACCTTTACTGTTTACACTGTTTATTAATGATATATCAACATGCTTTTCTAAATGTAATTTTCTTCTCTATGCAGATGATTTGAAAATTTACTTTGAAACTAAAAGCCTAGAAGATTCCTTCAATTTACAGAGCGAACTTGATAACCTGTATCAGTGGTGTGAACGTAATTACTTATTTCTTAATATTGGTAAATGCCACTATGCCTCTTATGCTAGAGTTGTATCTAGAACTCCCTCGTCGTACTGTTTTTCGAATCTTGCGCTAAAAAAGATAAACGATTTTAAAGACTTGGGTGTTTACTTTGACCCCAAGCTCAGCTTTACCACTCATATAAATTTTATTGTTTCCAAGGCTTATGCGCTGTTGGCTTTTATTCGACGTAATTGTTCATCATTTTCAGACCCTTATACCCTTAAACTATTGTACTCGTCTTTAGTGCGATCGACGCTGGAATATGCGGCTTTTATCTGGAGGCCCTATCATGCCGTGTATATGAATAGATTGGAGTCTGTCCAGAGGGCTTTTGTACGCTTCGCCATGCGCCGGATGAGTTTTGCAGACCCAATACCGTCCTATCATTCCCGTTGTTTGCTTATAAATCTCATGTCACTGTTGTCGATATGCGTTGTCTATGATATCATTACTGGCTCTATTGATTGCTCATACCTCCTGATGAAAATTCGTTTTAATGTACCCTCTCGCATTCTTCGGTGTAACGAGATGTTTTTTGTGGGCGTTGCTAGAACTGTTTACGCGATGAACGCTCCTCTAAGGAGAACACTCTCTCAATTAAATGTAATTTCTTTCCCTTTGGGATTCGATTTTTGCTATACCAAGTTTACTTTTAAGAGCCTGTTGATAAGATACTTATCATACTTTTTATTTTACATTTTATATATAGATTATGTAAACATATTCTTATTTTTTAGTCTGTAATTTGTTCAAATAAATAAATAAATAAATAAATAATAACAAACGCGCTTCACAAACGAGAAATCTGACTTTTTCCAAGATTCCGGGCAATACTTAGGGCATATAATTAAATAAAACAGGATCACAGTTGACCCTATAAAAATACAAACTACTAAAGATTTCCCTATTCCCACAACGCTGAAGGAACTCTGATCCTTCCTAGGTCTCGCTAGTTATTATCGAAAATTTATACAGAATTTCGCAGCCATCGTTAAACCACTCACTACGTTTCTCAGAGGAGAGAATGGTGGCATATCAAAGAACCAAAGCGCAAAAATAAAAATCACCTTAGACGAGCTTGCACTAGAAGCATTGAATAAAATAAAAGAGGAACTGCAAGCCCAAGTTGAACTCTTCCAACCAAATTTTAACAAACCTTTCGATGCTTGTAATTACGCTATAGGAGCCGTATTATCTCAAAACCAAAACCCCTATCATTTATTTCACGAACGCTCAGCGAAACAGAACAGAATTACTCCACGAATGAGAAATAGTTACTCGCAATTGTATGGTCACTACTGGAACTACTTGTATGGTATGGCAGATTTAACAATTTACACTGGCCATCAATCTTTAATCTTCTCTATATCAGAAAAACCCCCAAAATATTTTCTAACAGCCGACATACGATTTTTTTAACACCAAAACTGAATTGCTATACATACTAAAAAATATAATTAGACAAAGGTAACTAATGCCCTGCAAATAGACAAGGAAATATTATTTTACGCCGAAAATGACATTATCGACACATTTCCAACCGTATCGATTGTACGAGCGCAAAAATTCGTTGACGACATCACCGAAACCGAACAACAAGAATAAATCATACAAAATACACACGTGCTCACAGAAACTACAAAAATAACGCACAGCAAATTTTGCTCAAATATTACTGGCCGAACATACGTGGCGCTTGTAAAAAGGAAGTACAGGACTGGGAAATTTGCCTCACAAACAAATATGAACGTCGACCAAATAAACAACCAAAATGTTCAGAAGTACCAGTACCGAACAAGGTAGGCGAATACATACACTTGAACTTATTTTTTATGAGCAATAATATGTACATTAGTTCAACTATTTAATAAGTCACGGAAAACTAGATCTTCCAATAATTAATATATTAGAATATGCCGATATTCATATCTGTTAGCGAACAACTTGAAATACTCCGCATCCTTTCCTCAAACTCAATCTACAAATTCAGGAAAATCCAAAAACTCTCAACATTTGTGATACCCATTGAAGAAAACAGTACATTTTACGTTCTTTATCATAACGGGTTTCCTTACTTTAGTAGTTATCACTTATGGTATGGTACATCTCTGCGATACTATGAAAATAGAAAAATTCTTCACAGACAAAGACAAATCGACGAATTATACGAAATCGGAATGCACCGTCTTCAACAGCAACTCGTAGCAGCACCATAGCGGGGACGCTCCGTTTTAAGAAGGAGGGGAGTTAACGACATTGCCTCACTTTCTGCTTTTCTAATCCCTCCAGCTCATGGTCAACAGGTAAGCGTTTTCTTGTAAACAAAATCAAAACAATGAACTTGTTTTGACATGCATTAACGCGAAACTATAACCGACAAACAACAGAACAATAGAAACGCACTATCGATACAACAAACAGTAACAAACCCAAATAGCTATCTACACTCGTAAACAGTAAACAATTAACATCGGGATAATCCACTGCGATGACAACCGACGCATCTCAGTAGTATAAACATAACTAAGATTTATGTAACAATTTAGTCTTAAGAATATCAATAAAGAGCACACATTTCGGTGCAGCGTTAATATATTTTTTTTACTCATATCGTGTAAACGATATTAACTCTGGCGAATGCTCCGCCAGTGAGCCAACACCAGCCATGTCATCTGCTGTTATAATATTCCATTCATTACCACCCAACAACTATTAAGTGTGCTAATATTTAGCCGTTATTTTACTTAATGTTGGGTTAGCGATTTTTTGCAATCCTGCATATATTCATGCATTAATTGTCTGAGAAATGTATGAACAGGATTGATTTTCGGGATCGAATTATATGTTATTAATTGTTTATTGCGATCTTTAATTTTTTGTGGTTAGAAGTGAATGAGATGTATTCAAAAGGCAGCGTTTTCGCAGATTACCACATCTTCTCAGCAGACCTCTTTTGCCAAGGATCGAACCAACGGATCCTGACTGCACAGGCGAGTGCTCTACCACTGAGAAATTTTCAGCCATATAAGCTGTGGTTGCATTATTCAATTCATTACCACCCAACAACTATTAAGTGCGCTAATACTTGTATATAGCCGCTATTTTATTTAATGTTGGGTTAGTGAGTTTTTGAAATCCTGCATACATTCAGGTATTAATTGTCTGAGAAATGTGTAAGCAGGATTGATTGTCGGTCTCGAAAAACTGTGGCAGACAAATGTCTACAAACACCGCCTGTATTCGTTGTGTAGAAAGTATTATCACATTGCTGAAAAATATAGGTATACAGGTTTATTTTAAATCCGTTTCTAATAACATGTATTAAAAAAATCGATTTTCCGTTACAAAAGATTAACTCTTTGGAACTGTTGTTTGACCATTGAGTTTAGTATCGGCTTTTGGCTGAAAACGGAAGCTTTGAGTTCTTTAAAGCATCATCGACAAAGTTTTGTGTACATATGTAAGTTTGGCAAAAATTTAACGTTGCCCAAATATCAAAAAATAGGATTAGGTCGTTTAGGCTGAGTGATATAATTCAATATGATTTCTCTCACCAATTCATGAACGTGAGAATTTTCGACACTGTTTTGGAAGTCTTGAAAACGTTCATATAATATTTTACACTCTTCCAAATGAAATATATTAAGTTAATGACGGGAAGATTTTTAAATAAGCAGATATTTCACGAAGTTTTTCCGCAGCATTTGTGAGAAGGCAAAAATTTAAAATAATAAATCAATAAGTTGCATTTCCAATTGTTCAATTATTTTACATTCATATCCTTTGCCTCTCCATGTTATTGTTTTTTGTTTTATCAATGAATATTTTAATATGACAAAATATGCCTTCCATTTCGAAAAAAAAATATCGATGAAACTAGTGCAGACACCAATGGAAATGAATGAAACATGAGGTTTTCAGCGAAAACGAATTTTTGATGTGTTTTTATTTTAGTTAATAGAATGTGTATAAATTTTCACTCTTGTGAAAATATATATTTTTTAATTTAAATTAAGATCAAGGCATTTTTATTATGTCTTCTTTTTTTTACAATTTTTAATTTACAGGATTATTAAAGTAAGTACAAAAAGTAATTTAATATTTTTTTTACATTGCATTTTCTTTTTAGGACTAACAGAAGTAGGATTGCAGGTGATTATATTCAGAAAAAGGATTAAATGTGCGGTGTGTATGAGGTAAGTTTTCGGGTTGGAATTTAGGTGGATTTATACATGTGTAAGTATATGTAGGTAAGTGTATTTGTATATATACAGGTTCGTGTTTGTGCTTATAAATTCAAATTCATTAAATGTTTGTGGATAAGGAAATTTTAATAAAGTTTTTCAATTGTTTTCTTCGCTTCGTTGACCAGTCGGTGAGTCGGTTTTGGAGGGCGAAAATGATTGAAAAGTGAAAGAGTGACTTCGAGACGTGCGACGGTCGGCTCTGCATTCGATGGCTCTTTTGGCTATCTCCATTTTTGTTTCCCCTCTTGAGCTATTTCGTACTTATCGCCTTGGCCACTTGCAGCATGCTGATTGCGTGATTTTGGGCGCATATTTGTCTGTAGGTCTGTGCAGCAGGGCGTGGTGTGCAAATCCGCAGCGGTAACAGCTGTCCGGGGAATCACAGAACCCTGCCACGTGCGAAATCGCTAAGCCCTAGTGTGAGGAGAATGGAAAGTGGAGGCGTGTAGTTTGGAGCTTTCGAGAGCAAGTGAGAGGGGGAAATATAAACTAAGCTGGTGGCAGTAAGCACAGTTTTGTTATATTGCGTGTGACCGTTCCGCCTTGAGTGCGGATGTCTACCACGCGAAGGTTTAGATCTGGACCAGGATGGAGTTTTGTGATACGACCTAGTCGCCATTAGGGGCGTATAAATTCTCACGTGGGTCTGGCAATGGCATACTGATTTGCGTTTTTGCCTGAGACTTTCTCAGGGAAGGAGGATAGTTTCTTTTGTAGACTCCGCTGTACTCCTACAAAGGCTTTTCCATTGTCGGACATTATCTTATGTGGTATGCGTCTGCGTGCAACAAATCGTGCGAATGCTGCCTTAAACGCTTCTGTTGTTAAACCGGAACACACTTCCAGATGAATGGGCTTTGTGAAGAAGCATATGAATACGTATACGTATGCTTTGGAGTAGGAATCTACACCAGTAGTGTGAAATGGGAGCGAACATGTGGAACGTTCAGAGGTCAACGCAGCCGTCAATTCCGAGCTCATCTTTGTAGGAGACGAGTAAATTGGTGAATTTTCGGCCAGAGAGAGGATGGACTAGTTAACCATTCGGGGCCTTTTCATAAGAGTGAGCAGTTGCTGGGTTCTTTGGGATTTCCTCCTCGAGTACCTAAATCAGTGTTGTCAGCGCTGGATATATGACGATCGGCTTCACAGCTTCAACGGTTCAACAGTTATGGTAAAAAAACTCAAAAATATCCTAGATAAAAGTCTACATACACCACTAGCAGGTATCCTCGGTATGCTGTGTTGTTATGGCGGTTGGATTTTTTTTAAATTATGTTTTCTAATTAATTACTAGTATTGAATTTAGTTGTGATTTAAACACATTAGCATCAACAATGGTTCCGTGAAAAGAAATATCCACTGACGTATGAATCTTGGTTATTCAGCACAGAAAAGAGAAGAAATCGCATAGCGAAATAAAAAAATTTTAATATTAGGTCCACAAAAGGCACAGACCATTGTAAAAAACTTTGAAAAAAATGGATCCAAGGGAAAAAATCCGCGTGTTAACCGCCCGAAGAAGCTAACACGAAGAGACATCAGCTTTATTCTGAAGGAAGTGAATAATGATCCTAAAGTTACTGCTCCAAAATTAGCCGAGGTCATCAAGAGCTCTGAACGATAACGACCTCCACAGCAGAACGCCATGTAAAAATCCTCTTATTTCTAAAAAAAAATCGTTAACTTCGCTTGGAGTTCGCTAAAGCACATATAGACAATGGATTTTTGGCAAAAAGTCTTATTTAAAGGCAAATCGAAGTTCAATATATTCGGCAGCGATAGAAGAGCAAAAATTTGGATAAAAGAAAATACTGCACTTAACTCCAAAAATATAATACCACCATTGGGGCAAGGTAATGGTTTGGGGAGCGGTTGCGGCACCTGCAGTTGGAAAGTTTGTTTTTATTGAACAGGATAATGATCCAAAGCACGTGGTCCATATTGTTAAGGATTGGTCGCTCTATCAGGCTTCAAGGCACACACACACACTACTTCAAAGCCCAGATTTCAATGTTATTGAAAACGACTTTGAGATTTTTGAGCGAAAAATTAGAAAGATCAGATTTCCAGCACAGTGAATGAGATTTATTCCAAAGGCCTCTTTGCTAGAAATATTAATTGAAAATTTTGTTATGTAACAAAGACTCTGTTAGAAAACACAGCTGTTTCGGAGATTACAAGATCTCTTTATCAGACCCTATTTATCCCTTTTGCCAGGGTCGAACCAACGGATCTTGGCTTCACAGGCGAGTGCTCTACCACTGAGAAAACGATAGCCATATAATCTGTTGTTGTAATATTTAATACATTAGCAACCAATAACTATTAAGTGCGTTAATATTAAACCTCTATTTTACTTAATGTTTGGTTAGCGAGTTTTTACAATCCTCCATACATTGAGGCATTAGTTGCCTGAGAAATGTATAAGCAGGATTGATTGCCGTCGTCGACTTATACATTATTAATTGCTTTTGCGGTCTGTACTTGTTTGTGGTTATACGTTAATGAGATTTCAAAAGCGTCTTTGCAAGAAATTTGAATTTAATATTTGGTTATATAACGAAGACATAGATTAGAAGACACAGCTGTTTCGGAGATTACCACATTTTCTCATCAGACTTCCTTTGCCAAACATCAAATCCACGGATCGTGACTTCACAGGCGAGTGCTCTATTACTGAGCCAATGTCAGTCATGTAATCTGTGGTTGTAATATTCAATTCATTACCAACCAACAACTATTAAGTGTGCTAATATTTAGCCGCTATTTTACTTAAAGTTGGGTTAGTGAGTTTTTGCATGCCTGTGAAATGTGTAAGCAGGATTAATTGTCGGGCTTGAATTATATGTTATTAATTGTTTACTGCGGCATTTAATTTTTTGTGGTTATAAGTGAATGAGCTGTATTCAAAAGTCCTATTCGTTAGAATTTTGAATTGAAAATTTTGTTATACAACAAAGAAAAATGGTGCAAGTGACAGATGTTTCATCTCACAATGTGACCTCTCTTGCCAGGGATCGTACCAACGGATCGTGACTTCACAGGCGAGTGTTCTACCAGTGAGCCAACCCCAGCCATGTCATCTGTTGATGTAATATTCAATTCATTAACAACCAACAACTATTAAGTGTACTAATATTTAGCCGCTATTTTACTTAATGCTGGGTTAACGAGTTTTTGCAATACTGCGTACATTCAGGCATTAATTGTCTGAGTAATGTATGAGCAGGATTGATTGTCGGGCTCGACTTATGCATATATATATTAATAATTGCTTTTGCGGTCTGTACTAGCTTGTGGTTATAAGTGGATGAACTTTATTCCAATAGCCTCTTTGCTGGAATTTTGAATTAAATATTTTTTATGCAACAAAGAAGAATGGTACAAGTGACAGTTGTTTCGAAGATTACAACATCACAGAGGCGAGTGCTCTGCCAGTGAGCCAACGCCAGCCATGTCGTCTGTTGTTGTAATATTCAATTCATTGCCAACCAACAACTTTGAAGTCCTCTAATATTTAGCCGCTATTTCACTTAATGTTGGGCTAGCGAATTTTTGCAATTTTGCATACATTCAGGCATTAATTGCCTGAGAAATGTATAAGCAGGATTGATTGCCAGGCTCGAATTATATGTTATTATATGTTTACTGCGGTCTTTAATTTTTTGTGGTTATAAGTGAATGAGCTTTATTCCAAAGGCCTATTTCCTAGAATTTGAATTGAATATTTTGTTATATAACAAAGACATATGGTAGAAGACACAGCTGTTTTGGAGATTACCTCATTTTCTCATCAAACTTTTTTGCCAAAGATCAAACCAACAGATCGTGACTTCACAGGCGAGTGCTCTATGACTAAGCCAACGTCAGCCATGTAATCTGTAGTTGTAATATTCAATTCATTACCAACCATTAACTATTAAGTGCGTTAATTTTTAGACATTATTTTACTTAATGTTGGGTTAGCGAGGTTTTGCAATAGTGCAACATTCAGACATTAATTATCTGAGAGGATCGACGGATCGTGACTTCAACGGCGAGTGCTCTGCCAGTGAGCCAACGCCAACGTCATCTGTTGTTGTAATATTCGATTAATTGTCAATTAACAACTATTAAATGCGCTAATATTTGTCACTATTTTATTTAATATTGGATAAGCGAGTTTTCGCATGTATGCATACATTCAGGCATTAATTGTCCGAGAAATATCGGGTTCGAATTATGTATTTTAGGGAAGTGGTTTATCCCTAAGTTATTCGTATCCATGTGTTTGGTAAAACTAGCCACAAGAGCCAGTACTGTCATTAAGCGTCTAAGCTTTACCAACCACAAGCTGATAAAAAAAACACGGGAGTTCTGGAGTTCTGTGTGAGCGTCTTTATTATCCGCTGTACGAATGAAAAATTCACATTTGAGCATCCTCTTATATAGCTAAATTTATTACAATATGAAACACAAAGGACTACCGTTATACATGTTCCAAAATTGAGTAAAAGTTTAAATAACAATTTGGAATGATCTACTGAGGAATTACCGAGCTTTCTTAGCTTTAAACAAGAGCTTAAACTAGAACTTTTAATGTGATGTTAACTTAAGTCTATTTTAACATAACTGAGTCATATAACATAATAATAGGATGTATGTATAATAAGCATGTATTCGGGTATAGCTGCTACAGCCTCCCCTCTGACGCAGAAATTGCCCCGATGATGCAGTCAGCAACTTGTTAACTTTCGTGGACGTAAAACTCTGGTCGCTTCTGTGGAATTATCGCTGTGGGCATTAGTTGCATGTGGTGTTGTGTGTTCGTGTTTGTTTCTATGTGTGTGAATGTAGTAGCTGCTTTTGGACGTCCTCGCTTTCTGTGCTGGTACTTTGGGTCAATATTCGGACCTTTATACGGAGTCAATGCAGTAGCGTGGTACGTTCCGATAGGCTCATCTGGATTTTCGTGATTTGCAATAACATAAGAGCTTGATCCTTTCTTAGCAGCTATGACATATGGTCCATCTCTACTTGTGGAAAATTTGGACGTTACTCTTTCACCTGCGTTACTAAGGAAATGAGTTTCGACGAGTACTTTATCGCCAATATTATATGTTGTATGTGGTCGACGCTTGTTATCTATATAATGTTTGTTTTTGTCGTGACATTTTTCTTGCACTTCTACAGCTAATTTAAGTGCATTGGCAAGTTTAGTCAAATGCGGCGTTATTTGCGGCACAAAGTTTTCTGTTTCGACTACTCGTTTAAGATCGTAGTGTGCTTCAAGTGGGCTTCTTAATTCTCTTCCAAACGTAAGATATGCTGCCGGGAAGCCAGTACACATTTAGCAGTATTCATTGCATGTGTCCCAAGCACTATGATCTTTACCGACGTAGATAGATAATTGAGTTTTGAGGTCCCTATTCTTTCTTTCAACAGGATTTGCCTCCAGGTGTCCAGGTTTTCTAAAGCATGGGATGCTTATATGTGCTTCTATAAGGTAGGAGACGAGTAAATTGGTGAACTTTTCGGCCAGAGAGAGGATGGACTAGTTAACCATTCGGGGCCTTTTCATAAGAGTGAGCAGTTGCTGGGTTCTTTGGGATTTCCTCCTCCAGTACCTAAATCAGTGTTGTCAGCGCTGGATATATGACGATCTGCTTCACAGCTTCAACGGTTCAACAGTTATGGTAAAAAAACTCAAAAATATCCTAGATAAAAGTCTACATACACCACGAGTTTACTAGCAGGTACCTCGGTATGCTGTGTTGTTATGGCGGTTGGATACCCTTTTTTTGGATTTTTTAAATTATGTTTTCTAATTAATTACTAGTATTGAATTTAGTTGCGATTTAAACACATTAGCATCAACAATGGGTCCGTGAAAAGAAATATCCACTGACGTATGAATCTTGGTTATTCAGCACAGAAAAGAGAAGAAATCGCATAGCGAAATAAAAAAATTTTAATATTAGGTCCACAAAAGGCACAGACCATTGTAAAAAACTTTGAAAAAAATGGATCCAAGGAAAAAAATCCGCGTGTTAGCCGCCCGAAGAAGCTAACACGAAGAGACATCAGCTTTATTCTGAAGGAAGTGAATAATGATCCTAAAGTTACTGCTCCAAAATTAGCCGAGGTCATCAAGAGCTCTGAACGATAGCGACCTCCAGCAGAACGCCATGTAAAAAGCCTCTTATTCCTAAAAAAAATCGTTAACTTCGCTTGGAGTTCGCTAAAGCACATATAGACAATGGATGTTTGGCAAAAAGTCTTATTTAAATGCAAATCGAAGTTCAATATATTCGGCAGCGATGGAAGAGCAAAAATTTGGATAAAAGAAAATACTGCACTTAACTCCAAAAATATAATACCAACAGTGAAGCATGGTGGGGGCAAGGTAATGGTTTGGGAAGCGGTTGCGGCACCTGCAGTTGGAAAGTTTGTTTTTATTGAACAGGATAATGATCCAAAGCACGTGGTCCATGTTGTTAAGGATTGGTCGCTCTATCAGGCTTCAAGGCACACACACACACTACTTCAAAGCCCAGATTTCAATGTTATTGAAAACGACTTTGAGATTTTTGAGCGAAAAATTAGAAAGATCAGATTTCCAGCACAGTGAATGAGATGTATTCCAAAGGCCTCTTTGCTAGAAATATTAATTGAATATTTTGTTATGTAACAAAGACTCTGTTAGAAAACACAGCTGTTTCGGAGATTACAAGATCTCTTTATCAGACCCTATTTATCCCTTTTGCCAGGGTCGAACCAACGGATCTTGGCTTCACAGGCGAGTGCTCTACCACTGAGAAAACGATAGCCATATAATCTGTTGTTGTAATATTTAATACATTAGCAACCAATAACTATTAAGTGCGTTAATATTAAACCTCTATTTTACTTAATGTTTGGTTAGCGAGTTTTTATAATCCTCCATACATTGAGGCATTAGTTGCCTGAGAAATGTATAAGCAGGATTGATTGCCGTCGTCGACTTATACATTATTAATTGCTTTTGCGGTCTGTACTTGTTTGTGGTTATACGTTAATGAGATTTCAAAAGCGTCTTTGCAAGAAATTTGAATTTAATATTTGGTTATATAACGAAGACATAGATTAGAAGACACAGCTGTTTCGGAGATTACCACATTTTCTCATCAGACTTCCTTTGCCAAACATCAAATCAACGGATCGTGACTTCACAGGCGAGTGCTCTATTACTGAGCCAATGTCAGTCATGTAATCTGTGGTTGTAATATTCAATTCATTACCAACCAACAACTATTAAGTGTGCTAATATTTAGCCGCTATTTTACTTAAAGTTGGGTTAGTGAGTTTCTGCATGCCTGTGAAATGTGTAAGCAGGATTAATTGTCGGGCTTGAATTATATGTTATTAATTGTTTACTGCGGCATTTAATTTTTTGTGGTTATAAGTGAATGAGCTGTGTTCAAAAGTCCTATTCGTTAGAATTTTGAATTGAATATTTTGTTATACAACAAAGAAAAATGGTGCAAGTGACAGCTGTTTCATCTCACAATGTGACCTCTCTTGCCAGGGATCGTACCAACGGATCGTGACTTCACAGGCGAGTGTTCTACCAGTGAGCCAACCCCAGCCATGTCATCTGTTGATGTAATATTCAATTCATTAACAACCAACAACTATTAAGTGTACTAATATTTAGCCGCTATTTTACTTAATGTTGGGTTAACGAGTTTTTGCAATACTGCGTACATTCAGGCATTAATTGTCTGAGTAATGTATGAGCAGGATTGATTGTCGGGCTCGACTTATGCATATATATATTAATAATTGCTTTTGCGGTCTGTACTAGCTTGTGGTTATAAGTGGATGAACTTTATTCCAATAGCCTCTTTGCTGGAATTTTGAATTAAATATTTTGTTATGCAACAAAGAAGAATGGTACAAGTGACAGCTGTTTCGAAGATTATAACATCACAGAGGCGAGTGCTCTGCCAGTGAGCCAACGCCAGCCATGTCGTCTGTTGTTGTAATATTCAATTCATTGCCAACCAACAACTTTGAAGTCCTCTAATATTTAGCCGCTATTTCACTTAATGTTGGGCTAGCGAATTTTTGCAATTTTGCATACATTCAGGCATTAATTGCCTGAGAAATGTATAAGCAGGATTGATTGCCAGGCTCCAATTATATGTTATTATATGTTTACTGCGGTCTTTAATTTTTTGTGGTTATAAGTGAATGAGCTTTATTCCAAAGGCCTATTTCCTAGAATTTGAATTGAATATTTTGTTATATAACAAAGACATATGGTAGAAGACACAGCTGTTTTGGAGATTACCTCATTTTCTCATCAAACTTTTTTGCCAAAGATCAAACCAACAGATCGTGACTTCACAGGCGAGTGCTCTATGACTAAGCCAACGTCAGCCATGTAATCTGTAGTTGTAATATTCAATTCATTACCAACCATTAACTATTAAGTGCGTTAATTTTTAGACATTATTTTACTTAATGTTGGGTTAGCGAGGTTTTGCAATAGTGCAACATTCAGACATTAATTATCTGAGAAATATATTAGCAGGATTGATTGTCGAACTCGAATTACATGTTATTAATTGTTTATTGTGACCTTTAATTTTTTGTGGTTAAAAGTGAATGAGATGTATTCAAAAGGCCTACTTGTTAGAATTTTGAATTGAATGTTTTTTTATATGACAAGGAAGAACGGTATAAGTGACAGCTGTAGATTCATATCACCCACCCCATCAGACTTCTCTTTCCAGGGATCGAATCAACGGATCGTGACTTCAACGGCGAGTGCTCTGTCAGAGAGCCAACGCCAACGTCATCTGTTGTTGTAATATTCGATTCATTGTGAATTAATATTTGTCGCTATTTTATATAATATTGGATAAGCGAATTATGTATTTTAGGGAAGTGGTTTATCCCTAAGTTATTCGTATCCATGTGTTTGGTAAAACTAGCCACAAGAGCCAGTACTGTCTTTAAGCGTCTAAGCTTTACCAACCACAAGCTGATAAAAAAAACACGGGAGTTCTGGAGTTCTGTGTGCGCGTCTTTATTATCCGCTGTACGAATGAAAAATTCACATTTGAGCATCCTCTTATATAGCTTAATTTATTACAATATGAAACGCAAAGGACTACCGTTATACATGTTCCAAAATTGAGTAAAAGTTTAAATAACAATTTGGAATGATCTACTAAGGAATTACCGAGCTTTCTTAGCTTTAAACAAGAGCTTAAACTAGAACTTTTAATGTGATGTTAACTTAAGTCTATTTTAACATAACAGAGTCATATAACATAATAATAGGATGTATGTATAATAAGCATGTATTCGGGTATAGCTGCTACAGCCTCCCCTCTGACGCAGAAATTGCCCCGATGATGCAGTCAGCAACTTGTTAACTTTCGTGGACGTAAAACTCTGGTCGCTTCTGTGGAATTATCGCTGTGGGCATTAGTTGCATGTGGTGTTGTGTGTTCGGGTTTGCTTGTATGTGTGTGAATGTAGTAGCTGCTTTTGGACGTCCTCGCTTTCTGTGCTGGTACTTTGGGTCAATATTCGGACCTTTATACGGAGTCAATGCAGTAGCGTGGTACGTTCCGATAGGCTCATCTGGATTTTCGTGATTTGCAATAACATAAGAGCTTGATCCTTTCTTAGCAGCTATGACATATGGTCCATCTCTACTTGTGGAAAATTTGGACGTTACTCTTTCACCTGCGTTACTAAGGAAATGAGTTTCGACGAGTACTTTATCGCCAATATTATATGTTGTATGTGGTCGACGCTTGTTATCTATATAATGTTTGTTTTTGTCGTGACATTTTTCTTGCACTTCTACAGCTAATTTAAGTGCATTGGCAAGTTTAGTCAAATGCGGCGTTATTTGCGGCACAAAGTTTTCTGTTTCGACTACTCGTTTAAGATCGTAGTGTGCTTCAAGTGGGCTTCTTAATTCTCTTCCAAACGTAAGATATGCTGCCGGGAAGCCAGTACACATTTAGCAGTATTCATTGCATGTGTCCCAAGCACTATGATCTTTACCGACGTAGATAGATAATTGAGTTTTGAGGTCCCTATTCTTTCTTTCAACAGGATTTGCCTCCAGGTGTCCAGGTTTTCTAAAGCATGGGATGCTTATATGTGCTTCTATAAGGTAGGAGACGAGTAAATTGGTGAACTTTTCGGCCAGAGAGAGGATGGACTAGTTAACCATTCGGGGCCTTTTCATAAGAGTGAGCAGTTGCTGGGTTCTTTGGGATTTCCTCCTCCAGTACCTAAATCAGTGTTGTCAGCGCTGGATATATGACGATCTGCTTCACAGCTTCAACGGTTCAACAGTTATGGTAAAAAAACTCAAAAATATCCTAGATAAAAGTCTACATACACCACGAGTTTACTAGCAGGTACCTCGGTATGCTGTGTTGTTATGGCGGTTGGATACCCTTTTTTTTGGATTTTTTTTAAATTATGTTTTCTAATTAATTACTAGTATTGAATTTAGTTGCGATTTAAACACATTAGCATCAACAATGGGTCCGTGAAAAGAAATATCCACTGACGTATGAATCTTGGTTATTCAGCACAGAAAAGAGAAGAAATCGCATAGCGAAATAAAAAAATTTTAATATTAGGTCCACAAAAGGCACAGACCATTGTAAAAAACTTTGAAAAAAATGGATCCACGGAAAAAAATCCGCGTGTTAGCCGCCCGAAGAAGCTAACACGAAGAGACATCAGCTTTATTCTGAAGGAAGTGAATAATGATCCTAAAGTTACTGCTCCAAAATTAGCCGAGGTCATCAAGAGCTCTGAACGATAGCGACCTCCAGCAGAACGCCATGTAAAAAGCCTCTTATTCCTAAAAAAAATCGTTAACTTCGCTTGGAGTTCGCTAAAGCACATATAGACAATGGATGTTTGGCAAAAAGTCTTATTTAAATGCAAATCGAAGTTCAATATATTCGGCAGCGATGGAAGAGCAAAAATTTGGATAAAAGAAAATACTGAACTTAACTCCAAAAATATAATACCAACAGTGAAGCATGGTGGGGGCAAGGTAATGGTTTGGGAAGCGGTTGCGGCACCTGCAGTTGGAAAGTTTGTTTTTATTGAACAGGATAATGATCCAAAGCACGTGGTCCATGTTGTTAAGGATTGGTCGCTCTATCAGGCTTCAAGGCACACACACACACTACTTCAAAGCCCAGATTTCAATGTTATTGAAAACGACTTTGAGATTTTTGAGCGAAAAATTAGAAAGATCAGATTTCCAGCACAGTGAATGAGATGTATTCCAAAGGCCTCTTTGCTAGAAATATTAATTGAATATTTTGTTATGTAACAAAGACTCTGTTAGAAAACACAGCTGTTTCGGAGATTACAAGATCTCTTTATCAGACCCTATTTATCCCTTTTGCCAGGGTCGAACCAACGGATCTTGGCTTCACAGGCGAGTGCTCTACCACTGAGAAAACGATAGCCATATAATCTGTTGTTGTAATATTTAATACATTAGCAACCAATAACTATTAAGTGCGTTAATATTAAACCTCTATTTTACTTAATGTTTGGTTAGCGAGTTTTTATAATCCTCCATACATTGAGGCATTAGTTGCCTGAGAAATGTATAAGCAGGATTGATTGCCGTCGTCGACTTATACATTATTAATTGCTTTTGCGGTCTGTACTTGTTTGTGGTTATACGTTAATGAGATTTCAAAAGCGTCTTTGCAAGAAATTTGAATTTAATATTTGGTTATATAACGAAGACATAGATTAGAAGACACAGCTGTTTCGGAGATTACCACATTTTCTCATCAGACTTCCTTTGCCAAACATCAAATCAACGGATCGTGACTTCACAGGCGAGTGCTCTATTACTGAGCCAATGTCAGTCATGTAATCTGTGGTTGTAATATTCAATTCATTACCAACCAACAACTATTAAGTGTGCTAATATTTAGCCGCTATTTTACTTAAAGTTGGGTTAGTGAGTTTCTGCATGCCTGTGAAATGTGTAAGCAGGATTAATTGTCGGGCTTGAATTATATGTTATTAATTGTTTACTGCGGCATTTAATTTTTTGTGGTTATAAGTGAATGAGCTGTGTTCAAAAGTCCTATTCGTTAGAATTTTGAATTGAATATTTTGTTATACAACAAAGAAAAATGGTGCAAGTGACAGATGTTTCATCTCACAATGTGACCTCTCTTGCCAGGGATCGTACCAACGGATCGTGACTTCACAGGCGACTGTTCTACCAGTGAGCCAACCCCAGCCATGTCATCTGTTGATGTAATATTCAATTCATTAACAACCAACAACTATTAAGTGTACTAATATTTAGCCGCTATTTTACTTAATGCTGGGTTAACGAGTTTTTGCAATACTGCGTACATTCAGGCATTAATTGTCTGAGTAATGTATGAGCAGGATTGATTGTCGGGCTCGACTTATGCATATATATATTAATAATTGCTTTTGCGGTCTGTACTAGCTTGTGGTTATAAGTGGATGAACTTTATTCCAATAGCCTCTTTGCTGGAATTTTGAATTAAATATTTTTTATGCAACAAAGAAGAATGGTACAAGTGACAGTTGTTTCGAAGATTACAACATCACAGAGGCGAGTGCTCTGCCAGTGAGCCAACGCCAGCCATGTCGTCTGTTGTTGTAATATTCAATTCATTGCCAACCAACAACTTTGAAGTCCTCTAATATTTAGCCGCTATTTCACTTAATGTTGGGCTAGCGAATTTTTGCAATTTTGCATACATTCAGGCATTAATTGCCTGAGAAATGTATAAGCAGGATTGATTGCCAGGCTCGAATTATATGTTATTATATGTTTACTGCGGTCTTTAATTTTTTGTGGTTATAAGTGAATGAGCTTTGTTCCAAAGGCCTATTTCCTAGAATTTGAATTGAATATTTTGTTATATAACAAAGACATATGGTAGAAGACACAGCTGTTTTGGAAATTACCTCATTTTCTCATCAAACTTTTTTGCCAAAGATCAAACCAACAGATCGTGACTTCACAGGCGAGTGCTCTATGACTAAGCCAACGTCAGCCATGTAATCTGTAGTTGTAATATTCAATTCATTACCAACCATTAACTATTAAGTGCGTTAATTTTTAGACATTATTTTACTTAATGTTGGGTTAGCGTTTTGCAATAGTGCAACATTCAGACATTAATTATCTGAGAGGATCGACGGATCGTGACTTCAACGGCGAGTGCTCTGCCAGTGAGCCAACGCCAACGTCATCTGTTGTTGTAATATTCGATTAATTGTCAATTAACAACTATTAAATGCGCTAATATTTGTCACTATTTTATTTAATATTGGATAAGCGAGTTTTCGCATGTATGCATACATTCAGGCATTAATTGTCCGAGAAATATCGGGTTCGAATTATGTATTTTAGGGAAGTGGTTTATCCCTAAGTTATTCGTATCCATGTGTTTGGTAAAACTAGCCACAAGAGCCAGTACTGTCTTTAAGCGTCTAAGCTTTACCAACCACAAGCTGATAAAAAAAACACGGGAGTTCTGGAGTTCTGTGTGCGCGTCTTTATTATCCGCTGTACGAATGAAAAATTCACATTTGAGCATCCTCTTATATAGCTAAATTTATCACAATATGAAACACAAAGGACTACCGTTATACATGTTCCAAAATTGAGTAAAAGTTTAAATAACAATTTGGAATGATCTACTGAGGAATTACCGAGCTTTCTTAGCTTTAAACAAGAGCTTAAACTAGAACTTTTAATGTGATGTTAACTTAAGTCTATTTTAACATAACTGAGTCATATAACATAATAATAGGATGTATGTATAATAAGCATGTATTCGGGTATAGCTGCTACAGCCTCCCCTCTGACGCAGAAATTGCCCCGATGATGCAGTCAGCAACTTGTTAACTTTCGTGGACGTAAAACTCTGGTCGCTTCTGTGGAATTATCGCTGTGGGCATTAGTTGCATGTGGTGTTGTGTGTTCGTGTTTGTTTCTATGTGTGTGAATGTAGTAGCTGCTTTTGGACGTCCTCGCTTTCTGTGCTGGTACTTTGGGTCAATATTCGGACCTTTATACGGAGTCAATGCAGTAGCGTGGTACGTTCCGATAGGCTCATCTGGATTTTCGTGATTTGCAATAACATAAGAGCTTGATCCTTTCTTAGCAGCTATGACATATGGTCCATCTCTACTTGTGGAAAATTTGGACGTTACTCTTTCACCTGCGTTACTAAGGAAATGAGTTTCGACGAGTACTTTATCGCCAATATTATATGTTGTATGTGGTCGACGCTTGTTATCTATATAATGTTTGTTTTTGTCGTGACATTTTTCTTGCACTTCTACAGCTAATTTAAGTGCATTGGCAAGTTTAGTCAAATGCGGCGTTATTTGCGGCACAAAGTTTTCTGTTTCGACTACTCGTTTAAGATCGTAGTGTGCTTCAAGTGGGCTTCTTAATTCTCTTCCAAACGTAAGATATGCTGCCGGGAAGCCAGTGCACATTTAGCAGTATTCATTGCGAATCTTATAGCTGACAAGCATGTGTCCCAAGCACTATGATCTTTACCGACGTAGATAGATAATTGAGTTTTGAGGTCCCTATTCTTTCTTTCAACAGGATTTGCCTCCAGGTGATATAATTGTGTGAAAGTTTGTTTGATGCCCGGACAATAGGCTAGCTTTTGCATCACGGCTAAAATGAATTGACTTCCGTTGTCTGAATGTATGCGCCGTGGTACACCGAACCTTAGGACGACTTCGTTTAAAACAGTAGTTGCGCACGCCTCTGCTGACGCTTCCTTTAATGCAAAGAGTTCAACCCAACGACTGCATTAGTCTTCAACGATAAGTATCCAGGGTTTATTCTTTGCTGTGCAAGGTGGCGGACCAAATAAATCAAGAGCAATGATTTCAAACCTCTAATTGTTTCAAACTGTTTGAAGCAATCCAGCTGGTTTCATATTCATCGGTTTATATTTCTTGCAATCAACACAAGACTTTACATACTGTGCAATTTCAGTGCGCATACCAGGCCAAAAGTAAAGCGGAGCAATACGGCTGGTAGTACGATCAATACCATAGTGTCCTGCAGTTGGATCTTCATGAAATTTCTTTAGGACTATGTCCCTTAAATTTTTGGGTACCACCAGTTGACCATTTTCTGAGTCTTCTTCTGAACAGAAGCGATATAGTACTCCATTTACCATAATATATCCTCTACTTGTATGTCTTATAACGTTTTCGTCATCTTTTTCAAACGACTCGATAATATATTTTATGTCTTTATCTTGTAGTTGCTCATTTCTAAATTCTTCAGCGGCTTTGTTTTGCTTTTTGTCGAGCCCACACTTCGCGCTCAGTTGTAGAATAATTTCTTTCCGCTGCAAACAAAATGCGACTTGCGTATTCAATCGGATGTTCATCCTCGTTCTCCCCCTGCAGTAGAACAGCTGGCGTCCATTTTTAAAATAAACGGCTTGGTTTCAGCAACTTGCTGGAGTACTGGTGGCGAAGAAAATAGAATCTTAAGTTAAGAGCACGTTTGCAGGAACGATACGAGCTGCTTTACATTTTTTGGATTAGAGCGTTTGAGAATAGCATTTGTCTTTTGTCATCAACTTTAAGACCTTCCGTAGTTAGAATATGTCCGAGATATTTTATCTTTTCTCGACAGAAAACGCATTTTTCCCTATTCAACTGAAAGCCATATTGTTTAGTTTTTAAAAAGGTCTGTTGCAGGTCTTGCATGTGAGAATTAATTCCTTTGAGCATATAATAATATCATCTCAATAATATATTTGTCAATTCGGACCGAAATTTATCGATAAGACGCTGGAATATGGCCGGAGAGTTCTTCAGTCCGAAAGGCATTCGATTAAATACAAATATTCCAAAAGGGGTTGTGAATGCAGTTTTCGGCTTATCTGCAGGCGCCATTTTGATTTGCCAATATTCGGCTTTTAAATCGATAGTGGACATGCAAAGTGTGGCTTTCGCAGCATGTAAGAGGTCATCCATGCGTGGTAGTGGGTATGTGTCCGTTGTGGTTATGGCATTCAAAGGCCGATAATCTGCACAAAACCTCACTCCTCCATCTTTCTTTGGTATCAAAACAACCGGAGATGACCAAGGAGATTTACTTTCCTTTTCTTCTAATTCTTTCTTCAATTTATTCTTCATTGCCGGTGAAATTCGATAGGGATGTGAAGAAATCGGTATATTTGATTCCGTATTTATATGGTGTTCTATACGCGGTAATGGCGCTACCAATTCTTCAAACACTCCTCTATATTCTTCGAGAATTTTCTGTAAACAAGTTCCTTCGTCTTCGCTCAACTGTATTCCTTCATTGGGACGAAGTTTAATATCGACTGTATTTATTTCAATAGAACAATTTACTTCTTTTTCATTTTCGGAAACAAGTTTCTTTGTTCCGGTATCTCATAGTCTTCTGGTATACTTCCAGTAAATATATCGCTTATTTCTCTTGGCGAGTACTCATATGAAGACTCGCAACTTTTATTTGTGCTTTCGAGCCAGGATATAAAATCAGAAATTTGGTTATGATTCTCCCTATGGGTTAGTATGTTTGTCTCAGACAGTGACAAAGAATTCTTGACTTGAACTGCTTGCATTCTAAACTCAAATATAGCATTAGGGTCGTCCTTAAAATACCAAGTTCGTTGTGCGAGGTCCATTACTATACCGGCCTGCTCAAGGAAATCGATTCCTAGAAGCGTTCGATTGTCTTTAGCCTTTGATAAACAAATAAATCGTATACGTTTGAAACCATCTCCTTGTGAACAAAACCATCAGCTAATTTCACTTCAGCAAAGACCTTTTGAAGTTCAACACCTTTTCGTTTGAGTTGTTCATATAGTTGACTACTTGCAACACTCGTTCTTGCAGCTGTATCGAGATATGCCTCACTCTTCAAGCCATTAATATTAATGTCAACAGTTGGTACATTTCGACCTATAATAGTAGTTTGTATAGTATTAAAGTCGAGCTTCTCAGGACTACGGGTTTTTCTGATTGCAATTTGGACAATTCGACCTGTAGTACCCAAGTGTACCGCAACCGTAACTGTTAAAAATGGTTTCTTTCATCTTTTCTGTAGTTTTCTTTTCAGATTCTATCTTCTTGTAATAGTTTTCTACGGAATGATTTTTCTTTCGACAATAAGACCATCTGAGGAGAATTTTTTTAATTGGGTTGTTTGTTGAGTCAATAACTTTGTAAACATTTTTGTTCTCATCCAGTAACAATTCTACCTCGCGCTTTTTTTTTAAGAGCTCACTAAAAGTTTTTATGCTTTCGTGGGGGATTTTCTCTCGTATCTTTAAAATAAGTTGAGAAAATATCATATCTATCATCGTTTTTTCACTTAACCTTTCAGAAATTTGTGCAAATAATTGCCGTTTTTTGCATATAAATGAGGCGATAGATTCGGAGAATTTCTGCTTTTCCTGACTTATCTCCGAGGATATACGCCAATCGGGTTTTGGCGGAGAAAATGCATTTCGAAGCAAATCTATGGCGTCGTTGAAAGTTTCAGCTTCATGCTTAACGCCTTGCCACCATGACGATGCGTATCCTTCTAATAAAAGGGGTAAACTTAACAGCGCTCGCTCATCCGATACATTTTCCGCATCTTTGAACACTAAAATAGTCACTATGAAGTCTTCAATTTTGCTGGTGTTCCTCCAACCATTAAACCGTACGCTACATTTACTGAAATTAGCCCTCGTATCTTGATTCATATGGAGATTTCCTAACAATTGCCTGAACTGAAATTCTGTCAATGTTACATTCGACGAATTATTTGCCTGACCAAAGTCACTATTAACATTGGTGTTTCTGTTAACTTGCCTTTGAGTGCTCATAGCACTGCTACTTGCCCTAACATTTTCGTTGGTATTCGTACTGTTCTTAGTGACGTTAACAGCTTGCCTTGGAGCTTCCATATTAACATTTGCGTTAGCAGCATTTGCATTGGGAATGATATTTGTTGTATCCATTTTCGCCTCGATCTATTCTGCGTTTGGCCTGGGACTTTTTCTTCTCATGAAAGTGAAATCGACCGCTTTTAGCTTTAACAGCGAAGATTTTTTGACGATAAATGAGATAAGTTCTGTTATAGCATTTTAATCGAAGATCGTTAACAGCCTTTAAGTATGCAACAAACAACAGCTTTTCAGCCTAAAACAGTTTTAGAGCTTTTATATGTGCCGTAACCAACAACAAAATGGACAACGCAACTCTTCTTCGATTTAGTTAGCGGTTTATTTAAATATATTTATAGATTAGGGTTATTCCCTTTGTCTAGGAAATGCATGCTACGGTGCACGGATAGGAAATTTTTCCTATTCGTGCAATGGCACAACAACAAAACACATGCAAAATCCTATGTATATTTATTTCCCACAGCTAGCAAGAAGGAAAATGCAACCCTGTGAAGGAAAAGTAACCCTGTGCCTGTGTGGTTGTTATTGTTTCACTTGAATATGTCAAAATTCTGCAACGGGGGTGCTCTCGATATTAGTTTAGCGAGTTTTTGCATGCCTGCATACATTCAGGCATTAATTGTCTGAAAAATGTCGGGCTCGAAGTATACTTATTAATTGTTTACTGCGGCATTTAATTCTTTGTTGTTACAAGTGAATGAGATTTATTCAAAAGACCTCCTTGTGAGAATTTTGAATTGAATATTTTGTTATACAACAAAGAAAAAATTTAGAAGTGACAGGTGTTTCAGAGATCTCCACATCTTCTCATCAGACTTTTTTTATGCGAAATATCGAAACAACAGATTGTGACTGCATCGCTGAGTGCTCTACCAGTGAGCCATCGTCAGGAATGTAATATGTTGTTGTAATATTCAATTCATTATCAACCAACAACTATTAAGTGCGCTAATACTTAGCCGCTATTTTACTCAATGTTGGGTTAATGAATTTTTGCAATACTGCATACATCCAGGCATTAATTATCTGAGAAATGTGTAAACAGGATTGATTGTCGGGCTCGAATTATATGTTACTAATTTTTTACTACGGCCTTAACAAAGAAAAAATTTTGTCAAATATTGAACAAACGGATTCTAACGTCACTACCATCGAGCCAACGACAGGTATGGCGTCTGTTCTTGTAATATTCAATTCATTACCAACTAACAACTATTAAGTGTGGTAATATTTAGCCGTTATTTTAATTAATGTTGGGTTAGCGAGTTTTTGCATTCCTGCATACATTCAAGCATTACTTGTCGGAGAAATGTATATAGTTATATTGAGCGAACCCCCCTTATAAAAGTTATATGGAACGAATCGCCCTAATAAATTATAAACACATTTTGTTTACACTTTTGCACAGAATTGTAACCTGAGTGCGTTAGGCCAGCGAAGCAGATTCAAGCGTGTGTATCTGCATCGTAAGCAAAATATATTTCTGTTTAGTTTTAAGAAATCTAGCTTAACGTTTATCATTAAGCATGAATGGTTTTAATAATAAAAATTTAATTCGAAAATAACAACGAAAAGATGAAGTTGTTTTCTTTCAAACTCTAACTATATGCATGATTGATTGTCGAGTTAGATTTATATGTTATTAATTGTTTACTACGGCCTTTAATTTTTTGTGGTTATAAGTGAATGAGATGTATTCAAAAGGCTTCCATGTTAGATTTTTTTTTGGAATTGAATAATTTGTTATACAACAAAGAAAAATGGTACAAGTGATAGCTGTTTCATCTCACAATCTGACTTCTCTTGCCAGGGATCGAACCAACGGATAGTGACTTCACAGGCGAGTGTTCTACAACTGAGCCAACGTCAGGCAAGTAATCTGTGGTTGTAATATTAAATTAATTACCAACCAACAACTATTAAAAGCGTTAATATTTGGCCGCTTTTTATTCATTCAGGCATTAATTATCAAATAAAAGTATAGGCAGGATTGATTGTCGGGATCGACTTATATGTTAATAATTGCTTTTGCGGTCTGTACTTGTTTCGGGTTATAAGCGAATGAGCTTTATTTCAAAGACCTCTTTGCTATAATTTTGAATTGAATAATTTATTATACAACAAAGAAACATGATACAAGTGACAGCTGTTTCAACTCACAATCTGACTTCTCTTGCCAGGGATCGAACCAATGGATAGTGACTTCACAGGCGAGTGCTCTACCACTAAGCCAACGTCAGCCATGTCATCTGTTGATGTAATATTCAATTCATTAACAACCAACAACTATTAAGTGTGCTAATATTTAGCCGCTATTTTTCTTAATGTTGGGTTAGCGAGTTTTTGCATCCTGCATACATTCAGGCAGTAATTGTTTGAGAAATGTGTAAGCAGGTCGGGCTCGAATTAAATGTTGTTAATTGCTTACTGCGGCCTTTAATTTTTTGTGGTTATAAGTGAATAACTTGGATTCAAAAGGCCTGTTTGCTAGAATTTTGAATTGAAAATTTGGTATACAACAAAGAAAAATGGTACAAGTGACTGATGTTCCGGAGATTACCACATCTCTTTATCAGATCTCTTCTGCCAAGGAGCGAACCAACGGATCGTGACTTAACAATAGAGTGCTCTATTACTGAGCCAACAGGGATCGAACCAAAGGATCCTGATTTCAAAGTCGAGTGCTCTACCACTGGGGGAAATGTCAGCCATGTAATCTATTCTTGTAATAATCAATTCATTTACTCAATGTTGGGTTAGAGAGTTTTTGCAATCCTTCCTATATTCAGGCATTAATTGTCTGAGAAATGTATAAGAAGGATTGATAGTCGGACCCGAATTACATGTTATTAATTGCTTATTGCGGCTTGTAATTTTTTTGGTTATAAGTGAATGATATGGTTTCAAAAGTCCTATTTGTTAGAATTTTGGATTAAACGTTTTTTTGTTAAAAACAAGGAAAAACGGTATAAGTGACAGCTGTTTCGGAGATTACCATATCTCCTTATCATTTTTTTTTGCCAAATACCGAACCAAAGGATCCTCATTTCACAGGCAAGTGCTCTACCACAGAGAAAACTTCAGCCATATGATCTGTTGTTGTAATATCTAATTCATTACAAACCAATAACTATTAAGTGCGCTAATATTTACCCGCTATTTTATTTAATACTGAATTAGCGGGCTTTTGCATGCCTGCATACATTCTGGCATTAATTGTCTGAGAAATGTCTCGGGCTCGAAGTATATATTATTAATTGTTTACTGCGGCCTTTAATTTTTTGTGGTTATAAGTGAATGAGCTGTATTCGAAGGGCTATTAGAGTTTTGAATTCAATATTTTGTTATGCAACAAAGAAACTATTAAGTGTGCTAATAGTTAGCCGCAATTTTACTTAATCTTGGATTAGCGAGTTTTTACATCCTGCATACATTCAGACATTAACTATCGGAGAAAAGTATAAGCATTATTGATTGCCGGGCTCGAAATGTATGTTATTAATTGTTTACAGCGGTTTTTAATTTTTTGTTTTTATAAGTGAATGAGCTGCATCCAAAAGGCCTATTTGTTAGACTTTTGAAATAAGTATTTTGTTACACAACAAAGAAAAATTGTACAAATGACTGCTGTTTCGAAGAATACAACATCTCTTTATCAGACCTCTTTTGCCAGGGATCGAACCAACGGATTGTGACTTCAACGGCGAGTGCTCTACCAGTGAGCCAGCGTCAGCCATGTAATCTGTGGTTGTAATATTCAATTCATTTGTGGTTATAACCAACCAACAACTATTAAGTGCGTTAATATTTGGCCGCCATTTTATACATTCAGGCATTAGTTATCAAAGAAAAGTATAAGCTGGATTGATTGTCGGGCTCGAATTATATGTTATTAATCGTTTACTGTGGCCTTTAGTTTTTGGTGTTAATAAGTAAATGAGCTGTAGAGAAAAGGCCTATTTGTGAGAATTTTGAATTGAATATTTTGTCATACAACAAAGAAAAATGGTACAAGTGACAGCTGTTTCGGAAACTACCACATCTTTTCAGCAGACCTCTTTTGACAGGGATCGAACCAAAGGATGCTGATTTCACAGTCGAGTGCTCTACCGCTGGGAAAATGTCAGCCATGTAATATGTTCTTGTAATATTCAATTCATTTATTCAATGTTGGGTGAGTTTTTGCAATACTGCCTACATTCAGGCATTTATTGTCTGATAAATGTATGAGCAGGATTGATTGTCGGGCCCGAAGTATATATTATTAATTGTTTACTGCGGCATTTAATTTTTTGTGGTTATAAGTGAATGAGATGTATTCAAAAGTTCTATTTGTTGGAATTTTGAATTGAATATTTTGTTATAAAGGGTGTTTTTTATAGAGGTGTAGAACTTTAAGTTGGCATTAATTTTCAAGATGGCGACCGATTAACAGCTGTCAAGTGATTTATTCTCAGTTTGGTTTGGCAATTCATCGTGAATAGACTCACGCCTGAACAACGCTTGCAAATAGTGCAATTTTATTTCGAAAATAATGGTTCATTTTAGCGGTGTTTAGCGATGAAGCTCACTTCTGGTTGAATGGCTACGTCAACAAACAAAACTGCCGCATTTGAAGTGAAGGTAATCCTCTAGTGTATGTTGAAACACCGTTACATCCAGAAAAACTGACAATTTGCTACGCTTTATGGGCTGGTGGAATCATTGGTCCGTATCATTGGACGTAGTGCGCTATTGTACGCGAAATAAAATTGCACTATTTGCAAGCGTTGTTCAGGCGTGAGTCTATTCGCGATGAATTGCCAAGCCAAACTGAGAATAAATCACTTAACAGCTGTTAAATCGGTCGCCATCTTGAAAAGTAATGCCAACTTAAAGTTCTATACCTCTATAAAAAAAAACCCTATACAACAAAGAAAAATGGTACAAGTGACAGATGTTTCATCTCACAATCTGACTTCTCTTGCCAGGGAGCGAACCAGCGGGCATTAGTTATCAAAGAAAAGTATAAGCAGGATTGATGGTCGGGCACGGATTATATATTATTATTTGTTTACTGCGGCCTTTAATTTTTTGTGGTTATAAGTGAATAAGCTGTAGACAAAAAGCAAAACGCCAGCCATATAATCTGTGGTTGTAATATGCAATTCATTACCAACCAACAACTATCAAGTGCGTTAATATTTGACCGCTATTTTATACATTCAGGCATTAATTACCATAGAAAAGTATAAGCAGGATTGATTGTCGGGCTCTACTGATTTGTTATTAATTGCTTTCGCGGTCTGCACTTGTTTCTGGTTATTAGCGAATGAGCTTTATTTCAAAGGCGTTTTTGTTGGAATTTTCAATTGAATATTTTGTTATACATCAAGGAAAAATGTATGGTACAAGTGACAGCTGTTTCGGAGATTACCAGTACCACTGGGAGAACGTCAGCCGTGTAATCTGTTCTTGTAATATTCAATTCCTTATCAACCAACAACTATTAAGTGCACTAATATTTAGCCGCTATTTACTTAATGTTGGGTTAGCGAGTTCTTGCAATCCTGCATACATTCAGGCATTAATTGTAGGGCTCGAAGTATATATTATTAATTGTTTACTGCGGCATTTAATTTTTTGTGGTTATAAGTGAATTAGCTGTATTCAAAAGGCCTATTTATTAGAGTTTTGAATTGAATATTTTGTTATGCAACAAAGAAAAATGGTACAGTTGAAAGCTGTTTCGGAGACTACAACATCTCTTTATCAGACCTCTTTTACCAGGGATCGAGCCAATGGATCGTGACTTAACAATCGAGTGCTCTATTTGTACTGTAGTACATGTATTTCAAATCATATGCATGTAAGAAGAGCTGAGTTCTTAATACCAGTACTACTATACATATGAACATGCCTGAACACTCAGAGAGTGCGTAGAATTAGATAAATATTAATAAAACAGAAAAACTTCAAGAAATTATAAATTACATACATATAATATAAAAAAATGATTTGAAATACATCTACTTTTTTTATAATTAAATTAAGACAAAACAACTACGAGTAAGTTCTTCTTATAATTCTTATGGTATACCATAAACTATGCATTCTGGAATTTTAAAATGTAGTAATATTGACAGAGATTATTAAAAAAATTAATCCAAATCGCTCATGAGGTGTATAATATTTCCGCTTCCCAAACTTCTTTCTTTTGAATTGGAGCTGGGGAACGAGAAAGAGGTGTATTTAACAAATATTTTCACGCTACTACTACTACGCATTAACCAAAGTTACTTAAAGTTTATAAAATAGTTCCTGTTTGATCAATTTTACAAACAAACAAATATTTAATATAACAAAATAAATTTAAAAGTAATTTAATAAAAATAAATAAATACGGTTTCGGGAAACCTGAATATCTGAGAACATCACCAGTATTCCCTAAACACCAGTAGCATTTGGCTAAAATTAATTTCTGCCCTAGCGAAGTTGTAAGTTTTATGCGGAGATCAGGAAGAAGAAGCAGATTGATTAATCAGCGGAGCAAGTGATTAATATATGGAGAAGTACCTATTTAAAAATTATAATATACAGGAAGTAACAGCAAAGACAATTTCATAAGGTAAAAATTACTTTTTAAATTAATATTTTTATATAATGAAGAATAATTAAATTAATGTTAGTTAGCTCTTCTAAATACTTAAATAATGATACATTCATATCATTAAAAGCGGTGATTTTACAAATTTTAGTTCTTTTATTTCCTATTCGTATATATGCATAATAAGTGTATGCACACATAATTTTAACTACGTTTCGAATGCATGTTCTAGAAATAGCAAATAAAATAACAAAAACACTGCGTGCAGTGGTCGTTGATGATCATTATCACAGCATCCCACACTCAGCTTAGTCAGCGGCTCTCCGAAAAAGAACAAGATTAACTGAGCATAGGATACACATTTATTAAACATCGAGAACATAAGTTAAATTTTTTTTATATTCATAATGTAATTAATATTACTTTATACAAATTAAAATTGAGAAACAAAATATTTATTAGAAGTGTTTGAAAAAAGAAAACGGAAATTGAAAAAGTTAAAAAAAAAATACTATAGCAATTCATTAATGGTTTTCGTAAGTTTTTTTTTGGCGAAAAAAAAACAATTTAGCAACAACAAGTGGAAAGAGAAGATAATATTATTTGATTCACATAAAACAAAAATATTAAGTAAAGTGTAAAGAAAAATGTGTAAAATGTGAAGCTACTGAAATTGAATGCAAAAATGTACTTGGTAAGAAAAATGGGATGGTAAAATAAAAAATTTTTCCCTAAAAAGTAAAAATTATTTTATTGTTGCTTTTAAATTGAATAAATATTTTTTTAAAGTTACCATATCAGCGTAACCATGCCTTCCATACCGACGGAGCATCTAAGTATATATATGTAAGTAAAAAAAAAAACATCGATATTTTTTTTGAGGTTAAGGTTATTATTTTTATTTCACTTTGCCATTAAACCTTCGTCGAATTTATTTTGGCATAAATAAGTACCTATAACATTAAACGCGTTATTTTCATTTCTATGTATAAATAATTTCAGTTGCTTGATTCACGGATCCTGTTTATACAATTTTTTTTTGTAGTTAGCTATAGATTTGAATTAATTAAATTAAAATTGTATTGCAATCCTATCTTATTATAAAAGAAAGTAGATTGGTAAAATTAAAGCGATTGTCAACAAAGCATAATTATGAAGTATTAAATCTTAAAGAAGTGGTCTGAAATCGGATGTTTTGTTGGTAGGCTTAAAAGGGGTTTCAATAACAACAACGAAACCAATGGTTGGGTGGGCCTGTAGCAGCTAAGAAAGCATCAGTGGCTGCTAAGACACTGATTTGGGATGAAAATTCTCTAGGAGATCTAGGAGGCATGGAAGGACAGTGTGTCGGTTCACTAGTTTCTTTTTTTATATATTCATGTGTGCAACTTTTCTTTATCTTGTTTGTTCTTTTCGATGCCTATATCTCTGATTTACTCCTGAATGCCAGTATAAGCTGAACTCCCCCAACTCCCCCAGAAGCAGCTGGAAAGCTAGTGCACACAACTGGTTATAAGGAGGTTAACGGAACCGGAAGCCAACTTAAAGATTGTTTACGTGTGGGTTAGTAGAGGTGTCGAAATTTCATAACATATTACTGAGCCAACATCAGCCATGTAATCTGTGGTTGTAATATCTAATTCATTACCAACCAAAAGCTATTAAGTGCGCTAATATTTAATCGCAATTTTACTTAATTTTTTGAGTTAGCGAGTTTTTGCATCCTGCATACATTCAGGAATTAATCATCAGAGAAAAGTATAAGCATGATTGATTGTCGGGCCGAATTATGTGTTATTAATCGTTCACTGCAACCTTTAATTCCTTGTGGTTATAAGTAAATGAGTTGTATTCAAAAGGCCTATTTGTTAGATATTTGAATTAAATATTTTGTTATACAATAAAGAAAAATGGTACAAGTGAGCTGTTTCGTAGATTACCACATCTCCCCATCAGACTTCTCTTGCCAGGGATCGTACCAAAGGATCGTGACTTCACAGGCGAGCACTCTACCAGCTATCTAATGCCAGCCATGTCATCTGTTCTTGTAATATTCAATTCATTATCAAACAATAACTATTAAGTGGGCTAACATTTAGCCGCTAGTTTACTCAATATTGGGTTAGCGAGTTTTTGCATGCCTGCATACATTCAGGCATTAATTGTCTGAGAAATGTCGGGCTCGAAGTATACGTTATTAACTGTTTACTGCGGCATTTAATTCTTTGTTGTTACAAGTGAATGAGATGTATTCAAAAGACCTCCTTGTGAGAATTTTGAATTGAATATTTTGTTATACAACAAAGAAAAAATTTAGAAGTGACAGGTGTTTCAGAGATCTCCACATCTTCTCATCAGACTTTTTTATGCGAAATATCGAACCAACAGATTGTGACTTCAACGTCGAGTGCTCTACAAGTGAGCCATCGTCAGGCTTGTAATATGTTGTTGTAATATTCAATTCATTGTCAACGCACAACTATTAAGTGCGCTAATATTTAGCCGCTATTTTACTCAATGTTGGGTTAGTGAATTTTTGCAATACTGCATACATCCAGGCATTAATTGTCTGAGGAATGTGTAAACAGGCGAGCCCGACAGCCTGAGCTCGAATGAGCTGTATTCAAAAGGCATATTTGCTGGAATTTTGAATTGAATTGAATAGGTGCATGCTCTACCATCGAGCCAACGCCAGGTATGGCATCTGTTCTTGTAATATTCAATTCATTACCAACTAACAACTATTAAGTGTGCTAATATTTAGCCGTTATTGTAATTAATGTTGGGTTAGCGAGTTTTTGCATTCCTGCATACATTCAGGCATTACTTGTCGGAGAAATGTTTATGCATGATTGATTGTCGAGCTCGATTTATATGTTATTGATTGTTTACTACGGCCTTTAATTTTTTGTGGTTATAAGTGAATGAGATGTATTCAAAAGTCCTATTTGTTAAAATTTTGAATTGAATATTTTGTTATACAACAAAGAAAAATGGTACAAGTGACAGCTGTTTCATCTCACAATCTGACTTCTCTTGCCAGGGATTGAACCAGCGGATAGTGACTTCACAGGCGAGTGCTCTACCACTGAGCCAACGTCAGGCATGTAATCTGTGGTTGTAATATTCAATAACTTACCAACCACCAAATATTAAGTGCGTTAATATTTGGCCGCTTTTTTTACATTCAGGCATTAATTATCAAAGAAAAGTATAGGCAGGATTGATTGTCGGTATCGACTTAATAATTGCTTTTGCGGTCTGTACTTGTTTCTGGTTATAAGCGAATGAGCTTTATTTCAATGACCTCTTTGCTATAATTTTGAATTTAATATTTTGTTATATAACAAAGACATATGGTAGAAGACGAGCTGTTTCGGAGATTACTCCATCTTCCCATCAGCCTTCTTTTGCCAAACATCAAACCAACGGATCGTGACTTCACAGGCGAGTGCTATATCAGCCACATAATCCGTGGTTGTAATACCCAATTCATTACCAACCTACAACTATTAAGTGTGTTAACATTTGTCCCTAATTTTACTGAATTTTTGGTAGGCGAGTTTTTGCAATATTGCATATATTGAGGCAATAATTATCAGAGAAAAGTATAAGCAGGATTGATTGTCGGGCTCGAATTATATGTTATTACTTGTTTACTGCGGCCTTTAAATTTTTGTCGTTATAAAAGAATTAGATGTATTCAAAAGACCTATTTGTTAGATTTTTGAATTAAATATTTTGTTATACAATAACAAAAAATGGTACAAGCGACAGCTGTTCCGTAGATTACAACATCTCTCTTTTATCAAATATCGAACCAAGGAAACGTGCATTCACAGGCGAGGGCTCTATTACTGAGCCAACGTTAGCCCTGTAATATGTGGTTGTAATATTTAATTCATTACCAACCAACAACTATTAAGTGTTCTAATATTTAGTAGCTATTTTACTTAATGTTGGGTTAGCGAGTTTTTGCAATCCTGCATACATTCCGGCATTAATTGTCTGAAAACGTGCAATCAGCATTGATTGACGAGCTCGACTCATATGCCATTAATTGTTTATTGCGGCCAGAATTTTTTACGGTCTGTGTTTTATTCTAGAGTCCTATTTGTTAGAACTTGAATTGAATATTTTTTTATACAACAAATAGAAATGGTACAAATGACAGCTGCTTCAGTGATCACCACTTCATCTCATCAGACTGCTTTTGCCAGGGATCGAACCAACGGATCCTGACTTCAGAGACTACCAGTGATCCAACGCCAGCCATGTTATCTGTTGTTGTAATATCCAATTCAGTCCCAACTAACAACTATTAAGTGCGCTTACATTTAGCCGCTATTTTACTTAATGTTGGGTTAGCGGGCTTTTGCATGCCTGCACACATTCAGGTATTAATTGTCTGTGAAATGGACTTGTATAATCAGGGTTGATTGTCGAGCACGACTCATATGTTATTAATTGTTTATTGCGGCCTATAATTATTTGTGGTTATAAGTGAATGAGCTTCACTCATAACGCCTACTTGTTAGAAATTTGAATTAAATATTTTGTTATACAACAAAGAAAACCGATAGAAGTGACAGCTCTTTCGGAGATAACCACTTCTCCTCATCAGATTCTCTATGCCAGACATCGAACCAACGGAACCTAACTTCAGAGGCTGTCAGTGATCCAACTCCAGCCATATCTTCTGTTGTTGTAATATTAAATTCATTCCCAACCAACGACTATTAACAGTGCTAATATTTAGCCGCTATTTTACTTATTATTGGGTTAGCGAGTTTTTGCAATCCTGCGTATATTGAGGCATTGATTGTCTGAGAAATGTATAAGCACACACAAAAAAGAAAAATGGTAGAAGTGACAGCTGTTTCGGGGTTACCATATCTCTTCATCAGAGTTATTTTGCCGGGGAACGAACCAATGGATCGTGACTTCACAGTCGAGTGCTCTACCATAGAGGCAACGTCATCCATTTAATCTGTTGTTAATATTCAATTCGTTACAATTGGATTGGGGGACCCACGAGTGGAGTTACGGTTTTTACACACTTATATAGCGAGCCGTTTGCTTCAAAACCAACTTATGCTCTTAGTCGCACAACTGGTGAACACTTTCTGCAAAAAATTCTAGTGAACCCTTAAACCCGCTTCTTAGACGTGGGAGAAGGGTACACATGGGCTAGATACCGCTACTCACGTTGGAGCGTTGCTTAAATGCTTTTCTTTTATCATATGTGGTTCTTTTTTTAAATTTCGGACCTCAAACACTCAAATCCTTCTGCATATGTATTTATTAATTTATTATAGTTAATTATATATAATATAATTAAAAATATAAAATAAAATAATAAATAATCTAATTAAAAAAATATAATAATATAAAATATTATATTTAAGGCAGAGAGAGCATTAGCTACCAGAGCTTCAGCTACATATGAAATGTGTAATATTCTCATAATCTGAAGAAAATTTCAGCCGAAGCTTTATTTACAGTGCTTATAGTTGATTTGTTTTTTAGTTTTCGAAACTCTGAAAATTCTCTTTCCTCAGACTTTGGACTCTGTGATAATATAGTATGATTAAAAATTGGGTAAATCAAGGAAATCGTTTACGCAAGAAACGTAAATACATTCACCAATTTAGACTGTATTTGCCTCCTACAATTTGAGTGTTTTGCATTCTGGCATAATGTATGCAGAGGTACATGCATGCATAATGCAAGAATGCAGTTCTCAAGTGAAGTGATACAGCTAAGGTGATTTTTGCTTGCATTGGAAGTCATCTACTTATGGTCCAGATGAGATATCTAAATATCCATTTGTGTCTTCCCATGCCTGCTCCCTTGAATGGTTCCGATGGGCGGCTGCTTGGCGTTAAATGTTGGTTTCGAACCCATCACTCAAACCCTCTTAGACAGAAAAAGAACACATACTCGCATATACTATTTTTAATGTTACCAACGCTATTCTAAAATGTGTTAATGTCCACATCTTGTTTTCAAACTATTATCACTTAGCCTAACTAATTTTCATGGAATTACAATCTTATTAGATTGCATTCCAATAAAATTAAAAAAAGTAATTGATGTATTTTTATTTAGCAGGGATAACAAGCAGGAAAGTATTCAAAAAATTCAAAATTTTAATCCCAAGATTAAAGTTTATTGCACACACATATACACAAACATTTTATGAAAAAATTCCTAACTAAATATTTTGTCTACTAAACTACCAATTTTGGAAAATTTATTTAAGGTAATTTAGGAATCCTTGTTTACTGAACATTTGCCGCCAACTAAAATTACTTAAGTTCGAGTATATTATTATTTTTAGCTCTTCAATTCTTTCGGGGGTTTTATTATTTTGCTATACAGTTTTTATATATTAGATACCCCATAACGATACGGAGGAAAAGCGCATGCTCGATTGTAGTGTTCAAATAAAATTGAAGTATTTTTATATACATATTATTTTATATTATATATATTTTACATTGAGATGTATATATGCGCAATTATAGTTTATCTTGCCCTGCGGGATCTCTATTTACATCGTCTTAAAATCCGGTTTACGTACTTGGATTAAAATTTGTATAAACTAAATAAAACTCTTGAACCCAATTAATGCAAAGAAAATTAATTACATATCTGTAAATTATACTGTATTTTACAAAGGAACACACTAACGAAAAAAAAAAAAATTTAAAAAGTTCTAGAAAGCTCATCAAAGTTTCAATTAAAATACCAATTTATTCGCGAGATTTCTTAACCCCATTGATTTATAAGCGGCTCAAAATTTACAACAATATAGCATAATTAATAGAGATGAGAAGCGGAATGCATAACACATATTTTTTGTAATTTATCAAAGGTTTAAGTATAATCTAATTCACAACAAAAGGAGCAATTTTAACAAATAAAGATTTTTGAAATAAGTAAATTAAATAGATATAAAGAAATGTTTCTGAAACTTCAATGTTTTTGAAAATTATAAATATCAAAGTTTTTAAAATTTTCCAGGTTTTTGGTTACGCTATTCCAAATTACTGCTTTATTTTTAGAATAAATATTAAAACATTATTCCCTTTTCATTAAAATGCTTCAGATATTCACAGTATTGTCCAATGAAATGGTATCCGTTGACAGTTTGGACTCCCTTAAGTGATTTTCAATTTTGCTTTTGTGATATGCGTCCTAATGATTTTTGTTATGTAATACATTTCACAAACATACATTGTCGAATAACCCAAATTTTTTATGTTATATGAAATTTGAAATTTGCATATAATGTAGTCTTATTATTGTTTTGTAATTAATAGCTTTCCGCAGAGCTACCTAAAATGCAAATATGTATCTAAATATATGTACATAAAGACAATGTTTTGGGATAATTAGATGGTCATTATGGAGCTCATGCGCAAAACAATATTCATTGCTGCTTTAGCAGTCGGACAAAGAAATGAAACGAATTATTATTGTAAGTAGTTCTGTGTTATATGAGGAATATTCAATTAAAGGTTTATAAGCTTTGCAAAATTGATAAAAAGTTTTACCGTAACATTTCTAACCTATAAAACAAGAATCGGTTTAAATTTTTGTTAACCATGGAGAAATTACATGACTATCAAGGAATTTCTGGGCGGCTGCACAGTTGGCGCGAGTCGGTTAAAGAAAAAATTTCGAGGTTCAGAGAAAATGATTCAACTAACATTTTAGAAAATTTAAAAAATACCGCCAGTAGCCACCTAAAAGGAAACATAAGTGGATCACAAGATTTTTCACATATATACAGGTATTGTAAAAATATGAACTAGTGTGTCCCTTTGAATGTATTGAAGGTACTAATATCATTTTTAGATATTTGCCTCTATAACGCACCATAATCTATTTAAAGGAACACTTATATATATACACATAAAGTTATTTTATCATACTTTATTGGGCTAAATGGTATGTTCTTTTGTATACATTTTTTAATAAGATCTCTGCAATAACAGTATTAACATATATTTACATTTTTTATATTCAGTAACTTTCTTTGTCAACTATGCTTTAAGCGTCTCTCTGTTGTGTTGGTTTTGTCTAAATAATAACTGGAAAAGTAAAGTATAATTTATGATCGTGTTTAGGTTGGCAATGCCCCAAAAGTGTTTGTTGTGAATTAAGCATGGACTCTTTCATATATATATAATAGCCGTGTTTTTTTAACCACATACATATGTATGTATCTGCGCTTAAAAGTAAAAAAACCACACATAGACAATTTATTTTTTATTTATTTAAAAATTATTTATCAGTTGTCAAAAGTCAATGAAAACTATGTAATAAAAGTTGGTAGCACTAATTTTATCTGCGCCTATTTCATAGCCGCACAAAAAACTTTGCGCTTAGCATTCCATATAAATTTTAAATTTCAAATTTTTAATTTTAATAGGAAATTTAAAAAATTTAAAATTTTTTATCTTAAATTTTATATTTTTGAGGGATCGTACTCCTTATGTACAAGTCTACCAATCTTACTTCCCACTATTTTTCTGGCTATTTTCTCAAAAATCGCGAGACTATCTGCAGGACTGCCAACAAATTTTGATGCTGCATAAGGCCATCAGACTTTTTTATTTCCTCTGGTTTGGTTGACACCCCACAGCTAAATAATATACATCCCAATTGGCCTTATACATCTATTGTAAATTAATACTTTGTAATCTAGTTTAAGGTCAAAAATTCTATGTAAAAGCCAATTTAAGGCAACTGCTTTAAATTTTTTACTTATAATTTTTGGAATGTATTTGGGCTTTTTATCTAAGTGTATACCGAAATATGGTACACCATTTGCTTGGGGAACACTTATACCATTTAATCTAATTGCAGGACATGTTTGTGGGCGAAATGTAAATTTAATGCTTTTACTCATTGACTTTAATTCTCCAATTTGTCAGCTATTTTTCGATGGAACGTAAATCAGTCTTATTCTGCATTTCGATTCGAATCGAAATGTTTTCCGTTCAAAGGGTTTGGTATTCGACTTTACGTTTAGTTTTGATCAATCTTCGAAACTTTCAATTCCATCTACTTTTATGTAATCTGCATTTCGATGGTAGTTACGTTTTTGTACGTTGTAATTTAGTTGGCGGAGAACAGTTCAATTGTATATTTTCGTGTACTTAAATGATAAAAATGTAATAAATATGTAAGTAAAAATGATTTTGAATGGTGGAAATGTCATGACGATATATTTTTATTAGTTTAATGAGCTTAATGATACAACATGGAAATTTAAGGAGTTTTTAAAGCGACGTTGGGCAAATACGTTTGATCCACCAATAAAAGACTCCATGAATTCAAGAAAATTATGCAGTGACATTGACACTGTTGTATGACACATTCCCACGTTATAATCTGCACCAACTCTATGTTGGTAACTGCCTTCCATAAAAAATCACATATCAGTTATTACTCGATTAGGTGAAGATAACTATGTCAAAATACTTGATTGCGTTTCTTGTGCAAAAATATCCAGAACATACAAGCATCTATAATAAGTCTAAGGTTTTTTTTTTTTGAATAAAAATAAGTAAATTTATTACATAAAAAAAAAGCTCAATTTCATGAAATTCATAACTCATTTGAAACGAATAACACTTGTAATGCTCATGAAATATCGCCGAGGCTATTGATTCCATTTAATGTTAAAAACACGATTTTATTAATATTTATTTAAGTTATGCAAAATTAGTTTGCATTTGTTTGCTTTTTTTCAATTTCATACATTCACATGTAACCAGCAGACTTTGAAAATATATTTTGCCTTCCTCTTCTTCTTTCGATTCGATCGTAACTCAGAATACTTAACTACGATCGGCAGCGTAATCGAAATGCAGAATAGTCCTGAATATTTCTAAATTCTGATAGTTTTACGGCAAACCGCCTGTTAGACAGATATGACCGAATTGGATATGTAAAGTTTTATAAATTTTTTTATGGAAATATTGACACTCATACTCTTTAAACTCGAATGGCTTTCTAATTTCATTAGTAATACGATTAACTTGTTCTATATTTCCATGCTTTTCTGGTATCACTTTGTGGCAATGGAGAAAAGGAGAAATCTTCGTTAGCAGAATTTTTTGAATAACTTTAAAATACAGGGTAGTAAGTTATTAGTCTGTAAGAAGACGCCTGTATGAAATGTTTACCTGGTTCGGATATTATTATTTCTGAGCCTTTGGAAATTAACTCTTGATAGCTCTTTTAGCATTTTTGGTGTAATAAGATATATGTTGAGCTCAATTACTGAATCGCATGATCATCAACTGGAAGCTTAAATTAAAGTTTCTAAAATGCGTATATTTTTATGTCAGTTTTTCTATATAAAGAGTCTTGGATACGAAAAAAATATAAACAGATTCCAATAAAACTCTCAAGTTCGACTCCTCCCTTTGTAGGAATGCTCGCAAGCGTGAGAATAAAATTCTCTCTCCTTCTTTTTTGCCTAAACTGTGCAGACATCACTTATTTTTTATAGTAACATGAAGCCATACTGATAAATTCCAATTAGTTTGTTGATGGTTATTTCATACAGTACGTTGTATATGTGCTTATACATATATGATATTGAGGAGGCTTATCACACGATAAATGTGGACTTTGCAGAGCACACATAGGTTCCAATCTTCGGACATATTTCCGATTAACCATATTCCACAAATATGCTAATGCATGTGCCTTCTGTGTGCATTGCCGCCGGTAAGGCATCGGGTCTCGCCGAATTGTTTTTTCTGGCTGAAATGTGTTTTCAATCGTATCTTTTCTGCTAAAAAGTGGTCCTCGGAATAGATATGCATGATCCCACTGAATACGCGTATTTCAATCAGGAAACAGCCAAGTAGCTGGATCACTTTTATTGCGCTGGGATCTAGTTCTACAAACAACCCATCGGAGAGTGTGAGGAAATCAGCGATATGTTGAATAAATTCGGTTAATGCGAATTATGGCGAGACGTTCACCCAACGGGATGAGTGCCGGGATGAACAGGATGCGGCCGCTGCAGCATGTTTTACAAGGACATACTTATCTCGTCTGCCTTTGTCCTGCTTAAATAACCAAACCTTCCAGATGCATACTTTTATCGTGGTCCTCAAATTATTTACTGTGGTCATTTGAGGCTTTGTTTTGTTTTCATTAGATTGGGAAACCCGCGTGTGGGGTTGCGTTTTGTACACATTTATTTATATAGCTAGCCGATTGCTTCAAAACCAACTTACGTTCTTATCTACACAACTGGTGAACAGACTCTGCAAGAAATTCTAGTAAACCCTTTAACCCGCTTCTTAGACGTGAGAGAAGGCTTCACACGGGCTAGATACCGCTGCTCACGTTGGAGCGTTGCTTAAATGCTTTTTCTTTTATCATATGTGGTTCTTTTTTTTATTTTCGGACTTCAATCACTCAAATACTTATACATATGTATTTATTAATTTATTATAGTTAATTATATATAATCTAATTAAAAATATAAAATAAAATAATAAATAATCTAATTAAAAAAATATAAAATAAAAATATAATAATATAAAATCTTATATTTAAGACAGAGAAGAGCTACCAGGGCTTTCAGCTACATATGAAATATTTGCTATTGATGGCATTTCCCTCCTCAAAATAGTCAAACCTTACACCACGCACATCTCAAAACAACTAGGCAATCGTCACATAACGATGCTCATTTTTTAGTTTGTTACATTTGAACATGATCAAATACTTCTTAGAATCATCAACATTTGCTTGTTTTTGCTTAACAGTGGGCAACCACGCACCAACTCTTTTATATCTTTTGCACGATGACTCAAAATCTTATGAATAGTATTTTAACACTTTTTAATAACTGTTTTATATACGCTGAAGCAATTTTTAGCCGAAGCATTTTTACAGTGCTTATATTTGATTTGTTTTTTAGTTTTTCAAACTCTGAAAATTCTCTTTCCTCAGACGTTAATTGATGTTTTTTTTTAGTTAGCAGAGATAAAAAGCAGGAAAGTATACAAAAAATTAATCTCAAGATTAAAACTTAGTGCAAACATGTACATACACACAAACATTTTATAAAAAAAATCATAACAAATTTTTTTGTCTACTAAACTAACAATTTCGGTAAATTTATTTAAGGTAATTTAGTTATCCTTGCTTACTGAACATTTGCGGCCGACTAAAATTTCTCAAGTTCGAGTATAATATATTATTATTTTTAGCTCTTCAGTTCTTTCGGGGATTTTCTTATTTTGCTATACAGTTTTTATACATTTAAATGTCGTACCCTTTTGCAATACCCACTATGTACGTTTTAACCGAAAGGCACGAAAAGCGTATGCTTGTTAGTAATGTTCAAATAAAATTTAATTATGTTTGTATACTTATATATAATATTTTATATTACATATATTTTACATATATATATATCCTGCCCTGCGGATATCTATTCACATTGTCTTAAAATTCGGCTTTCATAACCCCCTTGATTTATGAGCGGCTCAAAATTTACAACATTATAGCATAATTAACACATGTTAGAATTTTAATGCATAACATTATTTTTTTGTAATTCATCAAAGATTTGAAAAAGGGATCAACTTTAAAGAATAAAGATTTTTAAAATAAGTAAATTAAATAGAATTCGAAATTTCAATGTTATTGAAAATTATAAATATCAATGTTTTTAAAATTTCTCCCGTTTTTAGTTGTGCTATTCTAAATTACTGCTTTATTTTTTTGCATAAGTATTAAAACATGATTCCCTTTTATATATGCATACATGAAGTCACAGTATTGTCAAATAAATAAATGGTCTCTGTTGACAGTTTGGATTCGCTTAAGTGATTTGCAACCTTGCCTATGTGATGTGCGTCCTAATTTTTGTTATGTAATACGTTTCTCAAACATACATTGTCGAATAAGCTAAAATTTTAATGTCATATGAAATTTTGTTTTGTAATTAATAGTTTTCCGCAGAGCTATCTATAGTGCAATATCTATATGCACATAAAGACAATGTTTTGGAATAACAGCTGCTTTAAATATCTTCCGTAATATTTTGGCATTTATTTGAGCATTTTACCTAAGTGTACACCGAAATATGTTACACCAGTAAGGTGTAGGGAACATTTATACCATTTAATCTAATTGCAGGACATGTTTGTAGCGAAATGTAAATTTAACGCTTTTACTCATTGACTTTAATTATCTATTCGTCAGCTATTTTTTGATGAAAAGTAAATAGTCCTCAATTATTTTAATGTTTTTCTTAGACATTAATTAAGGCATAAATTGAAAATAAACTTATTAGTTTCATCATTTGGTCCTTTAATGGTTGCAAAACAACTGACTTCGTTAATACGTATCCAGTTACCATTTTTAAATTAAAGCTTCTAAAGTGAGTATATTTGGTGTATTTTTTCTATATATGGGGGCTTGGGGTGATCTTACAATTTCTATAAGAATTTTTGTCAGGTATTTGTCACTTCTGTTTTCAGGATTGGTATTTCAAGATCACTAAATATATTCTCCTTTCGAATATACCACGGTACACCCTTGAAGTATGTAACACTAAGTAATCAGTGTGTCTCCAAATAATGATGCTCATCGTATCGGGACTATTTCCGACTTATGATGAGTTTGATACTGCACCAAGAGATGGTATTATATATTGCCCAAATCTCACGACAACGAGAAAGTGCTCGCAAAAGAAATAAATATTAAGAAGTAAAAATTACCAGGCATTGACGGAGTTCCAAATGATGAAGGCTCGTATACATATTGTTAAGAAAAGGTCAGAACTGTTCAGCGAGTTATACAAGAAGTGTGGCCCAGAAAACGTTTTTCAAAAAAAAAAAAAGAAGACAGAACTGGTGGTCCTATTACCTAAATGCAAAAAATACCGAAGAGCAAAGAGACCAAAAATAATAACGGCAACAAAAAACATGAATGTTCCGGATTATTTAAATCCTCAGTTCTATCCTGACGGTGTACGCTTAAAATGCAGCTACTGAGGTGGTAACAAAATACTTGACGGACGTATCACGTATAAGCCAAGGACACGAGAGGAAGAAGTACGGCGAAACGTACTATTTCCTCATGCAGTTCATCACCAAACATGACTGCTTCTGGCAATACTTGAATAAGAACAATCTCCTCTCTATTTTTAACATTTCAATGGTAAGTTGAAATCGCATGGTACATTATTTTATACTGCGATAAATGTGGAGGTGACCGCAAGCGGCTCAAGCATTGTATAGGGAGCACATTGGCCGCAGAAAGGTAGGCGACGTTGACTGAAACAATGAAGCGTCTCAGACAAGGAGGGAACAGAGCATGCCTTTTCGCACGCTGAATGACGGGACAGAATAACGTTCAATGTAGTTTCGAGGGGTTTCGCAGGCACAGCGTTCGAAAAAGGTTGGGTTTAGTTAGCCAGCTTCCAACGAGGCTTGATTAGTTTTCTAGAGTATTTGAAGCTTTGAGTGGGCACTTGCTCCTACATTGAGTAGCTGTATTGTCTGTGAATGTTACTCTAGTACTTTGCGCTCGTTGAAATGTGTGCAAAAAAGACAAATAGTATTGATCGTAAGAAACGGTTCTTTGTCTGAGCGGCCTCTAAATTTTTACTGGTCGCTTAAAATTCTTTTCGGTTTTCCATTGTGAATTTCTCTAAAATGGATTTTGTTTATCAACTTAAATTTATACGTCTATTTGTTGGTATTTAAAAAAAAATACGCGTTAAATTAATATGAATATTAAAACCATTCTATAAAACCAAGTATACCAGGTAGTAGTTAGTAACGTGTATTGTAGTCTATCAAAACTTACCGAAATTCCAAATTAAATTGACCTTTTGACAGCGTAATAGTTCTAAACTAACCTTGATGTGAAGAAATTCAGTTTTTTTACTCACATTATTTGCTTTGTTTAATTTTTAAAATAATTTTTTTTTTCAAATTGCAATTGCAATTTTTAAAATTCAACTATTTCAAATTAAGTTTACCTTATTTTTTTACATATTAACTTTGGAAAAGTATTTTTATGAAAAGTAGTTTCGGGATAAAATAGTTCTTACTTACATCTAAATAAAATTGGAGGATAAATGTAAAGAACGATGCAGTTTATCCGATATATTAAAATTTTTAGTATATAATGACCTATCTTCATATTTGTATTTATGTGTTTTCAATGTAAGGCATTTCTTATTAAAGCATCTGAGTTATTACCAGAGATGGTCAGAGATTAATCTTTACTTAGAGTCTTCCCGCAAATATAAATGATGGCCTCTAAATTTTTCGGACGCCACTACTTTGATCTATTCTTGTGCACAATAAGATTGAACGAATAAAAATAAGTTGAACCATATAGATGTAACCGTATCGCATACGCATAATAATATCTTCCCACAAAAGATCGATAAAAATCAGACTACTTTTGCCATTTTGCTTGTCAATTTGTCTTTCTCTTTTTTAATAAATTATTCGTGTTCATTTATAATGGTAAACATAGCAAAATTTTATGTTTGTAAGATTGATAAAGAAGCAAAACTGGTCCACCAGATCCTATGATGAGGATTATAATCCCTGGTACAACGCATAATTAGCGTTCTAATAATAATAAAATTAATATATTAAAATGTATAGTGAAAAGACAAAAAATATGCGAGTGTATTTTGACCCTTTCCTAGAACCCTTAAAAAGAAAAATATAAAGTAGAGCCCATTAGAACTGTAATATAATAGAAATTAACAAACATAAAAAAATTATTCAGTGAGGTCAACAAAATAAGTGTATAGCGAAAAAATCTGCTAGACCGAAGGCGCTCTAATGCCGTCTTTATTTTTATTGAACCAATAACGGCTACATCGTCAACAGGAAAAAACACCTAACACTAAGCAGACGGCGAAATCGGCAGGACCACCAGCAAGTAGCCCAGCAAAGAATCCGACAGGGAACAACAAAGCGGTAAGCAAACAGATAAAACACGCTTTGGTGGTGCAGACAGGCTTAAATCGTTAAGGTCGGCTTGTAGCTCTTGCGAAAAAAAACTCATATATTTCGTGGACGGAAAATGTAGTAGGCATGGAAATTTGACAGATGATTTTCTATTGTGAATAGCTCTTTACAAAGGAAGAAGATATGTAAATTGATGAAAAAACTAAAAATGATGAAAAAACTAAAAACATTATATAAATTGCTTTATAAGGTTGCTTTAATACGTTTGAAAATTAGTCTTCCTCTTGTTTCTTGCGAAATATATATGAGACTATTGATTTCGCTCGGAAACCTGTATTGCCGTGCTTTCGAATTTGTTTAAAAACTTTAGAAATACACAGTAGAAAATGTAGTTTCCTTCGTTCGAGGCGCATACTGCTTCGTAAAAAAACTTCGCGCATCGTTTTTTGGCACTTTCTTTATATGGATTTTTTGGTTTTCGCAAGAGCTGCATACCGACCTTTATATTAAAATTAAAAGGAAATCTAACCCTAAACTAAGTGCTAAGAATGATAAAAACCAAGAACCCTCAAAGAGCAACAAATAATCTTTATTAAGCAAACACCACGACGCGCAATCAAGGGGTGCTCCCACAGCTGGAAACACCAAACCTCCACCAATTTACTTTCGCGAACCTAGTTCATTTATGTTGGCAAATAACTATACCAGAATAGTTGGCGCAGCTAAATTTTCATGGAGGGCTTTTGAAAAGAGGTAATATTGAAGAGACAAAAATTCAAACGTACACTGAAAAAAATTTTCACGAAAGTTCCAGTAATAAAAACTATTACTCATACGAACTAAAGAGCTCGAAAGGTTTGACTTTTGTCCGTCAAACCGGACGAAATAAAGAAGCTCTTGAAGAAGCCGACTTTAATGCCAAATCTGCCGTAAATATTCTTAATAGAAACATATCACTACCGCCAATATTTCAGGTGGAACTATCGCGCAATGTACCAACTGCAAAGAAATCGACCATACTAAATCTTACCGCACACTTCGAAGTGCTTATGTAGCATGCTGTGAACTACATCCCACGTCCGAATGCACATCTAAGAAAAATGATGACACTACGAAAAAAAAATTGGAAATGGCGGAGGTAATCATACAGCAAATTACAGGATTTGCCTCAAAAAATAAGTATGTCCATCACCATCCATGCTCCCGGAGTCAAATACAGTTTGTAAATATTGATAAACAATTCAGATAACATGCCGCAAAATCTATCTAATGGATTTATAGCATCAATGATTTTAAAAGTTACACAGTGCATGACACAATTCATGTTGACTAAGCAAAACACGATTCAAGACTTAATTAAAAGTCAGAACGAATGTTCATGATCAAAAAAATAAGCGTGGTTTATATATGTCTTTGGAATGCAAATGGTGTCAACCAACATAAATTGGAACAAAAACGATGTTTAACAGTTTGAAACGCACGTAAAGACTACATAAATCTCAGGGTTATATTCCATTCCACAAACTACCAAACTGGTAAAGCGCACGGCGGCACCGGGGTACTTCTAAGAATCTGTCTTAAACACTGCGTATTATGGTCATTTGCTACCAATCACCTATAAGCACTTCAGTAGCATTTATTATTATTATGGCAAAAAGTTAAACAACCATCTATTGTCTTCCAGGGCTTAAGATCATAGAAAATTAGTTTAAGGAATTTTTTCATAGGCTATAAGATGGAGTTATGGCTTGTGGAGACTACAATAAAACCACTTCTATTAGGTTTCTCGATTGAAAGTCCCAAAAGACCGCTAGCTTTACAATACAAATATAAGCAAATGTAACAGTTTTGAAAGTATTTCCCCAGGTCTGGCATAGGGAAGAAAATTACCGATTTAATACACTCCGCTGATCCAAGGAAATCTACCGGCAACTTGTATCAGCTATAACTGTTTCTGACTTGTCTACCGCCACTCATCCGCTTTAATAAAAATTCGTATCAACTAATAATGGTTGTCCAAGAACCAGGACATCAATCCATCATTAATAATAAGAATTACCGAAGAAATACCGAAGTCGTTTAACCTTTCCTGAGCATGTACAATTTATTGCAAATGGGAAAATTCGATTCCTATGATTCGGTTCAATATTAACTTGAAGTTACGTTTGTAGCAAAACCTCGTATCTGAAAAAATCGGTTATATAGGTGTTAATGGCAACTCTTTTGGGTTAACAAGACGAGAACCTCAGTAAGTGTGTTGGTCATTGTAATCGCCACCTGGGAATAATCTATTAACTAGAGTACTAAACAGATCTTTAAATTTATTTTATGTTATAGGCGGCAACAATGGTCGAAGGGTTAGCATTGCGTACTGCAATTTGGAAGGCCTGGGTTCGATTCCAGGTTCGAGCAACATCCAAAATTATAGAAATTTAATTTTTCTAAATACGATTGCCCCTCGACGGCGAGTATGAAGAGCTTGAGAAGCAGGCCAGCAAGGGTAATGCCCGAAAATTCTATGAGAAGATGCGGCGATTTAAAGAAGGTTTCAAGATCGAAGCAAGCTCATGTAGGGACCAAGAAGGTATTCTGGTGATAAATGTCCAGTGTATAGATCGAAAGATAGTGTATAGACCGAATACTTCTCGAACCTGCTCAATGGTAGTGAAAGTGGAAACCCCGGAGATGGCGAACCCGAAACCCCAATCGATGACGTTGATATAAACGTCCCATCACCCGACTATGAAGAAGTTAGAATGGCTAACGCCCGTTTAGAAAATAGGAAATAAGTGTATTCTGCCCAATTCAAAAAAGGGAGACCTCACAGTCTGCGACAAATATCGCATATAAGGTCCTACCTATCGTATTGTGTGAAAGATTAAAACCCATCGTCAACAAACCGATCGGGCCTTACCAGTATGGCTTTAGACTTGGCAAATTCACCACTGACCAGATATTCACCACGAGCCAAATCTTGGAGAAGACCCGAGAGAAAAGAATGGATACACACCACCTTTTCATCGATTTTAAAGCTATCGCGGTCATAATTGAGAAAGACCTCTCCGAGCCGTTCGATACAAAACAAGGTTTCATACAGGGTAACTCTTTATCATGCGATTTCTTCAATTTGATGCTGGAGAAAATAATACGAGCTGCAGAGCTAAATAGACCAGGTACGATGTTCTATCAGAGAGTACAATTGTAAGTGTATGCAAATGATATTAATATCATTGGCTATAACAACCTCACTGTGAGTTCTGGTTCACAAAGAAACAAAGAGAATGGGTCTGGTGGTGAACGAGAGCAAGAGCAAACATAGCAATACACACACATACATTCATAATTAGATTAGGAACATAATTTTAAGATTTTGTATATAAACTCCTGTAAATATTTCAATAAAGTAGTAGTCTTACAAACTCTCAAAACAGTTGATCTTCTTACTCAACGTCATTGTTTCTGCCCCCCACCAGTGGCAAGGCAAATTCAATTAAAAAATTTAAAATCCTTGGTAATTCGCAGGATTTTCAGCTTGATTGCCGCCCCCCACCAGTGGTAAGGGGTAATCAACTATAAAATTAACATTTGGTCCATGAGAGCCGTTGAGCCAGGGCAGTTAATAAAATAAAAGAACATTTTGTTAAATGTATCTTTAATAAATAAGAGTACTAGCGGTTGCAACAGCTGGTAAAAAAAAAAAAAAAATAGGCGTACTAGCGGCTGCTAGTTAATTAAAAAAAAAAGTGTGTGTCTGGTAATGCGTACTAGTGGCTAAAACAGCTAGTTAAAAAAGTGCGACTAAAACAAAAAAAAAAGTGATAAAAAAACATTACATTGCAAAAAAAGAAGAACCTTAACACATTAAAAAGGGAAGGTTTGTGAAAATAAATTCGCAGTTCAAGAAGATTACCCGAACCTTAACACATTAAAAAAGGAAAGTTTGTGAAAATAAATTCGCAGTTCAAGAACATTACCCGTTTTTTCTTTTCATCCAATAAACTGTAAACAAATATATAATAGTTTAGCAGAAAATAGGATTTCGCGATCGAAGGCCGAAAAAATAAATAAAAGTGTAGCGAGACTTCAAATGGACTATTTCAAAAATGATAAATACACCAGCACCACTTTAATGATTGAAGAAATAGTCCAGGGTTACAAAAAAGCTCTTTCTGCTGAAGTATCCTTTCAGCCGGCTCAAAAGCAGGAGCTCAGCCCTTCAGTGTTCGGTAAGCTCACAGCACAGATGCAAACAACCGATAATACTTGTCAGAGAATAATGAGGAATACACAAAATTTTAATAATATTTTGTCTGAGACAAACTTAGAGGGCGAAACCAGCAGCATTCAATATAAATACCACTGAGCCAGCAAAAAATAATGAAGTTGACGAAGCCTACGATAAAGTAGTGGCTAAATACTTCAAAACACTTGAGACCCTACAAAAGGGTTTAGTTAAAAATGAGGTTGATCATAAGATCATATATCGCCTTAATTTGGAATTAAAAAAATTGCAAATTCCGACATTTTTTGGGGAAATAAAAGAATGGGCAAATTTTTATAATGTGTTCCAAGATATGGTTCATAAAAATGAGCAATTATCAAGCTCAGAAAAAATGCTACGCCTTCGTCTTTGTTTGGAGGGCGACAATAAACGAATTTTGATCACAACACAGTGGGATAGAATAATAGATCAACCATCAATAAATAGTGAAAATGCTGAAAGTGTGAGACAGTTACTAGACAATACAAATGAGTGTCTAAACGCAATATAGTCACTAGGCATAAAATCAGAAGAGGCCGATCCGTTTATTGCAAGAATCATTGTCCGAAAGTTGGACACAGATGGCCTCAAATTATATGAGCAAACAATAAAGAAAACTAGAGAAGTCCAAAAATTGTCAGATGTAATGGACTTTCTAGATCAACATTATCAAACTTTAAAAGCTGTGGCTGGGAAAGAAAAAGAATATAAAAATCGAAAGTCACAAGTATATCAAGCTAGCACATTTGCTACAAAACACCCACATAAACAATGTAAGTATTGCAAAATGATGGGTCACACAATTACTGAATGCCGAACATTCAGAGGTATGCCTATAGAAAAGAGGCGAAATTATGTTAAAGAAGCACAAGTTCGCTTCAAATGCTTAAATCACAGCTATCTGATCAGTGCAAAAGTAATATACGTTGCAGAATTTGCAAAAAGAATCATCACGAAATTTTTCATTTAGAAATAGACGAAAATAAAGTTTTAACAGACTCTTCCAAAAAATCAATGTCAACAAAGATGAATTCCAATAAGGTAATCCTTGCTACAGCTCAAATAAGAGCAAAAGCAGCGAATGGAGAGTACAGAGTTGTAAGGGTTTTGATTGATCAAGGTTCGCAAGTGACTACAATATCTGAAGAAGCAGCGCAAATATTAAATTTACCGCATACAAAAATAAGCACTAAACTGCATAGGTTAACAGACGCTATAGTAGGGGAATCCAAAGCCAAGGTTTATGTGCATATTAAACCAAGATTTCTCAGTAAACATGTAGTAAACATAGAAGCTATAATTTTGCCACGCCTTGCATCAGCTCAACCAGATCAATCCTTCAATTACAACATAAATAATTGGGACAATTATACACTTGCGGATCCATTATTTAATAAATCCGATCGTATAGACATGGTTTTTGGAGGAGATATTTTTGCACAAATCATTACAGACGGTGTCAGAAAATGTGATGGAATCCTTGGGCAATCTACCAAGTTTGATTGGATTTTTTCAGGAATTGTTAAACAAAACAAAAATATGAAAAATAAAATCATATCAGCGACTACCAATCTAGAGCGGTTTTGGGAGTTAGAGGAGATACAAAGAAAAAAGTATTGAAGAAGATGACACGTGCTTACAACATTTTCAAAATAATGTTAAACAAGACACGGATGGGCAGTTCATTGTAAAAATTCCCTTCAAAGATGATACTGATTTAGGGGAATCTAGGAAAATAGCCGCAGCACGTCTCATTTCAATGGAAAACCAATTCAAGAGAAATGATAAATTAGAAGAGGAGTATCATAAATTCATAAATGAATATAAAGAGCTGGGTCATATGGTTAAAGCTGACAAAACAAAAGGTAAATATTACTTATCACATCATGCCATTTTACGAGAAAATATTCTCACTACTAAACTACGTGTCGTATTTGGTGCAGCAGCAAAATCATCTAACGGCAAAAATCTTAATGATATAATGTTTGCCGGTCCGAAATTGCAAAAAGACATATTCGACATTCTTCTAAAATGGAGGACTTGGAAAGTAGTTATAACTGCTGATGTTGAAAAAATGTTTAGACAAATCCTTTAGAAAAGATTGAGGAATATGAACTGACTACAGTGACATATGGCACTGCATCGGCTCCATACCTAGCTGTACGTACACTGTTTGACATTGCAAACAAATGCTCAAATGACCAGCTTAAAATAATAATTAAAGAGAATTTCTATATGGATGACCTCATGACCGGTGCGGATTCTATTCAACAATCTCAAGCTCTTCAAAATGAAATTTCCAACCATCTTCAGAGATTTGGATTTCATTTAAGAAAGTGGGTCTCGAACCACAGAGAAATAACAGAAAAGATAGAAGCGAATAAAAACCATGAAATAATACAAATAAAAGAAAATGAGGCAGTCAAAACTCTTGACTCATAGATAAGGAAGATAGCTTCCAATTCAAACTTAATTTGGTAAGTACAAGAAAGGTGACTAAAAGAAGTGCTCTCTCACAACTTGAACAAATATTTGATCCACTGGGTTGGATTTCACCCATAACAATATTAGCGAAGTTATACATTCAAAAACTGTGGACGCAACAATCCGGATGGGATGAAGAACTCTCAGATGAGTTACAAAAGGAATGGAACATTTTTATTACAAATGCTGATGCACTAGAACAGATCCGAATTCCAAGGTGGGTGGAAACAAGTACTCAAAATGATATAGAAATTCATGGTTTCGGTGATGCTTCAGGAAAGGCATTTGCTGCGGTAATTTATATTAAAATTGGCAATTCAGTCAAACTTTTGACTAAGGTGAATCCCTTAAAAAATCGAAAAGCCTTACCCAAGTTAGAACTTTGCTCTGCGCACCTATTGGCAAAACTAATAAGTAAGGTTTGTAAGTCATCAAAAATAACCATAAAATCGTTGCATGGAGCGATTCCACAGTTACATTGAGCTGGATTGAGACTGATAAAAATAAAGACAAATTCATCAGAAACCGAGTGGAAGACATAAAAAATATGTTCCACAAGCATCCTGGAGACACGTAAGCACAAAAGACAACCCAGCAGATATAGCATCAAGAGGGATTATTCCAAATAAATTACAATCACACCATTTATGGTGTAATGGTCCAGAATGGCTAAAAGAAGTAGAAAGCAAATGGCCACACCAAATACATGATAGAGCAACATGTACTATAACAGCTGTTACTCAAACCAATGAACATTTTTTGGACTCACTTGTAGAAAAATTTTCTAGTTTTTTCAAAAATTATTAGAGTAGTTGCCTTTGTTTTACGATTCATAAATAATTCACGTAAAAATCGTTCAAATAGTCAATATCTTACGCCATTGGAACTAAAAACAGCAGAAATTTTAAAACATCACCAACAGAAAGAGTTTCCATGTGAAGTCCAAAAACCTACTTAAAAAAGAAAGCATTGGAACAAGAAATAAGTTATCGAACCTATTTCCTTTCGTGGATGGCCAAGGAGTTAAAAAATGTATTCGACATTTTGTGAAATGCATAATGCATAACCAACAAAAAATGGGAAACTTACCTCAGATGCGAGTTTCGCAGTCTTCACCTTTTACACATACTGGTGTAGACTACGCTGGGCCATTACTTATAAAGTGCTCCAACAATGGAGGTATCAAAGCATATAAAGGATACATTGCAATATTTGTGTGTATGGCAACTAAAGCTATACATTTAGAAGTAGTATGATTTCTAACGGCAGAGGCCTTCTTAGCAGCATTAAAAAGATTTTTTGCTAGAAGAGGAAAAATTCACATATGTATTCAGACAATGGTACAAATTTCATTGGAGCAAATCGAAGTACAGAATATCAATTTAAAAACGCCCTCAAAAACAATTGTTCTATAGCCCCATATTGGCAAACGAAAAGGTCGAATGGCATTTTATTCCGCCGGCAAGTCCTTACTTCGGAGATATTTGGGAAGCAGGTGTAAAATCTGTAAAACATCACCTAAGAAGAGTCATTGGCGAAACCAAATTGACTTTTGAAGAAATGTCCACGTTATTATGCCAAATAGAAGCAGTACTGAATTCACGGCCATTGTATATACTAGAAATAGAGTATAACAACTTACTGCCGCCTGGGTACTTTCTTAGTGGCAGGCCGTTACTAGATATTCCAGAAGTCATATCAGACATGGAGAAGATCGGAGCATTAGACTGTTGGAAAATTATTCAAAAGTTAAAGAGAGACTTTTGGAATAGATGGAGAGAAGAATATCTATCCACCATGCACAAGAGGAATAAATGGAAAACTCCCACAGATAATGTTAAAGAGGGTGACATTGTGTTACTCAAAGATGAAAATTCTCCACCCTCCAAATGGCCTCTTGCTAAGGTTATAGAAACTCATCCAGGAAGTGATGGCAAGGTTCGCATAGTAACACTAAAACTTGAAAATACTACATTAAAAAGGTCAATTAAACAATTATGTACATTGGAAATTTTGGCAGATGAACAGGAGCAACAAGTGAATGCAACTTGTTTAACAACAAGCATCCAGAAACCAAGGAAGGAAGTGAGCAAGTTTAAACATTTTTGGACTTTTACTCCTTCTACTTCTCGTTATGCAGTTAACGTTTCAGACGCGAAGCTAAATAATCTGGGAATAGTCAACTAAATATCAGCAAAGGCATCAATATATCTAGATTCTCTAGGAAAAATTGATGTCATCACTTCCACCTGGGACTTACTAGTATGCTACGACCTTCATGCATATTTCGAACAAATAAAGGTTATACCAAACTGCTTGCAGAGGATTAAAAATTATTGCCATCTGATAACAGATTTCGAACAAGCATGTCAGTTTATATCGGTGTCACTAGGAAGGCGTCTTGAAAAAATAATACGCAATCATAACCTTATTGTATATAAAAAGAAACAAAAACGTGCACCTTTAGAAAGGGTTGGATCTATTTACAATATACTTTTTGGATTAATGGATGCAGATGATCAACAACAAGTTGAATATAACTTAAAAACTCTGCTCAGAAATCAGCAACATCTGAAAGATTGAATAAAGGCACAAATTTCGATTATCAATTCAACTGCAAATATCATCAACAAGAATATTCATGAAGTAAATGAGCAATTTTCAAAAATGCAAACGATTAATAAATTTCATTCGGAAATAATAAAGGACGTCAATCGGGACTAAATGGCAATACAATTCCAAATTTTAGTTACACAAATTACTATTCTTATGTCTGAATGTATAGACATACAAAGGTCCATTACTGAAATATTGATTGATTTGAATCATGGAAGATTCAATCCATCACTTTTAACTCCGATCCAACTAAGCAACGAATTGACGAAGATCAAGGACAAATTACCTTCAAGACTTCAAATTCCTGGAAAAAACGACGACAACCAGTTACATGAGGTTTACATGAGGTTTACAGTTGAATAGGTGCGCAAGAAGTCTCAACAAACACTTAATATGCAAAGGAAGAAAGCCATGGCAACTTGCAAATGATCAAACTAGCGAACTCTCAGCCGTACTCAAAACAAGCCCCTAACATTGCAATTATGAAGAAACTCGGAAGACATCATTTTGGTCAATACATGGATTATTAAAAACTTCTCAAAATCGGTACTGCACTTAGACTGTCTAGATGGTAATACAGAAATCATTACGATTCCAGCGCAAGGAATGCTCAAAATCAAAACAGGTTGTACAGCAAGGTTTGAAGGCATCACACTATCAGGGCTACAAGTTTTTCACACAAAAGGCAATGTTAGTTTACCACAAAATCCTAAAATAACGACGATAGGTGAGATAACAGAAGACCAGATAACTCCAATTCAAATACAACATATAAACAATAATGACCTGGTTAATTTGCATGCACGGATCAATGAAATTAGTAATAATGATATAGGGTTAAGTAAATTAAATGTTAAAACTCATAGCGGACATATTTCACTGGTATTAATAGTAATCACAATTGGAGTTTTATTAATACTGTAACGAATTTGCTAAGTTCGCCTCGATGATTTTCCAAATCCTTCGAGTCCGATCACTGGATTGCTAAACAAAACTCCCAAGATTTATTTGTTCGGCTTCTTAACCGTCAGGAATTTATTTGTACAGTAATTACAATTTTCGTCTATAGCCAATGGCTTATTTAACAAATCTTTATCATACACAATTATTATCTGCTTCACTCAGCTTTTCCGTTTCTCAAACACACACTAGGACTGAGTCTTCAACTTCATTGTCCGCAAATAGTTGCTGCAGCTCCTTTTATATCTCAACATTCACGCGATCAAGACTAGGCTGATAATTCGTTTGCCTGTGGTAGCTGCAGCTGTTCGGTTTAACCTTAACCGCGTGGAATTTCCTTTACGTTGTCTACCCTTTTCTTTGTACTTGGTAAGGGTAATTTTCATTATACGGCCGCTGCTTTATTTTCGGTTCTTTTCGGGGTCAACAGTTTTGTTTGTCCTTGGTACGGGTAATTTGCATTATACGGCCACTGCTTTATTTTCGGTTCTTTCGGGGAATTGCATTTACATTGTCACTTATTTCAATCTGTTCTTCGTATTTGGGATTTTCGTCACAATATTTTATATACGTTATAAATGTAATTCAAAAAATAAAATTACGATCAATCTTCCTAACCGCACAAAATAAAAAAGGGGTATACATAAGGTATACAGATAAATATATATAATATAAATTAATACAATCCATTAAATTTGAAGAAATAAATAAATAAATATTTTCCCCTTGGGAGTATGTTCAAATATAAATACATTAGAACATGTTGATATACATAAATACATACTTACTAACATACTTACACACAAATATGATAAGTTGCATTACCCTATCTACACACACACATAAATATACTTTCTAACATAAATATGTGAATTCCATAACTAAATACACAGTTTGTTAGACATTTGTTGACACAGCTATTATTAAAACTCAGTGCAGGTACTTTTATCACCAAAAAATAAATACATTAAACAAAAAGTGACCAACTGAAGATAAGAATCAGTCCCTTCACACAAACACAAGATACATTTCTTATCTCAGTTTTAAAGTGTATGTCTACTAGTAAGTGCCACAAATGCACACAAAGCCATTAAATATTAGTAAACGATAAAGACAATCAATAGGTCTATATTAAGAAATATCCTTTAGGGCAAACATAGCAATACACACATAATTAGATTAGGAACATAATTTTAAGATTTTGTATATAAACTCCTGTGATTCAATTAAAAAATTTAAAATCCTTGCGACCCCCACCAGAGGTATGTCGCAGAATTTTCAGTTTGATTACCGCGCCCCACCAGTGGTAAGGGGTAATCAACTATAAAATTAACAAGTCTCTCTTATACAAAAGTTGCCACAAGTATTGGAAAGTGCGGACTTCCTGTGCAACACTTTAACAAATACGCTCGTTGACAGTATGCAGCCAACTTTACAAAACAAAAATCGGAAGTCTTGCGAAATTGCTACCACAGTTGCCGCACTCCTTACGTCGAAAAATGGTTAAAAAGCACAAAAGCTGCTTACTTCCAATAGAAGATCCCAATTGCTTCGCAACAACTCAAATTGAAATGATAATTAGTAGCGATATTCTTCCTCAAGTACTCATCCCGGGTCTCAGAAACTGCGTCAGCTTAATAGCTCAAAAATCTTTATTTGGATATTAAAAGGAAGGGTCTCATAAAGACAAATTAAAAGAAAGCGCAAGATGGGTTCCTTCCAAATCTGGAATTCACTCAAGAAAGACTGAAGACTGAAAAGATTGAACTCTACGAAACAGAATATTAATAAGAAAGCAAAGAATAAAACAAAAAAAGGGAAAAAGAGAAAATAGAAAAAAGAGAAAAAATATATTCAGCAGCTAAAATTTATTAATTCAAAAATTTTCAAACTTAAGTGTTGAGACAGCGATAATAGTTTTTTTCATGCCAAAAGTGAGTATGATAGGACGAAGGTGATGAATTGTGAGTTTAAATGATGACACTATCTGCGAAATGTTTAATTTCGTTCATAATTTGTTTCGACTATCTTAAATAGTAGCGGTTTAAACGGCTAGATTCAAGAGTTGGAAGTTTACGTCAGACAAAAGCAATAAACTAAAAATTGATCAATTAAGAAGCTTGACTACGATAGATATTAGAATCTTTGGAAAAGTTTAAAAATGGTTTTAAGTTACTTCTTCTGTAAAAAAAAGAAACTTTAATTAAGCAATGTATTTTTTAAAAGGTGAATAATTTGTCGATTGTACTTACTAACTAAAAACTTAAACATTAAAGAAAACTTTTTTCAATCTATTCAAATCGCATTATGCATACTGTCACCCGCAGTCTGTTTTACAAATATAGGGTTTTACAATTAGATTGATGTGATTTCTTTAAAAAAAACACACTAATTGTTAAGGAAATTCAAATTTTTTACAATGAATACAAGGAAAATAATACAGATCATGACATATTAAATTTGGTTAAGACGACACTTGGAAATCATGTCATCCCTATTAGAAAACCCTTTATATCTAAGTTCCTTCGGTACATTTTTTTTCAAAAATTTTCATTAATAATCAATTTTTTTAAATATGATACCAATTGGTGGCTTAAATTTAAATTCGGTCCTGATTGTGACTATGATTAGGCCAACGGCTAAGATAAGCTTCTCTCAATCATGAGTTACATATTTACTTTCCAGTATCGATAATAGTTTTTTTTTCATGCCAAAAGTGAGTACGATAGGACAAAGGTGATGAATTGTGAGTTAAAATGATGACACTATTTGCGAAATGTTTAATTTCGTTCATAATTTGTTTCGAATAATTTAAATAGTAGCGGTTTAAACGGCTAGATACAAGAGTTGGAAATTTATCTCAGACAAAAGCAATAAACTAAAAATTGATCAATTAAGAAGCTTGACTACGAGCAAGGCGCTTAACATTTATCTACGTCTTACGAGAGTGCGTAAACTCAATTATTCTTTAATTCAATATATTTGTTTGAATACATATGCTTAGTTTTTACTAATGAATAAATAGAGTTTTCCATTTCGAAATAAAATATTTGTCTGAAAGCTACAGAAATTCTGAGCGCTCAATCATGAATATGTAGAAAGAAGGAAAAGTGAAAAACAACAGTGAGATAACCCGGCACACATATAGTCTAATGGTTTAACCATTGGCTTGTGCTCTGGTTATCGCAAGTTCGGATCCAATTCGATCAAGGGTGTCTGGAAAGAAGTCTGATGAGGAAACGTGGTGGTTTACGAAATAAAGGTTGTTTTTTTATAGAGGTATAGAACTTTAAGTTGCAATAAAACAACGATGGATTATTCGATTGACATGAATTTTATTTATCCGAAAGATAATCTTTTGGCATTACATTTGAAATATGATTTCTGGCATATGACCGCCACGGCTGGCGCGGATGTAGTTCAATCTGGACGTCCAATTTTCAATGACTTTTTCCAACATTTGTGGCCGTATATCGGCAATAACACAGCGAATGTTGTCTTCCAAATGGTCAAGCGTTTGTGGCTTATCCGCATAGACCAATGACTTTACATAGCCCCACAGAATGTAGTCTAGCGGTGTTAAATCACAAGATCTTGGAGGCCAATTCACAGGTCCAAAACATGAAATTAGGCGGTCACCAAACGTGTCTTTCAATAAATCTATTGTGGCACGAGCTGTGTGACATGTTGCGCCGTCTTGTTGAAACCACATCTCCTGGACATCATGGTTATTCAATTCAGGAATGAAAAAGTTAGTAATCATGGCTCTATACCGATCACCATTGACTGTAACGTTCTGGCCACCATCGTTTTTGAAAAAGTACGGACCAATGATTCCACCAGCCCATAAAGCGCACCAGTCAGTTTTTCTGGATGTAACGGTGTTTCAACATACACTTGAGGATTACCTTCACTCCAAATGCGGCAGTTTTGTTTGTTGACGTAGCCATTCAACCAGAAGTGCGCTTCATCGCTAAACATCGCTAAAATGGACGTAGTGCGCGATACATTTTCCGCACAGAAACATTATTTTCGAAATAAAATTGCACTATTTGCGAGCGTTGTTCAGGCGTGAGTCTATTCATGATGAATTGCCAAATCAAACTGAGAATAAATCACTTGACAGCTGTTAAATCGGTGGCCATCTTGAAAAGTAATGCCAACTTAGAGTTCTATACCTCTATAAAAAACACCCTTTAGCTATAACTTCTCCGCTCATACTGTTATAGTAATTTTTTCACTTTCCCTAAAAACAAAATACGGTCTGATCAGCTTGAAAATCTAATTAATGTTATTTAACAGTGACATGAAAAAGCATCTAGAAATTACGGAAGAGCCTGCCGATAGAATGAAATTTTCTCTAACAATAAAGGAGCCGTTACCTTAGAATATTTGTTGGTAGATTTTTACAAAAACAACTACATTACGACAAGTTTAAAGCTACAGAAATTCTGAGCGCTTGTTTATGAATATGTAGAAAAAGGGGAAAAGTTAAAAATAACGATGAGTTAACCCGGCCAAGTTCGGAACCAATTCGAACAAGGGTGTCTGGAAAGAAGTCTGATGAGGAAACGTAGTGATTTCCGAAATAGCTCCAACTTCTACCGCTTAGACGGTTGTTGTAATTTTTCCACTTTCCCCAAAAACAAAATATGGTCTGAACAAGCTCGAAAAACTAATTAATAAAACACTTTAGTTTCCCTTTTTAGATACCTACTTATATGTATATATTTTTCAAAGTATCTTATTAAACTTTCTTTCTAGAAACTAACAATAATTAAAACACTCTTAAGCTAATTCTTCTTAATGATACAGGTTAATCATTACCACTGTATGGATTAACAAAGTAAGCAAAGAGCAATAAATTATAAATAAATGTAATTTAAGAAAAAAAATTAGTACTTTAACAAAAGAGATATCATAAACGATGACATATAGTAAATTATAATCAATTTCTTGAAGGATATGGACGGAAATATCGGCAATGTAGCATAGTTGGATGAGACAAAGTCTTAATCTCAGATCAAACTTAAGCCCTTTTTCTTTAATCGCTTGGTGTAGTTCTGCTGTAATAAACTTTAAGCTAGAAAGTTTGGGTGGTTAGATTGCCCGCGCAAATAAATTTTACGCAGTTTTTCTATCTCTTCTGTTACGGTGTTAATTCCACGACCGTTGTGAATTGCAGAGTCTTTTTTTACATATCAAGGAGCCTTGCATATTGCTGTTATGGTGTTAGACTGGGCCCCAAAAATAGATCTCGTATGTCCAAGATGGATTTATAAGCATGTTAAAAAGTAGTACTCTGTTTTCTAAGCTTAATTTGGACTTAGGACCTATAATCCAATGTATACTCGCAGTTTTCAATTTAGTTTGGGTAATTTTTTTATCGATGTGGGTTTTCCAATTGAGTCTTCGATACAATGTAATTCCCAAAAAAGTTACGAATTGTTACTGTGGTGTTATATTACCATTTACAGAGATTGAAGGGCCTGAGTCTTTTTTATGATAAATGTTACTTGTACACATTTAGACTCATCGACTTTAATTCTCGATGTAGTTAGCTTTTCTTTCAATATATTAAATGTTCATGTAATCTATAAGTGGCCGTAACGGGGCTGGAATGTGTACTAAGTATTGCTGTATCATAAGCAAAAGTTGATGTGACGTAGTTTCGGTATGTGGAAAGATCGCTTCTATAAATTAAATATAAGGCGAGTCCTAAAAGACTTCCTTGTTGAAAACCAGCTAAAACTTTATATTACTTAGTAGTGTAACTGTTTAGCCGAACTCGACATATTCTGCCAGTAAGGAAGCTTTATAAAACGGCATAAATATTTGCGGGAAGTATACCTCTCAGGTCATATAATATTCCATGTAGTCAAACTTTATCAAATGCCAGATCAACATCGAATAACACTGCGATACAATATTGTTATCTTTAAAAGCTGATTTTATGTTTGTATCGATTCTATGCACCTGCTCTATTGCGCTATGCCTTTTTCCAAACCCGAATTCATGGTATGGTCCGTTTCGATTCAAAAAATCGAACACATTTTTTAATATAAGTTTTCAGAAGATTTTGGATAATATCGTTATTAAGCTACTAAGCCTATATGAACCTACAGAGTATGATCTTTGCTTGGCTTAGGGATCATAATAATCTTCGAGTGCTTCGAAGATTTCGGAAAATAGTACAAACTTAATATGTTATTAAATATATAAATCATGTGTTTAAACGCCACCTGTTGAAGATCTATTCTCATATCACGAGTTTTTCTATCGTATCCAGGGCTTTGTTTTTTCTATTGAGCAATTTTTCTAAAGTCATTGGGAATAATTTCCTTAAGTGTTTTAAAATTAAATTGAATAACATTTTTATACGAATCTTTATCAAATTCTGGAGAAGAATTGGTGGTATGAGCTCTTAGCGGTTACAAATAATGGGCTTTTAAAACTTTTAAAGAGTAGTTAGTATCAGAAGTCACTGGCAAGAATTGTAAACACTTTAGAAATTTATTTTCCTTCTTCTGCGCTAGGACACTCTGAAGTTTTTTAAGCAGTTATCGAGCTCATCTTGTCTCTTTTTGGTTGCCAAACTTGTAATGTCTTTGCCCTGGATACCATTGAAACTTTGTCTCCTGTGGGTATACCGTGCGGGTAGGCCGTGCGGTGACATTTTCACTGCCAGTTGTAGCAGTGTTGTAAAGTTCTCCACTGCATTGCCGACATCTGTTATTGATTTAAGGAGAGCAATTCATTGAACACTGGTATTGTGTTAATAGAGCATAAACAAGGTGAGTGATCACACAATTAGTCGAAAAGTGGTATCAATGGACCACAGGTTGCTCCAAAGTCATAAAGATCCAGAGTTTTTCTTAGATAGGTCGTCAGAACCGTTGTCTTGAATGGCTTTGTATACATATATACCCTTTAGAGATATTAGCCCAGATCCCCAGAAAGAATATTTTGGATTGTAATCAAAATTGTAATTGTTTCGTAGTTTATAAAAGAAATCAGTGAATTTAGAGCTATCGTATATATGAATTGAGATAGAGTGGTAATCTTTAAAAAACTCCTACATGACATAATGTTTAATCTTTCCCCGTTTAAAAACAATTTTGATTTTTAATTAAATCTTGCATTATACTTTGCATGGGTGTCATATGATCTCGCATCATACGTAAAAATAGTATAACGTATTTAGTGAGTTTGCGGACGGGACGGACGGTTCTTGAATTGGTGGCTGAGGTACTCTCTGCGTAGGATACAAAATTGGTTTGAGAATAATTATTTTCTTTGGTAGATGCAAATGCTCAAGTTTGTGGGGCAAGGATATTTTTAGAGGTCTTCTGATTCCCCTTATTTTAAAAAAAATATATATTGGGAAAACTCTATAATAAAAAAAAATCTTGACAATGATGATACTGGACAGGACCTGCGCGCTTATGTGGTTCCTCTACAGAAAATAGACGGTGAGGAAAGTACCGCCATTTATAAATGGTATAAGCTTCTCCCTTTTTAAGAGATGTAACTCTGACTTAATATCAACCCGGCACATTGGCTGAGGTATGTCGGCTTTGTTTTTAATGTTAGACACATTTCTTACCCTGAAACCACATTATTTCAAGGCTTTTTATTTTCTATGTCTCAAGGGCTTACAGTGTGTTCTATGTCTTTAGTACAACGGCTAAGCTTCTACTACTTTTGAGTTGGAAGTAATGGAATATTGTCTTCTCAGTATGATTGAGTTTTTACTTCCTGAATATTACCCTTTTTAATGAGAACTACATGTAAGTTATTTTTACCAATTTTATCTATCAATTTGTTGACCAGGTTGTTAGAGTTCTCTTCTCTAAAATACATATCGGCGGCGGCTTAGGCGATTTCTGGACACGCACTTTGTAATTAGACTGAGCTATCAATTTGAATCGATTTTCACTCAATTTATCCTTCTCGGCGGTAGCTTTTGCCATTTTATTTGGATTTTGTTCACTATTTTTCTTAGGGGAACGTTCCCTTTTTACAAGGATGTGGCGATCGATTCCAGTTTGAAGTATTGGTTTGAAGTATTGCTTGTATGATTAGCTTGCATTTCAGCATGTTCTTTGCTATTATTCGATGTTGCAGAAAAAGCCGTAGATGGGACGAAGGGAGTTGCCGTAAGAGGCAATTGAACACATGAAGGTGTTGGTCGGTTTCCTATAGGGGGCTTCTAGAGCAGTAGGTCATTTTCTAGTTCTTGTAGTCGCTGCTGGTGCTGGTGGGGAGCGATTCAGTCCCACTTCACCTCAAAATCAACAGATTTTGGAACGCAGTTATTTGGCAACTCTAATTGACTAAAGGCATAAGTCGAATAAACAAATATTTGCTGCATACCTTTAGGCGATGCTTAAAATAGTCAGGGATGATTTTTTTTTCTTTTTTATATATATATTGTAACGTTTTTCGTTGCTACCTCGATGATTTCCCAAATCCTTCGAGTCCGATCACTGGATTGCTAAAGAAAACTCCCAAGATTTGTTCGTTTGGCCCCTTTAACCGTCAGGAATTAACTCAACGTTTATTAAATCTTTGATAATTACAATTCTTTACTATAGCCAATGGCTTATTTTACAATTCTTTATGGCACACAATTATTCTTTGCTTCACACAGCTTATTCGTTTCTCAAACACACAGCTCACAGCAATGTTAACTCCACTGAATTGTCCACTCGTCTCCTCTTGTGATTAAAATTTTTGAAAAACTGTGTTTATTCTGGTCGCACATTTTTGTGTCGCAAAAACACAAATTAGAGGAGGATTCTTGGTAGAACTATTTTTCATTGACGCCTGTTTTAATGCAATAACAAATTCTCTCATACACTTTTAAAAAAAATATCAAAAAATTTATTTATAAAAATCTCTATTTTTACAATTTTCTTTAATTTCCCTTTCATAGCATTTTCAATGACTATAGTCTTCAGTGATTTGTTCAATAGTTGTTGTTAAGGGTTAAGCATCGATGGCAAAATAAAGGTTAATAGTGTTTACACTTTTTTGTTTTTATTTTCACGTCTCATTCGCTGCAGTCAAATCCAACTCACATAATGTTTTTATTGTTTATGCACCTATGTACATAAAGATCAAATACATAATTATGAAGGAATACGAGCATTTGTCATATGTACTTACATAATATTGTGACGGAAATCCCAAATACGAAGGACAGAAAAAAGGAGTAGCAGTGTGACGAGATTTCAAATAAAAAGGAAAAACAAAGAAGTGGCAGTATGATGCAAATTTCCGGTACCAAGGACAAACAAAAGAGTCGACAGTGTAAAGGAAATTCCCAGTAAAAAGGACCGACAAAAAAGCGGCATACAAAAAAAAAGGGTCGACAGTGTAAAGGAAATTTTCCGTCGTTAAGAATAAACGGAGCGGCTGCAGCTACCACAGGCAAACGAATAATCAGCCTATTCTTAAGCGCGTGAACAGAATGTTTAGGTCATCTCCCGGTATAAAAAGAGCGGCAGCCGCTATCACAATCAGGAGACGAGTAGAAGACGTAGTGGAGTTAACATTGCTGTGAGCTGTGTGTTTTAGAAACGGATAAGCTGTTAGAAGCAGAGAATAATTGTGTGTAATAAAGAATTGTAAATAAGCCATTGGCTGCTATAGTAAGGAATTGTAATTATTGTATAACAAAATAAACGCTGAGTAAATTCCTGACGATTAAGAGGCCAAACGAACAAATCTTGGGAGTTTAATTTAGCAATCTAGTAATCGGATTTGAAGGATTTGGGAAATCATCGAGGGTCGCTAGGAAAAACGTTACAATATATAAATGAATTTAGTTTTTTGCATTAGGTGAATCGGTAACGGTATTAAATGTTTTTACAAACTAAGTACCAACTATTTATCTAATGTTAAGAAACATATGTACATATTAAGATAGGTGTATAAATTATGACAGGAAATAAACTCTTCACTTCTTTTCGAACCTGGAGTCAAAGTATGGTCGCTTAGTTTTATTTTCGCACTAGTTGACAAAAAAGCTTTTTAGCTGTATCATTGGTGACCCCGACGTTTTACGCCAATAGACTTTATTAATTTTCGATTCCATACAATTTGTCAGCGGTAAGTCAACATGCATCATGATGATGAGTGTGCTGCTAGTGATCAACTAGAAGACATTTGTGAGAATTTGTCCCCGGATTCTTTAAGACACATGAATGGGGTGGACATAACTATTTATCTCTGGAGATGGTGGAGCGCCTTCGAGCAAGTTATGATGACCCTTAATGTTGACTTGAAGCTGAGGATCACAGTGAATTGGCCTACAAAGTCATTTGGTCGAAAGCTAGGTTACAAGTCAAAGGCAAGCTCACACGTGAACCTAATCAGCGCAGGGCCGCCGTTACACACACATCATCAGTTCATCCATTCGTAGCCGAAGATGGGTCTCTATCGTTTATAAGCTCACATGTAAACCTAATCAGTTCATCCATTCGTAATCGAAGATACGTCTCTATCGTGTATAATTTTCTAACACAACCGGCTTCCTGAACGGACAATTCCATACTTCGATAGTGCATATACAGAGTGGTCAGACTTCATAGCAATGTTAACTCAACATTTAGTCACTGGATTTACAGTTGTTCCGGATTCGGAGCCTTACCACCTGCGTTGTATTATAAGGAAGCCCTACAGTATGTAAGGCCACACATTAAACAAATCATAATCAGGGCATTGTCGATATACATCAAAACACATGCACAAAGCAGGGCAACCCATGCCGGTTCGTTTATCTAGCAACAGTAAGGTTGGTACACCCGTAACGTCTTTGTCAAGAGTGCACCACGTCGCTATTGTAGCATCCTCTGGAAACTTCCTTTCAATCGCAGAAGTAGTCGTACTTAAAAAAAATCTTACAGGCTGTTACGTTCACTGTCGAGCACTACTCGACTCTACCTATCAAATCCTTTCAATAAATTAAACATCGAAACTAAAAGGACTGAATAAAATTCCGTACCTGACAGAGCATGGAGTGAGGATTACACATTCGGTTTTGAAGCTATCGTCGCTAACAACCATTACCGATTACCAGACAAACCTTTACCCAATCATCATTCGTTGAAATTCTGGGAAGTTGAAAGCTGCTCAGTTCAAGAACTCAAACACAGGAAAAATTAAATTATGAACTTCAAAATTATAATCGACTCGACTTTTGTACATCTGCCATTAATAATGCTAATAATCTAGCCGTTTCTCACACAGGTCAAGCAACGATTCTTAACTTTAGAAAGAAAGCTGCAGCATAAGCCCGATATTAAAGCTAGTATTCGTTTTTAATGAATGAATATGCTGAGCTGTAGCACATGTCACTCGCAGGGTTGGAGCCACAAATAATAACCTTCTTTCTGCCGCATCATCGTGTTCATAAAGCTGCCACAACCACGAAATTAAGAGTCGTATTCAATAGTTCCGCAAAATCGACTAGTGGATACTCATTAAATTATGTACTAATAGTTGCTCAGCCTAAACTATTTTTCAAATGTTTAAGGTGGCGTTAACGTTTAAGATGTACCAATGTGCGGTTGGTCTAGTATAGGACCCAAAAGCAGATGACATATGAGCGTGCGTATAGAATTGTTTTAAAAAATTTACACTACTCTACTCCAGTAGATGAAATAAAAAAATAAATAGAAGCATTGGGTTTTCAGGTTAGAAACGTGAGTAATATACGAAGCAGATTTACAAATATGCCTTTATGTATGCATTTTGTTGACCTAGAACCAAACAAAAACAATAAGAATATCTTTGAATTAAGATATCTCGGTAATGCTATTGTAAAGGTTGATCCACCGAAGAAGGTTACTGACATTGTACAATGTCATCGGTGCCAAGAGTTCGGTCACACTAAATCGTATTGCACAGAGCCGTATAGATGTGTTAAATGCGGCCTAGATCACGCGACAATAGAATGTAGGAAAAGCAAAGATATACCAGCCAAATGCATTAACTGCTTGCAAAACCATCCAGCTAACTATAAGGTATGCAAGGTGTATCAGACCCTTGCCAAAAAACCAAATCCTTCAGATAAAAGACACAATGTTTCAACCTATTCTCATGCAGATCAACATTTCCCCCAATTGCATAACTCTACACAAAGGGAAAATGTAAATGCCAACCCAAATATGTCTTATGCACAATGTGTCCAAAATAATTCAAATCAAAATAATAATCTTCTTAAAAAGATTGAAAATTTGCTTTCTAAGCAACTTGAAATGACTCAAAGTTTATTTAAAATGATGTCCCTGTTGTTGGAAAAACTATGCAAGTAAACCTCCGAATAGCGATTTGGAACGCCAATTGTTTGAACAGCCATGTTGATGAAGTAAAAATGTTCCTCAATTCAAACAATATTGATATTTTCTTAGTGTCCGAAACTCATTTCACTAGTAAATCCTACTTTAAAGTTGTGGGTTACAACCTTATTTGTACAAAACATCCCTACGACAGAGCTCATGGAGGCTCTGCTGTCTTAATCAGATCTACCATCAAATACGAAATTTTAGAAGAAGTGAGAGAAGAATATTAACAAGCGGCCGGTGTTAAAATTAAATGTGACACTCACGATTTACTTATATACTCAGTATACTTTCCACCACGATTCAGTATAAAAACTGAACAGTATGATGACATTTTTAAAAATTTTGGTTCCAAATTTTTTGTAGGTGGGGATTTTAATGCAAAGCACCCGTGGTGGGGATCTAGGCTCGTTAACCCCAAAGGCAAAGAGATTCAACGATGCATCACTCAAAGAAATTATGACATTTTGTCAACAGGCACGCCAACATACTGGCCCAGTGATCCCAGAAAAATCCCGGATCTTCTTGATTTTGTGGTATACACTGGTATACCCATTAGCAAACTAAGTATACAGAGCAGTAACGACCTTAGTTCCGATCATTCTCCCTTAATTGTAATATACAATTGTAATTTTCATAACATTTGCAAAAAATATAAGATCCTTGCCCTTCCAACAGTGGATTTCTGAACATATTAACTTAAATGTACCGATGGAAACGGGTATTGACCTGGACGCAGCAATATAATCTTTTACAAATCTCATCCATGAGGCTGCACATCTATCAAGCTCTAAGGAACAACCTGCTCGTAACGATAATTTTCAACTCCCAGCTGGGATATTGCAGCTTATTGCTTCCAAAAGAAGATTAAGAAAAGCCTGGCAGGAAAATAGATATCCTGCAGAAAAGAGAGCTCTTAATAAAGCGACGAAGCAACTAAAGTTAAAGTTATCTGATTTTAAAAATAAGTATTTCAGTTCGTTCATTAAAAATCTTGAACCCACAAAAAATTATGAGCACAGTCTCTGGAGAGCTACAAAGTACCTAAAGCGACCAACCAAGCGTAGCGTCGCTGTAAGGAATTCAGATGGTGTATGGTGTAGGAGTGATGAAACCAAAACAGAGGCTTTTGCTAAACATCTCTATCAAACATTTCAGCCTAATCCTTCGAATAGCAACAGCGATACAGAGGTACTAAATTTTCTGGAATGTCCATGTCAAATGGACCTGCCAATCAGTAAGATATTAAATAGCGAAGTCTCAGCCGAAGTGTTTAAATTAAGTAATGGCAAAACGCCCGGATACGACTATATAGATTGCAAAGTTGTGAAGGCTCTTCCTGAGAAAGCTATCGAATTTCTAACTATTACTTACAATGCTATTCTTAATACAAACCACTACCCAACTCAGTGGAAATGTGCTGCTGTTATCATGGTACCTAAACCGAATAAACCTGAAAACTGTGTCAAGTCCTACCGTCCTATTAGTCTGCTGGCAAAATTTTCGAAAATATTCGAAAGAATATTTTTGCAAAGAATGTTGCCAGTAATTGCGGATCACAACATCATACCTGAAAATCAGTTTGGGTTTAGGGTGAAGCATGGTACACCGGAGCAATGCCATAGGATTGCAAATGTTATTACAGATGCACTTGAGGAGAAAAAATACTGTTCTGCAGCTTTTCTAGATATCCAACAAGCCTTTGACAGAGTCTGGCACCCGGGACTTCTTTTTAAAATAAAAAAGCTTTTACCAGCACATTTCTACTTAGTACTCAAGTCTTATTTAAGTTTCAGACACTTCTACGTCAGGCACCAAAATACGTCATCAGAAATTTATGGAATTAATGCGGGTGTACCTCAGGGTAGTGTTTTAGGTCCCGTCCTATATACTATATTTACATCGGATATGCCAACGTCGGAAAGAGTAGAAGTGGCGACTTTTGCTGATGATACCGCTTTTATCGCTTGTAGCGAGGCCCCTGTAGAAGCTTCTTCTATTCTTCAAAATCAACTTGACCTTTTAGGGTCTTGGCTTATAAAATGGAAAATTAAAGTTAACGCAGAAAAGTACGCACACGTCACTTTTACATTAAGAAGAGATGAATGTCCTGCTGTATTTCTCAACAATGATCAGATTCCTACTAGGTATAAGGTCAAATATTTAGGAATGCATCTTGATCGACGCCTTACATGGAAACCCCATATTAAGGCTAAGCAACAGCAGCTAAAAATAAAAACAAAACGCATGCACTGGCTGTTAGGTCGCAAATCTCAACTAAGTCTAGAAAACAAAGTTCGGCTCTACAAAGCTATACTTAAACCTATATGGACCTACGGCATTCAGCTTTGGGGTACTGATAGCAAATCCAATGTGGAGATCCTACAACGGTATCAATCTAAAACATTACGATCAATGGTTAATGCGCCTTGGTTTGTCACCAATGAAGTTATTCACAAGGACCTAGGTGTTCCTTTTATAAAGTGTGAAATACCAAATTTCAGTGCTAGATATCTTACATGCCTATCCAACCACATAAACCCAACTGCTATTTGCTTATTAGACACGACCTATGAAACTATACGGCTAAAGCGCCGCCATATCTTAGACTTGCCATTCCTATAAAATTTGAAATCTCTCTAAAAAAAAGTAATTTTGAAAATTATATAACGTAAGAATGTATGTAAATATATCAAATTTATACATATTTCTCTATGTAGATTTGTGCAAGGCAAACCTACCGCTGTCATTATCTTATAAGATCTAATTTGCTGAATGTCTCATGTAAGATAGATTGCAAATAAAATATAAGTTAAAGAAAAAAAATAAATAATTGTATTCAGTAATGTTTACAATTTCATCATGACAAGATATACGCAAGAACAACGTTTAAAAATTATTCAATATTATTATTATTTTTAAGAAAATCATCTTCTCCGATGAGGCTCACTTTCATCTGAATGGTGCGGTAAATAAACAACACTGTTGGTTCTAGTGCGAAGAAAATCCTCAAGTTATTCATGAACAACTATTACATTCACCTAAATTTACAGTTTGATGTGGTTTTTGGTCTGGGGGAATCATCGGTCCGTACTTCTTTCGAAATTATTTCGTAGGGAGAGGGCGGCGAAAAGACGGTACGCTGCTCTCTGTCATATCAGTCATTACGATCCTAGCGTTTGGGTTAATCTGAGATAAGATTTCGTCAATGTATTTGTGTGAATTCTTTATATTAGGAATTTTTCGTACGAAGCAGTGCTTTGAGAATTTATCTGTTTTGCTGATGTTAATGTTAATGTTACCGTTCATGTGAAATAAGTTTAAGAGTATGTGTTCAGCTACATGATTTGGTATTGGTGCAGCTCCAATTGGTTGTCTTTTCGCTCTATGTTCGTATTTATTTTTTAGGTATATTTCACAATGCTATGTTTCTCTTCTTCACCTTTTACATAGAGTTGGCCAAAAATATGTGAACAGTATTTCCTGAGCGTTTTTCTTGTAATTTCTATTTGCTCGTTTGTGTGTTTGTAGTCTAATTTCTTTTTGTTTATCTATGTCCTATGTGTCTTTTATCATTTTTTGAACTAAAACGATTGATACGTTTGGCAAGGTGGAAAGCATGTCGTTTTCGATATGGAATAGTGATTGTTCATCTATTTTATAGCCATTGATATTTTAGACTTTATCAGTTGTTTGAGACTATCTAATAATTCTTGTTTATTTAAATCAGAAATTTTATGTCGTGAATATGAGAACATATTTTTTGAAGAGATTTCCGCTATATTGTTAGTACTAAAATTTATAATTATTTGATTTTTAAATGCGTTTAAGGGTTGTTTTACGCGTTTTAATTTATCAGTTGTTGAACTTTGAGTTGAGTGTTGTGATCCGCTCGAAGAGTTGTTAATCTTTTGGCGAGACAGTACATCAGCGAAAACTTTTCGGTGTCCTTTTTTGAAAACTAATTTAGCGCCATATTCTTCTATGAAATTTTTTCATCGTTTTAATTTTTTGTTAGAATTTTTTTTGAAAATATAAGTGACTGGTGATCTATGTAAATTGTTTTATCTGCTATACCATAAAGGTAGTTTCTTAATTTTTAAAGGGACCAAACTATAGCGAGAAGTTCCTTTTCATTCATGCTGTTTTGTTCAGTTTATTGTGAGTTCTAGAGATAAATGGAATAGGTTTCTTGGTTTTAGAAAGTACAGCTCCTATTGCAGTCTTGCGTCTGTCGTTACTTCGAAAGATTTTAACAATGTGGTTGAAATAATTCAACTTGCGCTTGTAATGTGTCTTTTATTTTGGTTAAGGCCTCTAGTGCTGGTTCGTCTAGATAAATTAGTATTTTTGCAAGCTGATTTTTATTTATGCTACCATTGGTTTTATGATTGCAGTAAAATTTCGGATAAATTTCCGATATTAGCTTGCTAATCCTAAAAATTTTCTCAGTTTTTCTTTTTTCTTTGATTTTGAATAATCTTTTATCGTTTGAATTTTATTATGGTCTACAGGTATTTTATTATACTTTGTTATATGTGAAGGTATTCTACTGAATTTTGGGGAAAAATGTGATTCCTTGTTAGAAATTTTGATATTAGTATTGGGCAGTGAGCTTACTATTGTGCGGATATGCTTAATATGTTCTTCGGGTCAGGAGGAATATATGAGTACATCGTCGATGTAAACATAAGAAAACTTGCCCATGTATAGGGTGTTTTTTTATAGAGGTATAGAACTTTAAGTTGGTATTACTTTTCAAGATGGCGACCGATTTAACAGCTGTCAAGTGATTTATTCTCGGTTTGGTTTGGCAATTCATCATGAATAGACTCACGCCTGAACAACGCTTGCAAATAGTGCAATTTTATTTCGATAATAATGGTTCTGTGCGGAAAACGTATCGCGCACTATAGTCACATCTGAGATGGAGTATCTATCATTTATAATCTGAGCATTAAGATTTTGAAAATCTATTACCGGTACCTTTTTTGCGACTATCCAGGTTGGGGAGTTGTAAGGCCTTTACTAGTTGTATGATCTGATTATCTAAAAAATTTTGTATTTCTTTACTTATAAATTGATTATCCGCTATCGTGTAATATACCAAGCACTAATTATGTAATTGCTTTTGAATAAATTCTTTTCCCACACGTTTTAACAATGTAGATATATAATAATATAAACAAATAATCAAACGCAGCAATAATAAGTCCACTTGAAGTGTTTATGCTGACAATGCATTTTTACACACTTATTATATATGTATATGTGTGAGCGACCAATTGAATTCGAATGCGCTTACATATATACATAATGCGTTTACATATCTACATGTACCTAATATATAGTGTTAAATGTAATATAGTAAATAAGAATGTATATAACCAAAAAATTGTATAAAAGAAAGAATTTGAATAAAGAAAAGATTATTCATTCTTTGTCATTCAAGTAAATAATTGCTTTTAATTATTATATGGCGATCCTGCCAAATTCTTGAAATTAAAAATACCGACAGCCGAAAAGCTAAATGGCGAATCCCCAATAACAAAACTGGCTAATCAGCCGAAAGTTATATGGAAGGACAGCCGAATGCTATATAAGGCAAACTCTTGAATAAAAATATAAAAAAAAATTCAGAGTATAAGTCGGAAAATCAACAATAAAAATAAAAATATTAACAAAGCAAGCAAGTGAGTTTATCATAATCACAGCGGAACATAGCAACAGCAGTCATCACAGCAGTGAGAAGAAGTTTATTCATAATCACAGCGGAAAGTGAGTTTATCATAATCACAGCGGAAAATAGCAGCAGTTATCACAGCAGTAAGAAGAAGTTTATTCAGCAACAAAAGTAAAAAGCATAAATAATCAACAAGGCTGTGTGTGCTGTGTTCCAGTCACTGGCCAAGCAGCAAGCGAAATTAGCTTCAACTGGACAATTCAAACATTTGAAAAACAACATAAAAATGTGTGCAAGGATCATAAATCTATCAACAGCTAGAAGTCGTTATTGTGTTTGGAGTTATCTACATACATAAATACAGTTTATACTGAAGCAGTGAAACTCACTCAACCACTCATCACACTCAAAAACATTTCTTTTGTACTAAAATTGATATTTCCTCAAAATTGATATTGAAAGCCAATAGTTATTTGTAAATTTTATTGAGTGCTCTATTGTCAACAAGTTGTGTCAAGCATATATATACTTACTAAAACATATATATATATATATTGTTATAATTAGATAAAATTAAAACTTCTGGCCAGCCTAACGGCAGCCTATTGACGAGCAAGAATTATATTCCTGCTGTTTAGACAAATAATTTTTTTCTCTCCGATAAAGAATACTATTTTTATTTTATTAACCCCTCTATTATGTCACTAGAGGAGGAAATAAAAGATCAGAAAGAATTTGACAGAGTATTTGACAAGATAGTTAAATCAACTTTGGAAAACTTAGAACAGTTTAGACAGGGCCCTAAGCCAATTACTATAGAAGAGTATAGGCGTAGGACTAAATTATCAAAGGTACAGGAACCAACAATTCCAAAACCTACAAAGAGTAATAGAAAGAGAGGAGGAAAAAAATTTAACCTCAGAAAAACAATAGCAATTTTATACCAAAAGATTAATTTAACTACAAGTACGGAAGAAAGGATCCATTTAAAAAATAAGATTAGAAAAATGAAAGGCAAATAAAAAATAAATTAAAAAAATAAAAATAAAAATTTATAAATTTTTGCATTGAAAATTTTTTTTTTAGCAATGGGAGGCCAAGAATCCAAATTGGAAAAGCCTAATGCTAATGTAATTAATTCAATCCAAATAGTTGACCACACTGAGACACTAAATTTTATTAAAATCTTGTTAATAATATTAACAATTTGCACTTGCCTCAATTTATTACTCAAGTTATATTCGTCTCACAACAAATTTTTAAAGAAAAAATACATGAGCCGAGCAGATGGTCTAGACAAAGTCTAAGCCCAAGGGAAAAATATATACCCCAATGGACAGAGTAACTGTGTTAAAGCATCTCAACACAATATTACAGTCATTAAATAACATAGGAAAGACTATACAAGGAGTCTACAAAAAATTAACTGCCAATCATCAGCTAGAAGCACAACAATATTTTTCCAGCGTCAGGGACAAATTAGTATCCTCACTAGGTAGATATAACATCGAGGCATTGGTCCCAAATACTTTTGAAAAGGAAATTGAAATAAATTTTTCTGTCTTATTACCCGAGACTCAACCCAATTTAGAGGAAGCTTTAAAAATTGAAATCATTGATAAAAATTCGCAAACAGAAAGCGACAAAGCCATTGACAAACGTAGAATTTATTAAAACTGCATCATCGATCTTACCAGATTTCGATGGAAAATCTGAAAATCTATCCAGTTTTCTGGATGCCCTTGATATCCTGGAGCAAATCAAGGATAGTCATGAGGCTATCGCAGTATCTATGATAAAGACTAAACTCAGGGGGACAGCTAGAAATATAATAAGCACTGAATCTTCCATTCAGGAAATTAAACAAAAATTAAAGTCAAATATTAAGGGTGAATCAGTGGAAGTTTTGACAGCAAAACTCCGGAACATCCAACAACGCAGTAAAACGGCAAATCTATACACTGCTAAGATTGAAAAGCTCACAAAATCGTTGGAAGGAGCATACATATTTGACGGACTAACACCAGAGTTAGCAAACAAGTATGCTACACAATCAGCTTTAAGGGCTATGTGTAAAAATTGCTCCAACGATAATGTAAAAACAATTATGCAAGCTGGAACGTTCACCTCAATGAACGAAGCGGTATCAAAATTTACCAACAGTTGCACAGAAATAACTGGCAACCCAAATTCACTCTTGCATATACGCCAACAAAATTACTTTCGAGGTAACTTCCGCAGAAATTATCATAATAGTAATTATAGAGGAAATCAGAGGCGTACATTTAGCAATTATGGCAACAACAATAATAATAACCGAACAAATAACCAACGATCTGGTAGAAGCTTTGGATCACGAGGTTATAACCGTAATAACACCAGAAATGTAAGAAATGTTACCCAACAGGAAAACAAACAAACTCCACCTCATTAAATAAAAAATTATATGTTTTCAATTTACACCTCAATAGCTACATATCTTCCAGGACAACTCTGAATGATTCTATCACAACCCTCCTGATCGATACAGGAGCAGATATTTCAATTATTAAAAAGGGTCAAATTGACAGTCATGTCACTATTAATAATTCACAAAAAACCGATTTAAAAGGAATTGGTCAAGGCATTACAAGCACTATTGGTACGGTTAAAGCAGATTTAAAAGATGATTACCTATTGATTAAACACAAATTTCATGTAGTAGAAGACAATTTTCCAATTCCATGCGATGGAATACTAGGTTTGGATTTCATTAAAAAATATAACTGCATCTTAGATTACCAAAAAGAAGGGGACACCCTAATATTAAGACCATATGATTACCCAGAAAATATAATAATTCGAATGACTAATAACCCAACAATAAACAGTATATCAATTCCCGCAAGATGGGAAGTAGTCCGACAAATCCACATTAAAAATCACAGTTCTGAACTACTAGTTCCACAACAAGAATTATCTAAAGGCATCTTTATTGCAAACACCTTAGCAAATTCAAACGAAACACTTGTTAGAATTATAAATACAACCAATAAAAATACAATACTCAAAGACTTCAATATACGCACAGAAAATTTGAGCGATTATACAATAATAAATAATAATAGATTTGAAAAATAGGCTAACAATAAAGAAAAATTAGAAAGATTAAATAAAAATTTTCCACAATTTGCAAATAAATCACTTAATGCATTATGTGCAGAATTCCTAGACGTTTTCTCATTAGAAACAGAACCAATTACCACTAATAATTTTTACAAACAAAAACTTCATATGAAAGGCAATAACCCTGTTTACGTAAAAAACTACAGAATACCAGAAGCCCACAAGAGCGAAATAAATAAACAAGTAAATAAATTAATTAAAGACGACATAATAGAACCATCAATGTCAGAATTTAATAGTCCAATTTTATTAGTACCCAAAAAATCACTCCCAAATCACCAAGAAAAAAGATAGAGAATGGTTGTCGACTACAGACAAGTAAATAAAAAACTAACTGCAGATAAATTTCCATTGCCAAGAATTGATGATATACTAGATCAATTAGGAAGAGCTAAATATTTTTCATGCTTAGATTTAATGTCCGGCTTTCACCAAATTGACCTAAGCCCAGAGTCAAGGGATATCACATCCTTTACAGCAGATAATGGAACTTATCGTTTCAAAAGATTGCCGTATGGTCTTAAAGTAGCCCCGAACTCATTCCAAAGAATGATGGCATTAGCATTTGCAGGCTTAAAGCCTTCACAAGCATTTTTGTACATGGACGATTTGGTCGTATTGGGATGCTCCGAAAAGCATATGATTAAAAACTTACGGGATGTATTCGAAACTTGTAGGAAGTATAATTTAAAATTACATCCGGATAAATGCTTATTTTTCAGCCAGGAAGTAACATACCTTGGTCATAAATGTAAAAGTAAAGGAATTTTACCAGACCCCAGTAAGTTCGAAATTGTCAAAAATTACCCAACCCCTAAAAATGCAGATGAAGCAAAAAGATTCGTCGCATTTTGCATCTATTATAGAAGATTCATTCCAAATTTTGCAGAGTACTCTAGAATATTAACAAGACTTTGTAAGAAAAATGTAGTTTTCGATTGGACAAAAGATTGTGAAAAATCCTTTGAATATTTGAAGGCTGCATTAATAAGTCCTAATATTCTACAATATCCTGATTCCGGTTTACAATTTTGCATAACAACAGATGCTAGCGGTTATGCTTGTGGGGCAGTTTTGAGTCAAGAGTATGAAGGAAAGCAATTACCAATTGGCTATGCATCTAGATCGTTCACAAAAGGTGAAGTTAATAAAGCAACAATTGAGAAAGAATTGGCGGCCATTCATTGGGCCATAACATATTTTAGACCATACGTTTTCGGCAGAAAATTCTTGGTTAAGACAGACCATAGACCTTTAACATTTCTATTTTCGATGAAAAACCCTTCATCAAAGTTAACTAGAATCAGATTGGATTTGGAAGAATATGATTTTGAGGTGGAGTATATAGCAGGAAAACAGAATTATGTAGCAGACGCATTATCACGCATAGATATCAAAGATCTAAAGGAAATATCTGTAGAAGCGTGTAAAATACTAAAAGTTACGACTAGATCGGAAACTAATAAAAACTATAATAATAAAAATTCCAGTAACAAAAATGAAGAAATAAAAAGTCACAAAGAGAACCCAATAATATATGAAGCGCTAAATAAATGTGAAGTAAAAAGACTAGTCCAGCTCGTTTTCGATCCTCCAAAATTATGTTTAAAAAAGGGAAAAAAATTTGTAGCAAAATTAATATAAAAAACCTAATTGTTGAGGCGAAGATTGACTTAGGTCAATTCTTTGCCAGGCTTATGGAAGAAGCCGGCAATTTGGGAATTAGAAAAATACAGTTGTCCTTAGGAGACAAATTGTTTAAGAATAATTATACCCGGGTAGACACATTTAAAGAAATCGGTACCAAAGTTCTCAAAAATTTAATTATAGTATTAACTCCGGAGGTTATGCATGTGACAAATAACAAAGAAATTAAAGAAATTCTTCATAAATACCACGACGATCCTGTTTTTGGTGGCCACCCAGGAATAAGTCGTACGTCAAGCAAAATAATACAAAAATATTACTGAAATAATATGAAAAATGACATAAGAAAATATATAAAAAATTGCATCCACTGCAATAAAAATAAAATCAATAAACACCTGAAAGAACGAATGACTATAATGGAAACACCACCAAAAGCTTTCGATATAGTACAAATTGACACAATAGGACCATTACCAAAATCGATACATGGAAATGAATATGCGGTCACTATTATATGTGACCTAACCAAATATTTGGTTACAGTGCCTATCCAAAGCAAACATGCTGTAGCAGTTGCTAAGGCTGTATTCGAACATTTCATTTTGATTTATGGTTGTATGAAAACAATTATAACGGATATGGGAACAGAATACAAAAATAGTTTACTTGAGGAATTATGTAAGCTCTTAAAAATAGAGCATAAAACCTCAACACCCTATCACCATCAAACTTTAGGTACTGTTGAACGCAACCATAGAACATTCAATGAATATGTGCGTTCCTATATATCCATTGACAAAGATGATTGGGATGAATACCTTAAATATTTTTCGTATTGTTACAATACAACACCTTCAACAGTTCACGGCTATTGTCCTTTTGAACTAGTTTTTGGAAAGACACCTCTGACTTACGAATTTTTAAAAGAAAATGTAATTAGCCCAGTATATAATCATGAGGCTTATGATAAGGAAATTAAGTATAGGTTACAATTAGCACAACAAAAAGCTAGGAAATTAGTACAAGAATCTAAGCAAAAACAAAAAAATTAACTATGATAGAAATGCTCAGTATAAGGAAATAAACATAGGAGATTTAGTATTAGTTAAAAATGAAGCAGGTCATAAGTTAGAAAGTAGATAAAAAGGGCCCTATAAGGTAGGAAATATAGATAGAAATAATACACTTTAATTCTATATAATATAGAACATATTGATAAGAATTACAATTATACGTTAGGAAACATAGAACAAAATAGTAAAAATAGAAAAATTGTAATACATAAGAATAGGCTAAAGCTATTGGAATAATGTCATTTCTCTTTTTCATTATTGTTTAACTCATAAAAATATAAAGTAAAATTTTAAAATGTATACAAATATGAAACTCATAAAAACGAAAATGTTCATTGCACTTACTCATAAAATTTTACAATAAATTCTTTATTTACATTTACAAACAAACAAATAAAATTTGAGCACTTAAAAACAAAAATAAATGTAAACAAACCCACAACTTTGTAACATAAGTAATTACCCAACTTAAAAAAAAGAGAGCAATAAAATATAAGTCATTAAATGAAATAGAATCGCTTATTCATTTATTAGAAACGTATAAACGATTCTTTTTGGGAAAGGAGGTGTAATATACCAAGCACTCATTATGTAATTGCTTTTGAATAAATTCTTTTCCCACACTTTTTAACAATGTAGATATATAATAATATAAACAAATAATCAAACGCAGCAATAATGAGTCCACTTGAAGTGTTTATGCTGACAATGCATTTTTACACACTTATTATATATGTATATGTGTGAGCGACCAATTGAATTCGAATGCGCTTACATATATACATAATGCGTTTACATATCTACATGTACCTAATATATAGTGTTAAATGTAATATAGTAAATAAGAAAGCATATAACCAAAAAATTGTATAAAAGAAAGAATCATTCAATTAAATAATTGCGTTTAATTATTATAATCGGGCCAAATAGGATCTTCTGATCTTGTTCTATTGTACCTTGCATTGTAGTCGTAAATAGCAGGATTTCAGTTTTATATTTATCGTTGTTTATACTCAAAAAGATTATTTTCTGCTTTCATGGTTCTAAGACCGTAGCATGCATAACTCTTCTAAAACTCCAGTTTCAAAAAATACTAGATTGTGATTAAATAATGTAATAATTTTCTTAGCTTTGGTTAAAGAGTATCAATGAATCGTTTTAATTTTTATCTGTTTTATGGGTATAGATTTCCCTATATTACACTTAGAACTAATATAATTATTTGTTGCACCTGAGTCACCTAAAATATTAACGGACATACCTGTCATTTGGCAACGTCCTTGGAGTCACGTTATCAGCATGTGGGGCGAGTGATTGTATTTCTTCGTCTCTGGTCTGGTTTACTCGTTGTACCTTCTTTTGGCTGTAATTTCTTGATGAAGGAACCCATCCTCGTTTCTGCGGTTGTTGGCTTCCTCTAAATGGGTTATAGTGTTTCTGTGACTATTGAAGATTGTACTTTGGAGAGGGTCAAGTGTAAGACTATGTTGGTTGCATGTAATATGTAACTAGAATTATCCGCTTCCATCGGTTCTTGATTTGGTTGGTGACTATAATGTACCCGGATTGTATTCGGATCGTATCTCCTTCTATCCTCATACCTTTGATGTGGAGGGTCTGATGGTTGATTGACCGTTGTAGTGTAATTAGTGCGTCAAACTTCATATTCACATTATCGTGGTATAATGTGCTTGCAATTGCATATGAAGTTGCTAAATCCTTTGGGTTTCGGCTATATAATGTGCCACTTTTATACTTGCTATTGAGTCCTGTGACAAATGTACGGACTGCTTCCTGATTTGCGTATTCTGCCATGGATGCAGGTCCCTGCTCTCCTGACATCTCTATCTTTGAAAGTACGAGGTTCAATACTTTACTGATTTCAATATTTCATACTGGTCTACTGCAGAAACTGTATGGAAAGGTTGCCGTAACCCCAGTGTGTTCACCTTTAGTTGTGCGTTTTGTAAAGCTTGTGTAAGCATTTCTATCTGTGCTCGTAGAGTTGCAATATCTTAGGTTATTATATCGTTGTTTTGTAGTTTTATACGGGATAAATTAAATAGTTTTCGGCGTTTATAGAGGTTGCCAAATATACATTTCTTTAAAATATAAGAGGAATAAAAGACCTCTAACAATATCTTTGCCTCACAACCTAGAGCACTTATATCTACCACAGAAAATAATATATATGTTTTTGGAACGCTAATGGCTTGCGCCAAGACAAAAATGAGCTTCAAGTTTTCCAAAAAGTCAAGCAATAGATATAATGCTAATATCTGTTGCTCATTTAGCCAAATTTTACAACTTCAATATTGATGAATTTGTGTTTTATGACATCAAACATCCTGATGGAAAAGCCCGCGGCAAAACAGGCATACTTTTCATAGAAAAATTAAGCATTATGTCATGGAAGAGTATTGTAAAGATTACCTTCATTCAATCCATATATGCGATAACTCTGGTGGAATAAAAATTTCTGCCATATATTACACTCCACGCCTCGACATATCTGAAACTAAATTCACTGATTTTTTTCTAAGCCTCGAAAAAGGTTCCTAGCAGCAGGTGACTACAATGCAAAACATTGTTTCTTTGGATCTAGGCTAATATCTCTAAAGGGTAAAAATTTATACAAAGTCATTCAAAAAACCGACCTATGACACATTGGCCAGCCTATCTAAGAAAAACTCTAGATCTTATTGACTTTGGTGTAACCTTTGGTATCAATAGATCACAGGTAGTAAATGTAAAACCACTTTTCGACTAATTGTCCTTGTTTATGCTACAGTAATACAATCCCAGTGTTCAATGAATTGCGAACAATTTTAACCAATAAATTCTGAAATTGGCTTAAATGCAAAAATTCATAAGTTCACTTTTAAAATCGCACACTCTCCTTAAATCAATAACAGATGTCGACAACGCAGTGGAGGGCTTTACAACATTACTACAATTGGCAGTGAAAATGCCACCGCACGGCCCGCTCTATACCCACAGGAGACAAAGTTTCAATGGTATCGAGGGTAAAGACATTACAAGTTTGGCAACCAAAAAGAGGCAAGATGAGCTCAATAGCTGCTTGAAAAAACTTCAGAGTGTCCTGGCGCAGAAGAAGGAAAATAAATTTCAAAAGTCTTCACAATTCTTGCCAGCGACTTCTGATACTAACTACTCTTTAAAAGTTTAAAAAGCCCATTATTTGCAACCGCTAAGAGCTCATAATGATGAGTGGGCTCGAAGCGACCAGGAAAAGGATATATAATTTGCCACGCATCTTTCTAATGCACTTGAACCTAATATTGGAACCAATTGTTTTCCAGAATTTGATGAAGATTCGTATCAAAATTTTATTTAATTTAATTTTAAAGCACTTAAAGAAATTATTACCAATTACATCATGAAAAACAAAGCTCCTGGATACGACAGAAAAACGGGTGACATGATAAAAGAGCTTTCACAGGTGGCAATAAAACACATAACTTATATATTTCATAGCATATTAAGTTTGTACTATTTTCCGAAATTTTCGAAGCACTCGAAGATTATTGTGTTCCCTAAGCCAAACAAAGATCAAACTCTGTAGGTTCATGTAGGCTTATTAGCTTAATAACGATATTATGCAAAATCTTCTGAAAACTTTTATTAAAAAATGCATTCGATTTTTTGAATCCAAACGGACCATACCATGAAACCAATTCGGATTTGTAGAAAATAATAGCTTGATCAGAGAAAGTACGTATTTTTATTATTTTTCCGTCGTGGAGAATGCAAACGTTTGTCTTGGGAATCATTACCGTTTCTCTGCTACTTGAGATGTATGAGAGCATCTCTTTGGAGTGTTGAGTATTTTCAATTTAACTTGATGTTGTTGGTGTCTGCTTAGGGATACAGGACCTTTCTGTATTAGTAACCACATATGCCATTATTTCTTGAATGGATTTGGCCGCTTGGTCTTTGGAGTTTTTTCGAGTAAGCATTGGAAGTTGCTCTTTTGTAATCTCTTCTTAAATGAGAGTACGTCAAACGGTTTGTACAATAAATGTTTTTTCTCCTAAACTTAATCCCATCAAGGTTAGATAGCTCCTAGAATTTTGCGCACGTACTCATTGGGTGAAGCGAACAGTTCGTACGAAATCAGTCCTCTTGTCTCCGTTTGTAGTGTGAGAGTTTTAGTTCCGAGATTAAGTGTGGAGATTTTATTTACACAGTTCTATATTCCAGCGCTTTGTTTGACATTCAATGACAATCTATTCTCATTTTGCTTCCAACGGTGTTCTAAATTGAAATTCAAAAATAATTTTAATAATTAAATTGCATACTACATTTCATAACCAATATATATGCAACTTTTCATAAATGCATTTACGAAAAAGTTATTAGTTTCCCTTATTTTCCTTAAATATAATAAAAATCTCAACTTAATAGGCTGGAGACTATAAATGGTTTATTCATGACCAAAACCTTCGGCAAACAGAGCCGACATGCCATTTGTTTTGAAATGTACCAGCCTGAAATTTTGTGTGTGACTTATTGATGTTTAAGTTTGACCTTCACTTTTATATGTTTCGTTCGCGATGAATATTTGTTGTTACATGCAAATTGATAGCGCCTTGATTATCGCAACATGGTTGAATTGTAGTAGCTCCTTGTTTGATGCTGCCACCGCCATGAGTTCGGCTTCACTCATAAAAAGCACAATAGTTGATTGACGCTTTGTACACCATGATATGTTCGATACTGGAAAATAAATATGTAACTTATGATTGAGAGAAGCTTATCTTCGCCGTTGGCCTAATCATAGTCACAATCAGGACCGAATTTAAATTTAAGCCGCCAATTGGTATCATATTTAAAAAAATTGATTTTTAATGAAACTTTTTGAAAATAAATGTACCGAAGGAACTTAGATATAAAGGGGTTTCTAATGGGGATGATATGAATTCTAAGTGTCGTTTTGGCCATTTTTAATATGTCATGATTCGTGTTTTTTTCATTGCATTCAGTAATGTTTACAATTTCATCATTGGATAACCATAAACGTCGTGAATTTGCTGATTTTGTCTTGGAACAACTTGAAAACGATAACGATTTTTTTAAGAAAATTATCTTCTCCGATGAGGCTCACTTTCATCTGAGAATCTCCGAATCTTCTTCTCCTTCAATTGATAACGAACTAAGATGGTCAGTACCCGAGGAAATAACAAAGCTGAAAACTATGGAAATGTAGTGGACGATATGCAAAAAGGTTATAAAACCCTGGTTTGCTGGTTGTTATTAAAAATATAATTATATGTAGCGTGCTTGCTTAGATAACATTAAAAACATCATGGGAGCGTATTCAGAAAAGCAAGGAGAGCGTTTCATCAGGAAATTATTAGCTTCGAACAACGTAATCTACACCAACACAATGATTATATTGCAAATATATTCATATAATTATATTAAATTTGGAAAAAACAAAACTAAATATATCAAAGATATATTATCTCGCTTCAAAATGGGCAATTGACACTCAGTAACAGCTGCAATAGATATCAACCTAAATTAAAAAAAAATGTATTCAAGAGATGAAAGGAAGAGAAGGAAGTTGGTTTAAATGAATAGGGATCCGTACCGACAATTAGTTGATGCATTACAATTTGCGCTCAAGTGGCGTGCTCGCAGCGCGTTGAGGCGCCACCATGAATAAAATTATTGTCATCAAAGCCATCAACTCAAAATGAAGGCTATTGTGAACAGTGTTGGATTTACACTAGGAGCAGTCGGTTCTAATACCCAAGTCGACAAAGTTTCTAGGGCGTCAAAATTTGGAAAGTGAAACAACATTTTTTAGTGTTATCAAAATTTCTAGACTGCAATGAATTTTATATATACTAGACAATTCAGGGAATGCAATTCATATTTAATTTGTCAAAGCGATATTATGTAAATTATAATTTTGGCACCTTAAGTAAAAATTAATATACTACGTATTACTAACTAATTTATGGACCTATAGTTTATTCTAAACCGACTCCGAACGGCCGATGAATTTTTATAAGGAGCTTTTATTTCGTGTTAGAAATACACTCGGAGGGCTTGATATTCACCGCCGAGGGCGACCGCAGTTAGAAAACTTAATTTTCTATAATTTCGGATGTTGCTCGAACGTAGACCTTCCGAATTGTAGTACGCAACGCTAACCACTAATAATAATCATCAAAATGAAGTAGTGTTAAATTTATTTAGAGGATTGTGAGATAATTTAGACCGTCGTTTGGTATTTAATGGAAACGGGTAGAGTAGAGAATAAAAGCGGAGTTATGGATTTTCCGACAGCATTTTCGCCTTTCATTATTCCGTCCGTCATTTTTCTTATTAAGTTTGAGGGTATGAAGTTTTCGTTTTTTGCGGTTCTCGTCAGTTACAATATTCCCATGAGATCTTTTGTAATGAGCCATGTACGAGGTTTTTGATCTAAAGAGACGCATTATATCATAATTTGATTAAAAAAAGGCACCCAACGTGGGCACCAACATTAACGGTCTGTACTGCAGGGGTGTCCACAAATTTAACTTAATTTTTATGACTTCGGAATTTAGTTACAATTAAGGCTTCGGAGTTATTTGGCTTTTCAACCAGTATAAATTGTTTAAGTTTAACGGATCTAAAGACATGTCTTATTCCACATAACGGTTATGCAGTAAATTTGCCCTTCTCTGCTTTTTCAGGTACATTAGTACATATTTTGTTTTGTTAATTTTTAAGGCTTCAGAGTTATTTGGATATTCAACTAGTATAAATTGTTTAAGTTTAACGGATCTAAAGGCATGTCCTATTCCACACAACGGTTATGCGGTAAATTTGCCCTTCTCTGCTTTTTCAGGTATATTAGTACATATTTTGTTTTGTTATTTTTTTGTCGTCTTTTTGCATGAATTTGTAATTTTGGCAAACACTTTTATTTATCGAGTATATAACCAGTCATGGCAGAAAAATAATTTTCATAGGGGAAAAAGAATATTCTATTGTGGAATCATCATTTTATTTATATACTCGTTACATAGTTTATTTTAAGGCAAAATTACTCATAATTGTGATTTTCTTGCCAATGAAAATGCTCACTTTTCTTACTTATATTGAACTAAATTTAATTAACTAAAGAAAATCCTTCTTAATTTATACGGTATAAGTAATTTGGATTATTTGAAAAAAAAAAAAAACAATTATGGCTGTACGGCATAGCGCAGAAAACTTAGGGAATTCGAGCATTCAGTCAGGATTGTATTTGATATGTAAGAAATATGTAGAAAGCAATGTGTGACAACACCCGCCAGCTCTCATTTCATCGGTATATATAACAAGATGGTTAACCGAAAAAATTAGTGTCCTTAATGTAAACTTTCGTGTGATAGTCAACCTTTGGCGAGTTTCACCGAGCAAGATCCGACAACCTCCTTGAATGCAGGTGTCAGTCAAGGTTCAGTTCAAAGAATAGAAGGCCCAAGGACGAGATCCAGAGCAAATTTTAATAATGTAGCTTCGACCAATCGAATATCGAATAACAATTATCGACGAGGTAGAAGTTGTGCTGTAATCAGTTACGATCGCCACTGCCAAATCTTAGTCAGAATGTAAATACTAATTCCATTCAAAGTATAATTGGGGGAAAAATCAATGGAGTAGTTGCAAATTAATAAGAAATTACTTGAGTGTGCCTTGTAACGAAAACATTGAGCTTAGTAGAGTAAGAGTCATAATAGTCATAATAGAGTCATAAAAGGAGTTTGAATGGAAATTTTGTACGGATACGGAAAGATGAGGCAGCCTTATCTTCGTCGGCAGCTGAAAAATCATATCAGCATGGAAAATATGTTTTGATGGTTCGACAGTATTCCGGTGGGTTAATTCATATACGGGGCATTGAATTCGGCAGTTTTATGTTTTAAAATGATTGAAGTACATATTTTCCTTTGTGGACATTAAGCAACGTTATTTTGCGGTTTCACCAGCAGTGAAAAGCCGTATGTGTGACGAAATAGACTGCACTTTGCGTCATGGAGGAATCCAAAAGTTCTTGGTTTTCGCAAACTTGTGGTCAGGCAGTAATATAGGTAAACGCTTTCAAAAAATGCTTTATCGGACGCTGGCTTTTAAACGAAAGAAAGGTTTCCTTTTTTTTTTTTTTGGAAAATTTTTACAATTTTGGTCTATTTAAATCAATTATAATTTTCCCAAATTTATTTGGTGTAATTATTAATTTACAAATTAATACCGTGGTGAAGACGCCGTGCGCGCACGTAAGTGGTACTTTTGGATTGAAATATCTTGTTAGGTTGAACTACCGCGACTAAGAGGTCGTCCGGCAAATAAACGAGGGTGAAAGGGAGCGAAGGATTATGGCATGGAAACGGGAAGGAAATGAAATATAGAAAGATTGGCACGCACGGAGGTTAGAATATTTAATTTTTAATACGAGCGCTTAGATATCCTGTCCGCCCTGCATATATGCGCTGGTTAGCGCGTTCTGCAGCTTTTGTATGGCGCAGACGGTTTCGCCCACAGCGCCTTTGGTGGTTCACTTTGTGAAGTTTCTGCTTTGGAGTCGAGTTTTAGTGATAATGCTGTTGTCATTTTTTTCCGCTCTGTTGGTAGTGCGCGGTCCATTTTTTGCTTGCATGCTTGCTAGTGGGGCTCGACCTTTTTCAGTCGTACTTTGTGGGGTACAATGGGTACGCGCTTCTGAGGCTTTGGAATTTCCTTTTTAATTGTGGCCGCTGGTAAATTTGGAATCTGCTTTATCTAGTCGGGGTGTGCATGGAGCATGGTGAGGTTTGCCCTTTGCATCGCTTTCCAATGAGTCACATTATTATTATTATTATTATCAATTCCAACGGTTTATCCACCTCCAGTAAGTTAAGTTTCTTGATTAGCGAGTGACACACTTTATCAAAATCTTTGCTAAAGTCGGTATATATTACGCACTGTACTTTTATAAAGCTTGAAATATCGGGTTTTTTTATTTTTCAGAACTCTAAGTTCTTTAGTGTGCCAAGGTTGAGCATGTTCTTTATAAACATGCGTTTAGGAACAAATTTTTCAAATAAGTTTAAAACAGTTAAGTTAAAATGCACGACGTGCCTAGGCTAATATAATTTTGATAAAGCATTATTAAGATTTTTAAAGTTAGCTTTGGAGAAATCAAATTGAGTAGTCGATTCGATTTTATCAGTTATTAAAATCTGATCACATATAGTTTCGTGGTAAACGTCCTCTGGTGTAACTAGACGAGCGCTTCTTTTTACAAAAATTTGGCCAGACTTATTATTAGTTGCCAGACTTATTTTAATATATATTCACTTGATTTAGGCTAAGGTCAGTCATCTCTTCCAAGAATTCATTGTACGATGCTCTTGCGGAGTGAGGTACGATGTAACCGTCAAAAAAAATTGAAATCGCCCAAAACAGTCACTGAATCAGTATCTTTCATCATTACGTTAATTTCAAAAGAGAGATGTGTTTCCTCCGTGGTATGTGGCGCAACCGACATTCCAACCATTTACCGGTATCGGTGGTTGGAGTGAGCGGTACTGCCTTCCGTGATACACTCGTTTGATTGTCTGAAAAAGAAAGGAAGAAATGAAAACAGACGATAGCGATCAGCGCTTCGGAAATAGCTTGTATAAAAGGGGTATATTATTTTCCTTAGCTATGTGTTTTGAGCGGGTGTTGCTCGATTGGGAGGAAGCACAATTTAACCAGAGGGCGTGTAATGATCCCACTTTGAGTGCGGAGATCCACGACACGGACGTAGTTATCCGACCATCGTTAAACTTTTTGTATTCATCCAAGACGCCACTTGAGGGGGGCGTTTTGGACAACAAGAGAGTGACCAACAAGAGACTCCTTCTGTAAAGACTTCCACGTGTACCTCTTCTGGAGGTCTTTGAGGTACTCCGCTACCAAAGCCGACTGAATTGATGGTGTAGCGCTTTGGATTTCTCCCATCGGTTTATTAATGAGATGTTTTCTGCATAAGGCTCGGGAATGGCCATTAGCGGAGCGCCTCGGATAAAATGGCCCGGAGTAAATGATGTTAAATCAAGTGGACCTTGTGATAATGCCGAAAGTAAGCGAGAATTGAGTACTGCCTCAATTCGAATTAAGACTTGTTTTTTAATAGATTTTAAAACTGCCCATGTGTGGGGCGCTGGGTGGTATATATTGCCAAAGGATGCCTTGGGGTTATATCTACTGAACATTCGTTAAGGAATTTCACGAATTGACGTTCAGTTGCTCTCTGTGCTCCAATGAACGTTTTTCCCCACCTGCCCACAAAGCGGGCGAATGCTGCTCTGAATACCTCGGTGGTGCGATCGGAGTATAACTCAAGGTGCACTGCTGATATCAGTACTGAGGCTTTTATTAAAGCGGCCAAAAGCTGTGAGCGCGTTTGTTGCTTTTGAAGAATGCCAACTTTGCATTGGAAAATTAATTTTTCGACTGAAGGTTTTAGCTTTGGGATGAAGTATTCTTGATTGAACACTTCATGCATAATATAATAGCTAGAAGTGGAATTTTTTGTCAGTTGGCTTTTTATTTTGCAAAGATTCCTTTATGCTGGGGAAATAGCGAGATTGTAACACTTCAATTAAACGCTGCTTAGCGAATTGGCATTCGGCATGGGTCAGATGTGGAGTAGTAATTACTGGTTGCTTTTTTGAATTATGTTGGACATTATTCACGAAACGGAACAGTTTCGAGTTGGAGTTATATAGAATTTAAAGCGCATCTTCTAAGATGCATTGTTTATTCAGGTGGCCGAATAATTCTTTGGAATTTTGTTCTGAACTGTAAAAACAAAAGTATCAGCTTAACTGCTGTTGCTGTGGTTAACTACTCCCCCCCTTGAAGAAAAGTCGTCCTCGACTTTTTTAGGTTTATGCTGAAAGGTTTTAATTGCGTCTCTTACGCTTACGGCTTCTTGATTTTTTCGCCTTCGAGATATAATTTTGAAAATTACTACAATGAGTGCAATGATAACTGCTGCTGAGAAGAGCAGATTATAGATGGAAACAGACAATGCCATTTTTTTATTAAGAGATTCTATATGGATTAGATTTTTGAAATGCAGTTCTTGAAGAGCGGGCAAAGGAAGATTTGTTATATATTCTGTTACGTTAACCCTATGTGCCAATGGGGTCTCTGGGTTAACGAAAATCTGTTGCTTCCTATTTCTAAAAAGTGTTTTATTAATTGTAACGAATTCTTCGAATGTTACAAGGTAAGTACCATTGGGTCGTTTGTTGGGAATTTGTATGCTTGCTATCGCGTTGTTTATAATGAGGACACCTTCACTAACCAATGATATGGGCTTCAAGTGTGCAGTTATTTCTGAACAATTTGCTTCATACGTATTTAAAAGATTTTTAAGGCAGGGTTCTTTAAGCTCCTCACAAAAAATAGTGGTACTCTGTTTATTACAGTTTTTCAGTATTTTATAATTATTTTGACATTTGGCAACTAAATCAGATTCAAAACTTATTATTCTATTGTTATGGGAAACGGGATAAATTGAAGTTGCATTATAGAGATATTTAATCATACGAAATCCAACATAAAAGATAATGACATTGTTTTTTTGAATTATCTTAAATTTACTATTAATTAACATATCATTAATGCTTACACTAAAGTTTTCAGTATTAAATATAAAATCTAATTCACTATTATCTAAAATTACTGGGTTTATAACATTTGCCTTGGCTGGTGCTGTTGAAAGTGCTGTAGTCTCTAAATCTTCTATTATTGCTTTTGTTCTGCTACTTACTACTTGAAAAATATTAAGTGCTTTACTCTCAGAAAATTGGTAGTTGTTGTTAGTTTGTTCACTGCGTCCGTTAGTTTGTTTATCTGGTCTTGTAATTTTGTATTTATTACTATTTGGTCATCGTTATTCTGTAATATTATCTCCGTTCTAGTCCTAAGTTCGTTAAAGTCGTCGAAGTCGGGGGTGCCAGCAATAACCTTTAGTGCCGTGCCCAAAAAGTTAAGGCTGCGCGAGTGTCGGTGATGAATTGTGATTGTATTTAAAAGTCGGTCTATTTGTTCCAAGTCAACTTCCAAAAGTTTCTTTAACGAAATTTGTGGGATATGTGTCAATAAATTTGCTGTCTCTTGTTGTAATTGTCTATATTTCGTTAAGTTAGTTAAGTGTGCGAAAGGAGTGTAATCGTCAAAAATTGCCACACGACCTCCGGTAACAGGAATGTATTTTGATGTTGAGTAATTTATAATCTCGCCAAGCACTCCTGACATAAGCAAAATGCTGAAAAATGGAATTTAAAAAAATACTTTTTCTTGAAGGAAGGAGAAGGGGACGGGGAAAAGAACTTTTTATTTTTATTATTATTTTTCTTTTTTTTTACCGTAAATTATTTTTATGAACCTTTCTACTATCTATTAAGACCGCTGATCCCAAATCATTCTGCACCTTCCTCTCTACAAATACCTTATCGAACTTATTAACCTAATCTCTTATTTCTTCTTACAAATACTACTTCACCCTCTCCAAAATTTCGTTTTTTCGCTGCAGTACGCTTTAATAGCTTCTCCTGCGCTGTTTTTAGTTTACCTTTAACTTTATTTAATCTCGCGCAATCAAAATCGTTTATTATGTCAATGGGCTTCGCACCCGTGACCGAGTGATATGTTTCATTATATTTTAGTGTGGCTACCATAATCAAATCGATTGTATCCACAATCTCCTGTTGAACCCTGACGCAGCGCGCAATTTCCATTAAGGTCGAGTGGAACCGTTCCACTTGCCCGTTGCTCTTGCTATGAAGAGGTGGCACGAAAAACTGCTCAACATCAAAGTGATTTTTCAATAAGCTCTGTATAGCGTTTGCTTGAAAGGCTTTCTAGTTATCTGAAACTATTAATTTTGTTTTTTTGAATCTACTTAGAATTTGAAAAAGGGCATTTTTAATATCAATGAGAATTCTTGATGCAATTAGGATTACCGTAGCAAACTTTGAAAACTTATCAATGCAAGTCAAGAAATGTTGCTTATTAGTGGAGAAAATATCGATATGTAACATTTGTTCGGGATACTCGGGAATGGGAGTCTCTCCAATGATATTTTCGGCGGGTCTTCTGTTGTATTTATGTTCCCTGCAGGTTTTGCAGTTTTTAACAACAGAATTCAGCAGTTTTTTCATATTCGGGAAATAATAGCTTTCCAGCAATTGCTTGAAATTTTCGTTAACCGACCTATGTGCTCGGTTGTGTTCACGATTTACTGCCTCAATTTGGTCATTCGGATTCGTAAGATTAATGACAATTTTGTTCGTATGAACAAACTTAACAGATGGAAATGTCTCCCCGACACGATGCTGTATTTTTGCAAGTGTAGGGAGGTCACAATAAATTGCGTTTACCACCTTAGGGCTGATGCTCGTTTTCAGAGCTGTAAATAGGTATTCTATATTATTAAATTATACTGTATGTCGAAAGTATCTTTGGAAAAAAAATTTTGTACTTTTGCAATTTGAGGTTCCCTCAGTCAGTATAATCTGATTCCTAAACTGATTCACAGGGAAATTTATTGCCTTTATTATATTAGAGGAAGATTCCTCACTATGTGCTGTATTTTGCATAGATTCGTTGTCCGTTATATTATTTAGGAACTGCCGCGACAATGCGTCGGCAACAACGTTTTCCTTCCCAGGCTTGTAACAGAATGTTTGGGAAAACTCCTCCACAAAGGCTCTCCATCTCTTCATCTTTGAGTTCGAACTCTTGTCCCCTATGGAGAAAGTCAAAGGCTGGTGGTCTGTAAAGATTTTTATATCCTTCACTCCATACAGATAATTTCTCAATGCCTTCAATGACCAAACAATGGCCAAAAGCTCCCGTTCATTTGTGGCGTAATTCTCCTCCGTCCTGCTCAAAGTTCTGGAAATCATAGTTATCGGGAGACCGTTCTGAGACAGGACGGCTCCCAATGCATGACTTGAAGCGTCTGTTGTTAATTCAAAAGGTTTTTCAAAATCAGGATAAAGCAACAGAACATCCTCAGAGGCAAGAATCTGCTCAATTTTCTCAAATGCATTCACTGCCTCCTCATCCAAATGAATCTGGATATTCTTGGACTTATTTGCTCCAATGTGGCCGTTTTCACCACGCAAATACCTAGTGAGGGGCTTGGCTATTGCTGCATAATCCCTTACGAATTTTATGTAATATCCCGACAACCCAAGGAATGACCTTAAAGCTCCAAGGGTTGTAGGGATCTTATAGCCCACGATATCTTTTACTTTCTCTGGTGAAGTCTCCACACCATTACGCGATACTATAAACCCCAAGAACTCTACTTGCTTCTTAAAAAATTTCGATTTCTCAACCGAAACTCGCATGTGCGCCTCGGCCAAATCACCAAGTATTGTATTTATATGGTTTAAATGTGTTCCCTCATCAGGAGAAAATATTATGATGTCATCGATGTACACGTGACTAAACTTCCCTATATATGATCTGAGAATGTCGTCATTGAAATATACACGGGGCGTTTTTAAGGCCAAAAGGCAAACGACAAAACTCATATTTGCCATTATTAATATTGAAAGCGGTTTTTTGGCGGTCCTTTTCCGCCAGAAATATCTGATGAAAACCCGACTTTAAATCGAGTATCGAAAAATACATTGAATTTCCCAAATTACTCAAGATAACTGAAGTTTCGGGTATTAGATATTTGTCGGCGATGGTCTTATCATTAATTTTTCTAAAATCAACCACCATCCGAAGCTTGGGGTTACCGCATTTATCCAATCCTTTCTTTTTTACCACATGTATCGGTGAATTATAGGGACTCTATTTCCTTATTAACAAAGCAGTCTTCGACTGTCACGCAACTCGAACGGTTATCTATCGGTCGGTCTCTCTGTGTTCTCTCGCCATTTGTGGTGTAACCCACGTGCTTTGTCACAAGTGTCAAATCTAATAAATTAAGTATACTTTTTTTCAATTGAAAAAGAAACAACTTAATTAATTTCTTATCGCTCATTAAAGTGTAACAATGGCCCTGGGCCGCCCCCCCAATACACTCCAGGGACTGCCCTGCTTGCCGGTGGTTCCGGAGTTAAAAAGAACAAATATAAACAAAAACAAAAACTAGACATTTCCGACTTCTTCGACTTTCCGAAGTTAAAAACAACTAAAAGAATTATAAGTGACTCCAAATATACAATTGTATCAACTGAGGAAGATAAAACAATTTCACAATTCTCCTGCTTTGCAGTTCATAAAGCCATATGCGCAATAAGCAATGAAATTATATCAGTTAGTGAACTCCGAGATGGAACAATACTGCTCCTTGTCAAGAATAAAACCATAGCTGAACGCTTCATTGCCACGAAGCAACTCCCTGGAATTTGTAGAGTAGAAGCCAAATACCACGGGACCCTGAACTACAGCAAAGGCACTGTATTCGCTCCCTTCTTAAACAACTTCCCCGAATCTTTAGCGAGCTAAGCTCACAGGGCGTAGTTGCTGCTTATAAATTCCAAAGGAAAGACGAAAAACAAGAACTAAAACCTACTGGAGTTGTGTTGTTGACATTTGACTCCCACAACCTTCCTGACCAACTCAACATAGCCTGGCGCAAGGTGAACGTCAGACCATATATACCTAACCCCATGCGTTGTAAAAAGTGCCACTTGCTAGGTCATACCATCAAACACTGCAGAGGAGTAGCAGCTTGTACTAACTGCAACTTCCCTCTGCTATGCAGACCACCCGGCCTCTTCTAATAAGTGTCCAAAATACTTACAAGCCAAAGAAATTCTAACAATAAAAACAACAAAAAAATGCACCATGAAAGAAGCGATTAAGATTTACAATACAAAAACAGCTCTGCCAGAAAATCGCCCTTCCTTCTCTTCCACGGTATCGCGCCCTACAAGCAAGAAAACTACAAAATATAACCAACAAATCAACTCGTCTTTAAATGAAAGTCCCTTAACTTCGCAATTATCTAATCGCGCTCCCAAACTAAAAGAAACACATGAAATTAACTCTCAAACTGAAAGCAGCACACACACTACTCCAGTCACCGAACCAACCACACGTACACCCTTTTCGGCTCTCAACGAGCCTAACTTCTCTAACTTAACTGAACAAATCTTTTATACTCACACTCAACTACAACAACCTCACTTTAACTCAATCAACAACTCAAACTATAAAATATACTCAAACTCAGATCTCTCATTGGATCTGCCGAACAACATCACAAACCATATAATCTCAGATTCAGATACTATTTCTCTTCGTCACATGGATGACACATCAATGTCAGCAGATGTATACTCAGGTATACATTCTAATGACATATAAAGCAATTAACCTAACTTAAAAGCAAAACAAATAAAACAAAACAAAAAATCAATTAACCCTTACCTGTTTCTAATTTAATCAAAACACATCATGTCCTCAATTTTACAATGGAACATGAATAGATTTTACAACAACTACCATGAGCTTCAGCTCTTGGTTCAAACCTATTCCCCGTCAATTATTCTACTTAATGAAACCCATTTAGCATAAAACATCAACGCTTTCCACTCCCATCAGTACAACAGCATTTTTCATAACTTACCAACCGTAGCATCAAGCAAACAGGGAATTGCTATATTGGTAAAGAAAGGGTTACCTTTTAAAAAAATCGCCATTGACTCCTCTTTATCTGCAGTAGGTATCGAAGTTGATTTAAATTTCAAGTTAAATATAATATGCGCTTATATTCCTCCGTCGCAAAGCTTTTCAACTTCTGATATACTAAATTTGCTTCATCAGGTCTCAACCCCAGTCCTTCTCGCGGGTGACTTTAACGCCTGGAGCCCTATTTGGGGCTCTCCGCCGTCGAACCACAGAGGTACATATGTCGAAGATGCACTTTTAACTTCAGATCTCGTATGCCTTAATGATGGCAGCGCTACCCATTTTTCTACCCATTGTACATTTTCCCACTTAGACTTACGCTATGTTCCGCGTCTATTGTATCTCATTGTACATGGAGCATCTTAAAAGATTTACATGGGAGTGACCATTATCCAATAACATGTCAAATAAACTCAGTACAATCTCCCAGTAGACCCAAGCGAAGCTGCCTTTTTAGAACCGATAAAGCTGATTGGAACAAGTTTTCGGAATTATGCCGAAACTCTAATAACTTGAACCCGGTCTCTGAAAATATTAACAGAGAAGCGGCACTCATCCAAAAAATAATCCGGTCCGCCGCAAACATGTCTATTGCACGTACTAGCACTAAGATACACGCTAAAAATTCCCCGTGGTGGAACTCCACCCTAGATACACTTAGATCTAATAAGCAATTCGCTTGGAAAGTGTATAAACGTTGCCAAACAAGCGACAACGATTGCTTACAAAAAATCTAATGCCCTTTTCCGACGTAAAGCTAAACAAGCTAAACGTAAATGCCTCCAAATTTTACCGCAAAAATAAACCCCTCGTCCTGTCACAAAATAATCTGGCACGATATCAACATCCTCTCTGGTAAACCTAAAAACACATCTATTCCCAAATTAAATACTTCGAGCGGTTCGTTAATAACGTCCGATCAAATTTCAAACCATTTCGCGAGTCACTTTTCTAACACAAGTGCCGATGAAAATTTCTACCCCCAATTTCGAAATAGCAAGCAGCTCGCCATAAGTAATCCCACTGACATAACATATAATCTCTCCTCGTCGGCAAAATTAATAGAATCCTCGTTATATTTCTCAGAATTTGAGCTCGCCCTTTCTTCAGTAAAAGGCAAAACGCCTGGACTAGATAAAATCTCCTACCCATTAATTAAGAACCTCCCAACTTCAGTCAAGGATCGACTATTAAAGCTCTACAATAGCATATTCGATACTGGTATCTACCCTCAGTTTTGGAAAACCTCCAAATAATCCGAATCCTCAAGCCGGGAAAGTCCTGCACCGATGTCAACAGTTATCGTTCTATCTCCCTTTTAAGCTGCCTTGGGAAACTCTTAGAAAAGATCATAAGCAATCGACTTACATGGTACGCTGAAAGAAACAACCTTATTAGCTCTCGCCAGGTAGCCTACAAAAAGGGGCACGGTACAATTGATGCTCTATTATGTCTTGACAATTATATATCCAATGCTTTGTCCTGTAAAAACCACGTAACCCTGCTTTCATTAGACTTTAAAAAAGCTTTCGACCACATAGGAATTCATGTAATTCTAAACCAGATCCAACGGTGGAAAGTTGGTCCAAAAATCATTAACTTTGTAAGATCTTTTCTCACCATCAGAAAGCTCACAGTTTCTGTTAATGGCTTGAATTCACCTGTATACAAACTATCAAATGGCACCCCTCAAGGGTCACCCCTATCAGCTTTGCTATTCATCATAGCATTTGATGAAATAAGCCACCTTCTTTCCAAATTTAATTACATTGAGCATCAAATATATGCCGACGATGTAATCATATACTCCAAACACAACAACACCCAGCTGGTGAAGGATACCTTCACCAACGTTCTCAACGACCTCACAACATGGTCGGAAAATTCAGGCGTCCAACTGTCGCTCGAAGAGACCAACTTGTTACATATTTGCCGGAAGAGGAACTCGTGCGATGTATCCCTTAATATAAATAACCATGTTATTCAAACTAAGGAATGCCTAATGGTGTTAGGATTAATCATAGACTCTAAATATTCCTTTAAGTCGCACTGTAATTATTTAAGAAGCTCGTTAACAACAAGATTAAATATTGTTAAGTATTTATCTAGCAAACATAGTTATATACATCCTACTACACTTATCAATGTTGTCAGAGCATTGCTGCTATCAAAAATAGATTACGCACTACCAATCTACGGACACTGTGCAAAGTCTTTAATACGTAAGGTGTCAGTGCCTTACCACGCTGCCGTGCGGCGCAGCATTCGAGCATTTCCAACTTCACCAATAAAATCGATGTTAGCTGAAGCCGGCTTACCAAGCATAATGAGCAGAGTAACTGATACCACACCACGCACTCTCGCAAAACATTTCGAAACGACAAATGCAACGCTCGCCACCGCTTACAAAAACGCAATCTCAAGGAAGACTATGCCGAGGATACAATCAGCCCTATTTAAGTCAATTGATTTCGCCAAGAAGAATGTCATAGCTCTTCTCCGAGAGAAAAGAGTCATTGCAACTGCTCCTCCTTGGTTCATCAGTTCCTCATCATTCGAAGATGCCTTGCTCAGTCTCTCGAGCCACATTCTTAGAGATATTTGCACGTTATCACGCATCGAGCTGGAATTTCACGGATGGCTCTAAGACATCTGACTACACTTCACTGGCTGTCGTTAATAACGAAGGCTATATTATATCACAGTCACTCCTGTACCCAACGTGCACAATTTTTACAGCCGAGGCTTTAGCAATTGAACTGGCTGTCAATTACGCAAAGAAAACCAAAGGGAAATTTATTATATGTTCCGATAGCCAGTCATGCATCACAGCAATAAAATCGCCAAGAAATACGAACAGAATCATATCATCTATTAGAAACTCTCTTATTTCAACACCCAACAAAATAAAGATTATGTGGCTGCCCGGTCACTCCGGCATAAGGGGAAATGAACTTGCTGACGTCACTGCTAAAGAGGTTGCGAAATCTCCGTCACTAACGCTAAAGAGCTTTACGAAAGCAGATCTTTATAACGCGGTGAAGAAAGAAAGATACCACCTCGATTTGGACGACTGGAAAATGCAAGGTCATCTGTATCACAAACTTCATCCTAAAAAACTAGCTCCACGTTATCCTACTGGCTTGAACTCAAACATATTAAGGCCTTACATTCGCTTAAGGTTAGGCCACGCAATATTTAGCCATTCTCACCTGCTAACAAGGAAAACACAATCCTGCTGTCCTCTATGCGGCGGCGCAAATACGGTAGAGCACCTCATCATCCAGTGCCCAACAACAAAAGAATACGAGCACGAGCACAATATAAATTTAACTGCATCCCTATCTTCTCCCAGCTCTGACAACATCCTACTAGTATTAATTTTCTAAAGGACAATAATATTCTTAACACTATTTAACGTAAGCAGCATAACAACATAAACATTATTAATTTTATCTAGTGAACTAAGTATATAACATAAGTAGTTAACTTCCGTAAATCCTAAATTTACTTTAACCTCTTCTTAAGTACACATCTTTTGTATGTAAATGACGACCGAAAGCCTCGTAGCTAGTGTCGCCTTAACAATTTATGCTATAATTTATTATTGTATAAATTTTAATAAAAAAAATAAATAAATAAATAAATATTAACAAAGCTTGCCGCTGACATTGGGTATGGATAGGTCTTTGTATAAATAGGTTCATCAGTGGTTGTTCTAATTCTTGCAACCACGTTTGTATTATATGGGAGTGCCCTATTTGGTTCTGCAAATGCGCAGTGATTATTTTCAATTATTTGTATGAATTCCGCCCTCACGGTTTGTGGAACGGTGGCAAAGTCAACCTCAAAATTATTCACTTATTTTGTACCGAAATACTGCAATTCCTCGTTACCACCTCTATAACGCAAAACATCACTCCTTATGCTTATTTCCGCGTCAATTTCCTTCAGAAAGTCGTAACCCACAATAGCATCAAAAGTTGTCAATCCCGAAAGGATAAAAAATGTGTCTACGTGACCAAAGAGTGAAATCTTACATATTGCACAACATCAGTTTCTCCGTTTATCGTTTTTATTCTAAATGCTTTATCGAGCTTAGTTACATTTTTAAGGCTATTTAGTTTTTTTTACATAATTTTTTGAAGTACCGGCCATTGTTCAAAGTTTTAGCGATATATGGCAGAAGCGAACCTACCCTAAAAAATTAATTTCCTCCGGTATTGGGTCCTCATTTATGTTGTTAAACCTGGATATCTTGGGAGCCATTCTTCTAGTGGACTCTAATGGTCTTTTAATGGCTTGGGGCTGCTGCTTCCTTTGGAAGCTTTGCCTCGCACTCCTGAAGCTTTTATCTACTTCCATAGGCTCTAGGGTGCGATCCTGCCTCCCATTTGGATTGATATTTTCAAACACCTGTCCGCGCTGAGGTGTAGTAGCAGTTACGTTCTGCTGTTGTATGGGTGGGCGGGATATCCTTTGATAATGAGGGGTGGAAGTGGGAGACGGGTTTTGTCTAGAGTTGTTGTAAAAAGTGTTGGCGAAATTATATCTAACTTGGTTTGATTCTAGCTCCTGCGCCAAGACAAGGGCTGAGGGCATATCCTCTGGTTTACAGGAGAATAAAATAGCACACATAGGGCGTCTTAGCCCTGATATAAACACTCTTAAGGCATTATGCCTGTATTTGGCATTCAGTGAATCTATGAGTTGCTGATTGCCCTCGTTGGTCATGATGACCTTATTTGTGATGAGGGTTAATTTTCTTTCGACTTCGTCATAAAAGTTTGTAATTGTCTTTAGGGTTTGTAATTGGTTTTAGGGTTTAGGGTTGAAAGTTCTTGTTCCAGCGTGAGGAAGGAATCGCCTGAAAGTTCAGTATTGTATTGTATGAACTTAAAAGGGTATCGGCATTGCCGGTTATTTTATTTCGTATAATGGCTACCGCCTGGTAATATTTGGAACTACCCTTATACTTCTCGTATAATTTGTGGGCCATTACCGCTTGGGCCCAAGAAACGTATTTAGGCGATTGCCCACTAAATTCTGGTATGGACTTCGCAACATCGAGTGTTTCCTTACACTCTACATTATCCAGAATTTCGATCTCTTTATACACCTCTACCGGTGATGGTATTTCTAAGATGTTTAGTCTTCGCGTCAGGCTATCAATGTTCGCCTGAAACTGTTGGGTGCTATATTCCATTGCATGTGCAATAGCTGTTTGGATCAAAGTCTGAATCGTGGCTTGGTCCATTATCTTTGTACTGTAGTCCGTCTGCAAACTGAGGTTAGTCAAGCTGTCAATAATATCTCCTAATTCCCTCACCTCTTGAATATTCATATAAAGTTAACTATTGGTAAATATTATTATTATTTTTCTCTTTCTTTTTTACTGTTAACAATCACTTTTATTCTTCTTTTTTCCCTTTATAAAGTACAAGTATGCGTAAAAATAAAAGAACTTTCTTACATTATTCCCAAGCTGGCCGACATTTTCATATTATTCCACTTCGTCCTCCGCTGATGATCTCAAATTTTTTTTGCCTGTTGTCGATCTGTAAGTGTTATTCCACTTCGTCCTCCGCTGATAATCCAAAATTTATTTTGCCTTTAGTCGATGTGTAAGTATTATTCCACTTCGTCTTCCGCTGATGATCCAAAATTTATTTTGCCTGTTTTTTAGGTTCCGCACTTTTACAAATCTTCATTCATTAAAATTCAATTTATGGTGTTGCAATTCATTGCATATTTTTTCTCGTTGAGCGTCTCTTTGATTTATTAATTTAATATGAGTTTTGAAATTTTTCTGCTTGAATTTTTTCCTTTTTTTTCAAAGATGATTTTTCTGTTTTTTTTTTATAAATTTTTCCAACAAATTTTTTATTAACTTCGTTCAGTGTCTTTTTGATTTATTAATTTAAATTTTAGTTTTGAAATTTTTTATTACGTGAACTTAACTTGATTTATAAATCTATATTTTAGTTTTGAAACTTTTTCACTAATTTAAACTTTAAAAAATGTTCCTTTACACTACGTGTAAATTTCGCGGTTGGGCGCCAGAAAGTAATTTACCCCGTTTCGTGGTTCAAATCAAACTCAATCTTTATTATTATTTCAAGTGTCTCTTCCACATTGTTGGCAGGTGCCTTTCTTATTCTAATTCTCTTAAATTAGTTCTCTTATTCTAATAATTTTTATCTTATTCTAATTCTTATTATCTAGCTGACAGCTGCAAGCTGTCCCTACAAAATTCAATAACGCGAATGCACCGCGGAAAGCGTGGGTAGACTCATTTTAGTCATATTACACTTAGCCTGAACAGTTGAAAAAATGTGTGGGAAAGCGAGTTGGAGTTATATAGAATTTAAAGCGCATCTTCTAAGATGCATTGTTTATTCAGGTGGCCGAATAATTCTTTGGAATTTCGTTCTGAACTGTAAAAAAAAAAGTATCAGCTTAACTGCTGTTGCTGTGGTTAACTACTCCCCCCTTAAAGAAATGTCGTCCTCGACTTTTTTAGGTTTTTGCTGAAAGGTTTTAATTGCCTCTCTTACGCTTACGGCTTCTTGATTTTTTTGCCTTCGAGATATAATTTTGAAAATTACCACAATGAGTGCAATGATAACTGCTGCTGAGAGGAGCAGATTATAGATGGAAACATGCAATGCCATTTTTTTATTAAGAGATTCTGTATGGATTAGATTTTTGAAATGCAGTTCTTGAAGAGCGGGCAAAGGAAGATATGTTATATATTCTGTTACGTTAACCCTATGTACCAATGGGGTCTCTGGGTTAACGAAAATCTGTTGCTCCCTATTTTTAAAAAGTGTTTTATTAATTGTAACGAATTCTTCGAATGTTACAAGGTAAGTACCATTGGGTCGTTTGTTGGGAATTTGTATGCTTGCTATCGCGTGGTTAATAATGAGGACACCTTCACTAACTAATGATATGGGCTTTAAGTGTGCAGATATTTCTGAACAATTTGCTTCATACGTATTTAAAAGATTTTTAAGGCAGTTATTACCGGGTTCTTTAAGCTCCTCACAAAAAATAGTGGTTTTTCAGTATTTTATAATTATTTTGACATTTGGCAACTAAATCAGATTCAAAACTTATTATTCTATTGTTATGGGAAACGGGATAAATTGAAGTTGCATGACAGAGGTATTTAATCATAGGAAATCCAACATAAAAGATAATGACATTGTTTTTTTGAATTATCTTAAATTTACTATTAATTAATATATCATTAATGCTTACACTAAAGTTTTCAGTATTAAATATAAAATTTAATTCACTATTATCTAAAATTACTGGGTTTAACCCATTTGCCTTGGCTAGTGCTATTGAAAGTGCTGTAGTCTCTAAATCTTCTATTATTGCTTTTGTTCTGCTACTTACTACTTGAAAAATATTAAGTGCTTTACTCTCAGAAAATTGGTAGTTGTTGTTAGTTTGTTCACTGCGTCCGTTAGTTTGTTTATCTGGTCTTGTAATTTTGTATTTATTACTATTTGGTCATCGTTATTCTGTAATATTATCTCCGTTCTAGTCCTAAGTTCGTTAAAGTCGTCGAAGTCGGGGGTGCCAGCAATAACCTTTAGTGCCGTGCCCAAAAAGTTAAGGCTGCGCGAGTGTCGGTGATGAATTGTGATTGTATTTAAAAGTCGGTCTATTTGTTCCAAGTCAACTTCCAAAAGTTTCTTTAACGAAATTTGTGGGATATGTGTCAATAAATTTGCTGTCTCTTGTTGTAATTGTCTATATTTCGTTAAGTTAGTTAAGTGTGCGAAAGGAGTGTAATCGTCAAAAATTGCCACACGACCTCCGGTAACAGGAATGTATTTTGATGTTGAGTAATTTATAATCTCGCCAAGCACTCCTGACATAAGCAAAATGCTGAAAAATGGAATTTAAAAAAAAATACTTTTTCTTGAAGGAAGGAGAAGGGGACGGGGAAAAGAACTTTTTTATTTTTATTATTATTTTTTCTTTTTTTTACCGTAAATTATTTTTATGAACCTTTCTACTATCTATTAAGACCGCTGATCCCAAATCATTCTGCACCTTCCTCTCTACAAATACCTTATCGAACTTATTAACCTAATCTCTTATTTCTTCTTACAAATACTACTTCACCCTCTCCAAAATTTCGTTTTTTCGCTGCAGTACGCTTTAATAGCTTCTCCTGCGCTGTTTTTAGTTTACCTTTAACTCTATTTAATCTCGCGCAATCAAAATCGTTTATTATGTCAATGGGCTTCGCACCCGTGACCGAGTGATATGTTTCATTATATTTTAGTGTGGCTACCATAATCAAATCGATTGTATCCACAATCTCCTGTTGAACCCTGACGCAGCGCGCAATTTCCATTAAGGTCGAGTGGAACCGTTCCACTTGCCCGTTGCTCTTGCTATGAAGAGGTGGCACGAAAAACTGCTCAACAAGTGATTTTTCAATGAGCTCTGAATAGCGTTTGCTTGAAAGGCTTTCTAGTTATCTGAAACTATTAATTTTGTTTTTTTGAATCTACTTAGAATTTGAAAAAGGGCATTTTTAATATCAATGAGAATTCTTGATGCAATTGGGATTACCGTAGCAAACTTTGAAAACTTATCAATGCAAGTCAAGAAATGTTGCTTATTAGTGGAGAAAATATCGATATGTAACATTTGTTCGGGATACTCGGGAATGGGAGTCTCTCCAATGATATTTTCAGCGGGTCTTCTGTTGTATTTATTTTCCCTGCAGGTTTTGCAGTTTTTAACAACAGAATTCAGCAGTTTTTTCATATTCGGGAAATAATAGCTTTCCAGCAATTGCTTGAAATTTTCGTTAACCGACCTATGTGCTCGGTTGTGTTCACGATTTACTGCCTCAATTTGGTCATTCGGATTCGTAAGATTAATGACAATTTTGTTCGTATGAACAAACTTAACAGATGGAAATGTCTCCCCGACACGATGCTGTATTTTTGCAAGTGTAGGGAGGTCACAATAAATTGCGTTTACCACCTTAGGGCTGATGCTCGTTTTCAGAGCTGTAAATAGGTATTCTATATTATTAAATTCTACTGTATGTCGAACGTATCTTTGGAAAAAAATGTTGTACTTTTGCAATTTGAGGTTCCCTCAGTCAGTATAATCTGATTCCTGAACTGATTCACAGGAAAATTTATTGCCTTTATTATATTAGAGGAAGATGCCTCACTATGTGCTGTATTTTGCATAGATTCGTTGTCCGTTATATTATTTAGGAACTGCCGCGACAATGCGTCGGCAACAACGTTTTCCTTCCCAGGCTTGTAACAGAATGTTTGGGAAAACTCCTCCACAAAGGCTCTCCATCTCTTCATCTTTGAGTTCGAACTCTTGTCCCCTATGGAGAAAGTCAAAGGCTGGTGGTCTGTAAAGATTTTTATATCCTTCACTCCATACAGATAATTTCTCAATGCCTTCAACGACCAAACAATGGCCAAAAGCTCCCGTTCATTTGTGGCGTAATTCTCCTCCGTCCTGCTCAAAGTTCTGGAAATCATAGTTATCGGGGGACCGTTCTGAGACAGGACGGCTCCCAATGCATGACTTGAAGCGTCTGTTGTTAATTCAAAAGGTTTTCCAAAATCAGGATAAAGCAACAGAACATCCTCAGAGGCAAGAATCTGTTTAATTTTCTCAAATACATTCACCGCCTCCTCATCCAAATGAATCTGGATATTCTTGGACTTATTTGCTCCAATGTGGCCGTTTTCACCACGCAAATACCTAGTGAGGGGCTTGGCTATTGCTGCATAATCCCTTACGAATTTTCTGTAATATCCCGACAACCCAAGGAATGACCTTAAAGCTCTAAGGGTTGTAGAGATCTTAAAGCCCACGATATCTTTTACTTTCTCTGGTGAAGTCTCCACACCATTACGCGATACTATAAACCCCAAGAACTCTACATCCTTCTTAAAAAATTTCGATTTCTCAACCGAAACTCGCATGTGCGCCTCGGCCAAATCACCAAGTATTGTATTTATATGGTTTAAATGTGTTCCCTCATCAGGAGAAAATATTATGATGTCATCGATGTACACGTGACAAAACTTCCCTATATATGACCTGAGAATGTCGTCATTGAAATATACACGGGGCGTTTTTAAGGCCAAAGGCAAACGACAAAACTCATATTTGCCATTATTAATATTGAAAGCGGTTTTTTGGCGGTCCTTTTCTGCCAGCAATATCTGATGAAAACCCGACTTTAAATCGAGTGTCGAAAAATACATTGAATTTCCGAAATTACTCAAGATAACTGAAGTTTCGGGTATTGGATATTTTTCGGCGATGGTCTTATCATTAATTTTTCTAAAATCAACCACCATCCGAAGCTTGGGGTTACCGCTTTTACCCAATCCTTTCTTTTTTACCACATGTATCGGTGAATTATAGGGTGAGCAGGAAGGTCTCACGATACCATCCGCCAACTGGGACTCTATTTCCTTATTAACAAAGCTTGCCGCTGACATTGGGTATGGATAGGTCTTTGCATAAATAGGTTCATCAGTGGTTGTTCTAATTCTTGTAACCACGTTTGTATTATATGGGAGTGCCTTATTTGGTTCTGCAAATGCGCAGTGATTATTTTCAATTATTTGTATGAATTCCGCCCTCACGGTTTGTGGAACGGTGGCAAAGTCAACCTCAAAATTATTCACTTCTTCTGTACCGAAATACTGCAATTCCTCGTTACCACCTCTATAACGCAAAACATCACTCCTTATGATTATTTCCGCGTCAATTTCCTTCAGAAAGTCGTACCCCACAATAGCATCAAAAGTTTTCAATCCCGAAAGGACAAAAAATGTGTCTACGTGACCAAAGAGTGAAATCTGACATTTTTCCACAACATCAGTTTCTCCGTTTATCGTTTTTACTCTAAATGCTTTATCGAGCTTAGTTACATTCTTAAGGCTATTTAGTTTTTTTTACATAATTTTTTGAAGTACCGGTGTCTATCAAAATTTTAAGCCTCTGGCCATTGTTCAAAGTTTTAGCGATATATGGCAGAAGCGAACCTACCCTAAAAAATTAATTTCCTCCGGTATTGGGTCCTCATTTATGTTGTTAAACCTGGATATCTTGGGAGCCATTCTTCTAGTGGACTCTAATGGTCTTTTAATGGCTTGGGGCTGCTGCTTCCTTTGGAAGCTTTGCCTCGCACTCCTGAAGCTTTTATCTACTTCCATAGGCTCTAGGGTGCGATCCTGCCTCCCATTTGGATTGATATTTTCAAACACCTGTCCGCGCTGAGGTGTAGTAGCAGTTACGTTCTGCTGTTGTATGGGTGGGCGGGATATCCTTTGATAATGAGGGGTGGAAGTGGGAGACGGGTTTTGTCTAGAGTTGTTGTAAAAAGTGTTGGCGAAATTATATCTAACTTGGTTTGATTCTAGCTCCTGCGCCAAGACAAGGGCTGAGGGCATATCCTCTGGTTTACAGGAGAATAAAATAGCACACATAGGGCGTCTTAGCCCTGATATAAACACTCTTAAGGCATTATGCCTGTATTTGGCATTCAGTGAATCTATGAGTTGCTGATTGCCCTCGTTTGTCATGATGACCTTATTTGTGATGAGGGTTAATTTTCTTTCGACTTCGTCATAAAAGTTTGTAATTGTCTTTGAACCCTGTTTAGGGTTGAAAGTTCTTGTTCCAGCGTGAAGAGGGAACGTTTATCGGCATAGGCGAAGTCCAGTCTGGATAGGATCGCCTGAAAGTTCAGTATTGTATTGTATGAACTTAACAGGGTATCGGCATTGCCGGTTATTTTATTTCGTATAATGGCTACCGCCTGGTAATATTTGGAACTACCCTTATACTTCTCGTATAATTTGTGGGCCATTACCGCTTGGGCCCAAGAAACGTATTTAGGCGATTGCCCACTAAATTCTGGTATGGACTTCGCAACATCGAGTGTTTCCTTACACTCTACGTTATCCAGAATTTCGATCTCTTTATACACCTCTACCGCTGATGGTATTTCTAAGATGTTTAGTCTTCGCGTCAGGCTATCAATGTTCGCCTGAAACTGTTGGGTGCTATATTCCATTGCATGTGCAATAGCTGTTTGGATCAAAGTCTGAATCGTGGCTTGGTCCATTGTCTTAGTACTGTAGTCCGTCTGCAAACTGAGGTTAGTCAAGCTGTCAATAATATCTCCTAATTCCCTCACCTCTTGAATATTCATATAAAGTTAACATTGGTAAATATTATTATTATTTTTCTCTTTCTTTTTTACTGTTAACAATCACTTTTATTCTTCTTTTTTCCCTTTATAAAGTACAAGTATGCGTAAAAATAAAAGAACTTTCTTACATTATTCCCAAGCTGGCCGACATTTTCATATTATTCCACTTCGTCTTCCGCTGATGATCTCAAATTTCTTTTGCCTGTAGTCGATCTGTAAGTGTTATTCCACTTCGTCCTCCGCTGATAATCCAAAATTTATTTTGCCTTTAGTCGATGTGTAAGTATTATTCCAATTCGTCCTCCGCTGATGATCCAAAATTTATTTTGCCTGTTTTTTGGTTCCGCACTTTTAAAAATCTTCTTTCATTAAAATTCAATTTATGGTGTTGCAATTCATTGCATATTTTTCTCGTTGAGCGTCTCTTTGATTTATTAATTTAATTTGAGTTTTGAAATTTTTTACTGCGTGAATTTTTTCCTTATTTTTTTTTCAAAGATGAATTTTCTGTTTTTTTTTATAAATTTTTCCAACAAATTTTTTATTAACTTCGTTCGGTGTCTTTTAGATTTATTAATTTTGAAATCTTTTTTTTATTACGTGAACTTAACTTGATTTATAAATCTATATTTGAGTTTTGAAACTTTTTCACTATGTGAGCTTAGAAATGTTTCCTTCAACTAATTTAAACTTTAAAAAATGTTCCTTTACACTACGTGTAAATTTCGCGGTTGGGCGCCAGAAAGTGGTTTACCCCGTTTCGTGGTTCAAATCAAACTCAATCTTTATTATTATTTCAAGTGTCTCTTCCACATTGTTGGCAGGTGCCTTTCTTATTCTAATCCTCTAAAATTAGTTCTCTTATTCTAATAATTATTATCTTATTCTAATTCTTATTCTCTAGCTGACAGCTGCAAGCTGTCCCTACAAAATTCAACAACGCGAATGCATTGCAGAGAGCGTGGGTAGACACATTTTAGTCATATTAGCCTGAACAGTTGAAAAAGATGTGTGGGAAAGCGAGTTGAAGTTATATAGAATTTAAAACGCATCTTCTAAGATGCATTGTTTATTCAGGTGGCCGAATAATTCTTTGGAATTTTGTTCTGAACTGTAAAAACAAAAGTATCAGCTTTACTGCTGTTGCTGTGGTTAACTACTCCCCCCTTAAAGAAATGTCGTCCTCGACTTTTTTAGATTTTCGCTGAAAGGTTTTAATTGCGTCTCTTACGCTTACGGCTTCTTGATTTTTTTGCCTTCGAGATATAATTTTGAAAATTACCACAATGAGTGCAATGATAACTATTGCTGAGAAGAGCAGATTATAGATGGAAACATGTAATGCCATTTTTTTATTAAGAGATTCTATATGGATTAGATTTTTGAAATGCAGTTCTTGAAGAGCGGTCAAAGGAAGATTTGTTATATATTCTGTTACGTTAACCCTATGTGCCAATGGGGTCTCTGGGTTAACGAAAATCTGTTGCTCCCTATTTCTAAAAAGTGTTTTATTAATTGTAACGAATCCTTCGAATGTTACAAGGTAAGTACCATTAAAATGGGTGGGTCGTTTTTTTGGGAATTTGTATGCTTGCTATCGCGTTGTTTATAATGAGGACACCTTCACTAACTAATGATATGGGCTTTAAGTGTGCAGTTATTTCTGAACAATTTGCTTCATACGTATTTAAAAGATTTTTAAGGCAGTTATTACCGGGTTCTTTAAGCTCCTCACAAAAAATAGTGGTACTCTGTTTATTACAGTTTTTCAGTATTTTATAATTATTTTGACATTTGGCAACTAAATCAGATTCAAAACTTATTATTCTATTGTTATGGGAAACGGGATAAATTGAAGTTGCATGACAGAGGTATTTAATCATAGGAAATCCAACATAAAAGATAATGACATTGTTTTTTTGAATCATCTTAAATTTACTATTAATTAATATATCATTAATGCTTACACTAAAGTTTTCAGTATTAAATATAAAATCTAATTCACTATTATCTAAAATTACTGGGTTTATGACATTTGCCTTGGCTGGTGCTGTTGGAAGTGCTGTAGTCTCTAAATCTTCTATTATTGCTTTTGTTCTGCTACTTACTACTTGAAAAATATTAAGTGCTCTACTCTCAGAAAATTTGGTAGTTGTTGTTAGTTTGTTCACTGCGTCCGTTAGTTGTTTATCTGGTCTTGTAATTTTGTATTTATTACTATTTGGTCATCGTTATTCTGTAATATTATCTCCGTTCTAGTCCTAAGTCGTCGAAGTCGGGGGTGCCAGCAATAACCTTTAGTGCCGTGCCCAAAAAGTTACGGCTGCGCGAGTGTCGGTGATGAATTGTGATTGTATTTAAAAGTCGGTCTATTTGTTCCAAGTCAACTTCCAAAAGTTTCTTTAACGAAATTTGTGGGATATGTGTCAATAAATTTGCTGTCTCTTGTTGTAATTGTCTATATTTCGTTAAGTTAGTTAAGTGTGCGAAAGGAGTGTAGTCGTCAAAAATTGCCACACGACCTCCGGTAACAGGAATGTATTTTGATGTTGAGTAATTTATAATCTCGCCAAGCACTCCTGACATAAGCAAAATGCTGAAAAATGGAATTAAAAAAAAAAAAATACTTTTTCTTGAAGGAAGGAGAAGGGGACGGGGAAAAGAACTTTTTTATTTTTATTATAATTTTTTCTTTTTTTTTACAGTAAATAATTTTTATGAACCTTTCTACTATCTATTAAGACCGCTGATCCCAAATCCTTCTGCACCTTCCTCTCTACAAATACCTTATCGAACTTATTACCTAATCTCTTATTTCTTCTTACAAATACTACTACACCCTCTTCAAAATTTCGTTTTTTCGCTGCAGTACGCTTTAATAGCTTCCCCTGCGCTGTTTTTAGTTTACCTTTAACTTTATTTAATCTCGCGCAATCAAAATCGTTTATTATGTCAATGGGCTTCGCACCCGTGACCGAGTGATATGTTTCATTATATTTTAGTGTGGCTACCATAATCAAATCGATTGTATCCACAATCCCCTGTTGAACCCTGACGCAGCGCGCAATTTCCATTAAGGTCGAGTGGAACCGTTCAACTCGCCCGTTGCTCTTGCTATGAAGAGGTGGCACGAAAAACTGCTCAACATCAAAGTGATTTTCTAATAAGCTCTGAATAGCGTTTGCTTGAAAGGCTTTCTAGTTATCTGAAACTATTAATTTTGTTTTTTTGAATCTACTTAGAATTTGAAAAAGGGAATTTTTAATATCAATGAGAATTCTTGATGCAATTGGGATTACCGTAGCAAACTTTGAAAACTTATCAATGCAAGTCAAGAAATGTTGCTTATTAGTGGAGAAAATATCGATATGTAACATTTGTTCGGGATTCTCATGAATGGGAGTCTCTCCAATGATATTTTCAGCGGGTCTTCTGTTGTATTTATGTTCCCTGCAGGTTTTGCAGTTTTTAACAACAGAATTCAGCAGTTTTTTCATATTCGGGAAATAATAGCTTTCCAGCAATTGCTTGAAATTTTCGTTAACCGACCTATGTGCTCGGTTGTGTTCACGATTTACTGCCTCAATTTGGTCATTCGGATTCGTAAGATCGATGACAATTTTGTTCGTATGAACAAACTTAACAGATGGAAATGTCTCCCCGACACGATGCTGTATTTTTGCAAGTGTAGGGAGGTCACAATAAATTGCGTTTACCACCTTAGGGCTGATGCTCGTTTTCAGAGCTGTAAATAGGTATTCTATATTATTAAATTCGACTGTATGTCGAACGTATCTTTGGAAAAAAAATTTTGTACTTTTGCAATTTGAGGTTCCCTCAGTCAGTATAATCTGATTCCTAAACTGATTCACAGGGAAATTTATTGCCTTTATTATATTAGAGGAAGATTCCTCACTATGTGCTGTATTTTGCATAGATTCGTTGTCCGTTATATTATTTAGGAACTGCCGCGACAATGCGTCGGCAACAACGTTTTCCTTCCCAGGCTTGTAACAGAATGTTTGGGAAAACTCCTCCACAAAGGTTCTTCATCTCTTCATCTTTGAGTTCGAACTCTTGTCCCCTATGGAGAAAGTCAAAGGCTGGTGGTCTGTAAAGATTTTTATATCCTTCACTCCATACAGATAATTTCTCAATGCCTTCAACGACCAAACAATGGCCAAAAGCTCCCGTTCATTTGTGGCGTAATTCTCCTCCGTCCTGCTCAAAGTTCTGGAAATCATAGTTATCGGGGGACCGTTCTGAGACAGGACGGCTCCCAATGCATGACTTGAAGCATCTGTTGTTAATTCAAAAGGTTTTCCGAAATCAGGATAAAGCAACAGAACATCTTCAGAGGCAAGAATCTGTTTAATTTTCTCAAATGCATTCATTGCCTCCTCATCCAAATGAATCTGGATATTCTTGGACTTATTTGCTCCAATGTGGTCGTTTTCACCACGCAAATACCTAGTGAGGGGCTTGGCTATTGCTGCATAATCCCTTACGAATTTTATGTAATATCCCGACATCCCAAGGAATGACCTTAAAGCTCTAAGGGTTGTAGGGATCTTATAGCCCACGATATCTTTTACTCCACACCATTACGCGATATTATAAACCACAAGAACTCTACTTTCTTCTTAAAAAATTTCGATTTCTCGACCGAAACTCGCATGGGCCAAATCACCAAGTATTGTATTTATATGGTTTAAATGTGTTCCCTCATCAGGAGAAAATATTATGATGTCATCGATGTACACGTGACAAAACTTCCCTATATATGATCTGAGAATGTCGTCATTCGCCCTTTGAAATATACACGGGGCGTTTTTAAGGCAAAAGGTAAACGACAAAACTCATATTTGCCAGCAATATCTGATGAAAACCCGACTTTAAATCGAGTATCGAAAAATACATTGAATTTCCCAAATTACTCAAGATAACTGAAGTTTCGGGTATTGGATATTTGTCGGCGATGGTCTTATCATTAATTTTTCTAAAATCAACCACCATCCGAAGCTTGGGGTTACCGCTTTTATCCAAACCTTTCTTGTTTACCACATGTATCGGTGAATTATAGGGTGAGCAGGAAGGTCTCACGATACCATTCGCCAACAGGGACTCTATTTCCTTATTAACAAAGCTTGCCGCTGACATTGGGTATGGATAGGTCTTTGTATAAATAGGTTCATCAGTGGTTGTTCTAATTCTTGCAACCACGATTGTATTATATGGGAGTGCCTTATTTGTTCTGCAAACGCGCAGTGATTATTTTCAATTATTTGTATGAATTCCGCCCTCACGGTTTGTGGAACGGTGGCAAAGTCAACCTCAAAATTATTCACTTCTTCTGTACCGAAATACTGCAATTCCTCGTTACCACCTCTATAACGCAAAACATCACTCCTTATGATTATTTCCGCGTCAATTTCCTTCAGAAAGTCGTACCCCACAATAGCATCAAAAGTTTTCAATCCCGAAAGGACAAAAAATGTGTCTACGTGACCAAAGAGTGAAATCTGACATTTTTCCACAACATCAGTTTCTCCGTTTATCGTTTTTACTCTAAATGCTTTATCGAGCTTAGTTACATTCTTAAGGCTATTTAGTTTTTTTTACATAATTTTTTGAAGTACCGGTGTCTATCAAAATTTTAAGCCTCTGGCCATTGTTCAAAGTTTTAGCGATATATGGCAGAAGCGATCCTACCCTAAAAAATTAATTTCCTCCGGTATTGGGTCCTCATTTATGTTGTTAAACCTGGATATCTTGGGAGCCATTCTTCTAGTGGACTCTAATGGTCTTTTAATGGCTTGGGGCTGCTGCTTCCTTTGGAAGCTTTGCCTCGCACTCCTGAAGCTCCTATCTACTTCCATAGGCTCTAGGGTGCGATCCTGCCTCCCATTTGGATTGATATTTTCAAACACCTGTCCGCGCTGAGGTGTAGTAGCAGTTACGTTCTGCTGTTGTATGGGTGGGCGGGATATCCTTTCATAATGAGGGGTGGAAGTGGGAGACGGGTTTTGTCTAGAGTTGTTGTAAAAAGTGTTGGCGAAATTATATCTAACTTGGTTTGATTCTAGCTCCTGCGCCAAGACAAGGGCTGAGGGCATATCCTCTGGTTTACAGGAGAATAAAATAGCACACATAGGGCGTCTTAGCCCTGATATAAACACTCTTAAGGCATTATGCCTGTATTTGGCATTCAGTGAATCTATGAGTTGCTGATTGCCCTCGTTTGTCATGATGACTTCGTCATAAAAGTTTGTAATTGTCTTTGAACCCTGTTTAGGGTTGAAAGTTCTTGTTCCAGCGTGAAGAGGAAACGTTTATCGGCATAGGCGAAGTCCAGTCTGGATAGGATCGCCTGATCGCCTGAAAGTTCAGTATTGTATTGTATGAACTTAACAGGGTATCGGCATTGCCGGTTATTTTATTTCGTATAATGGCTACCACCTGGTAATATTTGGAACTACCCTTATACTTCTCGTATAATTTGTGGGCCGTTACCGCTTGGCGCCAAGAAACGTATTTAGGCGATTGCCCACTAAATTCTGGTATGGACTTCGCAACATCGAGTGTTTTCTTACATTCTACATTATCCAGAATTTCGATCTCTTTATACACCTCTACCGCTGATGATATTTCTAAGATGTCTAGTCTTCGCGTCAGGCTATCAATGTTCGCCTGAAACTGTTGGGTGCTATATTCCATTGCATGTGCAATAGCTGTTTAGATCAAAGTCTGAATCGTGGCTTGGTCCATTGTCTTTGTACTGTAGTCCGTCTGCAAGCTGAGGTTAATCAAGCTGTCAATAATATCTAATTCCCTCACCTCTTGAATATACATATAAAGTTAACTATTGGTAAATATTATTATTATTTTTCTCTTTCTTTTTTACTGTTAACAATCACTTTTATTTATTCTTTTTTTCTTTATAAAGTACAAGTATGCGTAAAAATAAAAGAACTTTATTACATTATTCCCAAGCTGGCCGACATTTTCATATTATTCCACTTCGTCCTCCGCTGATGATCTCAAATTTCTTTTGCCTGTAGTCGACCTGTAAGTGTTATTCCACTTCGTCCTCCGCTGATAATCCAAAATTTATTTTGCCTTTAGTCGATGTGTAAGTATTATTCCACTTCGTCCTCCGCTGATGATCCAAAATTTATTTTGTCTGTTTTTTAGGTTCCGCACTTTTACAAATCTTCATTCATTAAAATTCAATTTATGGTGTTGCAATTCATTGCATATTTTTTCTCGTTGAGCGTCTCTTTGATTTATTAATTTAATTTGAGTTTTGAAATTTTTTACTGCGTGAATTTTTTCCTTATTTTTTTTTTCAAAGATGATTTTTCTGTTTTTTTTATAAATTTTTCCAACAAATTTTTTATTAACTTCGTTCAGTGTCTTTTTGATTTATTAATTTAAATTTTAGTTTTGAAATTTTTTATTACGTGAACTTAACTTGATTTATAAATCTATATTTTAGTTTTGAAACTTTTTCACTATGTGAACTTAGAAATGTTTCCTTCAACTAATTTAAACTTTAAAAAATGTTCCTTTACACTACGTGTAAATTTCGCGGTTGGGCGCCAGAAAGTGGTTTACCCCGTTTCGTGGTTCAAATCAAACTCAATCTTTATTATTATTTCAAGTGTCTCTTCCACATTGTTGGCAGGTGCCTTTCTTATTCTAATTCTCTTAAATTAGTTCTCTTATTCTAATAATTTTTATCTTATTCTAATTCTTATTCTCTAGCTGACAGCTGCAAGCTGTCCCTACAAAATTCAACAACGCGAATGCAATGCAGAAAGCGTGGGTAGACTCATTTTAGTCATATTACACTTAGCCTGAACAGTTGAAAAAATGTGTGGGAAAGCGAGTTGGAGTTACATAGAATTTAAAGCGCATTTTCTAAGATGCATTGTTTATTCAGGTGGCCGAATAATTCTTTGGAATTTTGTTCTGAATTGTAAAAACAAAAGTATCAGCTTAACTGCTCTTGCTTTGGCTAACGACTCCCCTCCCTTCAAGAAAAGTCGTCCTCGACTTTTTCAGGTTTTTGCTGAAAGGTTTTAATTGCGTCTCTTACGCTTACGGCTTCTTGATTTTTTTGCCTTCGAGATATAATTTTGAAAATTACCACAATGAGTGCAATGATAACTGCTGCTGAGAGGAGCAGATTATAGATGGAAACATGCAATGCCATTTTTTTATTAAGAGATTCTGTATGGATTAGATTTTTGAAATGCAGTTCTTGAAGAGCGGGCAAAGGAAGATTTGTTATATATTCTGTTACGTTAACCCTATGTACCAATGGGGTCTCTTGGTTAACGAAAATCTGTTGCTCCCTATTTCTAAAAAGTGTTTTATTAATTGTAACGAATTCTTCGAATGTTACAAGGTAAGTACCATTAATATGGGTGGGTCGTTTGTTGGGAATTTGTATGCTTGCTATCGCGTTGTTTATAATGAGGACACCTTCACTAACTAATGATATGGGCTTTAAGTGTGCAGTTATTTCTGAACAATTTGCTTCATACGTATTTAAAAGATTTTTAAGGCAGTTATTACCGGGTTCTTTAAGCTCCTCACAAAAAATAGTGGTACTCTGTTTATTACAGTTTTGCAGTATTTTATAATTATTTTGACATTTGGCAACTAAATCAGATTTAAAACTTATTATTCTATTGTTATGGGAAACGGGATAAATTGAAGTTGCATGACAGAGGTATTTAATCATAGGAAATCCAACATAAAAGATAATGACATTGTTTTTTTTGAATTATCTTAAATTTACTATTAATTAATATATCATTAATGCTTACACTAAAGTTTTCAGTATTAAATATAAAAACTAATTCACTATTATCTAAAATTACTGGGTTTATGACATTTGCCTTGGCTAGTGCTATTGAAAGTGCTGTAGTCTCTAAATCTTCTATTATTGCTTTTGTTCTGCTACTTACTACTTGAAAAATATTAAGTGCTTTACTCTCAGAAAATTTGGTAGTTGTTGTTAGTTTGTAAACTGTGTCCGTTAGTTTGTTTATCTGGTCTTGTAATTTTGTATTTATTACTATTTGGTCATCGTTATTCTGTAATATTATCTCCGTTCTAGTCCTAAGTTCGTTAAAGTCGTCGAAGTCGGGGGTGCCAGCAATAACCTTTAGTGCCGTGCCCAAAAAGTTAAGGCTGCGCGAGTGTCGGTGATGAATTGTGATTGTATTTAAAAGTCGGTCTATTTGTTCCAAGTCAACTTCCAAAAGTTTCTTTAACGAAATTTGTGGGATATGTGTCAGTAGGTCTGCTGTCTCTTGTTGTAATTGTCTATATTTCGTTAAGTTAGTTAAGTGTGCGAAAGGAGTGTAGTCGTCAAAAATTGCCACACGACCTCCGGTAACAGGAATGTATTTTGATGTTGAGTAATTTATAATCTCGCCAAGCACTCCTGAGATAAGCAAAATGCTGAAAAATGGAATTAAAAAAAAATTACTTTTTCTTGAAGGAAGGAGAAGGGGACGGGGAAAAGAACTTTTTTATTTTTATTATTATTTTTTCTTTTTTTTTTAAAGTAAATTATATTTATGAACCTTTCTACTATCTATTAAGACCGCTGTTCCCAAATCCTTCTGCACCTTCCTCTCTACAAATACCTTATCGAACTTATTACCTAATCTCTTATTTCTTCTTACAAATACTACTACACCCTCTTCAAAATTTCGTTTTTTCGCTGCAGTACGCTTAATAGCTTCCCCTGCGCTGTTTTTAGTTTACCTTCAACTTTATTTAATCTCTCGCAATCAAAATCGTTTATTATGTCAATGGGCTTCGCACCCGTGACCGAGTGATATGTTTCATTATATTTTAGTGTGGCTACCATAATCAAATCGATTGTATCCACAATCCCCTGTTGAACCCTGACGCACCACGCAATTTCCATTAAGGTTGAGTGGAACCTTGCCCATTGCTCTTGCTATGAAGAGGTGGCACGAAAAACTGCTCAACATCAAAGTGATTTTCTAATAAGCTCTGAATAGCGTTTGCTTGAAAGGCTTTCTAGTTATCTGAAACTATTAATTTTGTTTTTTGAATCTACTTAGAATTTCAAAGAGGGCATTTTTAATATCAATGAGATTTCTTGATACAATTGGGATTACCGTAGCAAACTTTGAAAACCTATCAATGCAAGTCAAGAAATGTTGCTTATTAGTGGAGAAAATATCGATATGTAACATTTGTTCGGGATACCATGCCATTATTAATATTTTCAGCGGGTCTTCTGTTGTATTTATTTTCCCTGCAGGTTTTGCAGTTTTTAACAACAGAATTCAGCAGTTTTTTCATATTCGGGAAATAATAGCTTTCCAGCAATTGCTTGAAATTTTCGTTAACCGACCTATGTGCTCGGTTGTGTTCACGATTTACTGCCTCAATTTGGTCATTCGGATTCGTAAGATCGATGACAATTTTGTTCGTATGAACAAACTTAACAGATGGAAATGTCTCCCCGACACGATGCTGCATTTTTGCAAGTGTAGGGAGGTCACAATAAATTGCGTTTACCACCTTAGGGCTGATGCTCGTTTTCAGAGCTGTAAATAGGTATTCTATATTATTAAATTCGACTGTATGTCGACCGTATCTTTGGAAAAAAAATTTTGTACTTTTGCAATTTGAGGTTCCCTCAGTCAGTATAATCTGATTCCTAAACTGATTCACAGGGAAATTTATTGCCTTTATTATATTAGGGGAAGATTCCTCACTATTTGCTGTATTTTGCATAGATTCGTTGTCCGTTATATTATTTAGGAACTGCCGCGACAATGCGTCGGCAACAACGTTTTCCTTCCCAGGCTTGTAACAGAATGTTTGGGAAAACTCCTCCACAAAGGCTCTTCATCTCTTCATCTTTGAGTTCGAACTCTTGTCCCATATGGAGAAAGTCAAAGGCTGGTGGTCTGTAAAGATTTTTATATCCTTCACTCCATACAGATAATTTCTCAATGCCTTCAATGACCAAACAATGGCCAAAAGCTCCCGTTCATTTGTGGCGTAATTCTCCTCCGTCCTGCTCAAAGTTCTGGAAATCATAGTTATTGGGGGACCGTTCTGAGACAGGACGGCTCCCAATGCATGACTTGAAGCATCTGTTGTTAATTCAAAAGGTTTTCCGAAATCAGGATAAAGCAACAGAACATCTTCAGAGGCAAGAATCTGTTTAATTTTCTCAAATGCATTCACTGCCTCCTCATCCAAATGAATCTGGATATTCTTGGACTTATTTGCTCCAATGTGGTCGTTTTCACCACGCAAATACCTAGTGAGGGGCTTGGCTATTGCTGCATAATTCCTTACGAATTTTATGTAATATCCCGACAACCCAAGGAATGACCTTAAAGCTCTAAGGGTTGTAGGGATCTTTTAGCCCACGATATCTTTTACTTTCTCTGGTGAAGTCTCCACACCATTACGCGATACTATAAACCCCAAGAACTCTACTTTCTTCTTAAAAAATTTCGATTTCTCAACCGAAACTCGCATGGGCCAAATCACCAAGTATTGTATTTATATGGTTTAAATGTGTTCCCTCATCAGGAGAAAATATTATGATGTCATCGATGTACACGTGACTAAACTTCCCTATATATGATCTGAGAATGTCGTCATTCGCCCTTTGAAATATACACGGGGGGTTTTTAAGGCCAAAAGGCAAACGACAAAACTCATATTTGCCATTATTAATATTGAAAGCGGTGTTTTGGCGGTCCTTTTCCGCCAGCAATATCTGATGAAAACCCGACTTTAAATCGAGTATCGAAAAATACATTGAATTTCCGAAATTACTCAAGATAACTGAAGTTTCGGGTATTGGATATTTGTCGGCGATGGTCTTATCATTAATTTTTCTAAAATCAACCACCATCCGAAGCTTGGGGTTACCGCTTTTATCCAATCCTTTCTTTTTTACCACATGTATCGGTGAATTATAGGGTGAGCAGGAAGGTCTCACGATACCATCCGCCAACAGGGACTCTATTTCCTTATTAACAAAGCTTGCCGCTGGCATTGGGTATGGATAGGTCTTTGTATAAATAGGTTCATCAGTGGTTGTTCTAATTCTTGCAACCACGTTTGTATTATATGGGAGTGCCTTATTTGGTTCTGCAAATGCGCAGTAATTATTTTCAATTATTTGTATGAATTCCGCCCTCACGGTTTGTGGAACGGTGGCAAAGTCAACCTCAAAGTTATTCACTTCTTCTGTACCGAAATACTGCAATTCCTCGTTACCACCTCTATAACGCAAAACATCACTCCTTATGATTATTTCCGCGTCAATTTCCTTCAGAAAGTCGTACCCCACAATAGCATCAAAAGTTGTCAATCCCGAAAGGACAAAAAATGTGTCTACGTGACCAAAGAGTGAAATCTGACATTTTTCCACAACATCAGTTTCTCCGTTTATCGTTTTTACTCTAAATGCTTTATCGAGCTTAGTTACATTCTTAAGGCTATTTAGTTTTTTTACATAATTTTTTGAAGTACCGGTGTCTATCAAAATTTTAAGCGAACCTACCCTAAAAAATTAATTTCCTCCGGTATTGGGTCCTCATTTATGTTGTTAAACCTGGATATCTTGGGAGCCATTCTTCTAGTGGACTCTAATGGTCTTTTAATGGCTTGGGGCTGCTGCTTCCTTTGGAAGCTTTGCCTCGCACTCCTGAAGCTCCTATCTACTTCCATAGGCCCTAGGGTGCGTTCCTGCCTCCCATTTGGATTGATATTTTCAAACACCTGTCCGCGCTGAGGTGTAGTAGCAGTTACGTTCTGCTGTTGTATGGGTGGGCGGGATATCCTTTGATAATGAGGGGTGGAAGTGGGAGACGGGTTTTGTCTAGAGTTGTTGTAAAAAGTGTTGGCGAAATTATATCTAACTTGGTGTGATTTTAACTCCTGCGCCAAGACAAGGGCTGAGGGCATATCCTCTGGTTTACAGAAGAATAAATTATAACACATAGGGCGTCTTAGCCCTGATATAAACACTCTTAAGGCATTATGCCTGTATTTGGCATTCAGTGAATCTATGAGTTGCTGATTGCCCTTGTTGGTCATGATGACCTTATTTGTGATGAGGGTTAATTTTCTTTCGACTTCGTCATAAAAGTTTGTAATTGTCTTTGAACCCTGTTTAGGGTTGAAAGTTCTTGTTCCAGCGTGAAGAGGGAACGTTTATCGGCATAGGCGAAGTCCAGTCTGGATAGGATCGCCTGATCGCCTGAAAGTTCAGTATTGTATTGTATGAACTTAACAGGGTATCGGCATTGCCGCTTATTTTATTTCGTATAATGGCCACCGCCTGGTAATATTTGGAACTACCCTTATACTTCTCGTATAATTTGTGGGCCGTTACCGCATGGCGCCAAGAAACGTATTTAGGCGATTGCCCACTAAATTCTGGTATGGACTTCGCAACATCGAGTGTTTCCTTACACTCTACATTATCCAGAATTTCGATCTCTTTATACACCTCTACCGCTGATGGTATTTCTAAGATGTTTAGTCTTCGCGTCAGGCTATCAATGTTGTTGGGTGCTATATTCCATTGCATGTGCAATAGCTGTTTGGATCAAAGTCTGAATCGTGGCTTGGTCCATTGTCTTAGTACTGTAGTCCGTCTGCAAACTGAGGTTAGTCAAGCTGTCAATAATATCTCCTAATTCCCTCACCTCTTGAATATTCATATAAAGTTAACTATTGGTAAATATTATTATTATTTTTCTCTTTCTTTTTTACTGTTAACAATCACTTTTATTCTTCTTTTTTCCCTTTATAAAGTACAAGTATGCGTAAAAATAAAAGAACTTTCTTACATTATTCCCAAGCTGACCGACAATTTCATATTATTCCACTTCGTCCTCCGCTGATGATCTCAAATTTCTTTTGCCTGTAGTCGATCTGTAAGTGTTATTCCACTTCGTCCTCCGCTGATAATCCAAAATTTATTTTGCCTTTAGTCGATGTGTAAGTGTTATTCCACTTCGTCCTCCGCTGATGATCCAAAATTTATTTTGCCTGTTTTTTGGTTCCGCACTTTTACAAATCTTCATTCATTAAACTTCAATTTATGGTGTTGCAATTCATTGCATATTTTTTCTCGTTGAGCGTGTCTTTGATTTATTAATTTAATTTGAGTTTTGAAATTTTTTACTGCTTGAATTTTTTCCTTATTTTTTTTTCAAAGATGATTTTTTTGTTTTTTTATAAATTTTTCCAACAAATTTTTTATTAACTTCGTTCAGTGTCTTTTTGATTTATTAATTTAAATTTTAGTTTTGAAATTTTTTATTACGTGAACTTAACTTGATTTATAAATCTATAGTTTAGTTTTGAAACTTTTTCACTATGTGAACTTAGAAATGTTTCCTTCAACTAATTTAAACTTTAAAAAATGTTCCTTTACACTACGTGTAAATTTCGCGGTTGGGCGCCAGAAAGTAATTTACCCCGTTTCGTGGTTCAAATCAAACTCAATCTTTATTATTATTTCAAGTGTCTCTTACACATTGTTGGCAGGTGCCTTTCTTATTCTAATTCTCTTAAATTAGTTCTCTTATTCTAATAATTATTATCTTATTCTCTAGCTGACAGCTGCAAGCTGTCCCTACAAAATTCAATAACGCGAATGCACCGCGGAAAGCATGGGTAGACTCATTTTAGTCATATTACACTTAGCCTGAACAGTTGAAAAAAATGTGTGGGAAAGCGAGTTGGAGTTATGTAGAATTTAAAGCGCATCTTCTAAGATGCATTGTTTATTTTGTTTCTTCAGGTGGCCGAATAATTCTTTGGAATTTTGTTCTGAACTGTAAAAACAAAAGTATTAGCTTAACTGCTGTTGCTGGGGTTAACTACTCCCCCCCCCCTTAAAGAAAAGTAGTCCTCGACTTTTTTAGGTTTTTGTTGAAAGGTTTTAATTGCGTCTCTTAAGCTTACGGCTTCTTGATTTTTTTTCCTTCGAGATATAATTTTGAAAATTACCACAATGAGTGCAATGATAACTGCTGCTGAGAAGAGCATTTTATAGATCGAAACATGCAATGCCATTTTTTTATTAAGAGATTCTGTATGGATTAGATTTTTGAAATGCAGTTCTTGAAGAGCGGGCAAAGGAAGATATGTTATATATTCTGTTACGTTAACCCTATGTACCAATGGGGTCTCTTGGTTAACGAAAATCTGTTGCTCCCTATTTCTAAAAAGTGTTTTATTAATTGTAACGAATTCTTCGAATGTTACAAGGTAAGTACCATTAATATGGGTGGGTCGTTTGTTGGAAATTTGTATGCTTGCTATCGCGTTGTTTATAATGAGGACACCTTCACTAACTAATGATATGGGCTTTAAGTGTGCAGTTATTTCTGAACAATTTGCTTCATACGTATTTAAAAGATTTTTAAGGCAGTTATTACCGGGTTCTTTAATCTCCTCACAAAAAATAGTGGTTTTTCAGTATTTTATAATTATTTTGACATTTGGCAACTAAATCAGATTTAAAACTTATTATTCTATTGCTATGGGAAACGGGATAAATTGAAGTTGCATTACAGAGGTATTTAATCATAGGAAATCCAACATAAAAGATAATGACATTGTTGTTTTGAATTATCTTAAATTTACTATTAATTAATATATCATTAATGCTTACACTAAAGTTTTCAGTATTATATATAAAATCTAATTCACTATTATCTAAAATTACTGGGTTTATGACATTTGCCTTGGCTAGTGCTATTGAAAGTGCTGTAGTCTCTAAATCTTCTATTATTGCTTTTGTTCTGCCACTTACTACTTGAAAAATATTAAGTGCTTTACTCTCAGAAAATTTGGTAGTTGTTGTTAGTTTGTAAACTGTGTCCGTTAGTTTGTTTATCTGGTCTTGTAATTTTGTATTTATTACTATTTGGTCATCGCTATTCTGTAATATTATCTCCGTTCTAGTCCTAAGTTCGTTAAAGTCGTCGAAGTCGGGGGTGCCAGCAATAACCTTTAGTGCGGTGCCCAAAAAGTTAAGTCTGCGCGAGTGTCGGTGATGAATTGTGATTGTATTTAAAAGTCGGTCATTTGTTCCAAGTCAACTTCCAAAAGTTTCTTTAACGAAATTTGTGGGATATGTGTCAGTAATTTGCTGTCTCTTGTTGTAATTGTCTATATTTCGTTAAGTTAGTTAAGTGTGCGAAAGGAGTGTAGTCGTCAAAAATTGCCACACGAACTCCGGTAACAGGAATGTATTTTGATGTTGAGTAATTTATAATCTCGCGAAGCACTCCTGACATAAGCAAAATGCTGAAAAATGGAATTAAAAAAAAAATACTTTTTCTTGAAGGAAGGAGAAGGGGACGGGGAAAAGAACTTTTTTATTTTTATTATTATTTTTTCTTTTTTTTTTTAAAGTAAATTATATTTATGAACCTTTCTACTATCTATTAAGACCGCTGTTCCCAAATCCTTCTGCACCTTCCTCTCTACAAATACCTTATCGAACTTATTACCTAATCTCTTATTTCTTCTTACAAATACTACTACACCCTCTTCAAAATTTCGTTTTTTCGCTGCAGTACGCTTTAATAGCTTCCCCTGCGCTGTTTTTAGTTTACCTTTAACTTTATTTAATCTCGCGCAATCAAAATCGTTTATTATGTCAATGGGCTTCGCACCCGCGACCGAGTGATATGTTTCATTATATTTTAGTGTGGCTACCATAATCAAATCGATTGTATCCACAATCCCCTGTTGAACCCTGACGCAGCACGCAATTTCCATTAAGGTTGAGTGGAACCTTGCCCGTTGCTCTTGCTATGAAGAGGTGGCACGAAAAACTGCTCAGTATCAAAGTGATTTTCAAATAAGCTCTGAATAGCGTTTGCTTGAAAGGCTTTCTCGTTATCTGAAACTCTAAATTTTGTTTTTTTGAATCTACTTAGAATTTCAAAAAGGGCATTTTTAATATAATATCAATGAGATTTCTTGATGCAATTGGGATTACCGTAGCAAACTTTGAAAACTTATCAATGCAAGTCAAGAAATGTAACATTTGTTCGGGATACTCGGGAATGGGAGTCTCTCCAATGATATTTTCAGCGGGTCTTCTGTTGTATTTATTTTCCCTGCAGGTTTTGCAGTTTTTAACAACAGAATTCAGCAGTTTTTTCATATTCGGGAAATAGTAGCTTTCCAGCAATTGCTTGAAATTTTCGTTAACCGACCTATGTGCTCGGTTGTGTTCACGATTTACTGCCTCAATTTGGTCATTCGGATTCGTAAGATCGATGACAGTTTTGTTCGTATGAACAAACTTAACAGATGTCTCCCCGACACGATGCTGCATTTTTGCAAGTGTAGGGAGGTCACAATAAATTGCGTTTACCACCTTAGGGCTGATGCTCCTTTTCAGAGCTGTAAATAGGTATTCTATATTATTAAATTCGACTGTATGTCGAACGTATCTTTGGAAAAAAAATTTTGTACTTTTGCAATTTGAGGTTCCCTCAGTCAGTATAATCTGATTCCTAAACTGATTCACAGGGAAATTTATTGCCTTTATTATATTAGAGGAAGATTCCTCACTATTTGCTGTATTTTGCATAGATTCGTTGTCCGTTATATTATTTAGGAACTGCCGCGACAATGCGTCGGCAACAACGTTTTCCTTCCCAGGCTTGTAACAGAATGTTTGGGAAAACTCCTCCACAAAGGCTCTTCATCTCTTCATCTTTGAGTTCGAACTCTTGTCCCATATGGAGAAAGTCAAAGGCTGGTGGTCTGTAAAGATTTTTATATCCTTCACTCCATACAGATAATTTCTCAATGCCTTCAATGACCAAACAATGGCCAAAAGCTCCCGTTCATTTGTGGCGTAATTCTCCTCCGTCCTGCTCAAAGTTCTAGAAATCATAGTTATCGGGGGACCGTTCTGAGACAGGACGGCTCCCAATGCATGACTTGAAGCGTCTGTTGTTAATTCAAAAGGTTTTCCAAAATCAGGATAAAGCAACAGAACATCCTCAGAGGCAAGAATCTGTTTAATTTTCTCAAATGCATTCACTGCCTCCTCATCCAAATGAATCTGGATATTCTTGGACTTATTTGCTCCAATGTGGCCGTTTTCACCACGCAAATACCTAGTGAGGGGCTTGGCTATTGCTGCATAATCCCTTACGAATTTGATATAATATCCCGAGAAGCCAAGGTATGACTTTAAAGCTCTAAGGGTTGTAGGGATCTTATAGCCCACGATATCTTTTACTTTCTCTGGTGAAGTCTCCACACCATTACGCGATACTATAAACCCCATGAACTCTACTTTCTTAAAAAATTTCGATTTCTCAACCGAAACTCGCATGGGCCAAATCACCAAGTATTGTATTTATATGGTTTAAATGTGTTCCCTCATCAGGAGAAAATATTATGATGTCATCGATGTAGACGTGACTAAACTTCCCTATATATGATCTGAGAATGTCGTCATTCGCCCTTTGAAATATACACGGGGCGTTTTAAGGCCAAAAGGCAAACGACAAAACTCATATTTGCCATTATTAATATTGAAAGCGGTTTTTGGCGGTCCTTTTCCGCCAGCAATATCTGATGAAAACCCGACTTTAACTCGAGTGTCGAAAAATACATTGAATTTCCCAAATTACTCAAGATAACTGAAGTTTCGGGTATTGGATATTTGTCGGCGATGGTCTTATCATTAATTTTTCTAATATCAACCACCATCCGAAGCTTGGGGTTACCGCTTTTATCCAATCCTTTTCTTTTTTACCACATGTATCGGTGAATTATAGGGTGAGCAGGAAGGTCTCACGATACCATCCGCCAACAGGGACCCTATTTCCTTATTAACAAAGCTTGCCGCTGACATTGGGTATGGAAAGGTCTTTGTATAAATAGGTTCATCAGTGGTTGTTCTAATTCTTGCAACCACGTTTGTATTATATGGGAGTGCCTTATTTGGTTCTGAAAATGCGCAGTGATTATTTTCAATTATTTGTATGAATTCCGCCCTCACGGTTCGTGGAACGGTGGCAGAGTCAACCTCAAAATTATTCACTTCTTCTGTACCGAAATACTGCAATTCCTCGTTACCACCTCTATAACGCAAAAGATCACTCCTTATGCTTATTTCCTTCAGAAAGTCGTACCCCACAATAGCATCAAAAGTTGTCAATCCCGAAAGGACAAAAAATGTGTCTACGTGACCAAAGAGTGAAATCTTACATTTTTCCACAACATCAGTTTCTCCGTTTATAGTTTTTACTCTAAATGCTTTATCGAGCTTAGTTACATTCTTAAGGCTATTTAGTTTTTTACATAATTTTTTGAAGTACCGGTGTCTATCAAAATTTTAAGCCTCTGGCCATTGTTCAAAGTTTTAGCGATATATGGCAGAAGCGAACCTACCCTAAAAAATTAATTTCCTCCGGTATTGGGTCCTCATTTATGTTGTTAACCCTGGATATCTTGGGAGCCATTCTTCTAGTCGACCCTAATGGTCTTTTAATGGCTTGGGGCTGCTGCTTCCTTTGGAAGCTTTGCCTCGCACTCCTGAAGCTCCTATCTACTTCCATAGGCCCTAGGGTGCGATCCTGCCTCCCATTTGGATTGATATTTTCAAACACCTGTCCGCGCTGAGGTGTAGTAGCAGTTACGTTCTGCTGTTGTATGGGTGGGCGGGATATCCTTTGATAATGAGGGGTGGAAGTGGGAGACGGGTTTTGTCTAGAGTTGTTGTAAAAAGTGTTGGCGAAATTATATCTAACTTGGTTTGAGGTTTGAACGTTTATCGGCATAGGCGAAGTCCAGTCTGGATAGGATCGCCTGATCGCCTGAAAGTTCAGTATTGTGTTGTATGAACTTAACAGGGTATTAGCATTGCCGCTTATTTTATTTCGTATAATGGCTACCGCCTGGTAATATTTGGAACTACCCTTACACTTCTCGTATAATTTGTAGGCCGTTATCGCTTGCCGCGAAGAAACGTATTTAGGTGATTGCCCACTAAATTCTGGTATGGACTTCGCAACATCGAGTGTTTCCTTACACTCTACATTATCCAGAATTTCGATCTCTTTATACACCTCTACCGCTGATGGTATATCTAAGACGTTTAGTCTTCGCGTCAGGCTATCAATGTTCGCCTGAAACTGTTGGGTGCTATATTCCATTGCATGGGCAATAGCTGTTTGGATCAATGTCTGAACCGTGGTACTATTGGTAAATATTATTATTATTTTTCTCTTTCTTTTTTACTGTTAACAATCACTTTTATTCTTCTTTTTTCCCTTTATAAAGTACAAGTATGCGCAAAAATAAAAGAACTTTCTTACCTTATTCCCAAGCTGGCCGACATTTTCATATTATTCCACTTCATCCTCCGCTGATGATCTCAAATTTATTTTGCCTGTAGTCGATATGTAAGTGTTATTCCACTTCGTCCTCCGTTGATAATCCGAAATTTATTTTGCCTGTAGTCGATGTGTAAGTGTTATTCCAATTCGTCCTCCGCTGATGATCCAAAATTTATTTTGCCTGTTTTTTTGGTTCCGCACTTTTACAAATCTTCATTCATTAAAATTCAATTTATGGTGTTGCAATTCATTGCATATTTTTTCTCGTTGAGCGTCTCTTTGATTTATTAATTTAATTTGAGTTTTGAAATTTTTTACTGCGTGAACTTTTTCCTTATTTTTTTTTCAAAGATAATTTTTTTTTATAAATTTTTCCAACAAATTTTTTATTAACTTCGTTCAGTGTCTTTTTGATTTATTAATTTAAATTTTCGTTTTGAAATTTTTTATTACGTGAACTTAACTTGATTTATAAATCTATATTTTAGTTTTGAAACTTTTTCACTATGTGAACTTAGAAATGTTTCCTTCAACTAATTTAAACTTTAAAAAATGTTCCTTTACACTACGTGTAAATTTCGCGGTTGGGCGCCAGAAAGTGGTTTACCCCGTTTCGTGGTTCAAATCAAACTCAATCTTTATTATTATTTCAAGTGTCTCTTCCACATTGTTGGCAGGTGCCTTTCTTATTCTAATTCTCTTAAATTAGTTCTCTTATTCTAATAATTATTATCTTATTCTAATTCTTATTCTCTAGCTGACAGCTGCAAGCTGTCCCTACAAAATTCAATAACGCGAATGCAATGCAAAAGCCTGAACAGTTGAAAAAAATGTGTGGGAAAGCGAGTTGGAGTTATATAGAATTTAAAGCGCATCTTCTAAGATGCATTGTTTATTTTGTTTATTCAGGTGGCCGTATAATTCTTTGGAATTTTGTTCTGAACTGTAAAAACAAAAGTATCAGCTTAACTGCTGTTGCTGTAGTTAAATTATTTGTGCACGGTGGCTTTTCGAGCCACGAAAACACGATCTCAGAATCTGACCCTAGGATGTGTTGCATGCTTCCAAGCCAAGCTGTTTTCAGACTTTTGCGACCAGTTGTGCTAACAGTACTGCGCCGCAAAGCTCTAGGCGGGGTAAGCTCACGGTCTTCAGTGGTACAACTTTACTTTTTCAACCAGAAGAGTGGATACTATCTGATTTTTAGCCTGGGTGCGGATATAAATTGTTGCACAATAGGATTTTTCCGAGGCATCGCAGAACTCGTGGATTTGGCTATCCTGCTCCGGAACAAAATTAAACCATCGAGGGATTTCGATATGTGAAATGGCTGTCAAATTTTCACCGATTTGTGCCATTTAGCCAGCGAGGTGGGTTTAGCTCATTCATCCCAATCAATGCCATCGAGCCAAGAAGAATCTTTGCTCGAATCTTAATTGGCGATAGTCATCCTGTCAGTGATGGGAGAATCAGCGATCTGTCGAAACAGAATCTTTATGGATAAGGGTTTGACAGTACACTTTTTCAATATCTCCGTTGAAAACATATCTGTACATGCGCCATTGCATTGTATATAAATAATCATTTAAGGAAGTACCAGAACTTGAGGGTTTTGATGCATTGAAAACCACTCGTACTTAAGTCGTAAATTTATTTGGTTTTACAACCGTATGATATGGCAAATAGAACGAATGGTACTTGCCATTAGAAATGATTTCATGGGGGGTTGTGAGTTCCATATAGCCTTGTATTCTTGCAGCACATCGTTGTACATTGCTCTAAATCCCCCTTCTTTTGAAGCATACGTTCCATGCTAAGGAATAGTTGGAATGCCGCAGACCGGAATGGTCTAGGGTGAAAATTTGTTTGTCTGAAAATTTTTCCTTGAATGGAAGCCTGACAATGTCGCTTGGATTGTTTGTTGTTGTTGCAAGATAATAATCTTCACATGCTTTATCTTCCGGTGTAATTTGGGGAGGTTGGTGGATTTCCTCCTGTTGCCAGAATTGTCTCAGTTTTGCAGTGAGAATTACTTTGGAAACTCGTTCTACTTGAGTGGTGAATGAAGTCACCTTTTCTGCCATAGATCCACTAAGGATCCACCCAAATATCGTTTTCTGTGCAAGTAAATTATCGCAAACTTTCTGCAGTCCTTCCACGAGAATTTGAGGTCGCTGCCTATAACCATATCAATCTGAGCTGGTATGTGACAATGAGGATCAGCTAGCTCTAGATTATCCAGTCGCTGCAAGAGTTCGTGACTCATGGTGAAGGTCGGAAGCAGCTTTGTCAACTGAGGTAGTACTATTGCATGGGCCATAATCCTTTGATTGGTTTTGGAAGCAACCAATCTGAAAAGGCAAAGCTTTGCCGAATTCTTTACAACACGGGCACCAATGCCTGAAGTTTCGATCCTAGAATGTTCGAATGGTAGTTTCAGTTTTTTCTGGACTTTTGAGGAAATAAAAGTCCTTTGTGAGCCTTGGTCAATGTAGTAACTGAAATAGCTCTCTTTCATGTTCAACTGCGACTTTGGCTGTTGGAAGAAGTAACTTGCTTTTGCTGTTTGAATGTAAAGACTGCATGTGTACTTTGAACAGCACGGTTGTTCGTCGGGAATAGAGATGGTCCGCGGTTGTCGACCGGGAATTGTCGGATTTTTGATGGACAGCATTTAGAGCATATGGCTTAGGCTTACTGGGGTGAAGCCTATTAAGCCTTTCTACGACTTCTATCCATTGGAGTAAACCTCGTTTTAAAGAGAGCGATTGCTCCCAAAGTGACAATGTCCTTTCTGATAATTTTGTAGAACAGATATGTACCAGCATCGGATCTCAACTGTCTGTAGAAACGTCTTGGGAATGTAAGACAAATTCATTAAGATTTTCACTTGGTTGTCAATAAGGATATGCTTGTTATCGTATCCTGACCTAGGCGCTTCCCAAGCAAGGTCGAAATTATCGTCCCTTAGAGGATATTGTTTGACAATAGTACCGGCTTTGCCTTGCGTTTTATACCGGAGTTGGTATAATTTTTGGGCACGAGAGAGTTTCGATTGGTTAATGCTCACGGCTGTGAACATGTCACGAAAAACCGGCCATTCTCATAACCCCCATAAAAGATCTCTGTATCGCAAGGTGGGACTTGTAGAAAAATGTTGGAAGCGCTTGTTTGCTCCGAAGTGGGTTCTGGGATGGTAGTTTCGGAACTTGGACTGCCCTCAGCAGTTTGAGTTGATCCGAATGTTCGTTTTAGTCAACTCGCAGACATCGTACTTGCGTTGTGGTGAATATTTGAATTTTTCAGAGAAGCTGTCATCTATTTTTGAGAAAACATTGTCTTAGGCAGCTTGCAAACGAGTTTGATAATCGTCTTGACATTTGTCTTTGATTGCGATATATGTATGATTCGGTGTGCTCTTCTATGTGCGAAATACCGAATTTCAAACAATATCTCACTGGGGTCGTACGCTTTGGCCTTTGAGCGCGTTTGTGAGCATTCTCTCCTTGCGCTTACGCTTTCTAGCGAAGTGGATTTCGTCTTGGTTTGCTATCTGACATCTTTTTCGTTTTCGTTTCTTGTTCTTCAGACTTCTTGGCACTGTGTAAAATTGGCATTAGGAAATTTTATATAAATGGTTTCTTAAAAAATGGAAATTTAGTACAAGAAACTGTTATATATTTAGAAATACATCACCCAGCAGATAATGGGGGGAGTTTCGCACTATTGCTCACAGAAAATTTTTTATATTTGGAAATTGATTTAGTAAGTGTGTGTGTATATTTTTAAATTGCTAACAATAGTAAAATAAAATAAAAAAATCACACACACTTGCACTTGGATGTATATATATAGGGTTTTACAATAAGAGTGATATAATTTCTTTAAAAAATAAAACACACTAATTGTTATGGAAATTCAAATGTTTTCTATTTAATGTGAAGTACAATCGATACAATTAAGTTTTGAATATAACAGCATTCAAATGACCTCCACGAGTTCTTTTGCAGGAACAAATTCCATAAACCCAATTTTTGAGCACATTTTCACTAAATCAAGCCGTATGTCATGAATAGCACCTTCAATATTGACTTTTAAAGCTTGAAGAGAGTCTGGTTTATTGCTAAGGACCAATGACTTCAAATAACCCCACAAGAAGTAGTCTATTGGTGTTAAATCACAACTACGAAATCGAATCTCCAAACCTTTCCCGCAATAACTCGGTTGTTACACGTGCTGTGTCACACGTAGCCCCGCCTTGTTAGAACCATATGTTGTTAAGATCAACTTTCTTCTAATTGCGGCCATAAAAAGCTAGTTATTATCGATCTATACCGCTCACCATTGACAGTAACGGTGCTACCCTCTTCACTTCGAAAGAAGTACGGACCAATGATTCCACCAGACCAAAAACCACACCAAACTGTCAGGTTAGGTGAATGTAATGGTTGTTCATGAATATTTTGTGGATTTTCTTCGAACCATAATCGACAGTTTTGTTTATTTAACGCACCACTCAGATGAAAATGAGTCTCATAGGAGAAGATGATTTTCTTAAAAAATCGTTATCGTATAACAAATAACAAATGAAATTGTTACTTATATAATATATGTAAATATATATTTTATGTTCTATAACCAGGTTACTAGATAGTTCTATGAAATCTATCTTGTATCTACAGTTGGTATTAACCACGCACTCGTATGTATGTATGTAGCTTTAACAAGATACACCACCTGTTGTGGTACAGCTATAGGTACAGAATCGGTAGTATGTATGTGTGTTGGTATATCAATGTTTTGACTTATTGCAGTTGCTGACAAAGAATATTTTTGTCGCGGCAACTCTTACTTTGTAGGGGAGAGGGCGACAACGAAGAGAGCAGCGTACCGACACTGTTGTGCTCGGTTGACACTTTTTGTTATCTTATTCGTCGCTGTAAAATTTGTCATTCCTTTTTGGAGAATTTATGTAATTTAAAATTCAAATTTGTATATGTATATGTAAATAAAGTAATAAATGCGAAATAGTAAATTGCGAAAATGAAATGAAATGGAATGGCAGAAAATTTGCCATGAACAAAGTTTCCCCGTGTGAACATGAAGATCTATACCACAAGAAAAATTTACGATAAAAAGTGACAAAAATATTCTTGTGTAAACTCAGTCTAAGCAAGAGAGATGTCTGAGCGTACGAGAGTGAGGGTTTGCCCACTGCTCGGTAGAAGAAGAAGCAGCTGAAAGCATACTTCTCTTGTGTCCTATTGTGCAGAGTCGACAAAGCATTAAAGTAAAGATGAAAACTTTTTGAAGATCAAAAAGATCAGTTTCTATTTTTGACACTCTTTCTAAGCTGCGCTCTGTAATGCAGACAATTTTTATTTTTGAGGAATATTTTACGCTTTTGTATTTGGATGTTTGCGGTACTACCTAAGGGTGATGGACTTAGATAGAACAGTTACCAATGGATGGACTTGCCAGTTTTGATCTTGCTGACAATTAGGAAAGTGTAAGTAGATATATATATATATATATATATATATATATATATATATATTTATATATATATATATATATATATTTATATATTTTACGCAAATTTAACTTTATACGAGATTTTTCCTTTTTTTTATATAATTAGCGGAAAAGGAGATTGACCGTATTCCAGCGGAATAAATTTTTTATAATTTGGCTTCTATTTTCCATGTATGTATATGCAGTTCGCCTAGGATAATTATTAATCCCTAATTGCAGTTTTTATTTTATTTTTTATAACTAAAAATATGCTTATGTATATACATACATATGTATATGGATATATTTACATACATACATAAATATTATATACATATATATAATTTCAAGGAAAACTGAAACTGAAAACTACTTTGTTACCACAAACCCTTTTACTTTCCTTTTTATGTATGCTTGTTGAATTTATGCCCTCTTGGTTATTTCTGCTTGCTGTGGCCCAAAATTTTTATGTATACATGTATCCTATTTTGTATTGTATCTGTCACTGCAACACGCTTCTTGTTTTTTTTTTGGAAATATGTGTATGTATATGTCACTGCAACATTTCTTTGTTTTTTTCTTTTTAAATTATATTATATATTTATTTGTCACTACAACACTTGGTGTTGTATATAATTTGTTTGTCTCAACACTTCTTGATTTTTTTTTTTTTTTTGTTCAACGAAAGCAGGGGAGTACGGCGGTTGTATTTCGGTTTGCTGGTTAATTTTGAACTAGATGGACTATAAACAAATGATTTATCGATCGCTGGATTTTAAATGAAAAAAAGGTTTTCTTTTTTTTTTTGGAAAAATTTTACAATTTTGGTCCATTTAAATCAATTATAATTTTTACAACTTTATTAGGTGTAATTATTAATTTACAAATGGGTATCGCGGTGAAGACGCCGGTCGTGCACGTAGGTGGTACTTTTTGGATTGAAATGTCTTGTTAGCTTGGACTACCGCGGCTAGGTGGTCGTCCGGCTAACGAAGGAAGGTGAAAGGAAGCGAAGGATTATGTATGGAAACGGGAAGGAAATGAAACATGGAAAAATTGGCGCGCACGGAATTTACAATATTTTGCTTAGACGCGCTTTAACGGTGAAATATGCCTCATATTGAAGGTACATTGTCCACACTACCACGAGCGTAATTCTTTTCGAGTGGGGGTTTGAAGGATGAATTCTCGCGAAGAGACTGCCTTCACAATTCCTAATCGTCCACTGTATCAATTCAGCGTAATGCCTTTTCGGTTGTGCAATGCACCTCAGACGATGTGTAGGCAAACAAGTTTTGATTAAAATAAGTAAGCTAGGGAATCCAAGAGCGGCGTGCAGTTGTTATGGCGAAAATGGAAACTTCGCCGATGAGTATCAGACCGCCATCCAACATTTCTGCTGGACATGCGGGCGAGCAAACCGAAGCTTCACTAGTGATAAAGTAAAGGAAACTTTGAAGATCAGACCAACCCGAAAAGTGTTCTAGAAAGCGGTGATGAGAGATGGAAAAACAAGCGAACAAGCTACTTGTTCCGCCAGGCCCAGTCGGCGACGGGACCCTCGGGACACACTACGTGGACCAAAACAAGCATTATCTGCGGAAGGCAGGCAATGAGGTTAGAGGCAGAAGATGAGCCTACACCACAATCACGAAAGAAGTCGATCCATTCCTGAGAAAGAAATTACCTTAGCTTGATTAAATTACCTTTACATAATCAATAGGGAGATAGATGATGATGTTTAGAGCCATTTCATAGTCCGCGCAGCGCACCAATCGCCCTGGTGCGAAATGGAGACTGTGTGTAAACTACCGTCAACTTAATGCACGTTCAGAACCATATGCATACACTCTTCTCTGAATACACCACATATTAGCTCGTTTAGGAAACGACAAGTAAAGCCTAGATCTAAAAAAATATGACGGCAAATCCCAATGGAGAAGAACAATAAACAGTACACAGTGTTTAGACGACTACGGGTGACGAACCTTGAAATAAACAAAGAAAAATGTGAATTTTTTAAAAGAAGCCTAAAGTATCTAGGGCACGTAGTTAGCAAAAAAGGAATACGTACGAATCTAGATAAGACTGCTGCGATCAAAGGGATGACACCTCCAAAACCGCGTGAGTTATGGCGCTTGCGAAAGAATCGGCAAAAGCTGTCGATCGAGCAAGCACGCTACTACAACCTGCATCAACGAAGATGGCAACCCAAGATAGGTGGCAGAATCCTTGTGAAAGGGAACCATTTTTCGAAGGCGAATGAGAACTTTTAAGCTAAATTGGCACTAGAATATGACGGATCATTTAGGTTGACAAGCTTCGTGTCACCACTAATCGTTTAATTATAAGTAGATAGAATGTGCAATGGCAATAGGAGAACGGTGCATCTAAGCGAGCTCAAACCCCTCCGCGCTAACTCCGGAGACGAAAGCAAAGCGCTAAATGCCCAAAGCAGTTCTCACCGGCATGCATCAGGGCCTAATTTGGCATGAAGAATCTGTAAGTTTTAGTGATAAGTAGCATTTGATACCTCGGGATTTGCGAAATAGGCGAGCAATTGCCAAAGAGTTTACCAATCGATGTGAAGAAGACGCAGAGGATTTTTTCTTCTTGAAGAAGAAGTGTAAGAAGGAAAGGTAGAAAGAAGAAGAAGCATAAGTCTTAACAAAAAGAAGAAACAACCGAAGAAAGGAGACAAAATTCGAAGCAAATAATAATAATAACACAGGTAATAGCAATAAAAATATTAATAATACTAGTAATAGCCACAGCAATAATAATAATAATAATAATAATAATAATAATTAAAATATAATAATAATAATAATAATAATAATAATAATAATAATAATAATAATAATAATAATAATAATAACAATATGGCGGCCGCAATAGCCGCCCCTCGCCTGGGAATGCCAAGCTCTACGAGTGTATTTCTGACTTGAAATAAAAGCTCCTCATAAAAATCCATCTGCCGTTCGGAGACCGCTTAGAATAAACTGTAGACCCTTCATTTGTTGGTAAAAATATAAAGACGCAAAAAAACCAAATGGAGGAAGAGCACGACCGAAAATCACTTCAGTGGTTACAAAGCGCCAATATATATATATATATATATATATATATATAACAATAAAATAAAAATTATAATAAAGCTATAAAGCTAAAACTTAAACAACATAAAGTTGCAACACTATTCCGAAATGACGACATAATATCCCTAGGCGAAATCTCTGTTCTTGAAAAGTATACAACATTATCCAACCACAACAAAAGTTTAAAACAATAAAAAGGTTATAGTAAATTTACAAAATTCTTGAAAGCGCAATAAAAAAGCGCAAAGAAAGAAAAACACAGTTTGGCATATAGGAAGGTATGCATATTAGCGAGCCTATCATAGAAGGACTTAACGCAGCAAAGTTTTTTTCAAAAGTGATCAGAAGCCAAGAAAATTTATACGGCAACCAGCATGAAAAGTGGGACATGAAGAGTACGCCTACATCGTTTAACTGAAGCGGAAATCTTTGAGCTACGCAACGTACGTGAGACAGAAGACGATGAAAGCAACAACAGCGAAGCAAGAAGAAGAAGAAGTAAGGAGGGGCGTAAAATCGATAGACGAGAAGACAGCAGAAGACTATGTTATTAAAAATACTTTTAGGGAAACTTGTAAAAATAAGTATATACATATGTATAATTACTTAAAAAAATAAGAAAATTGGCTTACAAACGCATATTAATGTTTGTATTTTGTCGACGACTCCGGCGACACCAGCGGTAATATCTAATATGTATAAATAGCTGCCAATCTAGTAAACTGAACAGTACAAAGATACACTTTATTCAGCGGATGACACACCCACCAATATCATGTCCTGTTAAAAGTCCTAGATAAACAGAAAAAATAATTGGGACCATTTACTTTTTATCGAAGAATGGCTGAAAAACATTAAACAACTTACCCTCACAAATATTTCCTGCATTATATTAAATGTTATAATTCCCCTAGCAAATTGTGTAACACATCTAGGTATACATTTACATAGAAAACTCACCTGTAAAATACACATAGATGACACAATTATATAAATTAAAGGCAGCAAACGTATATTGACTTTTACACAAAAACTTATATTTAAACCTAGACTGCAAAGTAATTATTTGCTACGCAGTTATAAAAGCAATTTGCTTATATGGTACTCAAGTGTGGCGTACAACCTGTACAACTAATATTGGTGAATACAGGCGGTCCAGTCCAAAATTAACGGTACGCTCCTAACGTAAACATATTCTACTGATTAAGTCTAAAGTTGAAAGGTAGAGGTTGAAAGAGGTAGAACGATCAACGACACTGAAGATGGCAGAACACCGAAACCGGTTTGTCTCAAAACCAAATTTGACAAGGGATGACGGGAACTCCTTCCGATATTCATCAATAGAACGAAATACCTCACCAAACTCAAAAATTACCCCGGCTCATTTGCTAACACTTTGTGCTACTCATCTAGAAATTCCAGACTACTGCGAAAAGATGTCCGTAAAATGTTCAAAATTCAGATACTCCCACAGGTAAAAAGTAGTACTATTCTATAAAAAAAATGTCGTTCTTCGTCCTAAAATTTATGTTATGATTCTCCGGTTAATTATGCAGAAACCGAAAAGTAAAGACATTTTTTGGAATAAAGGTTGCTTTTGTGGGCGTCATAGTAAATGTTACTAATTTTTGAATTTTTTATAAAGTAAAATTTTTTTTATTCAAAATTTTCAAAAATACCGCCCGATGACAGTTTTTGCGTTTACACAATACCTCTCGGTGGTATTCGAGTGATAAATAATGATCAGGTGTTTTTACAAGTATAGAAAAACTTAAAATGCCTTCACGAAAGTGTAGATATGAAATATAACTAAATACATCTCAAGTTCCTTTTGAACCTTTTGATTAATGGGACCCCTATAGACAAAAATAATTTTTTTTCAATCAAAATACCACCTAAAATATTGAAACTAAGTCATTTAAAGTCGAATTAAAATTTTGTGTTGAATTGTGTTGTCACGAAAGTAAGTGGGAACACATTATTTTCAAATGAAATCTTATCTAGACCCCACACATTTCTGCTACAAAGCTTCTGTTTAAGCTCCTATTTGCCAGTTTGCATTTGATTTTATACAAGAATTCTGTACTCAGCCTTAACCACAATGTCCTTTTTTATGAAATGCCGCAATAAACCGATATGGATGTATATGGAATCCATTTATGAGGCATTGCTTGCACAACGAATATAGATATAATGCTTTTCAATAATCTAAGTGTTGCTTTGTTTGGCCTTTGGAATAATGACGGGCTCATCATGGTACTCGAATAATTAAAAATCCATAGGGATCTAAATAGATATGACAATAAAGATGACATTTGCTTCGTGACATACATATGCATAACAAAAATGTTCCATCTTCCGCACCTTCGCCTCCCAACAAATCAAATCCTCCGGAAGATGTGGGATTTACCAGCACTGCACACACTTAATATTTTATAATTTAGATAATCACACTAGTTGTAAGGCTTTCGATGACGAAGTAGATTAAGTTTATAAATAGGACTGTTAATTGATCTAATTTCAATGATGGCTTTCATAGCCTTTGTTGAAGTACTCCTCATCGCTCGGTTATTATACCTAGTATACACTTGATCCAGAAGAAGTTTAATTTAGCACCTCTTTTTTAAAATTGCTCACCATACTAATGTTCCTTGTGTTTGTATGGGTCTTACTACACCTCTGTAAAGCCGATACACAATTTAGGGTCGTAGAATCCACTTCGGCACAGGAGCTCTCCTTTAAGTATTCAGAGCCTTTAATTGGATCCGCTTTTAACGTCTTCATCCAGCAAAGTTTTCTATCAAGGATTATACCGATATACTTAATAGAATTGGGGAATTTTATATAATACCTCTTAGAGGTAGGTTGCCTTAATCAGGCAAGTACATTCTGGTTGATCACAAATAAGACAATAGACGAGTTAAATGCGTTGGTGATCGCAATATAAAAAGCTCCCATCTGCCGATATTTAGTTATAAATTTAATGCTCGCAATGTTACATCGGTATGTGTGCTCATAGGAGCGGATCATCCACCAACTAATATTAGGGGAATGGGAGGCATTACTAGGATATTCTGTAGAAAGAGATGTCGCCCTTTGTGTCTAAGGCAATGGGAGGGAGGAGGTGTGTTATCACGGCGACATTTTCTTCCAGACCGGTCCTAACTCCTTGCTTTGTTTGATGTTTGGCATCCTCTTTCTAATAAATATATATATACGGTAGAACCAATTAGGTCAACATCTGTTAATGTGTCAGACCACTCATTAGCGCACTTAGTTTACTTGTTTACAGCGTGGCGGCGGTTTAAGTGACCACCACCATATATTTGAAATCCCCGCATACTTTCGGCTTTAGCTTATTGCTTCCTACCATTTTGGAATCTTTTGAATATACATATCTATGTACATTTAGGTGTACACATGCATGCTTATATGTGTAAGTGAAATTCTCCTAGTGTTTAATTGATGCTAAACTCAGAGTGATTAATGAATATTCGCTAGCCATCTACAATTCACTCCAAAGCTCCACCAAATAATACTCCCTGCTAATACCAAACTTACCGATGTTTAATGTATAATACCTTAAGGTAATAACTTAAAATTTATTTATTTCGAATATCCATTTTTCTCTTTAACAGACATAAAACACGGTTGGAATTCATAAGAATTTCGGCAGCTGTCATGGGGATTGAATTTTCCTATGCTGCTGAAACTGCTTTTGTTTCCCCTACTTTGCTGAAGATTGGTATAGACCATCAGCATATGACATTGGTATGGGCATTATCACCTTTAATTGGATTCTTTGCGTGCCCATTCTTAGGTTCTTTGAGCGATCGTTGCAAACTAAATTTGGGTAGAAGGCGGCCTTTCATAATTTTTCTATCAGTTGGTGTTATTCTCGGTAAGTATCGAGTTTTTACAATATCTTGTCACAATATTTATCTATGTAAATACGACTTCATAACACATATTAGGCTTTTTAGATGATATTTAGTAGCTAACGCTTCTATCCATTTTCATTAACAAACTCGATTGGTAGTCGGAAACATTCAAAATACTCGTAAAAATCAATGAAATATTATGATCTACGAGTATTTTTTCGCGATGGTCTTCGATTTCAATAATTTTTCATACCAAAACTGAGGGTAGGTAAAATAAGGTAATATGAAGCCGGCTGTCGAGCGGGCCTAAGTTTAAAAATAGGAGCACTTTGGTTTTGTTTAATCAACGTTTACAATAAATATACGTAGGTTGGATTTAAAACACGTTTTAATTACATAGCTTCGTATTATCCGTTCCGTTCTTCAAACTCGACTCACTCTGTCTGCTTTTGTAACGTCCGATTTGAGTATCCCTTTCGTTTGATTAGTATTACCCTCGCTCAAACAGTTTCGTCAAAAGTGATGTCCACCTTTAGTAGTTTTTTTCCGTCCTTAAATCCCACATTCGGTCATCCTGATGTTTCGTTCGCCCCGAACGAAGAACTCCATGACTTTATATGATTTGCCACATTATGAGCTACTCTCGGTCCCTCAATGTCACCAATATTCTCAACCATGATTTTTTTTAACTTTATATAGCCGAAATTTTTTTGTTTAAGCTTGAGTCCTGGTCCATACCGAGTGTGTTTTACTGCAACTAAGTCACCAACATCTTACTCTGTTTCTGGTTTGCAGTTTTTATTAAAATTTCGCACATTCTCTTGTTGCATACTTCTGATGTTATTTCCCGCATCTTGCCGCACTTTATCCCGTTCTTCATCAATCTTCTTTATAGCTAACTCACAATTTCGTTAGCATTGATATTACGACCTTATGGACGCTCTCGACTTGTCCATTGCTTCGTGGGACTGCTGTCGTTATGACTAGGTGCTGAATTTTTCCCTCTGTACAGTACTCCTCGAAATCTTTAGAATTAAAACCAAAATGTTATATAATCACTTTCTTTTTCTCTCCCCCCGTGGTCTAAGTGAAATGTTCCAAGGAGTTTGTGTTCTTCATTAATCGGACTAAACAATCCCTCTTTTTTACCCGCTTTCGATTCTGCCACCAAACGCTTCACTCAAATTAAAAATAAAGGAATCTCTTACTACAAAATCTTGAGTTTTCTTCGTCTCATCTGAGTTCCTGAACGGAGAGAGACTCCGTCGCCGAGTACTGGTATTCACCCTGGTAAAAGAACGTCTAGCCACAATCCACATCAAAGCGCTGCCCCTGCCAGGGGGCAAAGAAAGTATTATTGGCTCAACAGTCGGAAATTTCAGCCTTCACGACGAAATATCCCCAAACGGACCGAGACTTACTGACTTCTCCGGGGACTGAAATATGGTTACCTGTAGTACCACCATATCGTAAAACACACAACCGAATAGATAATGTTGTGATAGACGAATAACATGCATTCAGTGTTTTAGAATGTCGAATTTCGAACAGCAGTGGAGAGAAAGCAGACCACCTACCTCGCAACTTTGCAATCGACTGCAGCACGTGCTGGGTGGGATAGACACCGAGAGCTGAAGAGGGAAACGAGACGCATTTGCAGACGAAAAAAGAAAGACACCGAAATGAATGTCATAAAAGAAAGTATTGATCGGTTGTTTCTATCGATGTGACGCACCTTTTGACAAGCTGTGGCATGATTGATTTATACATAAAATTAAACAATTATTCATAACTGGCTTACTCCATAATTTCCTTGAATCCTACTTATCAATAAGGCGATTTACTGTAAAACACATATAACAGATGAGTATCCAATCTATATACTGCTCACCGCAAACATTCCTACAACTAATATGTGCAGCTCAACAATATACTTAACCATTCCACTAGACAGATTACATACCTCAGAATTCACTTAGAGGCGCTTAATATGGAGACGACACATTTCCGCTAAAAACATGAAAGTTGAGCTCAAACAACTGTAGTACCGTGGTACATGAAAATATCCCTAGATATAGAACAGACGCACCAGCAAAGAAAAGGTAGAGGGTGGAGGTACTACAAAAATATGTAGCAAAACTAAGTAATCGTCTGAACCATTTGGCTAAGACCTTGTCCTACAAAACAAGTCAAACTCGACTGAACAGAAGAGATAAACCAGTCTTCTAAGGGTCATCATTGAGCCAGTAGCCCATTCGTGTTAATGGAATATTATGTTTTAGTTTAGTATATTTTTTTAATTATTGTGAGAAGATTAAAAAATTAAAACCAATTGTTAATAAAAAAATGTGTATTTACATATTTATGTAATTGGCGTTTTATAACCGCCAAAGCGAGTTTCATACGAGCTTCTTTTTTTGTGTTATGCGGGAGTAAAGGAATATATTGCTTATCTATAGCAAACAACCTAAATGTATGAAAATCTCTTTATCAGTAGTAAGCAAAACAACAGGTATAAATAACAGTAAACAAACTAAATGCAAGGGCGATATAATTTGCTATCAATAATGGGGACTCGCTAGTGCGAAAAAAAATTAAAAATGAATTTTTATTCAAAAGGCCTATTTGTTGAATTTTTGAATTGCGCACAGCAGCAGATGACATGTCAGACGTTGGTTCAGTGGTAGAGCACTCGCCTGTGATGTCAGGATCTGACATCATTCTGATGAGGAGATGTGGTAAACTCCGAAACAGCTGTCACTTCTACCATTTTTCTTTATAACCACAAACAATTACAGGCCACAATAAACAATTAAAAATAATAATTTTTTTTTTAAAAGAAAATATAAATCTAACTGGGGCTCGTCTGGGATAACAAATTTACTTTTTATTCAATACTTACTTGCTTCCTTACTTACTTACTTTTTATCCAATAGCCAGAGACATCCTTGAAACAGAGGACTCACAACAAATCCCCATCCTGAAGAAGGATAAACAACGATCCCGAAGAAGGATAATCAATAGTTCCTAAAAAAGGAAGCAATACAGACACGAGCTCCATGGAATAAAGGCATTCCTATCCGGCGAACCTACTAAACGACTACGAAAGAAGAGCGAATCATACTCCTCCTATTCAAGAATACAGAGAAGTAACAACAAATTTGGCCGAATCAGCAAAACTCAGAGCAAAAATTGACATTCTCTTCCAACTGTTTCGTAAGCAAACTTCACAATGAACTGCCCTGCAGGAAAAGCTCACAAGTGTAATGGTAAAGAACACCTTCCAGAATATCACCACCATCGCGAAAAACCATTAAATTCCTCTTGCAATAACTAATGCAAAGAATATTGGTTTGCAGCTATTTAAAGTCTTACCCATGTTCGATGGAGATTAAAATTCGTGCCTGGAAGTTTATCCAAGATATCAAGGGGTTTACAGGACATCCCAAATACTATAGTGCTGTAGGAAGAGAAGTCGAAGTGTTAAGCAAAAGAGTTGTTTAAATGTAGTCTATTTTCATTTCCTGCACGTTGAATAATATTATAAACTGTCCTTAACTTAATTTCAAACATTTCAGCCAACTCCTTAGCAGTTTTCCCCTTGTAATAATGGAAATAAATTAATTGGATCAAATTTTCGTCGACTCGCTTGCCAGGCATTGCAAAAAGGATTTTCAAAAGAGCTACTTGTTCACTGTTCGAATTGAAAATCAAAATGAGTGCTTGCATGCTGCAAAATTAAAACACAAAAAGCAAAAACGTAGCTGTAAATTGGATTTCCCGTTGGTTTTTCCAGTCGTGCGCACATTTTGCAAATAATTATTTGACAGCGACAAATTTATTACTTTTAGGTTTTGTTTGTTTTTCTCTTGTTTGGGTTCTTCCTATTGACTTTTTTCTCGGCATACTTATCGCTAATACATGTTTAAGCAGTATTGTAAACAAAAAAGACTGAAAAATAAGAATTTATTATTAAAATTTTAAGTTTAAATTGAATTTCTATTACGTTTTTGATTTTGCAAACAATTGTTTGACAAACTGTATGTAATCATAATTCACACTTTTTGAAATTGAAGAGCTACGAGATTTTGATAGGATATTAGATGAACGAGGGCTTAGAATTTTGAAAGCTAAAATAAATTACAATTAGGACAAATAATGATGATTCTATTTATACCAAATAGTACCCTTCTCCCATGTTAGATAAAGACTTTGTAAAACCGGAAATCTAAAATCTTCTTTATAATCAGGTAATTCAACCATATAATTCTCCTATCTGCATTGTTACAAAAAAGGGCACCGACAAAAAAAGGAAACCCAAAAAAAAAAAAAATTGCTGTAAATTTTTAGAAGATGAACACACAAACAATAAACAAAACCCGATATTAATATGGTGATTCAAAAATATTTTCGACGATAGATTTGGAATCAGGAAATTTAATTAAAGAAAAAGACAGAGAGAAGACAATGTAGCAAAATATACATGCGCTAGGATGCCTTTTAAAAAACGCACCGGCAATATGTCAACGATGTGTTGACAAATTTTTGCTTGACTATATCGGAAAATTTTCATATGTTTACTTATATTGATGACGTCTTAATTTATTCTTCCTCACCAGAAGAACATATTGAATACATCCGGATTATAATCAATGCACTTCGAATATGAAAATGTCAAACGAAAAACCACATTTTCTTCAAAAAAGATAAAAGAAGTTACATTCGTCCTAGGACTAGCCAGCTATTGCTGAAAGTTTACTCAAAATTTTGCAACAATCACAAAACCTTTGACTGCACACTTACGTGATGACAACGGCATAATTAGTAAAAAACCAAAGTGCGAGAGGAGAAGTAAACTTACATGATACAGCCATAGAAGCTATAAAGAAAATAAAGAATGCTCTTCAAGCTCAACCTGACTTCACGAAGCCCTCTGATCTGACCACAGATGCCAGCAATTTTACTAGAGGTGCAGTACTGTCACAAAACAGACAATTGCTAATAAACACGACCACGGATTGTCAGAGAGCCACTTAGCAGAAAGCTCACCTTTACAATAGTTGAAAAAGGTCAAACAGCCTTTAAACTCTTTCCGAAACCAAATTATACCAATTCACAATGAAAACAGGAACGAAATTGTATCACAGACCATTTTCCCAAATAGACGACATCTAATCTACTATAAAAACAATAACGAATTGAATTATAGTTTAAAAATAATCGTCCAATCAGGAACAACAAACGCACAAAAATTAGATGAAGAAATTTTATTTCGTGAATCGCACAAACAACTACAAGATATAGCTGACCCAAAAGAACAAACAGAGATAATCATACAACGTTACGAAAGAGCACACAGAAATTATACAAACAACATACAAGAAATAAAGAGGTTTTCAATAGGGAGGATATGATTTCTAAGTGTGGTTTTGGCAATTTTTAATATGTCATGACCTGTCCTTGTTTTCACTGTATTCAGTTATGTTTACAATTTCATCATGGCAAGATATACGCAAGAACAACATTTGCAATTTATTAAATTTTATTATCAAAATAATCGTTCAGTATTTTAAATTTTTTTAAACAAAATCATCTTCACCGATGAGGCTGACTTTCATCTGAGTGATGCGGTAAATAAACAAAACTGTCGATTCTGGTGCGAAGAAAATCCACAAATTATTCAGGAACAACCATTACACTCACCTAAATTTACAGTTTGGTGTGGTTTTTGGTCCGTACTTCTTACGAAATGAAGCTGGTAGCACCGTTCCTGTCAATGGAGAGCGGTAAAGATCGATGATAACCAACTCTTTATGGCCACAATTGGAAGAAGTTTATCTTAACAAAATCTGGTTTCAGCAAGACGGGGCTACGTGTCACACATCACGTGCAACAACCGAATTATTGCGAGAAATGTTTCGAGATTCGATTTTTTCAAGAAACTATGACATTGAATGTCCTCTAAGAAGTTGTGGTTAGACACCATTAGACTACTTCCTGTGGGGTTATTTGAAGTCATTGGTCTTAAGCAATAAACCAGACTCTCTTCAACCTTTGAAAGTCATGACATACTACTTGATTTAGTGAAAAAATAATCAGTAAATGGCGAAATTTGTTTACAAAGCAAAAATGAGAGACACCCTAATAAACAGCCTATAGGTGAAACACCATTGCCAACACATATAGGCGAATATATACAAATGGACATATTCCAAATGAACAACAAAATATAAATTTAAAGGACTTCAAAAATAACAAAAGCGTCATAAAGTGAACATAATATGTGTCAGCTGAAGAAACACCTATTAACTAAGTTATATTACTTTTAATACGTACTCTTAATTACAATCTTTTCGAACACTTATCAATGTCGATGTTATTAAAAGCCTAATGACGAAAATAATTGCGACAAATCAAAAGTGAACGAATTCTGAGAAATAAGCGAATAAAACGAAAGCTACTACTATGTACTACTATGTAATTTTGCACCTTTCAGAAACTGCACTGTTGGAGTACGACAATAAATACAACGAAAACTATTTCTATGTACTCAATTTTGCAAATGCCTATATTTCCCTAGTTACCTTTAGTTTTTCTTTAGTCAAGCTATAACAATTTTAAGATTGCTTAATGCAAAAAAAAAATCATGAAGAAATTATCACCATACATTGAGGACAGTGTTGTATGCATGAAAAAAGCTAGTTCCGCGACTCGAGTAATATCTAAGCAGTTGAACATAAGCCAATCAGTGGTTATAAGAGTCCAGAAAAGGAGAAGTGCGGCGCCTAAAAATCAAGTGAAAGGTTATCGAAAGCTTTTAACGAATTCAGATGCACGCCCCATGATGACACAGATGAAAAGGAATAAGTATTAAACACCAAAGAAAGCATCTTTAGCTATAAATAAACCAATTAGCCAATGTATTGCAGGAGGAGCCCTGCGCAATATTGACTACGTATCCGCTGAAAGAAAATTAAAACCTGCATTGTCGAAACGAAATGTTAAGCTTCGTTTGAAGTTCGCCAGGGGTCATGACAAATGGACTGAAGATGAGTGGAAGCGAGTATTCTGATCAGATGAATCTAAGCTCAATAGTTTTCAGTCCGACGGTAAGCAGTATTGCTGGCGCTGTCCCCGAGAAACCATGCAAAGGCACCACGTCAAAGAACAGCATGGTAAGCATGGTAGCGTAAACTTCATGGTATGGGGCTGCTTCACGTGGTGGCAAATTGGGCCATTGAGAAAATTTTACGGAATTATGTGGAAGGGGGATTATTTACATATTCTACAGACCAAGCATACGTCAAAAATCGTGAAAGATTAGCTAGCCTGACCTCAATCCGATTAAAAACTTGTGGTCAATCCTGAAAAGAGTCCCGGCCAACATAGATGAATTATGGGGGCGTGTACAGCACAAATAGAAAAATATTCCCGTTGAAATAATTAAAAATTTAGTGGAAAGTATGCCAAAATTCATGAAAACTATCATACGTAATAGAGGTTTATGGACTAAATATTAAAAACGTACTTCAACAGTGCAGTTTCTGAAAGGTGCAAAATTGAGTACATAGCATTAGTTTTCGTTTTACTCGCTTATTTCTCAAAATTTGTTCTTTTTTTCTTTGTGTTATCATCTATTTTGTTAAGAATTTAATAAAAAAAGAAAATAGAAAAAAAATTTGCAAATTACTTTATTCTTGTTATTGCTATGGACTCGGAAGAATACGGAGTACTAACATGTACTCATTTGTGCACCCCACTGTACATTAGCTCCATGTAATACTCCAAATACTACTATCTAGGAAAACTAGAAAATAAATTAAATTGACATGAATATATAGAAGAAATATTGATACAAATATACCCAAACGCTAAATATTTAATGACCGACAGAAAAATATTTTTATCAGTAACGTAGCGAAGTCCGCATACAACCGACTACAAGTACAACAAACAGACAGTGTATCATCCAACAACAAATGCGCACAAAGTTGAACGTATAGTTTAATGCTGTTAATCAAAATAACAGAACTATAAACACAAACACAGGATATAAACCAGAATAAGTATTCTTCAACCGTGAAAAACATCGCGATATAAAAGGCAAACTTTGTGAAAAACAAGATAAATAATATTGTAACGAATTTGCTAAGTTCGCCTCGATGATTTTCCAAATCCTTCAAGTCCGATCACTGGATTGCTAAACAAAACTCCCAAGATTTATTCGTTCGGCTCCTTAACCGTCAAGAATTTATTTGTACAATTTCCGTCTTTAACCAACGGCTGATTTTACAATTCTTTATGATACACATTTATTATCTGCTTCACTCAGCTCATCCGTTTCTAAAACACACAGCTCACAGCAATGTTAACTCCACTAAGTTATCTACTCGTCTCCTATTGTGATAGCGGCCACCTCTCTTTTTATACTTGTAGATGACCCAAACATTCTGTTCACGCGCTTAAGGATAGGCTGATTATTCGTTTGCTTGCGGTAGCTGCAGCTACTCCGTTCATCCTTAACGACGTGGAATTTCCTTTAATCTGTCTACCCATTTTGTTTGTTCTTGGTAAGGGTAATTTGCATTATGCAACCGCTTCTTTTCTTTTCGATCCTTTTCGGATAATTGCCTTTAATCTGTCTACCCTTTTGTTTGCCCTTGGTAAGGGTAATTTGCGTTATACAGCCGCTTCTTTTCTTTTCGGTCCTGTTCGTGGAATTGCCTTAACACTGCTACTCATTCAGTCTGTTCTTCGTATAGGGGATATCCATCACAATATAATATAATAAAAACAGAAAAGCTATAACATACAAACAAGGAGATATTGTCTACATAAAAACAGAAAGGCGTAAAAAAAGTTATAAAATACAATAAGCATAAAGCTGCAGAAGATCTTGGGGACACGATCCTAGAAAACAAAGGGAAAATTATACATAAGGACAGTATTAGAAAACAAGCGACATTTGGAAATTAATAGTTCTCTCACTATTAGCCACTTCCACGTTCAGTGATCACACAACTGATTTAATAAATAAAAAGTATATTTTAACTTAGACTGGTTTCGTGTATCTTTTACAAACACTTCATATCTGCACCATATTGCAAATTTAACTAATATATTGATACCTTACGAAAACATAATAAGAGGTATGTACAGCATAAACCAAGAGGAACGAATAGTAATCAATAAAATTGAGGCTGCAAAATCACAACTATCTCATCGCATCGTATCAGGGATACCAGACCGCCATAATTTAATAGAAATCAAAGACGGTAGAAATCAACATATAGACAACAATAACCAACAAAGAACAATAAATTCAAAATTTGAAAAGATATTCGAAACTTTAGATTCTAAATCAATACTTGAAAGCATGGTGTTAAATGAAGTCCACCAAGAACTTGTAACCGTCACGAATACAATCAATTTTGCAAAATATGGTAATGATTATTCAAGCACATTAAACTAAATGACATTAGAGATATCATAAGAAGCAAAGAGTTTGATACACCTATAATAAACATACTAGGTTATGCAGATACACATGTTTGTCTATACCAAAACGCTGTAATAACAACCTATAATTATCCCTTTATCATGAAGAATTGTAAATTATATAATATAACCCGACTAACATATAAACAATGTTATGATCATTCCTATTAGTATTGGCATATTCATCGCTCCAGATGGTTTTTGTAGAGACGCCCCATTGTCTAAAGCGTGTGCACTGGCTTTTGCCCACATTCTTTGCCTGTGTGATTCAAAATCACAATATTGAACAAGCTACTGACTTCATTGACTTGGGTGTCACAATGGACCCTAAGCTAGATTTTTGAAATCATATAAATTCCAGTGCTGATAAGGCTAAAGGAGTCCTAGCTTTCGTTTAATGTTAAAGTGAGCTAAGCAGTTTAATGACCCTTATATTAACAAATTACTCTACATTTTACTCGTTGGGCCCATTTTGGTTCCATTGTATGGAATCCACATTATCAATTGCATAGTGATAAATTGGATAAAAACAGTTCTTATTATTCGCGCTAAGGAATTTACATTGGGAGGCAAATAAAAATCTCCCTCCTTATAAAAGCTGAGTAAGGCTTATTAATCTGCCTTCACTCCAGAGTAGACGAGAGATGCTTGGAGTTTTTTTTTTAACTAAGCTGATAAGACGTATTATCAATAGTCCATTCCTACTTAGCGAGATTAACTTTAGTGTCCCTTTAAGATTATCTAGATACTTTATGCCCCTTTCTTTGTCTTTATGCAGAACAAAATTTGAAATGCACAACCCATTCAGATGCTTGTGTAACGCTTTTAATTCTCATTATGCCAGCTTTGATTTTTCTGACTCCCTGTTTTGTACAAAGAAATATTTACTGAGAGTTTTAAACTTATAAAAAATCTCTTTATTCTTAACGTTTCTTAACCGCAAATCTATAACTGCTCAGAGTAAGAGGCAAGTGTAGCCGCGACTTTCGGCGATCGGTCTCGGATCCAAAGGTCCAAAATCACAACATGGTTGCAGCTGAGGTATTCATTTACGGCTGGTTCCTTTCCCCACCATGATTTCATAGGTGATACTGAAATCCCAATGCAAACTTTATCTTAATTTTAATTAAGACATAAATATAATCCGATCCACTTAAGTTTTAAAGAACGTAAATAGAAAAAATTCAGGAACTAATTACAAGGCGTTTGTTTGCTAAAAAAAAAGTCATGTAAACAATTTTTTTCTTTCCTTTTTCATTATTAACTACAAATTAATATATCAAATATTTAAATACACACATGTGCATTTAGAATTATACTTATATAAATCTTAAATTTTTTTTATTTTAATCTTTTTATTTTTAATTTTACTTCTGGTAACCTAAACCTAATCACTAACTAAATTTATGCATGTATACATATGTTTACTTCTGCTTCCTTTTTTGTGTGATGCATACTTAATATGTTACAGAGCAAAAAGCAAATTATAATGTTAAGAAAATAAAAACAAAATAACTTACTTTTACAATTTCTTGGAAATGGAGTGCATATTGATCAGTTTGAAGAGCCTCTGAAACGTAACCGGTGCAGCGTCTTTGATATTGTTGGTTTTAATTTATTTTTAAGTTGTAAAAAATAAAAAAGATATCTCTTTCTCTCGCTCTTTTTTATACTAGTTTAAATATATATATTACTGCAATTTAATTTAATATTACTAGATTTTATTTTACTATTTACTATAATTTAATTAATTATAAATTATGAATTCACGAAGTGATCTACTATAAATGAATGAAATGATCTAGATAGACCATTTTCTATAATTTAAAAATTTTAAGAAACACATTTTTATATTATTATTATTTTTTTTTTTTTGATTAGTTTTTAGTGTATATACTTTGTATAAGAAAAAAGGGAAACAAAATTAGATTTAAACGATTTTAGGTAAAGAAATTGACTAATGTGCTATTATTTTTGTTTAGCATAACAATGAGAACTTTATTTTTCTTTAATTACAAGCGTGTTTTAATTTTTATTTTTTTTTTAAGTTAAGATTGAAGAAATCGCCTTTCAACTTTCTCATGCACAATCTATGTGTTTTTCTGCACAATTTGTGTAATTCCAGCCTTGGATATATAAATATAATTATTATATTTAACATATTTCTGGTACTTCTGTTATTTTTTTCTGCCTGAGCGAAAGCAATATTTTATATTCTTTGTATTGAAAGAAAGTTAAGTCTATCGTTTGAGCTACACTTAAAAATACCCGTAACGAAAACTATTCAAATTCGTCATTTTTTCCTCTTTCGCTTTATTTGTTTTTTCTTTCAGTTTATTTTTAAATATTTTTTTTTTTTATTCTTCTAATGTTCCACGATCACTGAAATAATTATGAATTTATTTGTTTTGAGAACTTTTTCACTCAAAGACTGCTGGATCCAAAAAGAACAAACTCAAAAAAATTCTTTGAGCGGAAGCTATTTGTCTACTAGTTACCTTTGACATCTGTCATTTACTAATTAAAGGGATAGAGAATTTGTCAATTTAGGTGGTTCTAGTGGCCAAAAGAAATTTCAAGAAAAAAAAACTAATATTAATTGAAATAAAAAAAAACAAATAAAAACATATGTATATCTGCATATACAATTTCCTTTGACAGATAAATTTTTAGTCTTGATGAATTTCAGAGCAAATTTCGAACTAAATCTTTTTGGAGCATCGCTCAAAACAAAGTTTCTGCGAAAGACGATGTCTCACACTGAAAGATCCTTTGCTGAACTACGGAGGTTATCTCTTTTTGCAGCTGACCCGAAGTCCTTAGCTGTATTTTCCATACCCAAATTTCCTATCCGCTGCAATCTATCTATCTATCTATCTAAAACACTTTCATCAAGCGATTGTAGTTGTCGTAGTAAATGATAATCTTTCCCATTATGTGTCATTTGTTGCCCAACCTTTGCCTTACTCGTTCTACACACGTCATTTTTTACGTAAACGTTCCAAAGTTTTTGCAACTCCATAATGACACTTATTAGGCGGACAGTGCACATTTTAAATAAAAGCTTCTTTTCATGATTAACATCGGGAAATTCTGTGCGTTTGTAAACACGGTTGTCAACAATCTGAATGTCAGGTAGATGTGGTTCATTTTCTTTTACGTACTTTTTAAGTCTTAAGTATTCATCGGGACCAAGCTAAATCTAATAGAAATGATCAGCAAGATCAGTTAAAACCTTAAAGTGTGTTTCAAAATCCGGAGATATGACTAAAAGGTCGTCTAGATATACGAAAACTTGTTCTTTCATATTCGCTGGTACAGTTATGTTCATTAATCGGCACAATGCTTGTGGCGCGTTACAGAGACTGTTTATGCATGCAACCCTGCTGCACCGCAACAGCCGGGGATGATAAGAGCCAGAATTCCTCCTGAATTCTGGAAACGGGGATCGGGGGAGGTGCCTAACTTCCACACTAATCCAAACTATAAAAAATGAAAACCAACTTCTTCTCCAAAGAGGTGCACAAAATAATTAACGTTTTTTTTTTTTTTAAATAAACGTAATGAAATTTTATTATAAATTCAAAAGCTTAGATAAAAATGCAATAGATAATATAAAAAAAAACGTTTGGCAAGAAATATCGGTATTTTATAGATTCCACACAATATAAAATGGAATATATAACAGGACTCAAACTCCCAAAATAGTTTGTCATGTTGTCTTCCAATGTAGCAGCGACATCTGTTTGCGAAGCTGTTGCGGTACCGCAAGGTTGGCCGCACAAATATGCCGCTTGGCTTGAAGCAGCACTGCAACAGAAATATTCAATTATATATACATATGAGTGTAGGGTACAAGTTAGTTAGATTAGATTTCTTTATTTTTTGCTTAAAAACATTTTACTTTAAATGATAATAACAAAAAATTGTTTAGCTTAGGGTCCCCGTCACCATTGGAATTTAATAGGGAGTGCCTCCTGAACATCGTGTTCTGAGCGGCTGGCCTTGTGGAAGTAGCGGCCATCAAACCCAGTCGAAAAATGGCGACACATACATCCGGTTTATTGCGACTCGCGCATCCAACGTATGCTCTGGCGTAGTTTTCCTTAGGTTGGGCAGTACCTTCGCTCGCACATCTAGTCGTTCACGTTAAGCCTTAAATTTTAATCTGGCTTCCTCTCGATGAACATGTGGTATGACGTCGAGACGTCTTGCCGACGCCTTTGATATTGTCGTTAAAGACTGCTCTGCACCAATGAGTGCTCGCACCGACTGCAGTAGCCCGTTTACCACTACTCTTGCCTTGACTGTTGACGTAAGGACAGATCGACTTGGGACGTTTCGAGCAGACCCCTTTATTCGCTGTCGTACGTCTCTTACATTATAGAAATATGGTTGTGAATAGTTTTGAGCATGTTGTTGTTGCAATGGTGGACGTCTTTCTATGGTGTACTGCGGTGGGAGGTCCATAGCCTACCGGATACCCGACAGGAGGTCTGGATATCGGCGTGTCCCTTGAGTTATGCGATTCTTCAGTCACTTGCAGGACATCTTCTTCTTCTTCACTGGCGCTGATCTCTTATACCACGACGTCACTTATTCCGTCTAGATCCTGAATCGTGCTGACTCTTTTGTCTTTTGTAGTGTTGCTGCTGACATTGCTGGCAGTTCTTGGTGGATGGATAGTGCTTGGCAATGTGATACGGCGACAGACAATTGGCGTAGTGGCGGTACAGGAGAACAGCTCGAAGTTTCTCCGCGGATTCCATCCGTCCCATCTGGCAGCAAAATAACATTCGGTGATTGTTCTTGTTATTCACACGAACCATGTTGGAAATCTCTGGAAATAGAAAGATTAATTGATTTTACGACAGGAAGCACAATCAATTTCACAATTGGTCGTGTAATTATGACTCGCGTCATAAAGATATCCACGACTCGAACACGATTGTCTGGCCCTAAAAAAAAAACATTAACAACTTTGCCAAAGCACCATTCATGGGGGGATAAATTGTCTTCTTTAACAACTACAAAATCATCAACCTTTATATTCCGCTGAGGATATTGCCACTATACTCCTTTGTGCAATTCTTTGGGATATTCTGCCTTCCAAAGCTGGCAGAATCCTTGGTGAAGGGTCTCCAACTTTTTCCAATGGTTGATGATCGACAGTGGGCTTCCTTTGATTTCTGGTTCTGCAATCGGCAGGAGCGGAATTCCAATCAGAAAGTGTCCTGGGGTTAAAGGTTTCGTCGATTCGGGGTTATTTGAAAAGGGGTCTGATTGGTCGTGAATTCAGACACGCTTCTACTTTTTCGAATAGAGTAGAGAACTATTCCATTGTAAAGCGCATAGTGTTGGACACCTTTCGAAAATGAAGCTTGAAGCTCTTCACGCCCGCTTCCCATAATCCTCCCATTGCCAGTTAATTTTTTGGTGGGCATATGATTGCACAGCAAGGCTTGATGCTTGAGTTATAGACCTCTTGAAATCCTGCCTCAAAGCTTTGCTGGCTCCTATGAAGTTTGTCCCATTGTCCGAATACACATTATGGGGACAACCACGCCTTGACACAAACCTGGAAAAGCCAGCTAGAAATGTTGAAGCCAATAGGTCACTGGTTGTCTCCAGGTACATTGCTCGCAAAACATACAAATATGCAGACCTATACTTTTAGTATTAGACATGCTCGACCCGTAAAGTTTTTGATGTCGAATGATCCAGTAAAATCGACGCCGCTATTGGTGAATAATCTAGTCAAGACGTCTGTTCGTTCAGGTGGAAGCGTATCCATGATTTGTTCTCTCATCTTCTTTCTGTAAATAATACAAACTTTACAATTATTAATAACGTGTTTTATTAAATTTTTCACTTACGCAACTCAATAATCCATTCTCACCGGTCTCAACACGAATTGATTCCCCCCTTGCAATGAAATCACGTGTGAAAACAAAATAAGAAGTCGGGAAAATTGGCAGTCATATGGTAAAATAATGGGGTAGCGCTTATTGCACGGCAATGCCGATATCGCTAGTATTCCACCTACTCTCATAATTCCATTACTGTCAAGGAAGGGATTGAGCGCAATGATGGAGCTCTTGGCGCTTATTTTGTTTGAACCTGCCGGTGCCTGGTATTCAGTCAAGTAACACCGTTTCTGTACCAGCAGAATTAGACATTCCTTTGCCTTTCGAATTTCTTCGGATCCTATTTCCGAAGTCTCGTTTCGGGGAATCAGCTTTAGTACTGGATTCGTTCTAAGGTAGAATTGAAAAATTCGTACACCTACCCTCAATGCTAGAGAATCGCTCCAAAATGTCTTCGCCCTCTTGGATACGTGATGCTTGAGTTCTTACGGTCTTCTGTTCCAACTCGGTTTCTATCGTTTCATCATTTTTCTGAGGCCATTCAGACGGTTCCAATTTCAACCACTTGGGACCTTGCCACCAGGGTCTACTTTCCGCGAGCTCGAGAGTTTCCCGTCGTCGAATCTATCGATTTTTGACACTCTGTTTTCCACGAAGAGAGTCTAGGAGCAGGGGGGCTTCCGCATCTATGAGACCACTATGGTAAAATCTGTCCATTTGTAAACCATTGGGTGAGGAACGTCAAACTGTGGAGGAAGAGCATTTATTAATTCCACCAGGAGCAGCGCTCCACATACATAATTCCAAACGAGGTAGGAAGATGATTTTTACTGGTGCCACTTTGGTTTTTCCTTCCAAGATATTTACCTCAGATGCCCCATTTATGTACGTTCCCGTACTCTTACGTATAAGGCAGCAGCATATGCTTTCTCAGAAGCATCGCAGAATCCATGAAATTCGATCTCGTTCCAAGATGTAAAGCTAATCCATCTTGGAATTCTTATTTTTGCAATGTGGACATAGTTTTTAAGGTGGCACGCATTCGCATCGCTTTGTCGAAGTCATGAGCTTCGGCATGGTCGTCATCAACGTGCATGTGCTACTTTAGGACTCTGGGGGCTAAGGGGTATTGTCACCTGATATCTTCTGTAAGTTGAAGCAGAGTCCTTATTGCTAAATAAGGAGCACAGTTAACTCCAAACGTCACAGTTTGGAATTCTTAGTCCACTAGTTCTTCCTCGTTTAAGTCTCCTATGGAAACGGGTGTCATTTGGATGTAATAGGATCTGCGGATAAATTTTTTCAATATCTGCGTTAAGAACATATTTCAAAAATCGTCATTTTAGTAAAAGTCCAATGATATCAGTTTGCGGAACCGGACCGGGATGGAGTGTGTCATTCAAGCATCCCCCTTTCGAGGATGGGCTTGATGCATTAAATACAAGGCGTACCTTTGTTGTTGTGCTATCAGGTTGGATGACTGCATGATGTGGCAAGTAGTATGTTTCTCGAGTGTTTCTTCCGGTGTTGTTGTCAACTGGCTTCATATGACCGAGTGTTATATACTATCGCAGTACTCGGTGATACCCAACGCTATACTCAACTCTGGGAATTTTTGTCTAAAAGGCAGCGCCACCATGTATCGTCCTTCATCCTTCCTTACCGTCGTACTCCCGTAGTATTGTTCGTAGTACGCCTCCTCAGGAGTGACCCGTTTATTGCTTGGAATTTTCTCATGCTCCCAAAACCGAGCAAGTTCAGAGTTAGAGATTTCGGAGAACATGGAAACATATGAATTTGGATTCAACCTCGAGGTTTGAGGGGCCGGACCTGTTAAGATCCAACTAAGGACTGTCTCCTGTGCCAGGAGGAAGTCCAAGACGTTCTTAAATATGTTTCCCATTATTACGGCAAGTTACAAGTCCGCACCAATGACCAAGTCAACCTGCTGACTTCTGTAAAAGTTTATGTCGCCTAAATTAATTGAAGGCAGTAGCCCAAAGTCTGTTGGTTTAATGAGGTTTAATGGGGGAGGTTTCCTGTCAGTTGGGGGAGCTTGAGTTTGCCTATCCTCTCTGTTTGATGCTGTTGGAGCAGTGGGGGTGCAGTAGGCCGACTGGGAAAAGGTGTTCTATGCAGCAATGAATGATGCCTTTGATGACAATTCAGGCATCTGAATGTACTCTTGCAATCCAATGACACTGCAATGCAATATGACAATGAGCCAAACAGTTTATGCACAGATTGTATTTTCTCACAATTTTCGAACAATCATCCACCTTCATGGCAAGAAATTTTGAACAAAACTTAAGCACATAGGATTCCTCTAGGCATAAACTGCATACAGGTTGCGAGTATTGAGAATGACACAAATGTCAGGTTATGAATGGTTTCACCTATCAAAGCCACGCAAATCAGATATGCCGCCTAGCAATCCTGATACAGACATTTTGCAGTAAGTCTTGGCGATGTATTTGATTTCCCTCCAGATAAGTTCCGCGAATACCCTGTCTCCATAACTTTAATCCATAATGCCTTGAGTTGTTCTTTTTGGATTTCTAGTGAAAAAACCGAATGATTTGCACTTGGAGTGATGTTATACAACTGTGCATAATAAGCCCTTCAAAATTCATTAGCGTTAGCCATTTTAATGGGTAGAAGCAAAAAAACGAATTCAGACAATTAATGAAAATTTCTTTAAATTTAGGTTGAGTGGCTTTGGAACTTCCACTGTACCAAATCAGAAGAGTTTTAAAATGGAAAATTTGGAAAGTTATTAAAACGGGGGGTTCCTGTGGTCCCTTCGCAAATCCTCACAATTTAAAAACAAGGATAATAATCGTTTTATGTTAACAAAATCAGATTGCTGAAAACTTACCATTAACGCTGCTTACTGAGAGCTTATGGTTCGCTGGGCTTGGTAATGAAATGTTATTGAAAAAAAATCGGTTGACCGTTATTAGAGTCCTTGCTGCCACTATTTACAAAAATTCGTGGGTCGTTGATCTTGATGCAAACTATTTTTCAGCGAACGGCACTGACGCCTGACCGCTTTTTTATCACTTCCTAGTGCGGCGTCTGGTTTCACTTTTTGACAAGGGCGCCATGCTTTCAACTACTTTCTTGCACTTCTATAGTGGCGCGCTAACGGCTTTATTGATCCAGCGACTTTACTGAGGCCGGTGCGAATTACTTTTATTCACTTTTTTTTCTTCAAATTTATAGTGGTGCACTTCGCTGGTGTCTGATGCCTGTGCGACTTTTACACATTTCTTTTTCTAAACTTTTATATCAGCGCGCTGCGCTGGCGACTGATGCCTGTGTGACCACTTTTAGGCATTTTTTTCTGTTTTTTTTTTTACTTTATAGTGGCGCGCTTCGCTACGACCACATTTATACATTTTTACACTTATATAATTTTTTTTTTGGTTTATTCTTTTTGTGAAAATTTTTGAATTTGTTTCGTACCTCTTTTTTTTACTGATTTTACTTTTTCATTTCCTTCCAGATCACATATAAATATATATACATGGATATGTCTAAGATTACTTACCTTCATTTTTGGTTGGTGATTCCTTTTCCGGTTCGGTGATGCTCTTCCAATCATCGGATTTTACATTCTACGGGTTTTTTAGCTGCTCCAACGCTAATATTTTCCGGAAATGGTCGCCGGCGGAAACAGTCAACTCACTGTGGAACTTCGGCGGATCAGCAAAATCATATTCCACAACTCGTTCACAATGGCCAACAGGGATGCTTATCAGCAATTTTTGAATTATTTTACCAACGAGACGACTTGGAAATGTATAGATTTAATTTTTTTTTTTTTTATTGCCTGTGGATGAACCGGCTCGAAGGACCAATATTCGTGCCGGGGATAATAGGAACCAGAACTCCTCCTAAATTCTGGAAACAGGGATCGGCCGAGGTGCCTAACTTCCACCGTAATCCAACCTTAAAAAATTAAAACCTCTTCCTTTCCAAAGTGGCGCACAAAATAATTAATAAATATTAACGTTTTGTTAAAACAAATGTAATGAAATTTTATTACAAAACAAATTCAAAGGCAGATAAAAATACAATAGATAAATTAATATGGACTCAAAGTGATGTCGCTGCTATGAAGACTGATATCAAAAAGAGGATGTTTGTCAGGTAACATCATAGATTCTACAAAAGGTGGAAATCTGAAATGGAATATACAAGGGACTCAAAACTCCCCAAATAGTTTGTCATGTTGTCTTCCAATGTAGCAGCAACATCTTTTCGCGAGGCCTAAGTTCCGGCTAACGGAATTTTCAAAAACAATCTACGAAGATTATTCCATCAATATGCGGAAGTGGGTAGACTTCCTTGATGGTGAGACTATTAACTTTCCGCGAGTCTAAGCAAGGGGCTAGATCACGGACTATTTGGTGCTTCCTCAATTACCCCTAACCACAATATCTCGTCGCCGTCAGTGTGAACTAGCTTTACTACAGCAGGTGATATAGGAAAGAATCTTTGCTTGATTGGACGTGAGTTCGGCTCGAGCTCAATAACCCACTCTATTAAATGAGTTTTCAGTTTTTTCGATGCTCTCGTTCTTCAGATAAATGAATTCCATTTGCTTCCTTAACGTTATAATCTCTAATAAAACTAATTTCAGGTATAATATTAAGAACGATTTGAAATTTAATCCAAAAGTTAACACCTAAAAGAACATTTTGATTTATACTCGGAACAATATAAAAGTTAAATTTTTCACTCTTGTCTTCGAATGTAACATCCAGTCCAATGTTTCTGAATACAACTTGCTTCTGCCCGTTGGTACAGATGAATACTTTGTGTTTCCGCAGCTCGTGCTATTGATAAATTTCTTTCGCTAAATAACTCCCTATACAGAAATCTGTGCTCCGCTATCAAGAAGACCTAGATAAGTTTCTCCGAGAATGGCAATCTCAAAATATGGTCTGATATCTTTCGACTTATTTTCAATCGAAAATATGACTTCCTTTAAAATATTGTAAAGATGTATGATCAACTTTTTTGTATTTACTGATTTTTGTCGTTGCAAGGCTTCTGACTCAAAACCCGCTCTTTTGTAGGTTTTCCGATCTTCACTTAGCACAGTGAGGTTTGTAGATTCCTGGAGATCCACAACCGTAGCAAAATATTGTTATATCGCTCTATAATCAAAATATCTTTGACCTTCTGCTCTACAATTCCAACATATTAAACTCGCCTTCTTTGTTTCTTTGAAAATTTCGCCAACCTCATCAACGGGTACATAGAGTAACTGCTGGCGAATACATGCTCCAATCTTTTCTAGATTATTTTGGATACGCGTTCATCTAAATTGTAGAGCATTGTGGCTGTCTGGCTGATATAACGGCTCCAATGATTCTATGTAATCGTGCATCTCCATTTTTGGTACTTCCGTTACTCCGGACGGTTTGGTTTTCCAAATTCACGCCAGCAGCTCCTTGGCTTTCGGATACCTTCTTTTGTTCGTGTATTTAAGATTGAAAAGGTACTTAGTTATTTTCGTTATTATTTATGCCTCTTAGCTGTGATCGCGTTCGAGGGTCTATTGGAGAAAAGCTTTTACTAGAACACTTTATTCGACACTCAGGACAACTGGACTTGTCTCTTAGCCAATCTAAAAGGCACGTACGGTAAATTATATACGTGCAAGCTGTTTTTACGACCTCGTCAGCTTCAATGTGACGGTACAAATTTTGCATGTATTCTTTGGCGTTATTGTATCGTCCATTGCTATGACTAATAAATGTTGTGACCAGTAGAGTAAAGCAACACGTGTCGCCTAAGCTTATTGTATTGGTTTGATTCAGTAAGGTATAAAAATAATTAAATAAAGAGATAAGAAATAAACGTTGTTCTACTCCTTATGGAATATATTGGCGATATAAGAAGGAGCAAAAATTAAAAATATGTGTGACTTGGCAACGGCTTGTTAATATTTTATTTGTTGAATTCCAACAATAAATTCCAAAACCATATATTTTATGGTTCTTATTATGATGGGATTGCTCTTTTTTAAAATGATATAAAAGGAATTAAGATAAACCTTAGGTAAATATATTCTTTTGGTTATCAAAAATTGATTAACTTAAATTAAAAACTGTAAAACAAATGAAAAAAAAATTAATTTACTATCGCTGGTCAATTTTAACATGCATATAGCTGTAAACAAAACTATTCCAATTATCAGCTTCTACACAAGATGTATATATATTGTAACGTTTTTCGTTTCTACCTCGATGATTTCCCAAATTCTTCGAGTGCGATCACTAGATTGCTAAATAAAACTCTCAAGATTTGTTCGCTTGGCCTCTTAATCGCAAAAAATTTATTCACCAATAATTACAATTTTCTTCTCTATCATTCGTTTAGTTTACAAATCTTTATAATCCTTTCTTTATTCGCTTAGTTTACACCACTGAGTCTTCGACTTAATTGTCTGCAAATAGCTGATGCCGCTCCTTTTATACCTAGGGATGGTCCAACATTCTGTTCACGCGATCAAGAAAAGGCTAATTGTTCGTTTGCCTGTGGAGCTGCAGCTGCTCCGTTTATTCTTAACGACGTGGAATTTCCTTTACACTTTCTACCCTTTTGTTTGTCCTTGGTACGGGTAATGTGCATCATACGGCCGCTTCTTTTTTTATGTGATTTTCGGGGAATTGCCTTTACATTGTCAATCCTTTTTGTTTGTCCTTGGTACGGGTAATGTGCATCATATGGCCGCTTCTTTATTTTCTGTCATTTTCGGGGAATTGCCTTTACATTGTCAACCCTTTTTGTTTGTCCTTGGTACGGGTAATTTGCATCATACGGCCGCTTCTTTATTTTCTGTCCGTTTCGGGGAATTGCCTTTACATTATCAGGCATAGTATCTGCTCCAAGCGCCGCGAGCCTTTCTAGGTGAACCACTTTCATTTTGGTCCTTGGCTTCCCAACAGTCTGTATTCGAAACACTACGTCGGTCAACCGTTTTATTACTTTGTAGGGGCCTTCCCAATTGCATCGCAGCTTCGGGGACAAGCCTTTCTGCCATTGTGGGTTGTACAGCAGCACTAGATCGCCATCTTGAAAACCCTCGGAGTTCATCGCCTTATCATATCTGACCTTTATCTTGCTACTCATAATTTCGGTTCGCTGTCTCACAAGAGCATGTATCTCCCTCAGTTTTTCTTCTAGAGCATTTGGCGCATTCTTCCCAATCCTTCTAGCATCGCCACTTACTCCGAATTTCAAATCACTAGGCAGCCAAAGTTCACTACCGAAAGGAATCTTTGCGGGTGCTTTACCCGTTGTCTCGTGCACCGTTGACCGATATCCCATCAAGAACAGCGGTATGTGGATATCAAAATCATCCTGATGTTTGTCCACGACCTTCCTCAAGTGCTCTTCCAGGGTTCGGTTGAAGCGTTCTGCTATGCCATCTGATCGAGGATGCGGAGCTGCGTTCGTACCTTCTGGAACACTGCCGATTCAAAGTTTCTTCCCTGGACCGAGCGCAGTTTTATAGGCTCACCATACCTGGTAACCCAATTGTAAGTGAATGCATCCGCTACTGTTTTGGCTTCCTGATTTGGAATTGCGTAGACCTTCGGTCATTTGCTAAAGTAGTCCATAACCACAAGAACGTATTTGTTTCCTTGCCTGCTGATAGGGAATGGACCGGATGCATCCATGGCAACCCGTTCAAATGGTACCCCTGAGTTGTACCGCTTCATCTGACCATGACTTCGTGACTTTGGCCCTTTAGCTGCAATGCACTCCTTGCAGTTAGCAATCCATTCAGCGATAGATTGACGACAACCAACCCAGTAGAACCACTGCTTGATTTTCTCCAGCGTTTTCGTAATGCCTAAGTGACCTCCACTAGAACCATTATGGAACTACTTCAGAAAGTCTGCAATCCTTAACCTCAGGACTACTATTAGTTTTCGGGAGCACTGGCCGTCTTCACTTTCCCATATTCTATGCAAACATCCAGATATCAGCTCTAAACTACTCCATTGTGCCCAGTATGCCTTTGCTATTGGACTTCCTGCTGCCATTTGTTCCTTATCTGGCCGTCTGTCCATCTACAGTCCATGAATTAAAAGTTTACTGCTGACATTTCCGTAGATGACTTGACTCCAACTCTTCCGATGGTGTAATTGTCATTAATCGGACGTTTATTATGTCTTCTTTGCCTTCCGCTTTGGAACAGTGCTTACATTCCAAGCTACAAGGTCAACGAGACATGGCGTCAGCATTCCCTTGAGTATTCCCTTTGCGGTGCTCTATACTGTAGTCATAACTTTGCAGTCTCTCAATCCATCGGGCTAGCTGTCCTTCAGGATTCTTGAACTGTAGTAGCCACTTCAGTGCTGCATGATCTGTTCTAACTCGGAAGTGTTGGCCATACAGATAATTGTAGAAATGTTTGATGCAATCCACCAACGCTAATAGTGCTCTCCGTGTTACGCAATAGTTCCGCTCTGGTTTCCCAATAGACCGGCTTTAGTAGGCAACTATCATCTCTTGGCCATCAATCACTTTTGAAAGTACACCTCCCAGTGCAGAGGCTTTCTTTTAGAGCTTGGAAAGCCCCCTCTTGTTCTTTGTTCCACTCAAATGGTCTATTTTTCCTGCTGAGCTCTTGGAGACTATTAGCAACACTGGCAAATTCGGAACAAATCGGCGATAGTAAGTACACAGGCCCAAGAAGCTCCGTAATTCATGTAAATTCCTTGGCCTTGGCCAATCCTTCACTGCAGTTCAGTTGGTCCCGCCTGGGTTGTTGCCATCTTTGTCGAATATATTGGAGTATTCGCACAGAAATTTCATGGCCTTATGCTTGTATTCCTCTTCCAACCCTTGCGTCCATGCATCTACGTTGTCCTTAATATCCTTCATGTCAATGGAAACGCTTTTAAGTACATCTCTGCAATTAATAATGGTGTCTACCTACTGACATTAACCCAATACAATTCCTCTTCGAACTTTCATTGGTGATATGAATTCGTTTAGTACTCCAGTGTTTTACCGATAATTACGTACGATGTGGAATTTCGTGCTGTTTCGACAACCCATATTTTGTTTGTCCCACGATCTCCATCAATCTTTGCCCAAGCAACAGTTTCTGACTTTGGTGGGATCAGTTCGTTGTGTTCAAGGATCACTTGCTTGCTGTTGTATGTAGAATTTTAGCCAATGCTAAGTGGTACTTCCATGTTTTTGTACTCCATTACTTTTTTATCCATGCCGATCTTTATGACTTGATCTAGCAAGAAGTCTACTCCTATGATGACTTCATCAACAATCTGCGCGACTATGAACTTGTGTACTACCGCAACATTTCCTATCGTGACTTCGCATGTTATCTCTCCTACAACTTGGGTGTCCTCGCCAGTTGCCGTTCTCACTTCTTCGGTGATTAGGTCGTATCTAAGGATGGAGTGCCATGCACCCGTATCAACAGTAAGTATTCGCTCATGTCCTACGAATTTGAGAGACGGAGATAATTGGGCATTCAATTGCAGGAGCCACCATACGCCCCTTTCGGCTGGCTCGTTTTAGTTTAACGACTGGTTAGAGTCGGATTCGCTCTCTTCGTTTCCGGTCTCCTGAATTGTTGTTTCTGCTGGAGCTCGTCTGCATTCCCTCGCGAAGAGGCCTGGCTTCCCGCAATAGAAATATTTGCCAGCTTGATTCTTCATATTGGCACCGGAACGATTCTTTCCATCGATTGACTTTAGGTCTCCATTAGCTCCTCTATTCTGTCTTGCCTCTCCTCGATTTTGTCCTGTCTCTCCTTGAGTTCTGCACATTCTTTGCCAATACCCTCTTGAAGCTGTATGAGCCGGGATGAAATACGCGCTTCTTGGTCTTGCATTTGCGATGAAATGTGGGCATTCATTTTTGACATGTTGGCATCCTGTTCATCTAACTTCTGTAGCAACTTGGCATCCTGTACATCAAACTTTTGTGTAATTTCTTTTGTAATGTTGGCATTCATTTTCGAAACTGCAGCCAGTAACGTGTTCATGTCCATACTCGTAGAAGCCTTTTCCTCAACTTTGGTTGCTGACTGCTCTGACTCATTTGCGGCGTCATTAGCTGCTTCCATTTCTTTTGCGGATGTCTCTTCGTGCTCACGTCGGAATTTATATTGGCTCAAATCGAAGCCTTCTGTTTCAATATTTTCTCATAGCCGTGATTGTAGCTCAGCCTTATCCCGGTTGAAGATAATTCTCGCTTCGCCAATTCCTTTTTGAGGGGTAGTATCATCAAATCTTGAATCTTGACCATTTTCAAGTATTTTTGGTTTTGTTTTATCGCAATTTATTTAGCAATCTTACTTCTGACACCAATTGTAACGTTTTTCGTTTCTACCTCGATAATTTCCCAAATCCTTCGAGTCCGATCACTAGATTGCTAAATAAAACTCTCAAGATTTGTTCGCTTGGCCTCTTAATCGCAAGGAATTTATTCACCAGTAATTACAATTTTCCTCTCTGTCTTTCGTTTAGTTTACTAACCTTTATAATCTTTTTTTTATTCGCTTAGTTTACACAAGTATTGAGTCTTCGACTTAATTGTCTGCAAATAGCTGCTGCCGCTCCTTTTATACCTAGGGATGATCCAACATTATGTTCACGCGCTCAAGAATAGGCTGATTATTCGTTTTCCTGCGGTAACTGCAGCTGCTCCGTTTATCCTTAATGACGTGGAATTTCCTTTACACCGTCTAGCCTTTTGTCTGTCCTTAGTACGGGTAATGTGCATCATACGGCCGCTTCTTTATTTTATGTCATTTTCGGGGAATTGCCTTTACATTGTCAACCCGTTTTGTTTATCCTTGGTACGAGTAATGTGCATCATATGGCCGCTTCTTTATTTTCTGTCGTTTTCGGGAAATTACCTTTACATTGTCAACTCTTTTGTTTCGCCTTGGTACGGGTAATTTGCATCATACCGCTACTCATTTCAATCTGTTCGTCGTATTTGGGATTTCCGTCACAATATGTATAAGTAACGAATAAAATATGTGGTCAGATAGAAAAGCACGAAGTAATTCAAAATTTCTAATTTTCAACCATATTTTGATTAAGTAAAGTAGTACTCGGACAGACATATTATTTTTAATCACGAACGGTTTTCGGATCTATCGTCCCGGGACTCATTTTTCGAAACGTTTGTAAAAACTTAATGATCGCAACTTCTTGCCCATGTTAGACACCATTTTATTTCTGTTATCTATTAGTATTGGCCCATTCATCGCTCTAAAAATTTTTCGTTGGGCGCCCCATTTCCTATAGCGTGTGCACTGGCATTGGCCCGCAGCTTGAATTACGTGAGTTCAAAAATACAGTAGTCTTTGAGGCATATAGGTTGAAAAACAAAACGAAACTGAAATAATATTGGACTCTAGAGAAATAGATAAAATTCAGGAATTCATTACAAAGCATTTATTTACTAAAAAAAAGTTATTAAACAATTATTTTCTTTCCTTTTACATTATTAACTACAAATTAATTTTCCAAAAATTTTTAAACGTATATTTAAATATACACATGTACCTTTAGAATTATATAAATCTTTAATTTTTTTGTTTATTTTTATTTTATTTCTGGTAACCTAAACATAATCACTAACTAAATTTATGCATGTACATATGTTTGCTTCTGCTTCCTTTTTTTTGTGTGTTACATACATAATATGTTACAGAGCAAAGAGCAAATTATATAGTTAAGAAAATAAAAACAAAATAACTTACTTTTACAATTTCTTGGTAATGGAGTGCATATTGATCAGTTTGAGAGTCCTCTGAAACGTATCTGGTGTAGCGTCTTTGATATTGTTGGTTTTCATTTATTTTTACCTATTAAAAGGTAAAGTTATTCTTCTTTTCTAACATCAAAATTACTCATGCTCACGACCTTTCTTACCGTATGGTGTTATCAACGATCCTGACTTAACTTATAACTCTTTGTCTCCCTCTTTTTATACTAGTTTGAATATAACTCCATTCATATGTATATATATATATATATGATGCTTTCCATCATCTCTTCTTGAATCTCTTCAGTTTGCTCAACCGGTCCATTCGGGTCACTATTTTATTTTTAAACGAAATTTTGGTGAAAATCATTGAAAACCGTAAATTTTTGTCAAAAATATGGCCAATTGAAAAAAAAAGTCCGCGAATTACTGAAAAAATTGATTTTTACCTAAAAAACGAAATTGCCGATAAATCTCGAAAAAAAGAATTTTCGGGCCAGAAAAAATACGTGTTTCTTTATTTTGACCAAAGCATAACATATTTAAATTTCGTTTAAAAATAAAACAGTGACCCGAATGGACCGGTTGAATCGAGATGAAAAGCATCATATATATATATATATTACTACATTTTATTTTACTCTTTACTATAATTTAATTAATTATAAATTATGAATTCACGAAACGATATACTATAAATGAATGAAATGATCTAGATTGACCATTTTCTAAAATTTAAAAATGTTAAGAAACACATTTTTACATACTTCTTTTGTTTGATTAGTTTTTAGTGTAATTACTTCGTATAAGAAGAAAAATAGGTTACAGCATTAGATTTAAACAATTTTAACGGGTGATCCATTTTAAGGTTCCCTACTCTTTTAAAGAAAAAACAGAAAATTCAAATTTAATGGGTAATGTCTATTATCATTCGAAAGAACATTTTTTGCATTTTTATTATGAGGAATATCTCCTTCAAATGTAGGCCGCGGCTACGTCTCAGATGGTCCATCCGTTGAGTCCTATTTTCGATTACTCGTTTTGCTCCAAGGCCGAAGCGGGATTGTCCGCATAGATTTTAGACTTTATATATCCCCACTAGAAAAGGACTAACGGGCTGATATCACCCGACCTTGGAGGCCAGTCAACCGGCCTAAAACGTGAAACTGCTCACCGAAGTGTTCTTTCAATAATTCCATTGATTGATTGATGCGATTATGGGAAGTGGCGCCATCTTGTTGAAACCAAGTGTCGCGGATATCACGAGTTTCAATTTCAGGCATCAAATAATCGGTTATCACGGTGCGATAACGGTCGCTATTGACGGTTACGTTCTCACCGGCATCATTTTTGAAGAAATATGGACCGCTAATTCCACCAGTACACAAACCACACCAAACTTTTTTTTTCTGGATGAAATGGCAGATCTTGAATCTCTTCAGTTTGCTCTTCATTCCAAATGCGGAAATCTTCTTGGAACTTTTCAAGAGCGCATAGAGCGAAGCAATGCCGCTTGGGAAGGTCGATTTTGATATTTTTTAATGTTCGACAATCACTGAAATAATTATAGATTTTTTTAAGATTTCTTAACTAAAAACAATTCTCTGAGCAGAAGCTATCTGTCTACTAGTTACTTTTGACATTTGACGTTTACTAGTTAAAGAGATAGAGAATTTGTCAATTTAGGTAACGGGTGGTTTTAGTGCCCAAAGAAATTTTAAGAAAAAAATATCAATTGAAGTAAAAAAAAGAAGGAATAAATATATTTGCATTTTTTCTGAAAATTAAAAAAAATCAAGAAATGACAAAATGTCGTGTTACCATATTTTGTAACACTATAATTTTTTTTATAAAAAAAAAAGAATTTTTAGCTAACTTGTAATCAAAAATAAATATATACAGCTTACTTTTGATTTTTTCAACAGATATTCGTCTCAACCCTCATGAGGACGAAATACCAGTGCTTGTGGTTCTTGTTATTTTGGAAGAGATTCCAAACTCTGACGAAGATGGGACTGTCATAAGGCACAAGGGAAGTTTTGCTTTTGAAGATTACAGCAGTCCGAAATTATTTTCGTGGTTTATATATTGAGAGAAGCGGCTCACTTCTTACATTGTCTAAGAGGACGAGTCGGTTTATATCACCAATACTGAAGGTCTGGTGGATATATTTATTTTATTTCCGTCCGTCTGTTTAAACGCAAACTAGTCAAGGTCCAAACCAGATATTCTTTCTTGTTTTACTTGTATGTTTTTTTTTTATTGTGAGGGTAATTTGTGGTTGCTCTCTCTGGAGTGCAATACGGTGTAGTCATGGTTCTGGGCATGAAATTACAGTGCAGGGCCATACGGAATTTCTAATTCCGCCCACGTCGCACAACATGGAAACGTAACCAATCAGTGTGGAGCCTTGGGTCACGAGAGGAACGGCTGCGGAGGGGTGACGGTCTTGAAGCAAGCTGTTCGCTATATAAATTTGAGGAAAATTTAAACCTACTCGTCCAGCGAGTTTGTGGGCTGAGGGTAGGTACTGGTCACCGCCGTCAAAAAAAGTGTCATCGGATTCATGGTGGGAGATATGAAACTAATTTCGCGATTGAACACAACACAAACACAAGGAGGTCGAGATGCGTGAGTATGAAGAGCTTGAAAAGCCGTCAGACAGGGTTAATGCTCGAAATGTTTATGAAAAGATGTGACATACAGATGGATTCAAAACCGGAGCTAACTCTCTTACTTACTCTGGGACCAAAAGAAGTGATTTAATGACTGATAAGCAGATAATACTGAATAATGGAGCAAATATTCTAAAGCCTGCTGAATGGCAGTGAAGATTAAACTCCAGGAGATGACAAACCCGATTTTCTCATCGACATCGAAGGAACAGATGTTCCAATTTCCGATCAAAGATAAATTCGGGTAGCAATTTCTAACCTAAAAAGCAACAAAGCAGCGGGAGACGATAACTTACCGGGCAAGCCTTACGGCGGCGAAAAACTGACAAGGTGTCGAATCAGCTTCTTCCCAGAACATGGTATAATCGAATGCACGCCTAACGATTGGAACCCCAGTCTGCTCTACTCAATCCATTAAAAGGAAAACCCACAGTCTGCGCCAATTATCGTGTGATAATCTTGCGTAATGAAAGACTAAAGTCCACCGTCAAAAAACTGATTAGACATTATCTGTGCGGCTTTAGACCGAGAAAGTTTACGATTGCCCAGATATTCACCATACGTCAAATCTTTCTGCTTTGCCCTTATTTAGTATCCCATTTAAACTTATACGCCTGCGTAAGCTGACGTTAAGCAACACCAAAAGCTCTGAAAGGATCGGGAACGACCTCTCCGAACCGATACCAAACGAAGCGTGTGATTTATTTAATATATTGCTGTTGAAAATAGTAGGAGCAGCAGAGCTCAACAGAGAAGGTGGAATGTTCTATAAGAGTGAACAGGTTCTAACGTACGCCGATGCTGTTGATATTGATATCATTGGCCTCAATAACCACGCCGTCAGTTCTGCTTCAACCAGGCTGGTAGTGAACAAGGGCAAGATGAACTATCTCCCGTCATCAAAAAAAAACTGTCATATCAATCGTCCCTCTTTCTTCTTGACAATCATATATACTTTCGTCTATCTAGGAACCAGCAATAACAACACCAAGAATATCAGCCGTGAAGCTCCACCTCGTCGAAAGGATCAGATGGAGAGTGGCCTGGCCAGCTAAGATGCGGCTAACAGCGAAGAAAAAGAACGAGTAGCGCACTATGGTTGATTCGGCTATACTCACGTAAGTGGTGCCTACTCCAAAGAAGAAGGCGAATAAAATCATTGCTGTACTAAATCGGTCTTGGTTCTATCAGAAATCTTGTAACTTGTGGGCTAATGCTTCCAAATAAATTTTGTGTACCATTGTGCACTCATCCCAAGCTAATAATTTACTCGAAGAATTTCTCGAAAGGTTTCATGTTGATGTTTCATTTATTTGCATGTTTAACGCCAAATTAAGTATGGAGTGAACTGCTAGACCGCCTTCAAACAACGTAGCTGCAAAACGTGTTGTAGCAATTACAAGAGCGATCGATCGAATCGTTGCCAAAATCAATGATATCAAGAACTTGTTCCCAGTCCAACGTGGGGCATCTAAAAAAAAAAAACCCCAGTTCCATCGTTCGCCACTTTCATTACCATGCGCGAAAGTGTGCTATAGTTCAATAATTTAAAAGACAAGTATCAATAAAATAAGAGAAAACTGAAACCAAACCAAAACTGTTTACACAAAAAGTTGTAACCAGTAAAGTAGTCAAAAATGTCTACGTTACCATATTTTAATAACAAAAATTATCTTCAGACAGGAAAAAATGTAAACCAAATCAAAAACCTTTAATAAAAAAAATAGTAGCCAATAAAAGGGAAAAAATCTTCTATATAAATAATCTCCTTAAAAAGGAGAAAAATACGCAGGAGGCATATAATTTATTTTCTAACCTGGTACAGTTCTTAATTTCCAAATTATATTAGCTCATATAGATGAGCTTATGCTGGCAAATTTCTTGCTCAACAGAATTATTAATTTTGCGGATTCATTTGAAATAATTTTTTTATGAAAATACTTCTTTTTATAAAGTTTGTTGTGGGAATGTGTCACCATCTTGTTGGAACCACATATTGCCCAAGTCGTGTTTATACGGCCATTACGATCCGAATTGACAGTGACTGTCTCCCCGTTATCGCTTTTAAAGAAATAAGGTCCAATCAAAGCTCCGGACCAAATAGCGCACCAGACAGTAGTTTTTTTTTTGTATAATGGCCACAATTCAACTATTTGAGAATTCTCGGAGCCCAAAGTGACAATGTTGCTTATTTATTATCCCTCTAGTGAGAAATATGCCTCGTCGCTGAAGAAACTTTGTTTTGGCTACGCTTGAATCACCATTGGATAAGAGAAAATAATGATGACAGTGGTACTTACCTTTGTGTATATATATTGTTTTTAGGATAACAACGACACGTTTTAAGGAGGCAAATCTGCATTGCGAAACAGAGATCGACTCAGCATCTTCCGTTTACTTGAATAAAAGTGGTGAAATCATTTAAGACAATAACATGCAAAGATCAAACCCATTGGCAGCTCTTCCTAAAAGAAGTAAACCCAAAAAAGACTTGAACTGATATTTTAATGTTTTGGTTGAAGATGGAAATTGGTTTTTAAAATCAATAGCCTCACTACAACATCCTGGGAGTCATTGGCACCATTTTCGAAAAATTCGCCTACAAGAAACAATTTGAAATCAAAATAGATGTACTGCTTTCAAATAGAAATGTTTAAAATTACAATAATATTAAAGTTCTTTTTATTGAAAAAGTACAAATGTTATTTCAAGTTTGATGCAAAATGTGATTAATTGATATGTACGAAAAAGTTTCTAGTCTGTAGCAAACATTACAATTTGTTGTGGAATAAATGTATTTTTAATGTATCACTTAAAATGTAGTTACTTGTATTGCATCTGTTCGAAATATAATAGGTGGCAACAGAAAAATTTCACCTCGGTAAACACCATAAACAAAGTCGTTACTTATGTAGTTATTCGTTGATAATTTTACAAAATTGTGCAAAACAATAGAGGCACTTACATTTTTTATTCGCTATTTGGGAACATACATAGAGTAGTATGAAGTATTTTCCATTTAGCAGTAAGTATGTCATAAGAAGTCCTTATATCACGAAAATGTCTTCTCTTAAAGTATTCCCGCTCTGGCTATATACCTCTACTAAATAGTGGGGCGACGGCATTAATTCTCCTCGTAATGGGCAATCTGTAGGAATATTGAATGAGTTACTTTCGATAGCTTCTGTATTTTTCGAAAATTGGAAAACACCACCATAGCTTTGACTACCGTACGCTCTGATATCAACACATGTAAATGTGTAGCTGGCATCACAAATTGATACAGTACGATGCTGTAATTGCAATAATTATACAACATCGAACCTCTATTCGACGGACATGTAATATTAATATGATTTCCATTATGCCCATATGGTTTCATGGCACTCCGTTTCAAAAGGTACCGTTACATAAAGTTTTGGCAACGAATTCCGTATTACCTCACACGAGTTAAATTTTAAGTCTTTTTGGTTTTTAAAACTTAGATTCTTTATTATTTGATTAATATTAATTCAAACTCACGCTACTTCTGGCGAGGTTTGCAACGTACGAACAGCGAACTACTCAAGATACATATTCAAGTGCAGCTCCATCGAGGCTCATCGTTTACATTCACAAAGCCAGTCACAGTACAGCTGCACCTCACTATTAAACGGCAAGCAAGGTGCACACCGAGTAGCTTAGAAAATGCTGACTCGGTGCGTACCTTCACGTACCGCTTGCCGTTCATGCTCTTGTGGCGTGATCGGTAACGGGATATCTTCATGAGGAGGCTCATACATAACTCACGTTTCAAATATTATCCTTCTGATGATGTTAGAAAATATATGATTATTATTCAAATTGAATGGATGAATTTTTGTTAATTTAATTTTAAACAATTCTTATAAATAAGCCAAAAAATAAAATAAATAAACAATAAGTTTTAAAACAGCGCTCGCTCATCGCTCAATTCCAAAGTTGAGAAGTACCTATTAAGTAGAAGAAGAAAAGGTAAGAATCTAAGTCGAAGGGTGCTCACCCAATCTACTTGCGGGAGTACAGCTCTAACTTGCGTTTATCAAAATTAGCAAAACGAGATACCAACAATTTCCATATTGAGCCGCCTAAAAAGGGTAATGTAAATGAGACGAAAATACAAGTAACAAACATTATACGTGAAGCACTTATGCGACTCCGATTGAGGTATCTCCAAAACATGCATTCTAAACGCATCAACCGCCTCTGCAGGGTTCGAAAAACGTTGACCTCTCAGTTTATTTTTTACGTACGGGAATGAAAAGTCATTCGGTGCCAAGTCAGGACTATAGGGTGGATGACTCATCAAATCGATGTTTTGAGTGCTCAAAAATGCAGTTCTTTCGATGGATGTGTGAGAAATTGTATTGTCGAGTGATTCGTCTTCGGCAGATTTCTTGGAAGAGAGCTGCGTTGTTCTAGTGGCACGGTTGCGACATGCCCAGTTTTTTTCCAAACAACAGGCAACCATTTGCTTGGAAGTGCTCGTGCTCAAACAACTTTTGTTGGATTCTGCTCATCTTCAAACACCCATACAGTCGTTTGCTGTCATAGATGTTTTTCGAAGCACAGCTTTCATACTTTTTTACTAGTTCTCTCGACCAATCGATACCGGCATTATTTTCAGCGATTGACAAATTGTGTGGGATCCAACGCGAATAATATCTATAGTTGTCCCAATGTCACGATGGGTCACACGGAAAAACAACTGTTTTTGACGACCTTCGCGAAATTCGTCTTGGAGTGATTTACGACCTCCATTGAATTCACCATGCTATCGATAAACACTGGTACTTGATGTAATATCAAAAATGTCAAACTTTACAATAAAATTGTCAGTTGCTATATTGCAACACTAGGGCATTCAAATTCCGATATATATAAGCCAACCCTTGTATAAGTCATTTCAAGGCAGTCCCAAAGGGATTTAGTTTTTTTTTATCTCTTTGTTTAATATGACAGTTTTTTGATATTCTTGGATAGTTTTCCACTTTGGGACAGCCGCCCAATAAAACACTTTATTATTTGAAAATTTTAGGCACTTTTATTTATTTAAATCATTATTCACTAATTACACTGCTTACACTACTTACACTGCTTCCCTGACCTTAAAACTATGCGCGCTTAAGTACTTTTTTAGCGACGACCCTTTCGGGTACATCGAGCGCACGATTTTACTTCGGCTAACTCGAAGCGTCGGCGTGAAGAAAAAGTATTTAAGCGAAGTGTTAGATCATCACAGCAGCAGTTGATTGATTAGTGTAGGCGGTCAGCCACCGCCGCATGCCAATAAAATGCAATGCCTGCTTACAACAACCACTGATGAATATTTATGTAAGTATGTCTGTTTGTTATTGGGATAAAACACAGGCATACATACAATATTTACACTTAATGCTGGTAAACTTCTACTGCTGTGTTAACTCCCCCCTTCTTAAGCTCGGAACGTCCCTGATCCGACATATTTTTTATTTAAAAACTAAAAATATTAATTCAATTTGATACTTATAGTTACGTAGTAGTTTGTTAAAGAAAGTAATTTGGACTTGTCTATAGAAAATTTAATTAATCCGAAATGCATAGATACGTGCATACACGACTCAAATTTTAACTCTTATTTTTGTTTCCTATTACGTTCGTTAATTGGCATTAAAAATGTGATACAATTGTTGTGATAATTAAATTCTATTTGTTTATTTTTATATATTTTTATTTATTTGTTAATAAGAAATGGCTGCACTGCGTTTTTTGCCGTTTAATGCAACCATACAGAATGAATATCGAACAAAAACTGAACTTACATATTCAAGTGCAGCTCCATCGAGGCTCATCGTTTACATTTACAAAGCCAGCCACAGTACGGCTGCACCTGATTATCCCACGGCAAGCAAGGTGCACACCGAGTAGCTTAGAAAATGCTGACTCGGTGCATACCTTCACGTACCGTTTGCCGTTCATGCTCTTGTGGCGTGATCGGTAACGGGATATCTTCATGAGGAGGCTCATACATAACTCCTCCCCTACCAGATTTAGGATTCTCCTGAATCCTTTCATTAATTATCTTAAAACTTATTTTGTCTTTTCTCAAACACTTTATCAACAATACAACCAGGACAGTCAGACCTATCAGTACGAATGCATTTATACCATATGAAACATTTTTGTGGTATTGCAATTCTTCAATTTTTTCAATATTCTTAAAATTAGTAACATTGATTTTTCTGAACTGGACATGGATATCCAGTTCCTGAATGGGATCTAATATTTTGGCAGGATAATTATACCGTTCTGTAAATATGACATTCTTATTTTTAAAAGTTTGGTTGTATATGTGAATTTTACAATTTGTGAAACTCAAAAGATAGTTTTTGTTTAGTTTCAATTTTCTGTTATCACAATTTGAATTAGGTCTTCCTCTACAGCGTTCATGACCAATACAGTGTCATCCTCAATAGGTTCAATCCTGGATGCATTGCTGAATTTAAATATACAGTTATTTTAAGCGTCCTTTACATATATGTATTCTTTTGTATTTATAGTTACAATATTTTCTATTTCTGAATCTATTTCTAAATTATTTTTATTAGGAAGTGGAACAATCATTTTTAAATATGCGACTATATAATTTTTTGGTATTTTTACTGCAATTATAATGGAATTATTTTGGTATGCTAATACTCCTATCTTTGACAATTTAAGTTTATAAAAATCTATTTGAAAGTAATCAATTTCTTCCTTCGTTAGTATTCCTGGGTGAATTAGATTGTATTTTGCTGCCACAATGTTGTTTGTGTTTCATTTATCTTATTCTCTAAATACCTTATCTTGTTCATTAGATCATTAAAAATTAATTAATTTACAATGTCTCGGTTTTCATTTTTTACATCATTTATGAATAGATTTATTTTGTTCTCGATCGTCTTCAATAGTGGCTTTCAATAAATTTATTGTACTGTTAAAATGGTTATTTATAGAGGCTTGTTTATTTACAGTTTCAATAATATTATGATCGTATCTTTTTTCAATATCCAAATAATTTAAAATTTCCTGTCTATCCTCATCGTCCATTACACCGAACATCCACTTGTAGGCTGTTCCTCCTATATTTATTAATCCCCTTTTCTTTCTATTAACTTCATTAGGCCTAATGGTTCTGACTTTGGATTCTAAAATCGCTATCTCATTAAGCAATATTTTCTTTTTTGTTATGTCTGTTCCTTCAATATTTTCTTTTAACTTATTCACCACCTCCAAAATTTAATCTGGACAAATGATATGCACAATCTTACTTGTCTCGTTTGCTACCTCTACCTGGCCGATGTGCACTATGGTATGCCCATCCTCATCAAGTATTGGGGTCCAAGTTCATTACTGCCCATGCTATTATGGCTATCCAATATCTCCTTGTTTCAGCCATCATCTAATTCTGAAACAGGGACACAAGCATTAATATTTCGTCCTTTGATAATTTTATCTTTGAAATGGTTTATTCTATCGTACAAAATGTTGGAAGGTGTCTCATCTTTTGCCACCCGTGGAGTGCATTTGATGGTTGAATGATATCTATCGTTATAATTCCCTATAACGATATGCATTCGCATCTCTGTCGTGAGGTCAGGGTCATCAATTCCTGTTAGCTTCTCTAACAAGGTTGAGTGTAACCTCTCAACGTCCGCATTACCCGCATGACTGTTTGGTTTCGTAAGATGAACCTCAACTCCTTCACCTTGCAGATATGCCAAAAGCTGTTCAGCTCGGAACTCATTATCCATAATAATTTTTTTAGGTTTACCGAATTTTGAAAAGTGTTCAATTAGTATTGCTTTCTTAGATGGCCAATTCCTGTCTGTAATTTTATAACTTGCTGCAAATTTAGTGAGTTTATCTAATGCTGTAACGAAGGCTTGTTTTTTAAAATGAAAAATGTCTATGTGGATTATGTCATTTTTGTCCTTACGGGTTTCTGAAAATTTGAATTTCGCTTTAATGGGATTCCTATCATATTTTATTTGTTTGCATTTTTGGCAATTATTGATTATTAAATGAATATGTTCTTTAAACTTTGGGAAATATATTTTGCCCTTCAGGGAATTATAAGTTTTGTTGATACCACTGTGCATCGACTCGACACTATGGTAAAGAGAAATTTGTTTTGTTCATCGTCTATTTCTGACGCTCGTTTTGTACATTTTACAAATTGGATGTGATTTTCTTGTTCGAAAATGAAATTAGTATTTTTTGAATTTTGTGGTAGTCTGATTCAGAGACTTCTAAAAAAATTCCTACTTTCCCGTTTTTAATGTACCTCCTGAAAATATCTGTGACAACGCATTTCCTCGATCTCCAAAATTTTCCTATTATGAGTGGTTTGCATTTCAGCGGACGGACTGTAAGTCAAGATTATTTGAACTTTATACTTATTAACAATTTCGTCCTTTATTGGAAAATGTTCCAACAATTCCATTTCTGCGGAATGAATCGTATCTGACATTTCAAAATTTGACTCATTTTCATTATATTCATTTATTTTAGGTGAACTTTCTATAAGGCTTAAAAAGTCTGCCACAACATTGTCCTTGCCGTTTAGGTATTCTATTTCATAATTATATTCTTGCAACTTTAAGAGCCACCTTTGATGGCGCTGTGAAAATTCCTTGCCTTTATATTTGTTATTTAAATATTTAAACGGACAATGATCAGTTATTATTTTGAATTTTGTTCCATAAATATATGGTCGGAAATATGATACTGCATAAATGATTGCAAGAAATTCTTCATCTGTAGTAGCGTACTTTCGCTCATGATTGTTAAGTGTCCTTGAAATATAGCACACTGGTTGACCCTGCTGCGACAGCACTGCCCCAATAGCATAATCACTTGCATCAGTGGTAATTGTAAATTCTTTATCGTATTCGGGAAATTTTAAAATTGGGTGCGAAGATATTAATATCTTCAAATTTTCAAAACTAGCTATATATTGAGGGTCTTTTGTATTTATTTTATACGCTTTTTTTAAATACTTTATCATAGGGTATGCCAATTTAGAGTAGTCCTTTATAAATTTCCTGTAATAGCCTGCTGCTCCCAAAAAACCTTTCAATTGTCTCTCTGTTTTTGGAATTGGAAGTTTTTGTATTGATTGAATTTTTTCTGCATTAGGTTTAATGCCTTCCTTTGTCAAGACATGACCCAAAAATTGTGTTTCTTTTTTTAAGAAGCTACACTTATTGGCTTGAATTTTTAAGTTGTGTTGCTGCAATCTGGTAAAAAAAAAATTCTAGTGAACATTTATGCTCTTCCAGTGAGGTGAAGAAAATAAGGATGTCATCAAGGTAGACGACACAGATTTTATTTATATAGTCCCTCAAAATCTCGTTCATCAAGCTGTTTTCTCAATATCTTTTTCTGCCATTAAAATCTGATGGTAACCTTTCGCTAGATCTAAGGTGCTAAAGTACTGTGCTCTGCCCAATTTGTCTAGGATTCCATCAATATTCGGCAGTGGATATTTATCGTCCACAATTATTTGATTCAACCTCCTGTAATCAACCACTAACCTATATTTTTTAATACCTGAACTATCCATTTTCTTTGGCACAATTAGGATGGGGGAACTATATTTACTTCTGCTTTTTCTAATAATGCCTTAACTTTCAAGTTCGCTAATCTGCCTCCGGACTTCTTCCTCATGCTTCGGCGGTAGCCTATAAATTTTAGATTTTATTTGTTGGTCGGTTACAGTTCTAATTTCATGCACCACCGCTCTTGTGGTCGTTAGATTATCCCCATCCTTATAAATTAATTTTTCAAATTTATTTATCATTATTTTTTCCTCTAATTGTAGGTGATCTACTTTTATATATCCGACTCCACTTACTTCCATTGAATAAACTTGCTCTTCCACTACTTTTGTGTGAAACGGGATTTTAACACCGTTTTGTAGTATCATTTCGTTGCTTTCTATGTCTAAAACTTTTACATTTTTGAATATAAAGTCGTTTCCTATTAGAAGGTCGTATGGTTTTTCGAAATCTAATGCTAGCCATTTCATTTTAGCTTCTACAGGATAATTAAATTCGGATGGGCAAGGAGTTGCAACTTTTTTGTTTGGTTTATTTATATCACCATTTAGGGTGCTAATAATGGTCTTATTATTTTCTACGACAGGTAATTTATATTTTTCGAACAGTTTTCTTTTCATTATGCTTATAGTTGAACCTGGGTCCACCAATGTACACCATTCTTTGTTAAATAATGTCAGAGTAATCAAAATTTGTTTGTTATCGTCCGAGGCTAATTGATAAAAAAAATCCCTATTGTCGGTAACACTGTTAGTTTCCTCGGTCTGACTCATTGTGTCTACTTCCATAGGTATAGCACTTTGCGTAGTGCGAATAGACATAATGTTGTTTGAAGTATTATAACCTTGTCTATAGTTATTACTGTTGCTATAGAAATTTCTATTTCTACTGTTGTTTTGGTATGAATACCTACCACTGTTTTGTTGGTTTTGATTATTTTGTGTATTGCCATGACTTCGTTGACTATTTTGGCTTTGAAAAGATTGATTTTGATTTGAGCTGCTATTTTGCCTTTCGTTTCTTTGGATTCTATCTTGATTGTTACCATTGAAATTCCTATTTCGATTATTATAATTAACTCCATTATTCTGGTAACTCTGACCCGGTTGTCGAGTCCTTTGGTCGTATCCGTTCTGAGTTTGTTGTCTGTACTGTGTGTTTATTTCGGAATTATTTCGTTTTAAAAAACTAGGGTTTAGATTCCCGTCATCTAACCCAATGAATTCGTAAATTTTGTTTGCTGCTTCGCTCAGCGAGGTAACTTGCATTATTGTATGTGCAAATGCCCCTGCTGATAGCTGCTTTATTCGTTGGAGGAGTATACCATAGAATATTTCTTTCATGGCTTCTCCGTTATCCATTAGCGCACAATATTCTGTAATATTGTCGATCGCATTCTTGACTTTTGTACTTAATTCGCTAATGCTTCCAACTCTTATTGACGATAATTCTTGTGTGATCGTTAGTTGATCTTTTGATGGCCTGTAGTGGCGTTTCAGTTTGCTCTTACAATCTTCCCATCCTAGGGGTGGGTCTATCTGCAAAAAATTCTTTGCAGCCCCTAGTATTTTCTTGTTATAGATTACTTGAAACACTACAGAACTCTTTCTACAGCCGATATAAACGCTGGTAGGTTTTTTGGACTGCCTTCAAAAGGTTTTAAATATTTAAGGTCCCTTTCTACTGTCTGTCGAGTGGTCGTCTGTTGCTGTTCGGCATTTTGTCGTAGCAGCTGTGTGATTGCTACTAAGCAGTTTTGCATCACTTGCAATTGTTGTTGTTGTGCCTCTGCCATCTGGGAGCTTTTATTTCATTTTATATATATATATATATATATTTTTTTTTTTTTTTAACTTAAGTTTGTTTCAAATAGTATAATACTTCCACTCTAATTATATATTTTACCTGCCTCCTAGCGGTATGCTACACTTATTTATTTATGTGTTATTTTACAAGAGTCTCAAACTGTAGATCTCTAATTTGGTGTTTGTATTTGCTAATTAAAAATTTTTGATGCACTGGATTTTTTCTCTTATTCTTCTTATGTAGTTATTATAATATTATACGGATTATAATATATTGATAATTAAAATTTAGTCTTACGATTTCTTTCCTTTTTTTTTGTTAATTGATTGGTGTTGGATATTTTATTTTATGCTACTGCTGCTACTCCAGTGGTGCTCCAACGGCGTTCGTATTTTATAGGAATGTGGCTCCACGGCGGTTGCTGCTGCTGCTGCAATTCTAACCGCAATTCTTGACTTTGGTTATAAGCACGTTGTTTAAGTAAAGTCTTTTGACTTGTTGATTAATTAATTTTTTTTTTGCTTTTGTTGTTGTTGGTAGTTGAATTCCGTTTGCTTGAGTTATTCCATTTGCTATAGTTACCCCAGACAGAAGTTTGTTTAATTCTTCATCAATTCTGGCCAACTGCAAATGTGGATTTTTTTTTCGTAAACTGCTATTCCAGTGTAGGGTCGTCGACTGCGCTAGTTAAATTTTAACTCTTATTTTGGTTTCCTATTACGTTCGTTAATTGGCATTAAAAATGTGACACAATTGTTGTGATAATTAAATTCTATTTGTTTATTTTTATATATTTTTATTTATTTGTTAATAAGAAATGACTGCACTGCGTTTTTTGCCGTTTAATGCAACCATAAGAATGAATATCGAACAACAACTGAACTTATATATTCAAGTGCAGCTCCATCGAGGCTCATCGTTTACATTTACAAAGCCAGCCACAGTACAGCTGCACCTGATTATCCCACGGCAAGCAAGGTGCACACCGAGTAGCTTAGAAAATGCTGACTCGGTGCATACCTTCACGTACCGTTTGCCGTTCATGCTCTTGTGGCGTGATCGGTAACGGGATATCTTCATGAGGAGGCTCATATGTACATAACTCGCGCGTGTGTTTACAACTAAATATTTTTTATTTCTGTTTACGTAAATATGGTTTTGCATTTTCGCTATATTGAAAAAGTAATTATAAATTTTATTAAATTGTAAGAACAAATTATTTTATTTAAACATTTTGTAATTTTTTTTTTTTACAACTTACTTAAACATTATAAATACGTGTCTGTCTTCGGCAGAGGTTGGATATGTCCTGCAAAGTTGTTTGTGCTATTACGTAAATCATTTGGACTTTTTATTGTTGTCACATGAGCATTATAAATTAGTCAAAAATTTTTTTACAGTATACATCATATGTATTTGTTTTAGGCAAAATATATATTTTTCGGAAAATTATGTGAAAAGTATTGTAAGATTGATTATTCATTTTAGGCAAAAGTTATATTTTACGTTTGTGTTTTAAGTATTGTTACAAGAAAAATATTGTAGGATTATGTATTTATTTTATACAATTATTGCAAATTTTTTGTAAAATACCGCCTATACATTATATGTACTTGTCTTTTTATTAAGCCCAACGGTTACCCTCCTCCCACCCAACCGACACGAGGGGCGCCATCCGCATAAGGTACAGAATATGCCGAGTCAATAAAGCAAGAGTTTGTTAAGCGTCGAGATTTAAAACTGCTCAGCTACAGAAAACAAATTCATCAGCTGAAATAAAATTTATACTACAATAGAAAATTAGTGGGTTACTTGTTAAAAGAAGTTAGTATAGCATTTTTTGTTACGAAAAATGTGTCGGTCATATCGAATATGCTGGAATAACAATTGAAATCCTGACATAAACGGCGAAATGGTTCAAATAGTGCAAAGTTTGTTTTACAAGATTTTAAGAATATTGGTCTAAATTGTCGTGATAATCGGATGGGGACATTAAAATTTACTTCACCTAAGAGAAATGAATTGCAAATCAGTCCATTTATAAGCTTGACTAAAAAACTTATTCCTAACATTTCTCTACGGCTAGAAAGTGTGGGTAAATTTATGAGTTATAAGCGACTAGTATACGGAGGAAGATTTTGGCGGGAATCCCAGTGCAAATGACGCAAAGCAAACAACAGAAACTGTTTTTGCACGGACTCAATTTTATCAGAATGGATTTTATATTTAGGGTTCCACGCAACCAAACCGTACTCCAATATTGGTCTTACTAATGATGTAAAAAGTATTTTTGTAATTTAAGGGTCTCTGAATTCTTTAAACCACGGCTTTACAAAAGAAAGTGCACCTTTAGCTTTGAACACAGTTGTATTAATATGAAGACTGAAGTTGAGTTTAGTATCCATTGTTACACTCAAATCAACAAAATTACATACTTGCTCTAGACTATAGTTGTTTATTGTGTAAGATGGTGACTGAATATATTTTCGAGAAAATAACATGGTTTTACATTTATTAAGGTTAACAGGCATATCATTGTTATTACACCAAGTTACTAAATTGTTCAAATCGGTTTGTAATAAACATCTTTCATTAATTGAGGTATAAGATTGGAAAAGCTTTACATCATCGGCATATAATAAAATCTTTGAATATTTTATAACCGAAGACAAATCGTTAATAAATAACAAGAACAGAATCGGCCCCAGGTGGCTACCTTGCGGAACACCAGATGTTACATCAATTATGTCAGAGAAGGTATCATTAAATAATACTCTTTGAGTCCTGTTGCAGAGATAGGAAGATATCCATTGGAGAAGGCTTGGTTGAAATCCAAGAATATCTAGTTTTTTAATAAGTATTGTATGATTTACTCTGTCGAATGCTTTACTGAAGTCAGTATATATAACATCAGTATTCTTGTTTTCTCTAAATCCTTTTGAAACGTGAGTAACAAATTCCAGCAAATTAGTAATAGTAGATTTCCTTTTGCAAAATCCATGCTGGGAACTGGAAATTAAAGGAAATATGGAAAAAGTTAATTGGGCAGTAATTATGGCTTTAAAAAGTTTAGGTATAGCAGCTATCCCTCTATAATTTTCAATCAAAGATCTACTACCATTCTTATGCAAGGTATTATAAATGATTTTTTCCATGTCAAAGGGAATATGCCTTGTTTTAGGGATGCATTAAAGAGGTTTGTCAAAGGCCGGTACAAATTTTCAGAACAATATTTAAGAAAGCATGTTGGAATCATGTCAGGGCCGTAACTGAAAGAGCTCTTTAAAGCCTTTAATTGGCACAACACATCTTCGGAAGAAACAATTGGATAATTTGAGGATAAAAATTCTCTTGACGGACAAAATTATTTCCAGTTGAATTGATAATGTAACTAGACCTGAAAAATTGTGCAAACATATTAGAGATATGAATAAAATCACTTGATGTAGTGGATTTATATGTCATGGATGATGGAAACAAAGAGACTCTGCGTTTGGAGTTAACGAAGTCATAAAACATCTTAGGATTGCGTACAATGCTCCTTTTAACCTTATTTAAGTAGTTGTTGTAACATATTTTGCTAAGTTCGAAGTACTTACGACGTAGCTTTGAGTATCTTACATAGTCTGTAGGCAAGGTTGTTATTTTAAACTGTTTAAAGGTGCGAGATTTTCTGTTTTTTAACAAATTTAAATCTTTTGTAAACCATAAATTGGTACATTTAGTTAAAGCACAAGCACGTTTTGGTACAAAATTTTCAAATAATTTTACAATTGCATTATTAAAATGAAGAACACTTTCCTCGATATTACCTTTATAGACAGGCCAAATCAATGTGGATAGTTCCAGATTTAACTTTTTTAAGTTAGCTTTTGCAAAATTAAAGCAAGAACTAGAACCAAATAGAGATGGCGCGTTATCAACCCGTAAGCTGTCCATGACTTCAAAAGAAGGATGATAGGTATCCTCTGGTAGAACAAAAGGATCGCACCGAGTCACAGAAAATTTTGAAATATTGCCAACATACACTAAATCAAGGATTTTATTAAATTTATTTTGTACTAAATTAATTTGGTTAACGCAAAGCTCAGACATTTTCTCTAAGAACTCAGTAAAACATGGTCGAGTACAAACGGGAGTGATGTTATCATCGATTTGTTTCCATGATATACAGGGCAAATTAAAGTCTCCCAAGACCATAATGGAGTCAGAATCTTTCATCAATGAAATAATACTTTCAATTGATCTAATAAGTTGGAGATGTACCGATATGTCAGACTGGGGAGGTATGTAAGATAAAATTATATAAATAAAGTCCTTACCAGTACGAACACGGATGCATTTAAGTTCAATGGAATCTATGCGAGAAGTACAAACTTCTTCTGAGGGCAAAGACGAATGAACCGCAAGGAGAACTCCCCCTCCGATTCTGTTCAAGCGATCACTTCTATAGATTTGATACTCGTTGCATAAAATCTCATTATCAAAAACGTGAGGTTTTAGCCACGTTTCTGTAAATGAAATTACGTTGAAGTTGCAATGAATACTGCTTAAATAAAGATCAGTCAACTTGGTATTCAGGCCTCTAACATTTTAATAATAAATACCCAGCGAAAGATTACTTATTAGTTTTTTGGTCCATCGTTTGGTCGTGGAATTCGAGCAAGATTTTTATCAATTTTCTTAATAACCCTATGTTCAAATTCACGTACAACAGCTCCTGGGGCCAGAACGAGCTGTTTAAAAGAATCTCAAATGTATCAACAGAAACATCAATTTTAAATGACGATATGTTTCTTTCATAACTAAAATTAAATGTTCGAATATTGAAATCATTAGTATTTCATTTTGACGAGATGTAATGCTTTAACTCATCAACAGTTGTATCGTTTGCAAATCTAGACGCAAAAATAGATTTTTTGGGTAGAACAACAACCAGCTTCCTGAAACCAGACTCTTTAATTTGCAGACTATTATTTACAATGGCTTGAGGTTGGGGTCTACTGAAACTTCCGTAGGCCTTTGCACCTGGGATGTAGAGGGTTTTTCAACCAGCGGGCAAGGTGACGACAAGTTTATTAAATAAATTGTTGGAAGAGTTTTATCCTTAACCGGAAGTGAAGTTTTCTTTTTGGGAGGAATATATGCCATTTCAACATCAGACGGACCGTTCATCCGTTTTCGCTTGTTAGCTATTTCGGAGTCACTATGAGAATCACTCAAGCATTTAAATGATTGGAACATGTTTTCATAATGCTTGAACTTATCATAAAGTGATCCAAGTTCGCGGCCAATCTCTCTAAAGCCATCACGAGATTGCTTGTACAATTTGTATAATTCAATTTCAGTAGATCTACATTTAATACATGACCATCTTAATCATTTTCCATCTTTAATTGAATCCAGAATTCTACCTGTTATACCAGCACATTTTATATGGGCGAGTCCATCGCATAGCCAGCAAGATACACAGCGCTCAGACTCGCCTTTAATATTGCAATTATCATAAGAACAATTCATTTTAATCTTGTAGTTATGAAAAATAAGAAAAATAAGAAAAATTAAATAAACTAAAATAAAATATTAAATAAGAAATTAAAAAAGTTTAAAAATAAATAAAGTATTAAAATATTGAACAAATCAAAGCACAATTACAGGCGCTAATATTTAATAAAATATAACAGTGTAGAGAGCAGTTTTAAATACACTGCGATGTGACACTTAAAAAACAGGACGCAAACAGCTGTGACAAAAGAATAATAACACAAAATGAAAATAGCAAAAAACCACAAAAGCAAATGCTTACACAAAAACACTTATAAAGCTTGAAAAGCAACAAAAAGTTAATATGTAAATATGTATGTAATTAGAAAATGACTCGGCGTAAAAGTTAAATAAAAATTTCAAAAATGCAGAAAAACACAATTAATTGATATTAATGAAAAGATAACTTATCATTTAATGGTGCGCACAAATTTAGCACTTCAAATTTTTGTATTGACTGAAATAATATTCAATTAGCACAAAGATTTACACAAAAATAGCACAGCAAAATAAAACACAGCTTCACAGCTTGAGCTTGCGTTCTATATTGCGTTCTGATTCTTAGGCAAAGGTTCAACATTATTTATTAATTTATATGTGTATTTTTTTAACACTTGTGGTACTTTTTGTTACAATAATTAACAGGTATTTTTTAAATTTTCATTTTGGTAATGCGTTCAAAATTTCAATGAATTTTGTTAATCCTTTTTCAACTAAGGTAATATACAGCTAGCGTATGTTATCTTTGTGTATTTGTTTACCGTTTATCATTACGGTCGTACCCAAATCTTTTGGAACGGTGTTTTGAATGTAAACTTTATTTAGTTTATTTCCTAATCGTTTATTACGTCGGACAAAAACTACCTCACCTTCTTTGAAAACTCGTTTATCATTGCCACAGCGTTTTAGAATTTTATCTTGGGCTGAAATTAGTTTTGATTTAATTTGGTTTAATTGAAATGCAGAAAAATCGTTAATTATATCTATTGGTTTGGCTTTAATGGTGGAATGTATTGTGTTGTTATATTTGTATGTTACAAGTAGGATAAGTTCGGTAATGTCAGTTAGGTTTTTTTCGGATTTTATGCAGCGTGCTATGTTACGGTGGAATGAAAACGTTCTATCTGTCCATTACTTTTGCTGTGCAAAGGCGGTACGAAAAACTGGTCTATTTTAAAATAATCTCTAAGCGTATGGGATATTGTTTTTGATTGAAAAGATTTTTCGTTGAAGTAATATTCATTTGTGATTTGCTTGTAATTTTCAGATATTGAACGGTGTGCCCTATTGTGCTCGGTTGTTGCGACCTCTATTTGGTCGTCCTTATTGACTAGATCAATTGCTAACTTTTCTGTGTGTAACAATTTAATGCCGGGGAAGTTGGATAGTATTAAGGATTGGATTTTTCCTAGTACTTCAAATTCACAAAAAAATCCATTAACGCTATCCGGGTTTATACAGCTACGAAGCGTTTGTAAAAGATATTATGGGGAATTGAACCTAATTGTATGTCGGAGAAAAAGTACCTAGGAGAATAAGAATCGATAAAGGCAGTCCATCGCTTCAGCTTCGAATTTGGATTTTTTTTTCGGATAATGCGTATGCCACGCTAAATGCTGTTTTGCTTCTGTCTTTTTCTGCGAGAAGAATTTGGTGAAAGCCTGACTTCAGGTCGAGTGTGGTAAAGATTTTTGATTTGCCCAAGTTTGCAAGGATTACTGAAGTATCCGGAATCGGGTACATATCAGATGACGTTTTTTCGTTTAGTTTTCTAAAATCTATTACCAACCTTAACTGCTGGTTGCCCTCGTTATCTAAACCTTTTTTTGTAACTACGTGTATTGGTGAATTATATGACGAATGAGATGGTTGAATAATACCATCTCTAAGTAAATCTGATATCTCTTTATTCAAGAAAGCTGCTACAGAAATGCGATATGGGTAGCTTCATGAATAAATAGGTGCCTCAGTTGTTGTTTCTATGGCTGCTACTACACGCGTGTTGAAAGTATGCGCTCTGCTTGGATTGGAAAATGTTTTAAAATTATATTTAATTAGGTCTTCAATATTACTAGGCATGTCTTTTCTATTGTCTATTATAGTATTTACTTCTTGACAGCAAAAGTGATGAAGTTTTTCTTTTCCCTTTTTGTGGAAAAGAATCCTATCCCTTGTGTGGGCTTCAATTTCTCTTAGAAAATCATATCCGATGATTCCGTCGAAACTTTTTAGCTGGGGTAAAATATAAAAAGATGGTTCATCTCCTAATATAAAAACCTGGCATTTTTCGTCTACTTTATTTAACCCGTTTATGGACCTAACTTGGAACGGTTTATCTATTTTTGTTATACCTTTAAAGAAGTTTAGTTTGTTTACGTAATTTTTAGAGGTGCCCGTATCTATGAGGAATTGAATAACTCGCCCATCCGAGAGTGTACGTTTGAGAAATGGCAAGTTCGAATTTACTCTAAAAAATTAACTTCCTCAACTGACTGACTTTCAAAGTTTTCGGAATAATATGACTCCGTTATCCATTGCATTTACTCGTTGTATTTTATTATATGGTAACTGGGTAGAGGTATTGCCGGTATGTGCTCTTTTGGGATGATCATTGCGTACTTGTTGCGCATATGTAACCTGTTGAGGCTGGTTTGGGATATTCCTGGGCTATTGTTGATCAAATTGATTTGCCGGTTTATTTTGGAAATTAGACTGTTTTCTAAAACGCGAGCTGCCATAGTCTACATCCATTGGTATTGGTTTGGGTTGAAATGTCCGTGTCGGTTGTGAGTATTTGGTATAGTTCGATGGCTGTGTGTTGGGTGTAGTTTGGTTGTTACTGTACCGACTGCTGACGCGTATGTTTGGGCGGACTCATACCTGGTTCGGTTGTGTTGTAACTCTTGTGCTATAGCAAGCGCAGAGGGTAGATCTGGGAAATTTGCGGAAATAGAGTATCACAAAGCGGGCGTCGCAAGCCAGAAATAAATAATCGGAGAGCGTTTTCCCCAGCTCGTTCATTAAATGCTGAGGTCAATGTTTCGTTACCGCTGTTTGTCATTATATTTTTGTTAATTATTAAAGTCAATTGTTTGTCTACTGCTGCGTAATATTCGTCTATGGCCAAACGTCCCTTTCGTAGAGTGTTTAGTTCGTTTTCTAAAATGTAGAGGGACCGTTTGTCAGCATACAATTCATCTAATCTAAAAATTATTGCATTGACGTTGAGAGGTGTGTTAAATGAACTTAAGTTTTCATTGGCCTACCCAGACGGCCATTACGAAGAATTCCAATGGCAACGTAGTATGCCTCGGACCCTTCGACGTAAAAATCTATCGCAAATTTTGCGGCCGTTCTCCATGCTGAGTATTCCCTTATGTTGCCTTTGAATTCTGGCAATGACTTTATAAGGTTGAGATCTGTATGTGAGTTAACGGAAACAAAGTTAACGAACTCTTTCCCAATAAATTTAAAGTAGATTTTTCGCAACTCAGCGTCTTCAATTAAATTTTTGTCAATATTAATAAAATGCAATAATTGCAATAATGCAATAATTGCAATAATGCAATAATTGCAATAACGAATAACTGCAGTAATGCGATAATGTAATTATTTTTTAATAATAATATCACACCACCTTTGTAATCAGGTCATTTAGAATAATATAAAATAAGATTTTTGTAAAATAGCTTTAGTTCTGATTTTAATAAAGAACGGTCAAGTGACCGATGTTACAATAAATAAATTTTTTTTTGAGAATTCCCGACAAGGGTATTCTCAACTGGCGCCCGAGCGAATAAATAAAAACCGCAACAACCTCGCGTAAGTGTAGAGAACGAGGCCCCCTAGTATCCTTACGGAAAAAAGGACGCGTTCGATCGCAGCCGCTCTACCAGTAAAAAGGTGTTTTTTAAGAATAATAAGAAAGAAAAAAGGTATGGAATTAAAAACAAAGGACAAAAGGTGTCAAATAACAAAAAAAATTATTATGAATTATTAAATACGAAGTAATTTAAAAACAAAAAAATATCAAAGGACTCAAAGGCAAAAAGTGCTAAATAATAAAAAAAATAATCATCAAGAAAAACAAATATAAGTTCGATAAAACATCAACAACTACAAAAGTTAAAAAAGTGAACCAAAATCTAAACAGCAGCAACTATAATAGCGGGTCAACTATACCCACAGCAGCAACAATAAGGCGGCAGCAACAATAAAGCAGCAGCAACAATAAAGCAGCAGCAAAAATAAAGCAGCAGCAATTAGGCAGCAGCAGCTATGAGGTATCAGCTACTACAAGGCAGCAGCAACAATAAAGCAGCAGCAACTTTAAGGCAGCAGAAACTATAAGACAGCAGTGTCAGCATCAAAACCAGCATATCCTGGAACACAAACAATGACGGTGAAAATTTTCATAATACTGTAAGTCACAAACATTAAACTTACCTTTTTTTTAAGAAAAAAAAGAGAACAGCAAAATTTGTTTATAAGAAAAACCAAATTTGGCAAAAGAGAAAAATAATTACGCAAAATTGTTAGCCAAATGAATGTTACTGGAAAATTTAAATTAGAATCCGAAGTAAAGAGAATTCTATTATACATATACTTGCTGAGAAAAAGAAATAGAAATTTTAACAGAAGTGCTTTATATTTTAAAACAATAAGAAAAAATGAAAAGAAATATTATCTGAAAATTAGAAAGCAAAATAAAAAAACGGTTAAGGGTATGATAAATAATAAGTTCTAAAATAAAAATAAAAAATAAATTTTATACAAAAAGATTGTTCCCTTCTAAATACTGTGAAAAAATAATAATAACAAAAATGGCAAACCCAAACAATTTAATCCGTCCTCCAGTCCTTCCGGCGAACTCAGTCCCTAGTTCACAAAATGTACAACTAAGTATAGAAGAGCTGACCTCATTAATATCAAATATAGCTACAGACGTTTTTAGGAGACAAGGACCACAGGTAGTTCAGTCCGCGTTAAATCCAAATGCTGGTTTAGGAAATGTTAGTGATCAACCTATAGATAGGCAAAACGATAATTTAGACGGTATGGACAAAATAGCGGATGTAGTAAAATGTCTCAAAGAATTCTGTGGGCAACCAGGTGAATTCAATTCTTGGAGAAAAGGAGTGGATAGGATATTAAAAATTTACGAGCCAATAAAGGGAACTCCCAAATATTATGGCATTTTGAGCGTTATCAGGAATAAAATAGAAGGAAACGCTGATATAACATTGGAATCATATAATACACCATTAAATTGGCAAGCGGTGTTAACTCAAAATGCGTATTTTGTAATTTAGATTTAAGATTTGTACACTACTGCTAGAATTAAGTAGGTTTAAACAGATTCAATAATAAATAGATTTTTTAAAAAACAAATGTCAATCTACGCAAATTTTAAGTAAATCGAACAATAAATAGGATATTTAAAACTTTCCGAAGAGATCCGTCCCAGGTACACTTCCGGGAGAGAAAAGATTTTTCTCCAAGTTCTCAATAAACTTCCAATTACCCTTACAAGCTATTTTCTTTTACATACCCCACAATCCACCCGTACCAACAGACTGATGATCTTCGCAGCTTTTCTAGAAGCAGTAACACCGAGAACAGATATGAAAATTATACTTCTACCAGAGCTCTTCTGCAAAGGCAAGTGTTGACATAAATGCTGTTAACAAATTATAGCAAATAACCCTAGCGACATGTTGGCGGATATAACAAGTGGGCATCATGTAGTGCTAGCAATATTCGCCTCGGTGAAAGCACGAGTATGTGTGAAGACTATACGTGTAGTATATGTATTGGTATTTACTTGCTGAACGACGGACCTTTCGGTTGTTCTATGAGGCCAAAATGAACTTATATAAGGTCCAGCCACCACAAACGGGACAGAATATTTTGTGGCGATAGAAAAGAATAATAAGGGTTCTTCAAAATGTTTAATAAAAAAAAACTAAAACAAAACAACAAAATAAAATAGCTTAGAACAACCTGGAGTTGGAAGTCGCCAGTAAATAAATATAAAAGAGACCTCCGAGAATTTTTTAATTGAAGCTACGGTGACTCCAAGTCACACCAGCACCAAAAGAGGATTATACCATCCGCCAGTGCCACCTCTTAATACAAGCCACACAAATATCTGGAGCGAAGGAAGAACGGAGGCACACAACCAGCACAATATCACCTTTTTTTTTTAATTTTGTTATTAAAAGTAATACTAAGCTACCAATATCATAAATTTCCTCCAACTATTCCGAATTTTCAATCTGCATCTTCTCAGCTTTTTCTTGTGTTCATCGCAATATTATTTAGAATTTTGAAATAACAAAGTTGAATTCTTAAGCGCATGACCATTATATTATGTTAATAATTTCTTTTAGTTTCTTTATTATTTATTAAATTTATTTTATTCAGAATTATTGTTAATGCCACAAATCACTCTCATTCAAGTCATTTTTTTGTTCTTAGCTGCTTTGTTTTATGAATTAATTTACATGTTCTTTAAAACACACTCGCAAACTTAATTTTTTTTACACACTCACATGGCTCTAGGAACCATATCGCTCCACTCGAGCAAGATCACTAATGAGTGATCCATCAATTAGATATATAAAAATTATATATGGTTGCATGTTATATGTAAGAGACTCTTCTCTCATACAGGTTCGTCTTTAGCATGTTGGTACCATTATCACGGAGCAGACCAATTATATCTTATATACAGAAACATACAGATACATAGACACGTAATAGGGGCGCGAGTACAAACAACAACAAAAAAGAAAGAGATTTGAAACAAAAAAAATGGGGGAACACAAACATTTTTTTTGCACATATATATATAAGAAAATTAAAGATGAGATAAGAGAAGTAATTTATATAAAAAATAAGTAATTGTAATTATTAACAAAACAAAAAAAAGTTATGAAGTTTGTATTCAAATAAAACGAAAGGGAACATAATAATAATATGTATTGCTAATTTAATATTTGGTGTGGGTGTTGTGTTTGTGTACATGAGCGGACAAGGGTGTGACGACTGACCCACCGATAAATTGAGACCAACAGACTGAACGATCGACTGAACGACCTTTTCAGGTATGGAGTTGTTGTAAGATGAGAGGAGTTAGCATAACGACTATGGCTTCACAATAACTTTGTTGAAGAGTACAGGTAGACTCCACCTGACTGACGAGACAACAACAAACGGACAAGGCTATTTCTTTTCGAATTCTGTAATTTTGTTTTGAGTTTTTAAGTTTTTTTTATATTTTTATATCACCAATATATTCGACATGATATGTTTTTGTTACCGTAGCGTAGGGAAAGCGAGTGACCATTGAGCTAGTCCAGGAATAGCAAGCATGAAGATGCGTCACTAGACCCTACCACAAACAAGCTGCTACATAGCAATGGCGCCCAACGGTTATAAGCTTACCTTTGCATTCTTTTACCATTTCAATTTAATTGTTTTCTTCTCGGACTGTGTTAGGAAATCATGACAGCAATATCACGTCGATTAGGTAGAAGTGGTTCGTGACTAAGCATGTTGAAGGGAATTTATACGTTTTATTTGTATGTTCGTGTTAACAGCTGTTTAAGTTACGTTACTAGCAATCCAGCTTTGCTAATAATTTAGGTTTACAGATTGTTTTCGCTTGGACCGGGAGAAGTGATTGGTACGCAATTAATGATTCATTACAGACACTGTTGACTCGCACACATGTGGAGGATTAGTTGACTTAGGATTAGTTGACTATCGCTCCACTCGAGCAAGATCACTAATGAGTGATCCATCAATTAGATATATAAAAATTATATATGGTTGCATGTTATATGTAAGAGACTCTTCTCTCATACAGGTTCGTCTTTAGCATGTTGGTACCATTATCACGGAGCAGACCAATTATATCTTATATACACAAACATACAGATACATAGACACGCAATAGGGGCGCGAGTACAAATAACAACAAAAAAGAAAGAGATTTGAAACAAAAAAAATGGGGGAACACAAACATTTTTTTTGCACATATATATATAAGAAAATTAAAGATGAGATAAGAGAAGTAATTTATATAAAAAATAAGTAATTGTAATTATTAGCAAAACAAAAAAAGTTATGAAGTTTGTATTCAAATAAAAAGAAAGGGAACATAATAATAATATGTATTGCTAATTTAATATTTGGTGTGGGTGTTGTGTTTGTGTACATGAGCGTACAAGACGGACGAACTTATCACACTTATGATGACCTCCTCAACAAACACAACACCACACACATCATGCCCAATATTTTTTTAATTTTATTGATTTTATAGCATATCGGTAGACCTTGTGCATGCGTTGTATACATGAATTTTTTTTTAAATAAAACCTAAAATCAAAAGTTCATAAAATCTTTGAAATTTTTTTATTCATTCATATAACTCTCACTATATACATATATATATATATATATATATACATTTTTTTAATAGTATATGAGAATATAGCATTCTTACGCCTAAATTTAATCTTTGTTTATACTGTTTTTATACGAATTGCGTTTTTATTATTTTTATATAAATTTTTGGGAAATATATAGATTTTTTTGATTGTTTGCCTTAAAGTCTGAAGCTTAGCATGTAGAATTAAGCGTGTGTGGATTTTTCCACGATTGTGAATTTTTGAGTTTTCCAGAAAGTTTTCCTTTGCATTCGTTACAGAGTCAAAGACATTCATGGTGACGTATCGGAATGTCAGAGGAGGAGAGAATAGTACCTGGGCTAGGAATTTTTGATTCAAGTAGGCCAGTTACCAGAAGTTATTCGAGCGCTCTTGAGAATCAGGTAGTCGGCGCGATATTTAACCAGATTGACACAGGTATAGAAAGAGCGGTTGATCTCGTTCCGTCAGATATTTTTAATAGGTGCGCCAAGAGGGCTCTTAGAACGCTCGAATCTGAGTCGCAACGTAACGAAGATAACGAAGACGAGTATAACGAGGAGCAAACAACAGCCCGCATTTTTTGCAAAAAATTGATTTACTATTACAAATGTCACAGCAAAATGATACTGGAGGAGAAAAAGGGGATAATAACCTCGGTGAAAAAGCAACGCTCAACGACCCGAATGCTAGGAGCTCGCAAGCTCAGAGGAATGATTCCACCAGTACCATGAAGAGCACTGGACAGCTAAGTCTAAGGCGAATGAAGTGCGGCACATGAGAGAAAACGTGGCGGATCTCAGAGGACGAGTCACTGAGATGGAGACTTCAACACAGGCCTTAGGGCAGCTATCCACTGTGGCATCAACTCCCGAAAATCGAGGACGAGGAGAAGAACCAAGACGTCACTGCGATGAACAGGCTAGTGGGAGAAATGTGACGCCGACAGAACCAAATTCATGTGGGCCACAAAGATGGAGAAATATAGATCTCGAGAAGTGGCATCTAAAATTCGACGGAACTGGAAAAGGGAGGAGTGTGGAAAGTTTTATTTTCCAAGTAGAAAAGTTGCGTGAAACGACATATCATTTTTCTAGCTTTTCACTGATTTTTATTGTTTGGTTTCCGTCCCTGAAGTGGTATTGGCAAGTGCTCGAAGTCAAAGCGGACTATCCCGACTTTGGTTATTTTGAACTGAAGGCTGAGCCGCTAAATCACCGCTGAGCCTGACCATGAAATAATCCGCGAACTCCTGGAAAGGAAGCAACAGCGATATACATGACTTTATATTCAAACTCCGCTGTAAGATCTCCGAGAAGGAGTTTGTAGGCATAGTCAGGAGAAAACTTGAACCATACTTGGCTACCTTGACATTTGCATCCAAAATGGATACCATGGCCGAATTAGCAGTCGAATGTAAGAGATCTGAGAAATTGATAAAGGAAAACGGAGAGGGCAGTTAATGAATTGGAGCTAAGGCCGGAGAAAATAATAGATGCAAAAGTAGAGGCGTTAGATAAAAATCCGATGAATAGAAACCCATCAAATTCTTACTCAGTGAAGTCTAATGAAAAGCTACCCTCGTCAACTTCTGTATCTTCGAAATCCACCATAAAATCTTTCTTTACTTTACCTTTAAACCTAATGTTGTGTTTCTCGTTTGGTATGCTTGTGGATCATTGAAATAAAAATCCGGTCGGGGCGCAAAAGGAAACTATGTGCAAATCTTCTTTTCACAATAATAAACAAACTAAAAGCTTACACCAGCTTAAATTGGAGTATGCGGAAGCTCGTAGAGGAATTTTTTTTGAGGAAATAGATATAAAAAGTAATAGGAATTATAAGAAAATCTGTAAAAAGAGAGAAAAGAGAAAATGCTTTAAAAGAATTTACAGCACAATAATTTCAACGATAGTAACAGTTAATGGTAACAACAGATTCTTCGCGAAAACCAAGATAGGCGGACATGAAATACTGGCGCCAGTCGATTCAGGCACAGGAGTTAGTTGCCTGGTAAAAATTGGAGTGAATTGCTAAAAGGCAAGGAAGCCCTTATTATGCCAATCAAGGGGCAAAATATTAAGGCGGTGAATGGGGGAGAAAACACAGTAGTAGGAGCTATCAATTTACCGGTTGAGTGGGATAACGCAACCAGAGGACTAGAGTTTTTAATAGTCTCTGGGCTTCAGCAAGAAGTTTATTTAGTGAGTGAAATCACAATTTACGTCATTTTTAACTTTACGACTAGGTCGAACAAATAGAGAGGAGCACGTAAATGAAGAGGCTGACGAGCACATGTCGATAAAGCAGCGTCTTTGCCCAATTTCGACGGCGATTCAAAAACTCGTATTCGATGAACTTGACGGATGCTAAAAATGGGAGTTATTGAAGAGGAGTTCAGCTGTTTCCTTAATGGTCAAAGATACTAAACATCTTCTTTTTTAGACGCCCGAAAGGTCAATGAACGTACCATCAAAGACGCGTACCCTCTGCCAAATATAGACGGTATTTTTAGCCGACTTCAAAACTTGATGATCTGTTGGTGTGTTCAGAAGATGTTTCGTCCCATATGTGTTTATTAGAAAAGATCGCTCGGTGTTTACAAGATGCTAATTTAACAATTAACGTAGAGAAAAGCAAATTATGTTTCAAAAAAGTACGATACCTCGAATACATTGTCGGTAATGGATGTATTCGAACGGATGCTAATAAGGTGGCAGCGGTGAGAGACTTCCCGGTACCTATAAGCCCAAAACAACTTCGTCGGTTCCTGGGCATGTCAGGCACATAAAAAAAAGTGCGAAGTCTGTAAGCGCAAAATGTTTTCAAGAAACTATGTATTAAGAAACAACATATTACACAGCGACCTTTTTAGCGTTTGATCCGTTTCCACGTAGTCGTGATGGTAATGTGTATGTCTTTTTGTGTATCTTGATCATGCGCCCAAATTTGTGTTTTTGAAACTAGTTCGTAAAGCCACTTCAACAGAAGTAAAGAAATACTTAGAAAACACATTTTCCAAATATTCGGTGTGCTCGAATATGTACATTGGGATAATGGTAAACAATTTGTCTCCGAAATGTTTCGGAGTTTGTTAAGCAAATATGGCACTAAACATATCAAAACTGCGTTCTATTCACCTCAAGGGAATGCTGCAGAAAGGGTGAACCCAACTGTGTTGCAGGTCATAATATCGCTCATTAAAAACAACCAAAGAGACTGCGTTACGCATTCTGCTATAAGCACATCGCCGTACTATGACACTTTCGGTATGCCTATGATACAGCAGGCTGCATCGTATGATCTATACCGAAAGTTGGGCTCATTAAAGGATGCAGATTGGAGATAGAGACAACAAGCGACAGACTGCAGCTGATTCCAAATAGAATTATAAAGGAGCTAAAGTTGGCTCACGAAAGGAGAAAAGAGTTTTATAATACTAGAAGCTCAGACGTGAATTTTCAGATCGGGCAAATTGTTTATAGTAAGAATTTTAAACAAAGTTCACAAATTGGTAGCTATAATTCAAAGTTAGCTCCGAAACACATAAAACGCATCGTTTTAAACTCCATCAGGAATTCCATGTACGAGCTCGGAGATTGGTTCATACCACGCGAAGGACATTTTTGCCAAGTAGTGTTGCATGTTTTGATGTTGAGTGCATGTGTCACTTGTTCTATGTGAATGACAATTAGTGAGGCTTGATTACCCAACAACTTATGTGCGCTATTTAGCATACCCCGATAAATATATTTTGTATACCCTCTTATCCAAGCAAGTAGCTTTTATCCGTTTAATTGACGCACCGATATATTAGTCATGTTTTACCTTCTCTAGCCTGTGATGTTTTGTATTAAATCTTTGATAAATATAAAGATCAACACAAATACAGCATGAAAGATGCAATATGGGTTGTGGGTTTAAGCCACTCGTCAGGGGCGACAAATAAAGCAGGACAGGCTGAGCTATTAATTTTTTTTACAAACCGCTCCATGATGCAAGCACCATCGGCGGATTTGAGCCTGCAACGACAGCTTTTACGCGATCATATAAATATAAACATATGACTTTCAAGTATGAGTGTGTGAGTGTATGTGTCTGTATTAATACAATTGTTGACATAAATGCTGTCAACAAATTATAGCAAATAATCCTAGCGAGATGTTGGCGGAAATAACGAGTGGGCATCGTGTAGTGCTAGCAATATTCTAAAAATAAGTTTTCTTCAAAGTGTTAAAAAAAAGATTAAGATTTAGATTAAGATTTGTGAAGTATGGAAAATAAAAGGCTTCAAGTGCAACAAAATAAAATAGCTTGGAACTACTTGGAGTTAGAGATTGCCAGTAAATAAATATAAAAGAGACATCCGCGAATTTTTTAATTCAAGCTACGGTGACTCCGAGTCACACCAGCACCAGAAGAGGATTATACCATCCACCAGTGGCACCTCTTAATACAAGCCACACAAATATCTGGAGCGAAGGAAGAACGAAGGCACACAACCACCACCGTATCACCAATTTTTTATTTTTACGTTTACGTGCTTATCTCAATATTTTTTTTTTTGGCATTTATCCATTTCATATCATAGAATTTTGAAATAACAAAGTTGAATTTTTAAGCGCATGACCATTATATTATGTTAATAATTTTCATAGTTTCATTATTATTTGTTAAATTTACTTTATTCAAGTCTTTTTTTTTGTTCTTAGTACAAATAAATTCCTGACGGCTAAGAAGCCAAACAAATAAATCTTGGGAGTTTTGTTTAGCAATCCAGTGATCGCACTCGAAGGATTTGGAAAATCCTCGAGGCGAACTTAGCAAATTCGTTACAATTGGTGTCAAAAGTGGGATTGCTAAATAAATTCCCAAAAAAAAAAAAAAAAAAAAAAAATATTTGAAAATGGTGAAATTTCAAGATTTAACGATACTACCGCTCAAAGAGGAATTGGCGAAGAGAGGATTATCTTCAACCGGGAATAAGGCTGAGCTACAATCACGGCTGCGAGAAGCTATGGAAGCAAAGGCATAGATTTGAGCGAATATGAATTCTGCCGTGAGGACGAGGAGACTTCCAAGAAAGAAATGGATAAGGAAGAGGCTGTTGAGACTACGGAAGATTCAGAGCAGTCAGCAACTAAAGTTGAAGAAGAAGCTCCTGGCTCATCTACGAGTATGGATATGAACATGCTACTGGCTGCAATTTCGCAAAAGTTGGATGCCAACATGTCGCAAATGAATGCCAACATGTAACAAAAGTTGGATGCACAGGATGCCAAGGTGTCGCAAATGAATACCAACATGTAACAAAAGTTGGATGAACAGGAATCCAAGATGTCAGAAAAGTTGGATGAACAGGATTCCAACATGTCACAAAAGTTGGATGAACAGGACTCCAAGATGTCACAAAAGTTGGATGATCAGGATGCCAAGTTGCTACAGAAGTTGGATGAACAGGATGCCAAGTTGCTACAGAAGTTAGTTGAACAGGATGCCAAAATGTCACAAATGAATGCCCACATTTCATCGCAAATGCAAGACCAAGAAGCGCGTATTTCATCCCGGCTCATACAGCTTCAAGAGGGTATTGGCAAAGAATGTGCAGAACTCAAGGAGAGACAGGACAAAATCGAGGAGAGGCAAGACAGAATAGAGGAGCTAATTGCGACCAAAGTTAGCGAATTGGAAGGACGTGTCCACGAATTGCTTTCGAATCGTCCAAGCATTTCGAGGAGCACCCCTAGGATAAAAGCCCCATCCTTTGACGGCACCACTCCTTTCCACATCCTTAAGCTTCAGTTCGAAAGGACGGCTAGAGCAAATAACTGGAGTATGGAGGAGAAGTCAGCTGTACTATTCATGGCATTGAAGGGACCTGCAACGGAAATTTTGCAAATAATTCCTGCATACGAGAGAGATGACTATGAGGCACTAATGCGAGGCGTGGAAAGACGCTATGGTAGCGAGCATAGAAGACAAATCTATTAGAATTAGAGAACCGCTATCAGAAGTCCAATGAGACCCTGCAGAAATTTGCTTGTGAGATTGAGAGGCTAGCTTATTTGTGTTATGGAGATAGTCTTGGAGAATACCTCGAGAGGATAAAAATCCAGAGGTTTATCAGCGGAATAAGGGACAATTATAGCAGGCGAGAGGCGTATGCGAATCCAAAGCCAACATTTGCCGAGACTGACTCGTATGCTCAGACAAAGAAAGCGGCCGAGCTTTTGTGCAGACCAGCGTACAAAGCGAACTGTGCGAAGTTGGAAAGCCCAGATGTGATGAAAGGAAACGTACAACAGAAATGATGTGCCGCTGGTAAAGAACGAGCAGCAGAAGGGAAATACCTACGGAAGTGGCAAGATGTCTCGTGCCCTAATGAAGAAGTTGAGGGAGGTACGCAAAACTATTGAGCAACGCCCTAAGGTTATGAACAACAAGGTAAAAGGATATATTAAGGCGAGGAATCCTGAAAGCTTTAAAAAAGGAGATTTGGTAATGCTGCACGATTCTCCACGGAAGAAAATCTTGCACAGAAAGCGGGAAGGTCCATACAAAGTAATTGGACCAATAAATAGTACGAACTATCGAGTCCGGAACGTTGGAAAACCAAGAACCAAAATAAAAGTGGTTCACTTAGAAAGGCTCCCGGCGTTTGGAACAGATGGTATGTCTGATCGGGACGTCTCTTCTTGCGATAGCGGCTGCCTCTCCGCCGTTAGCCGTTGGCTAAAGTTGAAAATTGTACAAATAAATTCCTGACGGTTAAGAAGGCAAACAAATAAATCTTGGGAGTTTTGTTTAGCACTCCAGTGATCGGACTCGAAGGATTTGGAAAATTATCGAGGCGAACTTAGCAAATTCGTTACAATATATTATATTATTAGAATAAGACAATTAAAGATAAGATAAGAGTAGTAATTTATATAAAAAAATAAGTAATTGTAATTTTTAATAAAACAAAAAAAATTTATGAAGTTTGTATTCAAATAAAAAGAAAGGGAACATAATAATAATATGTATTAATTTAATATTTGGCGTGGATGTTGTGTTTGTGTACATGAGCGAACAAGGGTGTGACGACTGACGCACTGATAAATTGAGACCAACAGACTGAACGATCGACTGAACGATCTTTTCAGGTATGGAGTTGTTGTAAGATGAGAGGAGTTAGCATAACGACTATGGCTTCACAATAACTTTGTTGAAGAGTACAGGTAGACTCCACCTGACTGACGAGACAGCAACAAATGGACAAGGCTACTTCTCTTCGAACTTTTCATTCTGTAATTTTGTTTAGAGTTTTTAAGTTTTTTTTATATTTTTATATCACCAATATATTCGACATGATATGTTTTTGTTACCGTAGCGTAGGCAAAGCGAGTGACCAACAACCCCTACCAACCGTTGAGCTAGTCCAGGAACAGCAAGCATGCCGCTGCGTCACTCGACCCTACCACAAACAAGCTGCTACATAACAATATGTATTGATTTAAAAGATATGCATATATTACTTTATTAATTGCATTTTCTATGTCCAAAGCTATTGAATTAAAATACTTATGTTAACATAACGATAAAGAGATATTCTTCTTCTTATTAATTATTGTATATATATATATATATATATATATATATACCGAGAGCTGAAGAGGGAAGCGAGACGCATTTGCAGACGAAAAAAGAAAGAGGGCGAAATGCGTGAGTATGAAGAGCTTGAGTAGCTGGCCGACAAGGGTAATGCGCGAAAATTCTGTGAGAAGATGCGCGACTTACAGAAGATTTCAATACCGGAGCAAACTCATGTAGGGACAAAGGAAGTAATCTGGTGACAGATGTCCAGAGTATACTTAGTGTATGGAGGGAACACTTCTCCAACCTGCTCAATGGCAGTAAAAATGAAAAACCCGAAGATGGCGACCCCGAAACCCCAATCGATGACGATGGTATAGAAGTGCCATCACCCGACTATGAAGAAGTTCGAATAGCGATTGCCTACTTAAAAAATAACAAAGCGGTGGGAGCCGATGGCTTACCGGCAGAACTATTCAAATACGGCGGCCAAGAGCTGACAAGGAGCATGCATCAGCTTCTTTGCAGAATATGGTCGGACGAAAGCATGCCTGACGAATTGAACCTAAGTGTGCTCTGCCCAATACAAAAAAAGGGAGACCCCACGGTCTGCGCCAATTATCGTGGGATCAGTCTGCTTAATGTCGCATATAAGGTCCTATCTAGCGTATTGTGTGAAAGACTAAAGCCCACCGTCAACAAACTTATCGAACCTTATAGTGTGGCTTTAGACCTGGCATATCCACCATTGACCAGATATTTACCATGCGCTAAATCTTGGAGAAGACCCGAGAGAAAAGAATCGATACACACCACCTTTTTATCGATATTAAAGCCCGAAGACCCGAGAGAAAAGAATCGATACACACCACCTTTTTATCGATTTTAAAGCTGCCTTCGACAGCACGATAAGGAAATGCCTTTACGCCGCTAAGTCTGAATGTGATATCCCCACGAAACTCACACGGCTTTGTAAACTGACCCTGGCTAATACCAGAAGCGCGGTCAGAATTGGGAAGGCCCTCTCCGAGCCATTCGATACAAAACGAGGTTTCAGACAAGGAGACTCTTTATCGAGTGATTTCTTTAATTTGATGCTGGAGAAAATATTACGAGCTGCAGAGCTAAACAGACCATATTCTACGAGAGTGTGCAATTGTTGGCGTATGCCGATGATATTGATATAATTAGTCATAACACCCGCAACGTAAGTTCTGCGTTCTCCAGATTTGACAGAGAAGCGAAGCGAATGGGTCTGGTAGTGAAGGAGGGCAAGACGAAATATCTCCTGTCATCAAATAAATAGTCATCGCATTCGCGACTTGGCTCCTACGTCACTGTTGACAGTCACAACTTCGAACTCGTAGATAATTTCGTCTACCTGGGAACCAGCATTAACAACACCAACAATGTCAGCCTTGAAATCCAACGCAGAATCACTCTTGCTACTTTGGACTGAGTAGGCAATTGAAAATTAAAGTCCTCTCTCGACGAACAAAACCCAAACTCTACAAGTTGCTCATCATTCCCGTCCTGACATATGGTGCAGAAACCTGGACGATGTCTACATCCGATGAGCCGGCTTTAGGAGTTTTCGAGAGAAAAGTTTTTCGGATGATGTATGGTCCTTTGCGCGTTGGCAACGGCGAATACCGCAGAGAAATGAGACGATGAGTTGCACGACGCCATTGACAAAGTTCAGCGTATCAAGAGGCAGCGGGGTTGAAATTTAGCATAATTTTAACATCGCGGTGGGGGCAGGGCTCATAAGTGCTTTCTAGGCTCTCATAGAATGTATATTCTGTCACAGCATCTTCTCTTCTGTCGAGGCATGGACGCAAATCAACGATATGTTGAAGAACAACGCTTTCGTGCGAATTGCGGCTAGACGTTCATCCATCGAGATGAATGCCAGGACTCGGCGACGGAGTCTCTCTTCCATCACAAAACCAACAACAAGTTTTCCCTCCTTAATATTTTAAGTCCACAGGATTTGTGCAAAGGTTTACCCTTTCGACAAAGCTGTGTTCTTAGCGCCAGACCAGAATTCTGTAACAGAATTTTGGCTAGAATTAAAAAGTTTTGCAAGGGATGGTAAGATTTGTCACTTAGTGACCGCATTTACTAAAGAAGGTGGCAGAATTGTATTAGTAAACTTGCCTGTGAGAGCGAACCATTGAATACAAAGAGTTTTGGTTTCTGATATATTCGCGAATTTCAGAAAGTTTGAATCGAGAAGATCCCAAAGAAGATCTGTTGCAGAATAGTCGAGTTATTAGCCGTTAATTTTTGAGGATAAAACACGCAAATTTCAGAGCGCTGAGCACTTGGAAGTGAAGCACTGAGATGGTCATCGAAATATGTTTCTTTCCGTATTATAGGTGCAGCCAATGGATATGTTGCCTTAGAATCTGTTGCAAGTTGATGTATGTGACGGATGGCAAGGTATGGTGCACAATTGACCTCAAATGTAACTGGAACTTTCATGGTTATTTTATCCGGCTTTACAACCGCATTATGCGGAAAGAATTATAGTTGCCACTGAAGACTATTTAACGCGGGTAGGTAAAATGCATGTGGCCGAGGACAAGATAATCTTGTAATACATTGTTGTGCATTTTACTTAACTCTCCTATTTGCTTTAGCCTGCGCTCCATACTGAAGAATTGTTGAAACGCTGCAGACTGGGAATAGCCTAAAGGTAGTTTTGCAGGGAAATCTTCTTTGAATGAAAGTCGCACAATGTATCGGCCGTTTGCGGCGCGAGTCACTGTTTGCTTGTATATGTTTTCGCAAGCTTGACCCTAATCAGAAATTTGTGAAACTGGAGTAATTTTTTCCTTTTCCCAGAATTTCCTTAAATGAGCACCGAGCGCATAAATTGAAATTTTTGTCAAGATTGACACCACTTTTTCGGTTAATGTACTAAAAGAATCCAACCAAAAATTGTGTTTTGCCCTTTTACTGTGTCGAATATTTTTTCTACCTCTTCCACGATAATTTGTGGAAGGATGCTACTTACGATTACCATGTTGGTTTGAACTAGCTTGTGCAATTTGGTTCAGCAAGTTCAAGGATTTTGAAGTGTTGCTAGTTATAATGCCTTATGTTTAAAGTTGGCAAATCCTAGTTAGATTTTGTAGCACGTGGGCATGGGTATTTATCTTTTTCTTGGTTTTGGATTCCACCAGACCAAGGTTTGGGTGATCTATTCTGTTTGACAGGAAGTCTTAATCTTTTTTGGAATATTCGAGGAAATGCAAATCCTTTGTGAGCCTTGGAAAATTGAGGCTCTCATTTCTCCTTGGTATTTTACTGCTACCATTGCAGTTGGAAGGAGAACTTTGCTATCGTTTGCCTCACGTAATGATTGAATATGAGTTTGCTTAAAGCAGCGCGATCGCTCGCAATGGCGTAATGCATAGTAACAACGTGGGAACTGCTGCTGGCAGCTTAATTTTTTTTAAATCTTTTTTTGTAGACGACGACGAACCCAGCGTTGCCCAACCTCCCGCCCGACCGACGGAGGGGCATAGCATCTCTCGTCGATTTTGGAGTGACGGCAGAATAAAAAGTCTTAGTCGGCTTTTATAAGGAAACAGATTCCAATTTATCACTATGCAATTGATAATGTGGATTCCATACAACGGAACCATATTCCAAAATGGGCCTAACGTGTGGGGTGTAGAGTAACTTGGTAATATATAGGTCGTTAAACTCCTTAGGCCACCGCTTAATAAAAGCTAGGACTCCTTTAGCCTCATTAGCACAGGAATTTATATGTTTTCCAAAATCTAGCTTAGGGACTTTTGTGACATTCAATTCAATGAAGTCAGTAACTTGTTCAACATTGTGATTTTGATTCATATAGGCTAAGGATTGCAATGATTTTCTAGAGAAGGACATACATTTACACTTGTTTAAATTTAACGACATATAGCTCACATCACACCACCTTACCAAATTGTTTAGGACACGTTGCAAGAGCTCTCTATCTTCTATAGAACGAACTGGTTTAAAGAGCTTGACATCATCTGCGTACATAAGTGCTTTAGAATGACGAGGCACATTGGCAGATCATTGATGAATAAAAAGTAAAGGATCGAGATGACTGCCTTGAGGTGCACCAGATGTTACTAATATTTCACGTTAAGTACTAGAGTTAAAAATTACTCTTTTCTTTCTACCTGTCAAAAATACATTTTATCGAGTTTATAGTGAAGCATTGAGTGTCAGACCTTTGCAAATGCTTTGCTGAAATCAGTATAAATAACATCGGTTCCAGTAAGTTCGACGATGTGGACTTATTTTTTACAAAACCCGTGTTGCGAAGTATCAATAATTGGTGACACTGGTTGAGCTAGTTGGTCAGTTATAATAGCTTCAAAAATTTTGGGAATAAAACATAACTTTGCAATGCCCCGGTAGTTTATGATACAAGATCTACTGCCAGATTTATATAGAGGTAAAATATATGACTTTTTTCATAACGAGGGAAATATAATTTGCTTGATTGCAGCATTTAATATGTTCGTTAATGGTATATATAGAAGATAATCGGCACAGAACTTGAGTACACTAGGTGGGATATTAACTGGACCGCATGTAAGTGAGCTTTTTAGAGTGTTAAGCTGGTGGTAAACAATATCAGCGGTAATACAAGGAACTCTTACGCAACAGAAGGAGGGTAATTTGTAAGGGTAAGATACAGATTGTGTGGTTGGAAATATACTCGGCGCATAATTAGATTCGAAGAAATGTACGTTTCTATAACAATCACTAGATATTTCATCATTCATTTTCATAGATGATGGAAATCCATAAGTCTTTCCTTTCGAATTAACAAGGCGATAGGATGACCTTTGGTTTGCGGTAATGTTATTATGAGTCCTTGTCATATACTTTTTGTAGCACGAGTTATTCAAAATATTATACTTCTGTATAGTTGTGGAATAAGCACAATAGTCCGAAACTTTACTGGCCTTTTTGTAGAGCTTGAATAGAATCTGTAGAGCCTTAGTATCACTTAGTTAATAATGAAACGCACCATTTTTCATCAGAACAGCATTTTAGGTTATTAATAAATTTTCAATAAGCACGGTATTTGTATGTTAAAATTAAGAACAAATATTGTTTGTATTTATTGAAGTCAAATATTTTCCAAACACAGCCGTAAAATAAAAAAAATGCCCAAAAATTTGCAAAAATTCTAGGGCAGTGGCACGGTTCGAAAATGTTATAAAAAAATTTGGATTTTCAGAGCGCTCTCACGAGATAAAGAGTTTCATATCTAGTCATCTTTGGTACATTGGAAATCGCAGACAACGCATTTCTAAGATAAATATAATTGCCTTTTTAAATTAAAAATGAGTATTTTGTAGTTTTGAAATATTTATCGGACATTTTAAATTACTAGGATTTTCTAAAAATAAAACAAAAGAGATGGATTATAAGCATTTTCAGGCAGAACGAAAGGATCACAGCGATTTAGAGAAAATGAGGAAATGTAATCCATAAATATTAAATCCAATGTCTTCCTAAATTTATTAATTTAAAAAAAAAACCCTGGTCAGAAAGCTCATTAGGGAAATCAAGAGCATTATCTCTCGTCGAGCTAGGTACAAGAAAATTATCATTGAAATTCCCTGATACGCTGGATAAATTGAAATCACCAATTAAAATAATACTTTCAGATGTCCTAACATCAGAGCTTAATGATTTTAACCGTGAATAGTGAAGAGAATAGGTCAAGAAGTCAGAATTAAACGGGATGTAGCTGGCGACGATATGAATACTCTTGTTTATTTGGCATATTCGCACACAGAGAAATTCCATCGCTTCAGTTTTCACAAAATGAAGCAGCAAGATTAGTTTGAACACCAATAAGTATTCCACCACCAATTTTATTTAAACGGTCATCTCTAAAGATTTCAAAGTTACTACCTAAGATTTCACAGTTAAATATATTCGGCTTAAGCCAAGTTTCAGAGAAGACCAGGATTTTAAATTCGCAGTTTAAGCTGCGCAGGTATACGTATTTGAGCTTAGTGTTCAAACCTCTTACATTTTGGTAGTATACGGGTATATTGCAGTTATCATTCATTATTAGTTTTTTGGCTCTGAGGAAGCAGGTGGACGTGCCACATTGTCACGAGAAGTACGCTGCTTTATTTAAAATTCACGCACAAATACACCATTTGGCCAAAATGAAGAATTTAAAGCTGAATCAAAGCTATCGGTCGATACATAAAATTTAAATGAAGATATGCTCCTCTCAGAGGAAAAATTAAACTTCATAATTTCTTGCTTTTTTCAATCGCTATATGGAGCCTTTATTTGGTTGTCTACTAAGATATTCTCGTATCTAGAACGGAATGCCTCCCAGGCTAGCTCAAAATTATTATCGCTAAGTGGATATTACTTCATGGTTTTGCCTCGTGTTTTATGCCGCAGACGCATCCTCTGCGATACTTAGCAAACGTAAAAATATATTACAAACGTAATATATATACAAAACAGACTCGGTTGAGCTACTCCTCGAATTAATTAAAGCCGATTCGCTATTTCAGCTTTGTCATATTATACGTGATATAACATATGAAATATTTGTTATCAACTGAAATTCTGAAATTTTCAGGCAAATAGTCATAAGTTTTGGTGCCAACCTCGCCATAAAGTGCCTTAAAATTTGTCCAACACTGGTCTAAGATTTATTCTATATATGTAAATAGGATTCTGTATGGTCTGGAATTGGTAAATCACAGAATCTAGAACTACATTTTATGAGATTGGCACTATGCGATATAAAAATTTATTTTAAACATTGATAGATTTTCTCTTGGAACTAGGAACCTCAGGAGAAGTTCCTGTTTTGTTTTCTGAAAAGAATTTTTTTTATGAAAAATATATTTAAATATTATTATATGTCCGAAATTCATGATATGTGACTTTAAAAAAAATTATTTACGTGTGTTGTACCTAAAAATACTTTTTTTATTCTCAACGGTTTCTCACCATCCGTCCATCCAGCCGAATGGCACAGTCTGCACGATGTACGGTTCTTCCTTTGTTTTCATTAGCGTCGAGTCACGATGAGCAGAAGTTTTTTAAGTGTTGAGAACTAACAGGCCTATCACAGATTCAGAGTGAGCTACGTCGGCAAAAAATCTCCCGTCACGAATTCACGAAAAATGCCTTCAGAAATTCCGACGTTACCAAATATTTTAACGTAGCTGAAATAGTTTTTGTTTACTTTTTTTGATAGCAATCAAAACAAAATTCATATTCGTTCAAAGTGCACAAAAAGAAAAAATGAATTACGATAGGAGCAATATTACTGGACGTAGACCAAATGTGTCTGAAAACACAAGCGAAAAATGTGAAAGGATGTTTGCAATATGTTTTAAATAATTCATTTTAATTCACTTTATTTAAATTAATGTTTTTAATTAATTCAATTAATATATATATATATGTATATATATATATAAGTATCTAAGTATATCATAATAAGAAAAAACTTGAATTAAAAAAAAAATTATATATAATTAATATAAAAGTATATATATGTATATATATAAGTATATATATGTATCTAAGTATATCATAATAAGAAAAAACTTGAATTAAAAGTGAATGAATGATCATTATTAACTAAGTGATACTAAGGCTTTCTTTAATTCATGAAATGATCATTATTAACTAAGTGATACTAAGGCTTATTTAGCATCAGCTTTTCAAAATTCCTTCAGTTGGCTTTGTTACCAACCCAACGAAAATAATCGAGGTACGTATTTATCTACATTTTTAGAGAGTTTCCTATCTAGTCATCTTTGCAAGGTAGAACGATTATGTAGAAGAGAGTGTTTCTCACTTCACAAGTGTTTTACATTCAATCTTTAAAGGGTGTGTACCTAGAGCACATAAGGCAGCTCGTCCCACATACGCCTTATGGTTCAATGCGGAATTGAAGTACTTGAAAAACCAAAAGACTAGACTCTATATAAATCTGGCAGTAGATCTTGTATCATAAACTACCGGGGCATTGCAAAGTTATGTTTTATTCCCAAAATTTTTGAAGCTATTATAACTGACCAACTAGCTCAACCAGTGTCATCAATTATTGATACTTCGCAACACGGGTTTTGTAAAAAATAAGTCCACCTCGTCGAACTTACTGGAGCCGATGTTATTTATACTGATTTCAGCAAAGCATTTGCAAAGGTCTGACACTTAATGCTTCACTATAAACTCGATAAAATGTATTTTTAACAGGTAGAAAGAAAAGAGTAATTTTTAACTTTAGTACTTAACGTGAAATATTAGTAACATCTGGTGCACCTCAAGGCAGTCATCTCGATCCTTTACTTTTTATTCATCAATGATCTGCCAATGTGCCTCGTCATTCTAAAGCACTTATGTACGCAGATGATGTCAAGCTCTTTAAACCAGTTCGTTCTATAGAAGATAGAGAGCTCTTGCAACGTGTCCTAAACAATTTGGTAAGGTGGTGTGATGTGAGCTATATGTCGTTAAATTTAAACAAGTGTAAATGTATGTCCTTCTCTAGAAAATCATTGCAATCCTTAGCCTGTATGAATCAAAATCACAATGTTGAACAAGTTACTGACTTCATTGACTTGAATGTCACAAAAGTCCCTAAGCTAGATTTTAGAAAACATATAAATTCCTGTGCTAATAAGGCTAAAGACCTATATATTACCAAATTACTCTACACCCCACACGTTAGGCCCATTTTGGAATATGGTTCCGTTGTATGGGATCCACATTATCAATTGCATAGTGATAAATTGGAATCTGTTTCCTTATAAAAGCCGACTAAGACTTATTATTCTGCCGTCACTCCAAAATCGACGAGAGATGCTAGGCCCCTCCGTCGGTCGGGCGGGAGGTTGGGCAACGCTGGGTTCGTCGTCGTCTACAAAAAAAGATTTAAAAAAAAATTAAGCTGCCAGCAGCAGTTCCCACGTTGTTACTATGCATTACGCCATTGCGGGCGATCGCGCTGCTTTAAGCAAACTCATATTCAATCATTACGTGAGGCAAACGATAGCAGAGTTCTCCTTCCAACTGCAATGGTAGCAGTAAAATACCAAGGAGAAATGAGAGCCTCAATTTTCCAAGGCTCACAAAGGATTTGCATTTCCTCGAATATTCCAAAAAAGATTAAGACTTCCTGTCAAACAGAATAGATCACCCAAACCTTGGTCTGGTGGAATCCAAAACCAAGAAAAAGATAAATACCAATGCCCTCGTGCTACAAAATCTAACTAGGATTTGCCAACTTTAACCATAAGGCATGATAACTAGCAACACTTCAAAATCCTTGAACTTGCTGAACCAAATTGCACAAGCTAGTTCAAACCAATATGGTAATCGGAAGTGGCATCCTTCCACAAATTATCGTGGAAGAGGTAGAAAAAATATTCGACACAGTAAAAGGGCAAAACACAATTTTTGGTTGGATTCTTTTAGTACATTAACCGAAAAAGTGGTGTCAATCTTGACAAAAATTTCAATTTATGCGCTCGGTGCTCATTTAAGGAAATTCTGGGAAAAGGAAAAAATTACTCCAGTTTCACAAATTTCTCATTAGGGTCAAGCTTGCGAAAACATATACAAGCAAACAGTGACTCGCGCCGCAAACGGCCGATACATTGTGCGACTTTCATTCAAAGAAGATTTCCCTGCAAAACTACCTTTAGGCTATTCCCAGTCTGCAGCGTTTCAACAATTCTTCAGTATGGAGCGCAGGCTAAAGCAAATAGGAGAGTTAAGTAAAATGTACAACAATGTATTACAAGATTATCTTGTCCTCGGCCACATGCATTTTACCTACCCGCGTTAAATAGTCTTCAGTGGCAACTATAATTCTTTCCGCGTAATGCGGTTGTAAAGCCGGATAAAATAACCATGAAAGTTCCAGTTACATTTGAGGTCAATTGTGCACCATACCTTGCCATCCGTCACATACATCAACTTGCAACAGATTCTAAGGCAACATATCCATTGGCTGCACCTATAATACGGAAAGAAACATATTTCGATGACCATCTCAGTGCTTCACTTCCAAGTGCTCAGCGCTCTGAAATTTGCGTGTTTTATCCTCAAAAATTAACGGCTAATAACTCGACTATTCTGCAACAGATCTTCTTTGGGATCTTCTCGATTCAAACTTTCTGAAATTCGCGAATATATCAGAAACCAAAACTCTTTGTATTCAATGGTTCGCTCTCACAGGCAAGTTTACTAATACAATTCTGCCACCTTCTTTAGTAAATGCGGTCACTAAGTGACAAATCTTACCATCCCTTGCAAAACTTTTTAATTCTAGCCAAAATTCTGTTACAGAATTCTGGTCTGGCGCTAAGAACACAGCTTTGTCGAAAGGGTAAACCTTTGCACAAATCCTGTGGACTTAAAATATTAAGGAGGGAAAACTTGTTGTTGGTTTTGTGATGGAAGAGAGACTCCGTCGCCGAGTCCTGGCATTCATCTCGATGGATGAACGTCTAGCCGCAATTCGAACGAAAGCGTTGTTCTTCAACATATCGTTGATTTGCGTCCATGCCTCGACAGAAGAGAAGATGCTGTGACAGAATATACATTCTATGAGAGCCTAGAAAGCACTTATGAGCCCTGCCCCCACCGCGATGTTAAAATTATGCTAAATTTCAACCCCGCTGCCTCTTGATACGCTGAACTTTGTCAATGGCGTCGTGCAACTCATCGTCTCATTTCTCTGCGGTATTCGCCGTTGCCAACGCGCAAAGGACCATACATCATCCGAAAAACTTTTCTCTCGAAAACTCCTAAAGTCGACTCATTGGATGCCTTTGGTGCGAATTGGGACTAGACATTCATCCACCGGGGTGAATGCTGGGTCTTGGCGACGGAAGGATCAGGTGGAGAGCGACCTGGTCTCACTTGATATTTCCACCTGGCCCAAACAGCAAAGAGAAGGGACGAATGGGGTGCTATTATTGATGCGATTATGATCACGGAAGCGGTGCCTACGCCAGAGAAGAAGAAGAAAAAGAAAACTTTTTCCTTTTCATTCAAAAACAGCTCAGTTCAGAACTGAGCAAAAAATTATTATGGTCAGATTCCGAGATCTTATTGGCATGGTTGAGAAGCACATTGAAGTTCTTGATATCTAAGCGCGCCTCTCCGATATGAGATTATGTAGCAAACGCTGCACGGCGTATTGCTGAAAGCGCAGAGAAACTTGATGGCCTTGGTATTGGCTGCTGGAAACCGCAGCATTTAACTCTTACTTTATTTTGATTTCTGGCCGAATACAAAGGCTCGCACCGCTTTTCCACTAGATGCATAAGGTAGCTATGGGTGGCTGAGTATTTGTTCCGTTCCGTACATAACGTCTGAAATAAGTTCAAGAGGTAACCATTACTCATATTGCCACATCTGGCACGTGACGAAAGCCAAATCGCAAAGAAATGCTTCATCGACATTTCTCAAACTCGACAATTAAAAAAATAGTTCATTACTCGCTTTGAATCCATTCTTGAACAAAGATGGACTTCTTCGAGACATGTTTGAAGTTTATACAAGAACCGCGTTTCGCACAAAGACATGCTTGATTCTTCAAATGGTCTGACAAGATTACTTCATTCCTAAGCTCAAGCCTCTAAAAAGTGAGTCAATGTTAAGCAAGTACACTTTAAAAATATAAAAAATCGTATATATTTAGTAGTAGTCTGCGTCTGCTTTGCAACGAAGGAATTATACTTGAGCTATGTTGAGATCTGATAACTGAGGTATTTCATGCAACGTTTGCATGCATCGTCAGCCGACTTGGATTTTCACACAAAATTATGACCGACAGCGCCAAAACGTTTATCGGCGCTCAACGCGGCAGACAACTCGTCTTCGTTAAATTCCTAGCGAATGTTCTGAAAAATATGCTTTTATAGACATGTGTCAATTAATCTTCCCAGCGTACCTCACACAGGTGGCTTATGGGAATCCGCAGTGAAAAGCTTTAATATTCATCTAAAAAAAAGCCATGACACTATTAGTGCGAATTGAGGCAGCTCTCATCTCGGGGCTTCTTTTAACTATATTACGAGACACTACTGGTTCCACTGCACTCACTCCTAGTCATTTCATCCGAGGCGCATCGCTTATGGCCATTTCCGAGCCAAGCACAATGGACTTTTTTACGTTAGAAGCACTAATTTCATCTGCAACTCTTTCATAGTTGGACATAAAAGTTTGAGTTTAGCACTCCATATAAATTTTAAGCGCAGATGACCTTAAACCCCACAGCTACTATTGAAGTAAAACCAAAGAAAAGCGAATGAAACCCTTACCAACAGAAGTGTGAAACTATTTGTTTTTGTATATACCTACTGCGGTCCCTAATAAAAAATTAAAATCGATTTGTGAAGTAACCATCCCTAATAGAATTTTTTGTAATAATTGTGGTGTGATAGATAATTGTCACTTTGTTACCGGAATCTTCAGAAAATTTTTCCTACAAGGCAACTATGGAGAAACCCGAAAACATAAGAATCAACAGTTGGTTGATGAAAGCGAAGTCAGCATTCGAGGAGTTAGTTGATTTTCAGCAAGCAAAGAAAAAAGATCAATTTAAGTGTTACTCCGGTAATCATCGTCAATCAGTCTGCAATGTTTAAATGCAAAGTTAAATTGACTACGCTTAAGATGGTGCAGCTGAATGGGCTTCTACAGCAACATGTATTATCAGTTTCAGGCAATAAATCTCGTAAGATTGCCAGACTGATGGAAGTTTACGATGCCTATGAAATTGATACGGATGAGTGAGAAGAGATTCAATCAATGGAAGACGGTTGGTTTAGCAACTCAAAAAATTAAGTGATGTATTGGCCAAAAGGGCACAAATAATGTGTCGGTTAGCGGTTAATGCGCAGCAAGTACATAGTAGTGCAGCACCGGCTAGCCTTGGCCCAACAAGCAAAGTTACATAGGCATAGGTGCAGCAATGCATCATACAGTGAATTCTGGACGATTTGTTCCTCCATATGCATCATTGACACCAAAGTGCGGCCGATTACGTATTGATGGAGGTGATGCCTTATGAACCATTTCATCAAGTGTAGCGACGTGAGTGACTATGAGGGATGATCCACTTAAATGACATTTACCAGCGCAACAATTCATCGATAATATGTAATAATTTCGAGCAATTTATATGTGGAGCGGTGATGAAATCTTATTTGCAGAGCAACATAAGTTGAGAAGTGTAGCAATTGAGTGACAGATTTACAGCTTAATTTCATGGCGTCTTTTTGTTCAATTACTAAAACCCGGTTCTCCAAGTGAAGTTAACGTCGCTAAAGTTCACCGTGAGATGGATCATCGTAAGATGAAATTCAACGAGTATATGAAGGATTATTAATATCATATGCTCAAAAAGTGGCTAAAGGCAGGTATGGACCAAGTATCGACCAATTCGTACATTATCGGTGGACTCGATGATACTCGAAGATACTAAAAGGCATTGAGAGTGTGGCAACAATGTCAGTTGGTAGTAAAACCACGGCAACATACAGCAGCAACAGAAACAACAACAATAGAGTAATCCTGAAGTAATCATCAGTCAAACGCGCAGATCTATTCGCTGTTTCAAATGTAATGAAATATCAACCATGGTGTGGGACTTTAACTCACCAAAAAACATCTCAGAAAAAATTCCCTACGGGAATACCGTTAAGTATTACGTCGCAGGGCAAGCTAAGTCTATTGGAAAAAACATTTCAGGGATTTGAAAACTGGTTTTGGCTATTTACCTCGCTAGGGGCAGTCTCCCTATTCTTCCTTACTCTTCAATAACCTGTTGTTGCTGCACACCTGTTTTGATCGCAACATGTGTAGAACTACATTGTCTGGGGCTCTTATATTAGGGATTCTAGTCTTATTGTATCTACCTCATACTCGGAACAGTGGAAAATATGTGTTCGGCTTAAGGCCGCGTTGACTTATATAGGGTGTTTTTTATAGAGGTATAGAACTTTAAGTTGGCATTACTTTTCAAGATGGCGACCGATTTAACAGCTGTTAAGTGATTTATTCTCAGTTTGGTTTGGCAATTCATCATGAATAGGCTCACGCCTGAACAACGCTTGCAAATAGTGCAATTTTATTTCGAAAATAATGGTTCTGTGCGGAAAACGTATCGCGCACTACGTCCAATGATACGGACCAATGATTCCACCAGCCAATAAAGCGCACCAAACAGTCAGTTTTTCTGGATGTAACGGTGTTTCAACATACACTTGAGTATTACTTTCACTCCAAATGCGGCAGTTTTGTTTGTTGACGTAGCCATTCAACCAGAAGTGCGCTTCATCGCTAAACAAAATTCGCTTATGAAAATCGGGAACAGCGGTAATCTCGTTTTGGGCCTATTTGCAAGCGTTGTTCAGGCGTGAGTCTATTCATGATGAATTGCCAAACCAAACTGAGAATAAATCACTTGACAGCTGTTAAATCGGTCGCCATCTTGAAAAGTAATGCCAACTTAAAGTTCTATATCTCTATAAAAAACACCCTTCGTATATCAATATTTAATTTATGGTTGATTTTCGCATCAATTTTTACGCCTCAATATTTTAGATATGACTGTGAGGTGTTGCTATATCCGTCAATATTCAGTGTGATGGCGTCCATTTTCTTCCTGCTAGTAATTAACACAGCTATAGTGAGTGGCCTACATTTTAATAAATGAGAAAGGGGGAGATAAATGACATCAGAAGCGTCGTCAATATTTCACTTGTTTTATTCCCAACAAAGGTCTTAAGTTTCACAGGTGGCATCGAAAGCCATGATTTGACAATGTCAGAGTCGCATCAAGCAAATACCTTTGATTACCGATGAGAACTTGTTTCAAGAATCGCCCTTATGAGACGAGCCAATAGAAGGGTACCGCAAAACTCCAGCCTTGGTAAGGAAACAGTCGTCAAGGGCGCCACACGGGTTTTAGCTGCGAGAAGTGAAACAGTGCTCGTACCAGCATTACTTTCAAACCGTAAATAAACAGGTGCTGTATATGTCTTGCTAGAAGCATCTGAGAAACCGTGAATTTCTGCTGTCTCAAAACGGTTCGGTACGAACCGATTAAGTTTTATATCACTTACTTAACTGATATTCTGCTGATATTGCGTCCACTTTTCTGCCAAGTTGTGGGGCAACTTCTCATTCCATGACAGTCCTTGTAACCAAAGTAATTGAAATATAATTTTAAATCGAATCACGATTGGTGCCAAGAGACCCAGCTGGTCAAACAATCGAGAGACAAAATTTGTTTTTTATTTGTTGTAGTTGGGTAGGCCAATCGTCTGTTAATTGTATAGAATTTGATATCCATTTGCTGAGTCCTATCTTTGCCATTTTTAACAATTTGACCAGTTCATCGCGTATTTGCAATAACTCCTTGTCTGAGTCGGCACCTGCCAAAACGTCATCTACATAAAAGTCTTGTAATAGTATGCGTCTCCCAGCGGTAAATTTTAATTTATAATCGTGAGTTATCTTATAGAACTCTAACCAATAAAAACGGGGCGCGTGCTGTTCCATAAGTATCCGTACATTACTGATAGTGCTTTAATGGAAGATTGGAACACTCTCCAAACGATTCTTTGAAAATCGCCATGATGATTAGCAATCCAAATTTGGCGACACATTTGACAATATCCGTTAGGTCCAACAAGTAAAGAGTTATTTAAAGAAATGCCACTGGAACCAGTAGAGGAACCATCAAAAACTACCCTCAACTATTTGCCAAGCTCCGGATGATGTGGAATGTAAAATATTTTAGATTTTCTGGTATGTCTGTAAATGGTTGTACTTCACGCATATGACCCAATGATTCATACTGTCTCATAAAATCTATATACACTGTAATCTCAGTGACGGATTTCTAAGTAAACGTTTCTCCATCGAATAAAACCGGGGAATTGCTCCTTGCAGGGTATCTGCAAATAATGGATTAATTTCTTTAAATGGAAGGCTCACAATATATTGACTATCTGATTCACGATTTATTGTATGGGAAAAGTATTCTTCAACTAAACCGTCATCTGTACCAATAAGCTTGGGCTGATAAAGTTCTTCGAGCTTCCAAAATCTTTGTAGTGATTCGTCAATATTTACGGTGGTTATAAGCGAAGTTGAAGAATTTCTTTTGTCATCGGTGATTGAAATCACCCATCCGAAGATCATTGATATGGCTATGGGACTACCAAGTGCGACAAATTTATTTATACAATCGAAAATATCCCACACGTTTTGGGATCCCAGTAACATATCAATCGGCAATATGGGTCAACAAGATCAATACCACCTAACTCGTTTTCAGAACATATTTAAAATGTTGCCGGTAGAGGTATCGTTATGATGTTAAGTACGTGTTCTTGTACTAATATCCCTTTGTTTGATACACGTGATTGAAGATTTAACGCTAAATATCCTCGTGTTATTCCACTCTTCTCCAAGTGTACTTTTGAAATGAAATCAAAAGCTCCTGGTTGTTGGTAAAAACATCAAGACGAAAAAACGAAAAGTTGGATGAGGAGCTCGGCCGAAAATCTCTCCGGGAGTGTTCGCCGATGAGTCGATCATATGTCTCGCCCGTATGTTTGCTTGCGTAGTTTATATAAGCCAAAGACTCATTAGGCTGCGCACAAAATATATGAATTCTAAGATGTTAAGCACTCAAAAATTTATGGGTACTAGCAGCATGAGCCTGTGAATGCCTCTCCTCTGTTTCGCAACGCAATCAAATCATTTGGATGCTGCTAATAACTAAACAATTTTAACCTTTCCGTTTCGTCAACGAAACTAGTTCCTCAGGGTGCTTTCAAAAGCAAGGCTTATTATATTTTATTCCAGTTTTAGCTTTGCCCCAATATGTACGTTTTATGAAAGTTTAAAATCTTCAAACCTAACTTTAGGGCATAAATTCGCTTGTTAACGACGTAAAATTAGTATTTGAAAAATCGTACAGAAGACATCGGAGTAGGAGCACCAGAAATCTTAAATTAAAAAATGTTTGGTGGTTTGTATGAGCAGTAAACCGCACCTGAGGATTAAAATTTCGAACAGAAGAAGTAATAATCAACAGATCATTGGTAAATTAGCCTGACTACTTTCTCTTACTTCTGTTTTATAAAATGTCCGATTGACAGAACCGATAATCGTTAAGTTCTCGATTGCAAGAGCCTCGAGATTCAGCTCTGACCTACGCACGATATCCTCATTAACAACAACTATCTGAACTGCCTATTGTTAAATGTCACCATACAAACATTAAACATTAAAACATGAAACTGATATATAAAAAGTCATCTGCAGACCAAATAGAGTCTACTGGTGTACAGATAGTCAGCTTATACACAAATTGGTGAGGCGCTACTTCCTATTTTAGGTATAATGAGAAAGTGAGTCGCTCTTCCTATTTTAGGTACAAGTAGAAGGTGAGGAATTACTTCTTCACCTATCTTATATTGGAACAGGAGCTTGGGGGTACTGAGGTACTAGTTCCCTACGGAAAAATTAAATGTTACTACCGGCACTTACGAAAACTCAGGTATTTAGGTCGGTTAGGAAGGAGAGGAGAGGAGAAGCTGTAACGCTTTCACCCATTCGGATGACATGGCCTTGTCAGCGTAGCCGCTGAACTATGTCAATGTCATCGTACAAAACGTTCAGCTGATCGTTCCAGCGTCTGCGGTATTCGCTGGCCATTAATCTTCCGCAAAACCCTTCTCCCAAAAACTCCTAGTGCCATCTCATCGGATCGGACATCGTTCACGCTTCTAAATCATACAGCAAGATAATTAGCAACTTTTAAATTGGTTTTGATTCGTCGAACGAGGTTTTTACTTCTCAATTTCCTACTCAGTCCAAAATAGCAGCCGTTGACAAGAAGGATTAAGCATTGGATTTCAAGGCTGATATTTTTGGTGTTGTTGATGCTGATCCAAGGTAAACGAAATATCTACAACGTCAAAGTTATGGCGGTCAACAATGACGTGGGAGCCATACGCGAATGCTCTCACTGTTCTTTATCAACCACTATTGTCTATTTAGCTCTGCGGCAAATCCAGTCGCACTTTGTTAGATAATGTAACTAAGGTGGCTGGAAAATCCAGTCACACTCTGTTAGATAATGTAATTAAAGTGATTGATAAATAATCAATAAAAGTTTTATTTATACTTTAAGTTATATAATATGAATATGTTAAATTTTTAATTGTATTGTTACTATTTTGCTGAATCAACCTCGATGATTTCCCAAATCCTTCGGGTACGATCACTGGATTGTTAAATAAATGTCACCAACTATGTTCGCAGTTTCTTATTTTTAGAATTTATTAAATGTTCTTTTATTACTCAGTAATTCACAATTCAATTGCAATTCACTTCACTATTTACAATTACTTGAATTACAACTTTCACAATGTACTATTTCTTATTACTTCACTGTAGTGTAATCACGAACGCGTTTACTTTATGACTGAATAACTTTGCAGACGTGTGTCGCCCTTTTATACTTGCCGGCTGCTCGCAACGAAAACCTGGAATAATCGAATCCTTCTCAATAACGGATATTCTCGTTTTACGCTCTAGGTGGACCACTCATCCCGATCAGACACATTCGTTGTTCCAAATGCAGCAAGCCTCTCTAGGTGGACCACTCTCATCTTGTTTCTTAGCCTCCCAACGGTTTGGATTTGATACACTGCGTCGTTTAGTCGTTTCATTATCAAGTGTGGACCTTCCCAAATGCATTGAGGTTTTGGGGACATACCTCTTTTCCGTTGTGGATTGTACAGCAACACCAAATCTCCATTTTGGAAGACTTCGGAGTTCATCACCTTGTCATACCTGCTCTTCATTTTGTCACTCATAATTTGAGATCGCTGTCTCACAAGAGCTTGTATCTCTCTTCACTCTTCCTCGAGATCGCTAGACGCTTCCTTCCCAATTCTTCTCTCATCACCAGTTATTCCAAATTTGAAATCGCTGGACAACCGAAGTTCACTACCAAACAGTATCCTGGCAGGTGTTTGACCTGTTGTTTCATGCACTGTGGACCGATATCCCATCAGTAACAGCGGTATGTGTACATCCCAATCATCCTGATGCCTATCTACTACTTTCCGCAAGTGCTCTTCCAGGGTCCTGTTGAATCGCCCTACCATGCCACCTGATTGAGGATGCAGAGCTGTCGTTCGGGTTTTTCGAATACCAAGTATCAAGCACATCTCCTGGATCACTGCCGATTCAAAGTTTCTTCCTTGGTCTGAGTGCAATTCTTTAGGCGCACCGTATCTGGTAACCCAATTGTGAGTGAATGCATCCACAACTGTTTTCGCTTCCTGGTTTGGAATTGGGTAGATCTCAGGCAATTTACTAAAGTTGTAGGAAATGGGCCGGCTACATCCATGGCAACCCGCTCAAATGGTGCCCCTGGGTTATACTTCTTCATCTGACCATGACTTCGTGACTTTGGCCCTTTAGCTGCAATGCACTCCTTGCAGTTAGTAATCCACTCAGCGATATATTGACGACAACCAACCCAGTAGAACCGCTTTTTGATCTTTTCCAGCGTTTTCGTAATACCTAAGTGCCCTCCACTAGGACCATTATGGAATTCCTTAAGAGCATCCGGAATTCTTAACCTCAGAGTTTTGGCCACCTTCGCTTTCCCATACTCTATGCAAACAGGCAGATGTCAAATCTAAACTGTTCCATTGTGCCCAGTATGCCTTCGCGATGGAATATTCCGCAGCCGTTTGTTCCTTACTTGGTCGTATATTCACCTCCAATCCATGTATTACCAGTTGCAAGTCCGGGTCTTCCTGCTGACATTTCCTTAAATGGATTGCCTCTCACTCTTCTGCTGGTGTAATTGTCATTAGCCGGACGTCGATAATGTCTTCTTTGCCTTCTACTTTGGAGCAGTGCTTGCATTCCAAGCTACATGGTCGACGGGACATGCCGTCAGCATTCCCGTGAGTATTCCCTTTGGGGTGCTCTATACTGTAGTCATAACTTTGCAGTCTCTCAATCCATCGGGCTAGCTGTCCTTCAGGATTCTTGAACTGTAGTAGCCACTTCAGCGCTACATGAAGTGTTGGCCATACAGGTACTTGTGGAAATGTTTGATGCAATCCACCAACGCTAATAGTTCTCTCCGTGTTACGCAATAGTTCCGCTCTGGTTTCCCAATAGACCGACTATAGTAGGCAACTATCTTCTCCTGCCCATCAATCACTTGCGAAAGTACACCTCCCATGCCATAACCACTAGCATCTGTATCTCAAATAAATATTGCACCTGGAACTAGGTACGCTAGCATAGACTCAGTCCATATCCGTTCTTTCAAAGCTTGGAAAGCCTCCACTTGTTAAGTTTTCCACTCGAAAGATCTATTTTTCCTAGTGAACTCAAGGAGATTATGAGCTACACTGGTGAAATTCGGAGCAAATCGGCGATAGTAAGTGTACAGCCCAAAAAGCTTCTTAATTCGATCGTGAATATTCGTGAATCGAAAGTGTATAATCGATCCTAGGCAAAGGATAGCTGTCTTTCTTTGGTAATCTCCGATAGTCCACGCAGAACCGCAGCTGGTCATCTTTCTTTTTCACAAGTACTACCCGAGAGCTCCATCGACTTCTCTTTTCTCTTTAATTATTTGGCCAACAGCGTCACGTTTGGCTAGTGGAACGCTTCGAGACGCCTGACGAATTGGTCTTGCTTCACCAGTATCAATGCAATGTTCCACTATGTTGGTACTGCCAGTTTAGTTCACTACCTTCTAAGACAACTTGTTTGCTGCTGTATGTGGAATTATAGCCAATGCTTAGTGGTACTTACATGATCTTATTCTCCATAATTTTGTTATTCAAGTCGATCTTGATACCTTGATCCATCAAGAAGTCCACTCCTATGATTACCTCATCTACAATCTGCGTAACATAAAGCTGTGTTACATTTTCTATTGTGGCCTCACATGTTACTTCTCCCACCACTTGGGTGTCTTCACCAGTCTACGTTTTCTATCTTGCTCCAGGTAATGATCTCACTTCTTTAGCGATCAGTTCAGTTCGAATGATGGAGTATGATGCGCCCGTATCCACTGTTAATATTCCACTAGTAGTAATGTTTCTCGTTTTTCTACCGATTTGCGAGACGGAGATTATCGGACATTCAATTGCAGGAGCCAGCATACGTCCCTTTAGACTGGCTCGTTTTAGTTTAACGACTGAGAAGTTGATGGCTCATCTTCCTCAGCCTTCCGTTTTCGCTGTACTTCCTTTCTGTTGGAACCCGTCTTGCATTCGCGTGCGAAGTGACCAGGCTTTCCACATTTAAAGCATTTTCCAGCTTGATTCTTGACACCAGAACGGTTCAGTCCTTCGATCGACTTCAGAGTTTTTAATATTTCGGTCATAAGATCTAGTGTTTCTACCTCCACTTTATTGACTTTATATGCTGGTCTGCTTATGAGTGCCGTCGTTTCAGCATACGCAACAGTTTCAGCGAATGTTAACTTTGGGTTCGCATATGCATCCCGCTTGGTGTAAATGTCTTTTATTCCACATGAATATTTGTATTTTTACCGTTTCGAGATGCTCACCCGATGCGTTGCCAATACATAAATGAACCCATCTCTCAATATCCGAAGCATATTCCTGTAGAAATTCGTTCGGTCTTTTGTCGCGCTTTTCCAACTCCATCTGGTAAATTTGTTTCCTGTGTTCACTATTATAGCGTATTTCCAGGGCTCGCACCAATCCGTCGTAATCATTGCTCTCATATTCGGGTATAGTTTTCAAAAGTTCTGCTGCAGGCCCTCACAACGCAACGAATAGTGCAGCAGATTTTTCATCTATGCTCCAGTTATTTTCTGTAAGGAATTTTACCGTCAAAGGATGGTGTTTTTTTTTTTACCGTGGGAGCGTTCACTGAAGTGGTTGGACGACTTAACTGCAAATCCCGGACACGACCTTCCAATGTGTTGACTTTGGTCTCAATTAGATCTATTTTTTCTTGCCGACCCTGCAATTCGTTGACTTTGCTCTCAATTACATCCTCTATTTTGTCTTGCCGCTCCTCTATTTTATTCTGTCTTTCCTTAAGTTATGCATTAACATTTTCATGTCCATACCCGTAGATGAGACAGGAGACTTTTCTTGAATCTTACTTGAGGGCTGCTCCAACTCATTCGCGGAATCACTAGCCTCTTCCTTGTCAATATCCTTCAAGGATACATCTTCATTCTCTCGGCGGAATTCGCATTGGCTCAAGTCGATGCCTTCGACTTCCATCGTTTCTTGCAGCCGTGATTGCAACTCTGCCTCATTTCCAGTTATAGACAATCCTCGCTTTCCCTATTCCATTTTTAGGGGAGGGATCGTCAAATCCTGAATCTTGACCATTTCTCAATTATTATCCTTTGAGATTTATTTAACAATCTCACTTCTGACACCAATTGTTACGAGTTTGCTGAATGAACCTCGATGATTTCCCAAATCCTTCGGTTACGATCACTGGATTGTTAAATAAAAGTCACCAACTATGTTCGCTGTTTCTTATTGTATAAAGAATTTATTAAATGTCCTTTCATTACACAGTAATTCACAAATCAAACAAATAGTGTAATCCCCAACGCGTTTACTTTACGACTGAATAGCTTTGCAGTCGTGTGTCGCCCTTATATACTTGCCGGCATCTCGCAACGAAAGCCTGTAATAATCCCATCGTTCTCGATAACGACTGTTCTCGTTTTACACTCTAGAACATACCAGTTATCGGCTTCTATCTTTCATCTGATATTCGCTTTGCATTTTTGCCACAGTATTATTCATCTACGTACATATGAATCAAAATTACTTAAAGTAGATCGAACTCCAATGTTTTCATAAACCCTTACGGACATAAACTTTAATCGCAAATGCGCAGCTTGCAACCGCTATGGATGCAACAGCAACTTCAAGTTCTGAAGTAAATAATATATATATGGGGACGTGATTCCAGCAGCAAATATTAATTCTTATGGCGACCAAATACTAAATAACGGCACCACTCGCATTTGCTCCGACTTCTCGGCCTGATTTAAGAATTCTTTTCTGGGACGCTAACGGATAGAAATGTACCATCAAATCAATACTGATTGGAAACTCCAAACACGACTTATGTTCTTCTAAATACATATACCCAAAAATTTAACAATGAATAACAAATCTTCAATAAGTGTAATTTCCATTACTTTGAGATAAAATTTTATTGAAAATATACGTTTGTATAAGGCATTTGTTATATCCTTTTGCTAGTTTTCATTCTATGAAACATGCGTATTTTACAAAAAGCCATAAACAACAATAGGGGAATTTCATTAACTTTTATCGATATTATTTGTCAAGTTGATAATTTTGTCGCCTGCGACTAAAGATTATGTGATTCGTTGACTCATTTATAACGATAGTTATTAGCCGATACATCATTTTTATTGAAATGGAGAAAAGGTGGCACCACAGCTTAACAAAACATTATTATGTGGGAAAAGCACAAAGAGGAACGACAAAAACAAATAAATTCTTGACAGCAATTATTTTTAGTAAATGAGTTGCAATGAACTACAAAATTTGCCAGTCAAAAAAATTTTATGGTTTCCATTTTCCAAACTACTCTACATGGCTCTAAGCATTATAAAGTAGCTCCAAATAAATGAATCGTGTCCCGGTTTTGGGTATTTAGAATTTACCGCCAAGATATTGAGATTAGGGTCACATAGTTATCTATTTACAAAATACATAAAAGGGTTTCCAAGAGGGATGTTATGATTTCTAAGTGTCATTTTGACCATTTTTAATATGTCATGATCTGTCATTTTTTATCATTGTATTCAGTAATGTTTACAATTTCATCATAGATAACCATAAACGGCGTGGTTGCTGATTTTGCCTTGGAACAATTTGAAAGCGATATCGATCTTTTTTAAATAGTCATTCATCATCTGATGGTGCGGTAAATAAACAAAACTGTTGATTCGAAGAGAATCCACAAATTATTCATGAACAGCCATTACAGTCACCTAAATTGATAGTTTGGTGTGGTTTTTGGTCTGGTGGAATCATCGGTCCGTACTTCTTTCGAAATGATGCTGGTAGCACCGTCCCTGTCAATGGGGAGCAGTATAGATCGATGATAACCAACTGTTCATGACCACAATGGGAGCAAGTTGATCTTAATAACATCTGGTTCCAATAAGACGGGGTTACGTGTCACATAGCACGTGAAACAACCCAATTATTGCGAGAAATGTTCCGAGATTCGATTATTTCAAGGAATCGTGACATTGAATGGCTTCCAAGAAGTTGTGATTTAACACCATCAGACTACTTCTTATTTTTCATCTTCTAAATTATTATAATTATTTTGCGGCTTAAGCGAAAAAAGAGTGGATGAGGGATTTTGATTTTGCAATGGTAATTGTTGTTTTTCTTCTCCTGCCTCGCCTTTATAAATTCGTCTTGGTACACACCTACCAACTTATTAACAAACAAATTGTAGTATATTTGTTTTTACATTCAGCAATGTATTTGCTGGAAATTATTTTTCCATGTCTATATATTAGTGGTGTTCTATTATATAATTTACATTTGTTTATTATAAGGGGCTCTTTATAAATAGTTATTATGGCGGTTTGCTATTGACAAATATGCATATCCGCATATTATAGTATATTTATTACAGGTGTATCAAATTGTTCGTTTGCTATTATTTCTTCAATTTCAGCTAAATTTAGCGTGCCTGAAGAAAATCCACTTTTTTTTTGCAACATTTATTGTGTTTGTGATGGCTACAAGTTCTTGATAGACTTCATTTATTATTATGTTTTCTGATACTGTTTTAGGGTCAAGGTTTCTAAGACTTTTTCGAATTGAGAATTCATTTTTCGTTATTGGTTGTTGTTCTTTATAAGATGATTAAGTCCTGTTTTAAGTTCTTTTAGGTCATTATGGTCGCGTATCCTTGTTATAAATTTTAAGATTGAACCTAAGAAATTTAACGGTCTCCTAGCTCTATTAGAAGTTGGTATTAGTTGCGATTTCAAGATTTCTATCCAGTTGATTAGAAAAGTTTCTTCTTTATTTTGATTCATTGTGTACCGGTTTCTTGTCATTTTTTCATATGGTTCCAGAACTTCACTCAGGTAGCTATATGATATAAATATTGTGAGTTTTCGAATAAAAGGATGAATCTGTTTCCATTAATATATATTTCTTGAAAAATTATTATTGCGGATCTGCACATTTTGTCCGTTTTCTTATATTGTATTTGTGAATAACTTTACCTCTAATTGTTAAAATCGTGACCCCTGCTATTCTTCTACTTTATGTTTAATACATTTCGTTGCTAACTTATTTCTTCTATCAGTTTTTACGTATACATATGAATTCACCTTTTTTGTATGTAATTAAGTGTCTGTTTTTGCTGTGGTATTGCAGCAGTTTATCATATTTTTTTTTTAAATATCCTTTATCTCAGGGTATTTCTCTCTGTTGAAAAATACTTCTTTAGGTTTCAATCTTGTGGTGGAATTAATAGTAATGTTGTACTGTTTCACAGCGTTGAATAATTCCTCTACCGGTGCCGTATGACTTTCCTGCGCTAAAGCTGTTGATAGGTCCATTAGCGTGCTATGTATGTGTTCAACTTGAGCGTCCGTCGTTGAGTGGTGTATTGGTGTAGCTGAGTGCTGTATATACCCTGCCAACCAAGACTGGATAAAAAACTGGGTAATAGCATAGGCATTTTATTAAAGAGAATGCAGATTTTACCCACTTTTTCCTTGTACATGTGATTGACATCCTTGTTACACTTATACAATCACGTCATTGGTCCAAAGTTCGCCACAGAGGAGTATATTTATAGGTACTCCAATGGACCATATTTGCAGGAAATATTTGGAATATTTACAGGTAGAACTAATGTATAAATTATAGTCCGGAAAATTTGACGATTAAAAAAAATTAAAATTTTATTGGTCAAGAGACCTTTATTCGTTTACTTTCAACTTACAACTCATAGCTTAATTACTAAATCTTTCCTTAATATAACTTACGTCTATCTGTGTCAGCAGATTTGACGATTGATTTAAATCGGCGCATGCCGGATGTTTGTTGCTTAAATGCAACTACTTTTGCTGATCGAGCTTTTGTGTCGGTTCATTGTTGATTGGCTCATGCCGGATGTTTGTTGCTTAAATGCAACTACTTTTGCTGATCGAGCTTTTGGGTCGGTGTGTTATTGGTTGGCTCGTGCCGGATGTTATTCCCAATATTATTGGTTTTGCTGATTCGGCGTCTGGGTCATTTCCCGCTTACGTTATTGGTTATAACTTAACTGATGCTAACTCCTCCTCCGCCAAAAACGGACGTCCCCGTTCGTTCAAACTAATAGCTTATGGTTAATGACTCTGTAGTGAACTTGGGCGATTCTGGTGTTGTGACCTCTTTGTTGTCGGTTACATTGACGTTAACTTTGTAACTCGATAGCTCTACTGGTTTCGCTTTAAAAAATGTTTCTATGGTCAATTTTATGATTACTCCTGCTATGAAAATAATGCTAATTATAGTTAACGAGAAGTTTCTTATTATGGCTGCTGCATGGGTTGTCTGTAATGCATTCAAATATTTTGTGTTATTGATATGGAGTTCTTTCATCATCTTCAAGCTAAGTATTTCTTCTTCTATATTTGAGGGAATATTTGACTGTAATATCGCTGGTAATGGCTTGTTGGTTAGTATCTCGTTAAAGGAGTACTTCTGGTTGTCTATGAAAACTGTAGAATTGTGGTACTGTACTGCATATGACCCGTCAAGAGTGACGTTCTGACTGTCGATTTCAATTGTGCCTTTGTATTGATTTAGTAAAATTATGCCGGGTGTGATGACTTCCACCGAAGGGCTGTGTTGATTATTAATTAGCGTGCATTCTGCTAATTTGCTCTTAAGTAGTTGTGGGACACAGGTAGTGTTACTAATATCTATTATATTCTTATTATTACAAATTCTTAAATTATTATTTTCTCTACATTTTAATTTAACAGCAATTGTTTTATTTTTATTGCAAGTAATAATGTCCTCGTATGGGATTTTATTAATATATTTATTCTTTTTTATTGGCTTAATTGTAACTGAATTGCAAATTTATTCATTCGTTAGTGGTATACCCACAATATAAAATAGCATAGAACTATTTGAAACTATTTTTATATTCGCTAATTCTAAAGATTCCTCCACATTATTTAATTTAAGGTTATTACTAATAAATACCGATTTAATTAATTCTAATTCTTCGTTTGACAAAATGTATGAATTTACAATTCCGGCCTTAGCCCAATGAATTGCGTAATCTATGTTAACAAATTCTTCTTTTATAATTCTAAGTTTGTATTTTAACTCTGTTGCAAAATTGGTTTGTATGTCTTCATTGGTTTGAACAACTTTCAAGATTTTATTTGAAACTGCTGTTATATTATTTATCCTATCGAAAATTATTTTATTTATAGTCACTTGCTTATTATTATTTTCTATTACGTTATTTATTTGGCTCTCTAGGATGATAAGATCATCATGATCGGGATTTCCAGCGATCCATTTCCATATTTTTCCTATTTCGTCTATAGACTTCCTAAATCTTTTGGGTTTAATCCAATTCAGTTGTGTTTGTGTAAGATTTAATTCATTAACAAGGATGGGTAGAAGGGGGGTTTCAGGGTTATTTTGGATTTGATGGCTCTGCTTATTTCGTTTAGAGTTTCTTGACATGCTTCCAGGTCTATTTTGTGTATTATTCTATAAGTTTCGGTTTGAATTTTTGTCAGTCCTGTGTCAAATGTCGCCAGTTGTGAGTTCGTGTAATCTATAATTTTGAAGTCTGCGTACACTAAGTGTACAAGAAATCTGTAAGGGGGAAAAAATTTTTTTTACTATCGTCTAATGTTACTTTTGTGTACTGTTCTGTTAATTCCAAGTTTGTCTTCTACCATCAAATTTATAGAAGCTGAGTTTAAAGATTTTTCATTGTCGATAACTATTGTTTTTGGTACACCGAAAGCGAAAAGTATCTGTCGTAAGAGTTCTCTGATATCTTCTATTGCTTTTGACTAACTTGAGCATATTTGAAAAATTTATCTACTGCTGTTAGGATTAGCTTTTTTCTGTATTGTAAATGTCTATATGTACTATTTCTCCGGGATACTGAGGTATTGGGGTTTCTAGTATCTGCGCTTTATTTGGGTTACCTTCGTACTTATTTTCCTTGCAAATTTTGCAATGTTTAATTATGTTTTCTATTTTGGCATTCATTTTTGGAAAGTAGCATCTTTGTATAAGTTGTTTTTTATTTTCATCTCTATTTCTGTGTGCTCGTTTATGTTCCTTTAATATTTCCTCGTTTTGTGTATCTTCGTTTACCAAGTCTTCTACTTTTGTTTGGGTATAACGAATTTTATAATTGGAAAAATGAAGTGGATAAATTTCCTGAATTTTCCCATTATTTCTTCGGAGGTAAATATGCTATTTATCACCGAAGGATTTAGGTAGCGTTTCAGTAGTGCAGATAGATTTTCTATTGAATAATTCGGTTTAATTATTATGTGCCTATGGTAGGTTGGGAATGGAATTTTAAACTGATAGCTGTCTTCGTCTCCTAGTGAGATCCAAAGTTGATTTTTAAAGGCATTTATGGGTCCTTTTACTGCTGGCATTAGATTATGAGATGAGCTTTCATCGGAATGTGTAGCGACTGATAGGGAATTTATTTCAAATGGTCTTGATAACGCGTCGGCGACTACGTTGGATTTTCCGGGTTTGTACCTAATTTCATAATTATACTCTTCCAAAATTGCTTTCCAACGTTTTAATTTCGAATTATTATTTTTATTGCTTAGGGCGTAAGTGAGTGGCTGATGATCTGTATGGATAATTACTTTTGTTGTGCCGTATAGGTAATTTCTAAAGGAATTCAGTGCCCAAATTACAGCGAGCATTTCTTATTCATTTACCGCATAATTTTCTTCTGCTTTGTTCAGCGTTCTTGATATGAAGGTTATCGGTTTTCCATTTTGCTCTAAAACTGCGCCTATGGCATATTTTGAGGCATCAGTGGTCAGGTCGAACTCTTTGCTATAATCAGGACATTGAAGTTTTACATCTTTGGATACCAGGGTGGTTTTTATTTTATTAAATGCTGCTTTTGCTTCTTCATTTAAGTTTATTTGAATTTTCTTTGAACTGCTTTTGGGCATTCTTCCTTCCTCGCCGCGAAGTAGGGATGTTAATGGCTTTGCTAGCTTAGCATAATCCTTTATAAATCGTCTATAGTATCCAGATAAGCCTAAGAATGACCTTAAGTCCTTGATTATCTGAGGGTATGGAAATTTTGCTATTGATTCTACTTTGAATGGGTTAGTGGGAATTCCATGGGAGGATACAACGAATCCTAGAAATTCTACTTGTTTTTTAAAGAATTCACATTTATCGATCTGTACTTTCATATTTGCATTATTGAGGGTTTCAAAAATGGTATCTATGTGTAGGGAGTGTTCCTGTTCGTTTTTGCTAAATATAATAATATCGTCTATGTATACGTAGCATATTCGTCCTATGTGTTTTCTTAGTATGTCGTCCAATGTCCGTTGAAAAATGGATGGGGCGTTCTCCAATCCAAATGGCAGTCTAGTGAACTCGTATTTTCCATTGTTCACTGAAAAAGCCGTTTTTTCCACGTCAGATTCCTTAAGAGGAATTTGATGGAAACCGCTTTTTAAGTCAGTCACAGAAAAATTGCTGTTCTTTTCTAGTTGGGAAAGTACTTCATTTATTTCTGGTATTGGATACCTATCTGCGATTGTGACTGTGTTAAGCTTCCTGTAGTCAATTACCATTCTGAATTTTTTCTCGCCTGAGGCGTCCTCTTTCTTGGGTACAACCCAGACGGGTGAGTTGCAGGGAGGTCTTGAATTTCGTATGATTCCGTCCTCTAGTAATTTGTTTATTTGTTTTTCAACTTCTTGTTTAAGGCTGATGGGGTATGGGTAGGATTTGGAATATATGGGTGTGTCCGAGTTTGTCCGAATTTCTGCTATAACTTTTGTTGTGTACGTCAGTTTTTCGTTTGGTTCTGAGAATAAGTTGCGATGTTTTCGCACTAGCTGTCCTATTTCGTTTTTACCTACTGTTGTCATGTGTTCGTCCCGAATTTGTATTGTATTTACTTTTTGTATCCTATACTGCCTGAGATAGATTCTTCTTGTATTTGCTATAAGCATGAAGTTTTCTTTGGTGTGTATGACTGCCGAAAGTTCTTTCAGGCTGTCGTTTCCTAATATGGCATGGAATGTTCTTAGTGTGGGTAACAGGAAGAATTTAAGTCTGCAATCTTCTAAGTTAAAAAAGTTTAAAAATTTGTGGTGGGTAATTTTTTATTTTTCCTCCGACTGAGTTAGCGAAGAAAGGGTTCTCGTTTTCCATTGATTTTTTTACTAAATTGGATTGTATATAATTTTTGTTGGATCCCGTATCTACTAGAATGTTTAATATGTCGCCGCTCTTCGTCTTACATCTGAAGTACGGTAACGAAGAGCTGTTTAGTCTAAAAAATGTACGTCCGTCAGATCGTGGGTCTCTTCCATATTGCAGTCTGTTGGCTGGCTATTATTATATTGGTCATAGTATTGTTCCTCGTAGTATTGGTCGTCTGTGATTACGTCGGAATTTATGTGAAAGTTCCTTTGAACTTTCGCTGGGGGATAATTTATCATGGATACGTTTAGTGGGCGTTTACCCGGTTCGTGTGGTTTGGGACGGTTGGTATGGTTTACTGCTTTCGTCCTAATTCTTTCGTCTACATCCATAGGTTGAGGTGGTTTAGTTGGTCGTGGAGGGGGGTGGTTTTGTTGTTGATTGTAGGGATTTTGTGGTTGGTAATAGGGATTTTGTGGTTGGTAATAGGGATGTTGTGGTTGGTATCTATTGTATGGGTTTGGGTTTTGTTGGGGGCTATAAGGATTAAGATTTTGTTGCCTATAGTTTTGATGCCTAGGACAAAGGTGTCGAGAGCTTTAGCGCTGTAGTTGTCCGTTAATAGATGGACTGCCTCTTCTCCTATTTCCATACATCCTATTTTATTAAGGATCAGTGATAAATGACTATAAACTTTATGATAGAATTCGTTAATCGTGAATGAGACACGTCATCTGGTATTCCAGAGTGTCCATATCGTGTTTGTCTGCGTAACGGGTAGTTAAACAGCGGGAGATTGCTGTCCAATCCAAAGGGGTGTTGTAAGATTCAAGGGCTATATCCGCTTTTTCTATAATTTTGTTTCGGATCACATTTAGGATACCGAAGTACCTAGGAGTGCCTTTTGGATATACGTATCCTCAAAATACGTTCAACGCTCTTCTTCCATGAACTAAATTCGGAGGCATTTCCTGAGAATTCCCGTAGTGATCGTACTACGTGAGGAATTTTGTCCATTTCATTCATATTGTTCCTAAATTGTTCCTCTATTGTTTGGTCTGTTATTATAGGGGGGCTGTTATTATTAAGGACATTTTGGATGAGATGGGGTTCATTGGATCATCGTTGGTCCATAGCTAAATCTGGGGAAACTTGGGGGTTTGAGGTTGAATGTGCTGCGGCTGCATGGGTATGTTGGGGGTGCAATTAGCACTGGTGGTCTAACAAGATTGTTTGGGTTAGCCATTTTTTCCTTTTTATTTTATATTTAATTTTATTGAAAAATCTAATACCTAATTTTTTTAATCTACTGTCTAATCTACTTATCTATCTTCTTAAATATGTATTCTTACAGTAATCTAGCTAAAATACCTAATTTTTTTAATCTACTACCTAATCTACTTATCTATCTTCTTAAAAATGTATTCTTACAGTAATCTCAGCTGCATTCGGGTGCCGGCAAGTGTGCTTGGTCCTTTTTTCGTTAGATACTGGGGGCACTAGGCTTGCTCCTTACTGATGATGAAGTTGTTGTTGTTGTTGTTCGGGCTGGCTTTGTCTGGCTTGTCGTTGGGGCGTCGGGGAAGTTCCACGTTCCCTTTCACGCCTCTTTATGTTGATTTTTTCTTATCGTGGCACTTTATAGCTTTTTCGTGGCACTTTTTTTTGTGAATTAGTGGCACTTTATTTTGTAGCTTAGTACAAAGTTTTTTCGTGGCACTTTATTTTGTAACTTAGTAATTCAAAGTTCTTCGTGGCACTTAATTTTGTAACTTAGTACTTCAGAGTTTTTTCGTGGCACTTTATTTTGTAACTTAGTATTCCGTGGCACCTTAACTTTTTCGAGCGGCACGTTTTATTAACGACTTTCGCGGGACGTTGCCAAGCTTATTTGACTCGGGCGCCAATTATCGTCCGAAAAATTTGACGATTAAAAAAAATTAAATTTTTATTGGTCAAGAGACCTTTATTAGTTTACTTTCAACTTACAGCTCATAGCTTAATTACTAAATCTTTCCTTAATATAACTTACGTCTATCTGTGTCAGCAGATTTGGCGATTGATTTAAATCGGCGCATGCCGGATGTTTGTTGCTTAAATGCAACTACTTTTGCTGATCGAGCTTTTGGGTCGGTGCATTGTTGATTGGCTCATGCCGGATGTTTGTTGCTTAAATGTAACTACTTTTGCTGATCGAGCTTTTGGGTCGGTGTGTTATTGGTTGGCTCGTGCCGGATGTTATTCCCAATATTATTGGTTTTGCTGATTCGGCGTCTGGGCCATTTCCCGATTACGTTATTGGTTATAACTTAACTGATGCTAACTTATATGTTGTTACTCGTGTGGAATATACCCATATGTATATATTCGCCTACATGTGTTGGTATTGGGGTTTTACCAATTGGTTGTTTGTTAGGATGTCTCTGGTATTTATTTTGTAAACACATTTCGCAGTTAATTGACTCTTTTTACACATTTCTCGAATAGAAGGCCAAAAACACTGAGTAAGAATTTCTTGTACTTTGTTTTTATAATTCCTATGTGCTCTTTTGTGAGTGTGTATTATTATCTGTCTTTGTTCGTCCGGATCACTTATGTCTTAAAGTTGTGTATGTGCTACAGCAATTTTACATGTAGCGAAAATAGAGCTGATATCGTTTTTGAAATGAAACAAAATTTCTTCGTCTAATTTTATAGCATTTGTTACTTCTTGTCGAATAATATATTTTAAATTTGAAATCAGAGTTTCTTTGTTTTTTATAATATATTTTATGTCGTGCATTATTTGCAAAGATAGTCTGTGACACAATTTCGTTTCTATTTTCGTCGTGAATTGGTTTAATTTGATTGCGAAAAGAGTTTAAAGGCTGTTTGACTTTTTTAGGCTGATCCACAGGTGAGCTATCTGCTGAGTGTTCCGAACAATCAGCGGTCGTATTTATTTGTTGCCTTAATCAGCGAGTACATTCTGATGTCCTGGTTTGTACACTAGTTTCGCACCATATTCTTCTATTAAATTCTTCCATCTCTTTAAGTTTTTTATTTGGGTTCTTTTCGGATATAGAGTAAATTAAAAATTGGTGATCTGTATATATTGTTAAATTAGCAATTCCATATACATAGGTAATTTCTCAATTTCTGTTAGGCCCATACAATAGCTGGAAGTTCCTTTTCATTATTAAAAAGCGATATGCTGTCTGTTTTGGGACAGTACTGCGTCTATAGCGAAATTGCTGGCATCTCTAGTCAGATCAAAAGGTTTCGTAAAGTCAGCATGATAAAGATCTATTTGAGCTTGACGCGCATCCTTGATTTTCTAAATAGCTTCTAGAGCTGCCTCAGCTAATTTAACTTCTACTTTAGCTTTTTTGTTTTTATTAATTATACAATTCTCACCTCGTAGGTGTATTATCAAAAGTTTAGTCATTGCTGCAAAATTTTTAATAAATCTCCTATAGTAGCTAGCGAGTCCTAAGAAAGATCTTAATTCTTTTAAATTTTTTGGTTGTGGGTAGTTCTTTATAGTTAAACTTTTTTGGGGTCTACTGTAAATTGTGTTTTATAATATGTCCTAGATATTCAAGTGAGTTCTGGAAAAAATTCGACTTTTCGTTAGAGATTTTCATATTGGCATTATTCAAGGCGTTTCCGATAGATAGTTCTTTATGTTCTTCGGGTGAGGAGGAATATATTAACACGTCATCTATTTATACGAATTTTCCAATACACTGACGGAGAATGTCATCTACGCATCCCTGATAATTGAGGGTGCATTCTGAAGCCTAAATGGCATTCTGATAAATTCATGCTTAGCGCCGTTTACCAAAAACGCCGTTTTCTCTCTGTCTGATTTTTTTATTAGTATTTCGTGGAATCTTGATTCCAATTCTATAGTAGAAAATATTTTTGCTTTTCCTAAATTTTGAATAGTCATATTTACATCTGGGATAGGATATCTGTCTCCTATTGTTTGAGCGTTAATCTTCTTATAATCTACAACCATTCTTCTTTTGGTTATCCCTTTTTCATCGGTTCCTTTTTTTGGTTGATACTCTGTTGCTTGTATTGAAGTTGTGTGAGGATGGGTCTCTTTCCCGTTTGAAAGGATTTTGGGATCCCTGCTGATGTTGAGTATGCCGCATAAACTGCCTAGCGTTGTCCACTTCCATAGGTATCGGTTTATTTAAATGGCTTTGTGTGGAATAAATTTGTTGCGTTGCACTTGTATCCCTGGATTATATGTTGGGCGTTCATTTCTTTAAGGGAAGCGTTCTTCTCCTGGGTGGCTTCTTGTTTGTTGGGCATACCTTGGGTCTAGGTCACTTCTTGTTAGTTGGACATAAATTTCTTGCATTTCAAATTGTTGGTTATGGTTATCATGGTAAATTGTAATGGAAATAGCATACGCATGTTCCAAGTCTCTTGGATTTTGGCTGTACAAGGTTCCACTGGTGTATCTGCTATTCAGTCTCAAAATAAATGGACGATCAGCTTCTTGGTTTGCATATGTTTTCATAGTTTTACCGTTTTGTTCATGAGACATTTCGATTTTTGAAAGCGCAAGGTTAAGTGCTTTATTAATTTCACTATGGTATTCGGATAAATTCTTTTTTCCTCGATATATATTTTTCATCTCGTCTAATAACACATACAAGGTCCGCAAACGTATAATCCAATCGACTTATAATCGAATAAAATTTCTTGTTGTGATTGCTAAGTATATCGTCTGCTGTCCCTATCACTTTTGCCCGGATAATGCCGACTGCACTATGATATCTAGGATGTCCAATGAACGTTTTGAAGCCATCCATAAACTTCCAGACTTGTGATCTCCATGAACGATACGAGTTGTTCTCCCCATCAAACTTGGGTAAAGCTTTAAATAGTTCCAAATCGCTTTCGTTGTCGGTTGTTATTGCAAGAGGGATCTCTTCGTGTTCTGTAATGGTGGGGATATTATGGAAGGCGGTTTGGATTTCCTTTACAGTACTAACTCCAGTGGGGAATTTACTTGCAGGGCTTGATGCTGGAACTGATGTGTTCTTAGTACTGCTGCTCCGGTCATATTTGATGCGTCTTTATTTCTTCGAAATCTCATAAAGGAGAAATAGGGTTTGCTAATACTTCCTAGTAGTTTGGTAGAATTGTGGGATAGCAATGCTTTCCTTAGACATTCCGCGCTTCCTTTTTTCAGGAATGGTTGTGTTACGTATAATTACTATTTAACTTTTTCAGAAACTAGTTTTATAAGTTAGTGTTTCCATTTTTCAGAAATGTTGTGTGTCTTTCTTTCAAGATTTTGGCTTTTTTGGTGATAACACGTATTGTCATCCTGGTTGAGCCCCCAGTTATTCTATTTGTATAGAAGAGAATAGAGAATCATATTTTTGGTTACACAGTTTTTTCATGTGCTCTCTTTATTAATATAAAACCATTACTGTTTTTACATTTTGTATACTTAGGGTTACTTATACCAAGATGCGTCGGCAGATTTGGCAGTGGAAATTCCATTGCTAATTGTTTATCCGTTGTTTGGTTTGTTTACTAGTATTTGTTCCTTGTTTTGCTGTTTACTAGTATTTGTGATTTGTTTAGCTGTTTACTAGTATTTGTTTATTATTAGGCTGTTTCCTAGTACTTATCTATTGTTAGGATGTTTACCATTACTTGTCTATTGTTTCGTGTTTATCTTTGTTTTCTTTCCTTAACAAATTCCGTTTGGGTTGCTACCGGGTACCGGTTGTATAGATAACGCATTTGCTGCTTACGAAAACATCCCTTAACTCGCGCTCTTTCCTTCTCTGAGCTGTTTGGTGCCAGTTGGATTTACCAAGTGAAACAAGTTCGCCCTCCACTTGATCCTTCTAATGTAGGAGAGTTTACTCCACCGAATAATTTCAAGGCTGGAGCGCTTTCATCCGTGTCACTAACGGCATCATACTCTATTTCTTCGCAAACGAGACCTTTATCCCCAAATGTGGAGACCTTTATCCCCAAATATTGCTAAGGGGTATCAGAGTAACGACTCTGCGATGAAATGAGGGCAAATACATCGTTTTCCTACCATTTAAATAAGACTATCCTTACAAAATTCAATTGGGACTGTCCTTACTGCTAGCTAGTTTTTCCGGAATGCGACGCTTGTAAGAAAAAATTTAACTCTACAAACGAAATACCACAGAACTTTATCCGAATACTACATGTGTCAAGGATTACTATCAACGTATCTGGCGACTCTTTTGACAATCATTTCCCGCCTCAATATGCCATGTCTAAGGAAGAGAGTATATCTATAAGATTCCTTGTAAGTGAGTGGTACCAGTTTGAACGACGTGCTTCATTCTGGGCCTGTATAACAATTATGGATATACCACATATCAGAGAATAGTCTACCGAAGTAATCCTAGCGCACCCAGTAGTCTTTACGAAATGAAGAAAGTAACTTTTGATGTAAATAGTGCATCTTATCTGTTACTAAAGCTTTGGAGCCCGAGTTATCACATTTACTCTGATAGGATAGAGTCTATTCAAAAACGATGCCTCCTATTTGCCCTAAGAAATTTGCATTTGGTCGTTTGAAACTAATCAATCTCCCTGCTCTTGCCAGTCTTCGGGAATATGTAATTTTCATGGTTAAAATAATAACAGGCTCCATTTTTATATAGTTCGAAAATATATATATATACGTTGATGATGTTCTGACAGGAGAACATAGCACTGATGAAGCCATCAAGGCCAAACACGAAATCTCTTAAATTCGCCAATCAGCTGATTGTGACGAAGTTCTAAGAGATATTCCCAAAAAACATATAATCGATAAAGGTTTTTTTAGAACTTGAAGATACGATACGGTAAAAGATTTAGGAATTTGATGAATTGCTTGTTCCGAATATTTTTATTTTTCGACAAAATCTATTAAAGTTTGCGAAATGGTCACAAAAAGAGGGATACTTTCAACAACCGCCAAGATTTTTTACTCACTTGGTTGGCTGACTCTAATAATAATTGTAGCCGAAGTTCTTATGGAAAGCATTTGAGTGTAAGGCACCGACTGGGATGAGGTAGTATCTCCATTCATTTTGGAGCGTTGGCACGTGTTTCTTAAGCACTACCATGAGAACTACAACATCCAAATACCAAGATAGGTATTTTACCCTGGAAAGGACCACATCGAGATACATGGATTCTGCGACGCTTCTGAGAAACTTATGCAGCAACAATATATGCACTTACAACGAAAATATGCCGTTACAGTCAATCTACTTTTCTCGAAACCCCGAGTAACACCTATCAAGTCAATCTTCTCATCTTGGACTCTACGCGGCAGTATTGATAGCTGAACTGATGGAATCATTAATGGACAATCTCAACTTAGCTGATACAAAATTACACTTATGGATAGATTCAAACATTGTTCTGGCATGCATACGGAAACCTCCGTGCTCATAGTCATCTCTTGTTGCAGAAAGAATTGCAAAAATTGTTGGAAAGGTTGGAAATAGTAACTGACGGCATGTAGACTCAGCAACTAATCCAGATCGAGCAAATGGAGGACTTTCAGCGGTTGAACTTATCAACCAATTGATGGAAATAATCTACATGGCTTGAAAGAGATGCATGTACCTGGCCTAAACCGAATATAATATGTGATTCCAAAGAAGAAGAAGAAAGAGTGCATGTAAAGGGTGTTTTTTATAGAGGTATAGAACTTTAAGTTGGCATTACTTTTCGAGATGGCGACCGATTTAACAGCTGTCAAGTGATTTATTCTCAGTTTGGTTTGGCAATTCATCATGAATAGACTCACGCCTGAACAACGCTTGCAAATAGGCCCAAAACGAGATTACCGTTGTTCCCGATTTTCATAAGCGAATTTTGTTTAGCGATGAAGCGCACTTCTGGTTGAATGGCTACGTCAACAAACAAAACTGCCGCATTTGAAATGAAGGTAATACTCAAGTGTATGTTGAAACACCGTTACATCCAGAAAAACTGACTGTTTGGTGCGCTTTATGGGCTGGTGGAATCATTGGTCCGTACTTTTTCAAAAACGATGGTGGCCAGAACGTTACAGTCAAGTGATCGGTATAGAGCCATGATTACTAACTTTTTCATTCCTGAATTGAATAACCATGATGTCCAGGAGATGTGGTTTCAACAAGACGGCGCAACATGTCACACAGCTCGTGCCACAATAGAGTTATGTCATATGACAGAAATCATATTTAAAATGTAATGCCACAAGATTATCTTTCGGATAAATAAAACTCATGTCAATCGAATAATCCATCGTTGTTTTATTGCAACTTAAAGTTCTATACCTCTATAAAAAACACCAATCACCACAGATAAAAAGTGCGAAGTCCTTGACCGCATTTTTAATTTATCAATTGTTATGAGATTCTTGCAAAGAACTCATCCATTACCAAAAGCTTTTTCCAAGTTTAATTTCAGGTGATAAAATTAAAACAGCGACATTGTACTTAATAAGGCTGCAGTGTTATAATGCTGAATACGATAGAATAAAGTCAAGATAGATTCGCGAATTGAATTACTTTCTTTACACCCCTTCTTATATAATTAGAGTGTTATGAGGGCTGGGGACGCATTTCGTGATCTTGCTTACCGCGAATGTCATCCTATAATATTGTATGTGTGAATTTTGCGGGTCTGTTTGAAGTCAAACCTTATTGTCGTAGAGGTTGTCGAATACCTGTCTGTTTGCCTGCTTTTCGACCACGGCCATTCATTTGGCAGCAACTGGCGAAGTACTGCGTTCTTTCTGAAATAATTTGTTTAGTTTGTAGAAGTCTCACGAACATTGAAATACGAATGTAAAGCCTTTATGCTCGTAATAGCACCGTTTCAAAATACCCATTTCAATCAATATCTTGAGAGGATTACAAAAAACTGGCGTAAAATACTTCAAAAAATATTTTAGAAAATGATCATTCAATTATAAATATCATCTGACTCATATATCAACGAGAGTCCAGCATAATTTCTTAATAAATGGCAAAAACTAAAAACCTTACACTATATGTTTTGTCGAAGATAAAAAAATAATATTTAATTGAAATGCATAATCCGATCAAGTCCAAATTTCCTGAGCAAAGTATTAAGGAAGGTGATTTAGTGGTCATCACAGAGGACAACCTATATAGCAGCTTAGAGTAATAGTAAATCTTCATCGCGGAAAGGACCAAATTAGTCCTCCATCCAACAAACAAAGAAATTTTAGGAACCGACACTACGCCACTCAACGCTACAGTAATACCCAACATCAGTTTCCTAAAGTAAGGGGGATTTCCACTTCTAATCTACACATAATTGCCAGTTCAAAATGCGTATTTAATAATGAGTTCAAATTAATGATTTTACAAACTCATATAACTCCAATCGTATTGAAATGTCAGAAATGGTATTATTTTTTAATTTGTAAAATGCTGATCGGCAACTTCAAAATTGTCTTTACTCACTGATTACTTAAAAAAAGCTAGCGTTTATAACAAAATACCACGGATAATCTTAATTGAGATAATAAAAGTATTAGCAAATAACCTTTCAGACCATCAGCTTTTGTAAAAATAAAAATAAAATTTGTCATATATGCCGTAGTTCAATCAACCATAAGAGTTCTATAACAACTTCTAAAATATTTTTCTTGATAATCTTTTGTAACTAGTAAATGAATTCTGCAACTATTATCGATACGATTTGTCGAGTTGTTAACTAAGGAGTTTTGCTGCTTCCACTAACGATTGTGTGATTCGCTAACTCATTTATAACGATAGTTGTTAGCTGATATTCCCTTTATATTACAATGGGAAAAAAGGTGGTGCTAAGATTAAGGAAACATCGAAATATGAAAACACGAAGAGGAATTACAAAGTCAAATAAATTCGAGATAGCAATAATTTTCAATAAATAAGTTGCGATGGGTTTCAAAAATTACCAATCAAAAAAATTTAATGGTTTCCATTTTCCAAACTACGCTATTTATATATATTTGGCATTATCACCAATATCTTGAGCTTAGGACACATATCTATGTACAACAGGCACATATTGAACTGTGTTACTTAACAACTGAAAAAATTGTACTACAACCATTTTCACATTGATAGAATCGTATTCATGGTTGTTGACATAGGCTTCCTAATTTTTTCTGGAGCTCTTGATTCTCACATGAGTGCACTTAATTGACTTCAACAAATGGCTTCAACAAATGGTGAGCTTGCCGCTCTATTTGGGTCATGGGAAATCTAACCTTGACGAAGAACATCGAACGATTCATTGGGCCTGTTAGCCTATGTATACAGCGGCTTACAGGCGAACGGGTTATGGATATCCCCCTCTGCTCCTTAACAGGATGTTGATGACATTGGTTGCGAAGACTCGCTAGGTGGTTAGAACCTTCACGCAGTTTAATATTTTTAAATATTGTAAAACACTTGAATGCTATATTATTTATCTGTTTTTCTGTAGAGATATTGCCGTTATTCTCCTGCCTTGTTGAATTGGATGACGTTAATCGATATATCTTTCGAAATTCTTTTGCACTCCAGGATCAAAAAATACTTTATTTCTCGCAGCAAATTTCTATCCACTGCCGAGGAGTGCATTATTCCTCATCGTGGAATAAAACATATATAAAATACTCAAAAGACATTTTTGTTTATTTTAGCTTGTTTTTTTTTGGTAATTTCCGATTTGTAAATTATTTTCACGCTAATATTATTTATTTTGACGTAAATCAAATGGGAAATATTTTTTCGATGGAGCCAACAACTTATCGAGTAGTTAAAAGCAGCAGCTGATTCAACGACAGCGAATATCATTAAAATATGTATAACCCATCGTGAAATCGTTAAAATTGGGGCAAAGTTGTTTTAACGACAGCGAATAGTCGTATAAAACGACATACTGAATTCCAACACAGGTCTACATGTCACGTAATGTATGTAATTATATTACCACAAAAACTTATAAATATTGAATTTTTTTGAAAAGTACTTATTTATTCATCAATATCTATTTCCGCCCTTCAAAGTAATTCACCTCGGAGCACTTCGGATATGCGCTTTTCGGTATGGCCATCAGCTCTTTCTTCGATTCTGACTTGATCTCATCAATTGTGGCAAAACACTTTCAATTCATTGGTTTCTTTAGTTTAGGGAATAGGAAAAAGTCGCAAGGAGCCATATATGGTGAATACGGTGGTTTTGTTTTTGGCCAAAAAATCAAAAAAATCAGAATCCACGATTAGTTTTTCCACAATCCGATCGTTTGAGCCGTATTTCTTCACGCAAACGTCAAATATCTTCCTTGGAGTATTCCTTATTAACTGTACGACCTTTTGGCAGGAGCTCATGATGCACCACACCATTGTAATCAAAGGAATCGAACTAAAGGATCCAGACTTCATAGGCGAGTGTTTTACCACTGATCCAAAGATCAACAAAAATTTACCATACATACCCAATTTCCCGCATGCAAAGAATCCCCGCACGATGCTAACCACCTCTTCGCCTGCCCACTTAACACAACTCATCTAACACCCCTCTCCCTTTGGTCAGAGCCCACCGAAATAGTACGCTTCCTTGGCCTCCCGTTAGATGACATGACTGAAATGAATTATAAGGGTTATGGAGGTGGAAAATAACCCGAAAAAGTAGAAGTGGTACTTCGGATTGAGGTACCAAAGGATTTGAATCAGGTACGATCGTTTAAATCGTAAAGTGTTCTGGATTTATAAAAGATTTGTGAGCCCAACAGATTTATTATTATTTTAACTATGAAAATTGAATTGGCGGCCGCGTTAGCCGAGTGGTTAGCATTGCGTACTGACATTCGGAAGCCCTGGGTTCGAGCCCAGGTTCGAGCAACATCCAAAATTATAGAAAATAAATTTTTCTAATTGCAGTCGCCCCTCGGCAGGGAATGTCAAGCCCTTCGATTGTAATTCTAACATGTAAAAAAAAGCTCCTCATAAAAATCCATCGGCCGTTCGGAGGCGGCTTAGAATAATGGTCCCTCCATTTGTTGGTAAAAACATCAAGACGCAAAAACTACAAATTGGAGTAGGAGCTCGGCCGAAAATCGCTTCAGCGGTTACAAAGCGCCAAATATATATATATATATATATATATATATATATATATATATATATGAAAATTGATTTCGAATTGGTAAGCATATAACAAAATTTCAGAAGTAACAAGCTGTTTGATTCTCTATTGTGATTAGTGCCAATAGTAATATTCGCTAAGGTATTAATGCAAAATGCTTTGCTAAAGGAGCTGACGAGGACGAGTATGTTTCTCCAACTACACTCGAAAAACGTGAAAAATTGTTAAATGAATGTCCGAGAATAAGGATGGGTGCAAATCGCACCATAGGACGAAATTGGTGCTTCACGAACTTTGCTATTCCGATTTACAAGCACGTAAAAAAGAGAATAATGTTGAGTGCAACCTACTTTTGGCCAAAACGAGGTAAAAAATATAACTCAATTCCACGGTTAGTCAGACTTAACAAACTTCTTGTTCTTTCTTTGGCGTAGGCAACGCTTACGCGATTATAGCCGTATCAACAATAGTGCACAGTTTGGCGCCAGTTAGAAATATCATGAATATGAATATGAATCCAAGTCGCTATCCACCTGATCCTTCCAACGGAGATTCTCTGCTTCCACCATCGTATACTTTCAAAGCTGGAGCGTTTTAATCCATTCGGACGACACGACCTAGCCAGCGTAGCCTAATATTCTGCAAAACTTTTCTCTCGAAAACCCCTAAAGCTGACTCATCGAATGTCGACATCTTTCAGGCTTCCGCACCACGCACGGGAATGGTGAGCGACTTGTAGAGTTTGGTTTGGGTTCGACGAGAGAGGACTTTACTTTTCAATTGCCTACTCAGTTCAAAGTAGCACCTGTGGCAAAGAGTGATTCTGGATTTCATGGTTGACATTGTTAGTGCTGTTAATGCTGGTCCCTGATAGAAAATTTTCTACGGTTTCGAAGTTATGACTGTCAACAGTGACTTAAGAGCTAATTCGCAGGAGATATTTCATCTTGCCCTCGTTCACTACCAAACCCATTCGCTTCGCTTCTTTGTTACCAGAACTTACGTTGCGGTTGTTATGGCCAATAATATCAATATCATCGGCATACGCTAAGAATTGTACACTCTTGTAGAAGATTGTATCTCATCTATTTAGCTCCGCAGCTCGTATTATTTTCTCTAGTATCGAATTGAAGAAATCACATGATAAAGAGTCACTCTGTAACTTATCCAGGGTTAGTTTACAAAGCCGTAGGAGTTTTGTGGGGATATAAATTCAGACATAGCGGCGTAGAGACAGTTCCTTATCATGCTTCCAAGGCAGCTTTAGAATCGATGAAAAGGTGTTGCGTATTGATTTTTTTTCTCGGGTCTTCTCTAAGATTGTGCGCGTGGTGTTGGATTTTCCAGGTCTAAAGCCACACTAGTAAGGTCCGATCATTGACAGTGGGCTTTAATCTTTCACACAACACGGACCTTTTTAATGCGATATTAAGGAGACTTATCCCACTATAATTGGCGCAGATAGTAGCGTGACCTCTTTTTTTTGATTTGGCAGAGCATAATTTGGTTCCGTTCATCGGGCATGCTTTCGTCCGACCATATTCTGCAAAGAAGCTGATGTATCACCTTGCCAGTTTTTCGCCGCCATATTATATCTCTGCCGGTAAGCCATCGGCTCCCGCCGCTTTGTTATTTTTTAAGCGGTCATTCGAACATCTTCATCATCGTCATCTGGGATTTCCACTTTCACTGTCATTGAGCAGGTTGGAGAAGTGTTCCCTCCAAACACTATGTATAAGTATACTCTGGACATTTGTCACCAGATTACATTCTTGGTCCCTACCCGAGTTTGCCCCTGTCTTGAAACCTTTTGTAAGCAACCTTGTCGGCCAGCTTCTCAAGCCCTTCATACTCTCGCATTTCAACATCATTCTTTTTTTCTATCCCACCCCGCACTTTTTGTAGTCCATCACAAAGTTGCGAGGTAGGCAATCTCTCTCCACTGCAGTTCAACATTCTTCTGGCATTGTTGAAAACCAATTTTCGAATACAAGGTCAGAGGTGGAGTGTATAAAAGAAAAATTTAATTTATTGATAATTAATAATTCAAATAAAAAAGGAAGTCCTAGATAACATATAAGTAAATTGGTAGTGTGAAAGGCGAATTCAAATGAATTACAAGGACTAATTACGTAAATGTAATTACAAATTAAAAAGAAAAAAGGATAATAAAAAGAGGGTATCTATTTTAGTATCCACCATTGTCAGTGAAAACTTAGAGTTATTCCGTGGAATATTTGTTGTATTCGGTGACAACGTAAAATTCAATAAAAAACATATAATTATAAACGAATTAATTTAATGCACATGCATACTTATATACAGGAAGCATGTGCTTCCCCGGTGCACATTTGGTGAGTTTCCTCCTCTACTTTTTCAGTCTCGCAAGAGATTTAAGCCTTCACTCCGGTAAATCGCGCACTAAATTCGATACACTCGTTCCAATTTTTCTATCTTAGATCTGTGACGATACTGTTACAATGATTCAGTGAACTTTTTACATATAGAGATTGTCTTTCCCTGCAAGTGTGAAATGTAAACTCCACGGGCAATAGAGTAATCCAAAGCCTACCACAATATATACAATATATAGATATATATATATATTCCAACTAAATTTGTGATTTCCTAGGGTTGGACTATATAATCCATCCCTGCATAACATCCGATTACTTGCGACAAATCACTTTCGAACATACACGTGCTTTGATAAAATGTTAGTACAACATAACATAATATTTTGTATATAAATATAAATTAATACCAGAAGTTTATTGTTAAAAATAGTATATTATAGTTTGCGAAATTGTTATATGTGTGCACTGAAATATGTTAGTTCAAATTCTGTAAGTCTTTTGTGTTCTAGCAGAGCTAACCAGTGAAACGAAACTGACTCAGTTTCATTTTCACACATTTTCTGCGTACGAGCATATAACTTATAGCGCCGATGTAACTTCATGTAGTGATAGTGATCGGTAAACACGAAAAATGGTCATGAGGAACTAAGCTGGTATAGTACACGTAGAAAAGTATTTTTGTAAGTATTAATTTGATTAATGAATTATATCTATTTATGAACTACCTGTATATTATTTTATATTCCATTAATTTTAGTATTAATTCAGCTTTTTAATTTATTCTATTACATTTATTTTACTTTTGTTTAGATAAAATTTGCATAAACTGGCCTATAGTTTATTTGCATTTCCTTTAATTCCTTTTGCTAGAATATATTAACTATCATTTGTAATAGCTTTTTTTGCTCTAACTTTATTTATATATATTACTTTTTTAATTTTAGCTTCTGTTTGGCTTAATTTTTAATTTACGTGTACCTGTTTTATTTTAAATACATATTTTTAATTTTTATTTTAGCTTATTTGATTTTAATTGTTATTTGATTTAAGTATATTTTTAATTTGAACTTAATTTATTTGTGTTTAATTTGGCTTTAATTGTACTTTATCTTTTTTTATTTTATTTTAATTTTAGTTCTTTTTAATTTTTTTTCATTATACAGTTTTTTATTTAACTGTAGTTTATTAAGGTTCCATTTTATTTTAATTTTTTTTGCTAATCTTACTTAATTATTTTATTAGAAATTTTTAGACTTTTTTAATTGCCTTTAGTTTTTGTTTAATTGTTGTTTGCATTTAAGTTTTATATCAAATATATAAAGTTTTGTTCGAATTTATTTTAATTTTATTTCATTTATTTAGAGCTAACGACTTCACTAATTCCGAATCATTGGGTACCAATTACCAGTCGATTACTACCAATGTTATTGGACTAACATTTACAAATTTGTCTTTACCTACTACATGCTCATTTTAGAAAACATTACATTTTACATTTCATCAGTGAAAACAGAGATAACTCAAGTTGATTTGAGTTCGTTGAAAAAAGCAGGTGAAAGAAGAGTTACACTAAATATCGCATGTTGTACTGTTCATAACGATTCTTCCTACCCTAAATTTTTATTTGTTCAAATGTACTATTTTATTATTTGAAAATTCTGCTGACATGGAGAAGGTAATAATATTGATTTTCTAATATTTTTTTTTATTGTAAATTTATATATTTAAAATACTACACCTGTAAAAAATCAAGAAAAAATTATTGAAATTTAGAATTTTCGGGTTTTTTTTTTCGTAAAACGAAAAACAAAATTTTTGTGCTCCTGACGTGCTTTATCGGCCAGTGTATTACACCATATAGTTAGATTTAACCAATACTGATTAACAGTTCTCCTGAAATGAATGGAGCGGGAGAAAATGAAAAAAATGAACAGACAAATCATAAGTGGCAAAATGTTCCAGCAAAAAGTGGAAAACGAGCAAATAATGAATCTCCTACACACCATAAAAAGAAAAGACAAATTATTATATATCCAAATCAATTTGACATCCTAAGTGATGATGACGATGCCCTGCAGGAGACTTGCGGGCATAAAAACGTGGTATTAAACGAAGAAGAGTTGATTATTCCAAAGCCGCCATCTTTAATCATACCTGGAGTTTACAATATAAGTGAAATGGTTAACTCTATTTCAAATGTAATTACTAAAAATATAAGTGAAATGGTTAACTCTATTTCAAATGTAATTACTAAAAAAGAATTCAGCTATAGATCGTTGAGAGATGGACAAATTCGACTTATTATAAAGAACATAGACTCATATCGTAAAATTTAAAAACATTTAGGAACTAGCAAAGTGAGTTTCCATAATATCAACTTAAACAGGACTGACCATTTTCCACTTCTTTGGAAGAAATTAAACAACATATTTCAGTACTAGGTAATAGAGTGAGAAACGTATTCAATGTTAAAAGTAGGATAACAAAGCAGCCGCTGCCAATATTTTTTGATTTGGAACCCAGCGCCAACATCAAAGAAATATATGAGCTTAAGCATTCAAACAATGCAATTATTAAGGTAGAGCCTCCTCGTAAAAGAAATGGCATTGTGCAATGCTATAGATGTTAGGAATTTGGGCATACCAATACTTACTGGAAAAAAACATATAAATGCGTAAAATGTAATTCAATGCATCCAACCGCTCAATGTACTAAGCCCAATGACACTTTACCCACCTACGTACATTGCTTGCAAAGCCATACCGCAAATTATAAACGATGCACTGTATACCAACAACTTATCAGAAATAAACCAAATGTCGCAAATGTAATAAAAGAAAAGAAAAATATAGAACAACAAAACTTCCCTAGCTTATGCAATGGTATACCTCAACTAAATTAAACTAACAATGAAACAAATGGTAATAATGAGCAATCTTACGCTAATGTTTTGAAAGGTAAAACAAAATACGATGAAAAAAATCGAACTTTTATTAGAAAAACAAATAGAATTAACAAACACACTTCTTAATATGATCTCTTTTTATTAATAAGCTATGAAAGTGAATTTAAGATTAGCAATATGGATTGCCAATGGCTTATCCCGTGACACTCAAGGGACTGAAGTATTTTTAAATGTAATTTTATTGATATAATGTTAGTGTCAGAAACACACTTTACAAATGAAACATTTTTTAAAATAAGAAATTATGATACAATTGCTTACAATCACCCAAGTAACAGGGCTCAGCTGGCTGTGCTGTTTTAATTAAATCTGGTACAAGCTGCAGGAATATAAATTAAATCAAACAATATCGACCTACATATATATTCCTTGTACACAACACCAAGTCACAGTATAACAACTTCTGAATACGAAAGTTTCTTTTACACCCTCGGTCCCAGATTCTTTGTAGGAGGTGATTTCAATGCTAAGCATCCCTGGTGGAGATCACGTAACAAAAGCCCAAAGGGTGGAGAGCTTTATAAATGCATTATAAAAAATCAATTAAAAACTTTGTCAATCGGGGAACCTACCTACTGGCCGAGTGATCCATTGAAAGTTCCTGATCTTTTAGATTTCGCTGTATACAAAGGTATTCCAACACAACTATTAGATATTGCTAGCTCTGAAGAACTAAGCTCTGATCACTCGCCAATCATAGTTAGTTAAAACACATTAATTAATACCAAACAACGGAAATATTTCACTTTAACTAACAAAAGTGAAATTAGTATTATTCAAGATTGGATAACCCAAACTGCGGTACTTAATACCTCTGTTAAAACTTCAGCAGAACTGGATAATGCAGTAGAAACTTTTACAAACTTAATCCATGAAACAGATTTTGTTGCTACTCCACAAAGAATAAATGAGTTCTCATCTCGTAACTTAATACACGTATCTGCTGAGATCAGAGCATTAATTCAATATAAACGACGTATACGAAAAAATGACAAACTAGAAGATAAATAAATAGCTACAAAGGAGCTAAAGGAAAAATTGAAAGAGTTTAGAAACAAATCTATTTCGGAACATATTAAGAGTTTAAATTATCGACAAAATGACGACCATAAGATGTGGAATGCTACAAAATATCTAAAGCGACCTGAAAAAAAAATGTACCTATAAAAGGCAGTAATAATATTTGGTGTAGAACAGACAAAAGCAAAGCAAATGCATATGCTAAATACCTTGAAGCAACATTCACTTCTTCTACTAGCGGCGGCAGCAACAACGATGCTGAAATATTGGAATTTCTTGATGCACCATGTGAATTATCTTTAGCAATAAGTTCCATTAGACCTGCGGAAATACGCATCGAAATCGAGAAATTGACTAACAAGAAATCTCCAGGCTATGACAAAATTGATGCCAAAGTTGCTAAGTGTCTACCTAAAAACGGTATTATATTCTTAACACTTATTTATTATTCAATATTAAGGCTTAATTATTTCCCTACTTAATGGAAGTATGCGGAAGTAGTGATGATACCCAAACCATCTAAACCAGAAAACGAAATCGCTTCATATAGACCAATCAGTTTGTTGACTCTATTCTCCAAAATATTCGAAAAAATATCTGCGTAGAATTTTGCTATTACTGGAAGACAAAAATGTAATACCTGAACATCAATTTGGATTTCGCCGATATTACGGTACACCTGAACAATGCCACCGTGTAGTTAACTACATTATAGACTCCTTTGAACGTAAGGAATACTGTTCAGCTGCATTCTTAGACATACAGCAAGCATTTGATAAAGTTTGGCACCATGGACTACAATATAAATTTAAAAAACTATTCTCTTCTCGGGTATACTTGTATATAATTCTTAAATACTACTTAACAGAAAGATCATTTTATGTAAATATAAATGACGAAACATCCGGCATAACATATATGAATGCTGGAGTAGCACAGCGAAGCGTGATCGGTCCTCTGCTTTACACCATTTATACTTCTGACATGAATGTAACAGAAAACGTATTAATTGCTACATATGCCGATGACACCGCAATACTATCGTCAAGCCAGACTTTCATAGAAGCAACTAACTTAGTCCAACAAGAATTAAATAAGATACAGACTTGGCTAGATTGCTGGAAAATGAGAGCAAATGTAAATAAATCTGTACACGTTTTTATTTACATTAAGGAGAAGCGACAGCCCTAAACATGATATCGTTAAATACCTCGGCATGAATTTGGACAAACGATTAACATGGAAACAGCACATCAAGCGAAAAATAAACTATTAAAAATAAAAACTAAACAACTTTACTGGCTACTCGGACGAAAATAAATTATTATTATATAAAGCCATACTAAAGCCTATATGGACCTAGGGTGTGCAACTTTGGGGGACTGCTAGTCACTCAAATATTGAAATTTTACAAAGACACCAGCCAAAACCTCTGAGACTAATTACAAGTGCCCCTTGGTTCATCTAAAATAAAGTAATTCATTCAGATCTGAATATGTTATCTGTTAAAACCGAAATTAAAAGATTTAGCACAACATACTTACGCAGGATCAGCTATGTCGATAACCCTTTGGCAGTAATGCTACTGGATGAAAGCAATGAAACTATTAGGCTCAAAAGACATCATGTTCTAGATCTGCCATTTAGAAATTGAGTTTAAAAATATTGTACGATATTTACGAATTATGATAAACATAAAACGGACAAATAAAATTTTTATACTTTTTTTATGCTTGGAATAACATCATATTGTATTTTATTATTGACCTCACTGGAGATCAATAATATAAGTTATATAATTTGCTTATAATTTCTTTTTAAATAGATTGCAAATAAAATGTATTATAAAAAAAAGTAATTTCTTTTTATATTTTGTTGGAAGATATCAGCGAATAACCGAGGTTTGCATATTTGATATATTTAAATGTAAATGATAATAATATTTTAAATTTCAATGGCGGCGGATTTTTTTTTGCGACGGAATTTGGTAAGTGATCTCATTTTGAGTGTTGTGATTTAAGTAGTTTAGAAAAACTCTGTAACTGCGTTTTTTTGTGAGCATTTCTGTAGCAGTAGAATTAAGGTAAGGTGATCCACCTTCAAGTATAATATTATGCGATTTTTTTTAAACCTAAAAATTTATATAATTTATGGTTATAAGTAAATGAGCTGTATTTAAATGCCTATTTTTTGTAAGAAAAATTATTTTTTAATTAATTTTAAAATTGGCCTTTGAATACAGCTATTTACTTATAACCAAAAACAATTACAGGCCGCATTAAACAATCCATAAAATAATTTAATTAACTAAATGAAAAAAGTATAAATCATAATTAATTAAAATAAAATTCAATATAATGAAATAAATTATTATTCAATTAAAACAAGAAAAATAAAATAAATTGCAATGACTAAATTAAAGAAAATTAAATTATTTATTTTAAAGTAAAATGATTTTAATAAAATATTATTTTTTATTTATAAAATAAAATAAAATAAAAATAATAACATAAAATAAAATAACATAAAATAAAAAAAATGAAATAAAATAAAATAAAATATAATAATATAAAATAAAATAAAATAACTAAAATAAAATAAAATAATATAATATAAAATATAACAAAGTAAAATAATTTGAATTAAAATAAAATAAAATTAAAATAAAACAAAATAAAAGTAAAATAGAATGATTTAATATAAAATAAAATAAAAAAATATAAATAAAGTAAAATAAATTAAAAAATTGAGTATATAAATTTTTTTCCGATTTCGATTATTCATGGATTCGATACCCAAATCTGTAAAATAAGTTAAATAAACTTTTATAAAATAAAGAAAAACTAAAAATTATTAAACTAAAAATTAAAACGATATATGTATATTTATAACCACCTAAACAAGATTTCTTTCAGACTGCACCAATTGAGAAGAAGCGACCATGTGGAATCAAAATTAAGTTTTCATCCCCTTTAGTAATAAGACTAATTACGTTTTCAGCTAAATAAAGAATATCCTTACTTAAAAATAAAATTAACACAGACTGAAATTAATATAAATCTGAATTAAGAACAATAATAATATTGAATAATTAAAGCGCATTATATATATTCATCTTTTATATTACTTATAAATATAAAAACGTTGATGTAACTATAAATGTATGTATCTAAATTTAAAGAGTATAGCTTTTAATTCAGTAAAACAATTAAAGTTATATTATAGTACAAATACATTTATTTCTACAAGCAAACCGAGAAGTAATAAATATTTCTTTTAAAAATTTTACAAATTAAAATAATTTTAAAAATGAGCAGTATGTAAACACAGCAGTGAGCAGTCTGAATGAGCACTTTGAATAAAGAGTGAGAAGAGATATTAAAAGTGAGAAGTTGATATTAAAAGTAATACTGAGTAGTTTTAACGCGAAATTTGAGTAGTTTTTAATAACAATAATGAGTACTTTGCTGCATTTCACAGATATATTTTTCATTTATATAGAAATTCAATAAGTGAAAAAGAGATGAAACATCACACCGACAAGGGGAAAGTACACACTTTTTTCTCGAGGCTAAAAGAAGTTTAATGAGAACTTTCGTAATTAGTGAAAATAATATTATGAGCACTTATGCAGGGTAAGTAATTTTAAACATGTAAATTACTCATAAAATAAAAGTTAAATCATATTAATATAAACAAAAATTTAACATTACTTAGATGACTAGGTCCAAATTGTCCTTTTTTCCGGATCATAAAAAATTTGAAATGAAAAAAAAATATGCTTGTATTTATTAAGTTCTGTCAAACAAATGAATAGGAAAATTTGTAATTGTTCTCATCTTAAGGGGAAAGTGGGTAGTCTTGGCTGGCAGTGTACATATGTACATATGTTTGTATTTGTATATAAGAAAAAAAAAAAGAAAAAGAGATAATTAAAAATTTAAATTTTATTTTGAAAATTTGGCAATAAAATATCAATCCCGCGCCAGTTGACAACAAAAATTTTAAGAGCATAACTATATGTTTTCTTTATGGAAAAACTTAATGCATGCAACAAGAATGTCAGACCACATGTGAAAGGGAAAAGTAAAATCTGCATCTCCTCAATAAAATGCCTATGCTGTTAACCAAATTATCTAGTTTTTTATCCAGTTTTGGCTGGCAGGGTAAATTCTATACATTTATAATTTGTTTTCATACAATTCTTTTCTTACATTTGTTGTTTATATAGGCAAATTTCTATCCGCAAATCGACGGTCATATTGGAAATAGTTCAGGAAGATGTGTTTTATTTATTTTCATTCTTACATATATTTACTTATTCATACAGACAGATGATAATAAAAGTATAAGAAAATACAAATTTATGTATGTTTATTATTTTTTTTAGCTTCTGAAATGAAGAATATATTTGAAAGATTATTTTCATTGAAAAATATAAGTTCAAGCTGTTAAATTTTACATTTTAATGAACCCTTCGTGCCTCTTCACATATCATGCATTCTTAATGTATGCATACAATTTATTTCAACTGGGATTTTACAAGCTTAACCGAAGAAAACTAGAACTGAATTTTATAACTTTCCACCGAAAGCAAACATTATTATTATATGCACAATACGCTGGTGAAATTCCCTAGAACAAGCAAAAGAACAAAAAAGTAAATCGAAGTGAGAACGAGCGGACGTGTTTATACGAGGTTAGTTCAAAGGAAAAGGGCAATATTGAATTTTTTTGAAAAATACTTATTTATTCAACAATATCTATTTTTTCCCTTCAAAGTAATTCACCTCGGATATAATACACTTGTGCCAATTCTGTTTTTCCAATCCCCGAAGCACTTCGGAAACGCGCTTTTTGGTATGGCCATCAGCTCTTTCTTCGATTCTGATTTGATCTCATCAATTGTGGCAAAACACTTTCCATTCATCGTTGGTTTCTTTAATTTTGGGAATAGGAATAAGTCGTATGGAGCCAAATCTGGTGAATACGGTGGTTGAGGCATATTACGGATTTGTTTTTGGCCAAAACATCAAGAATAATCATTGATGTTAGAGCTGGTGCATTATCGTGATGCAGAATCTATAATTTTTTTTTCCACAATTTCATTGTAGTAATCCTTATTAACTGATGCAACACACCATTGTAATCTAAGAAAACAAAATTCACCTTTACCTTTGAACACACCTCGCATAAAGAAATCAAAGATAATATCATCTACTTAGTTGGTGGCCTAACTAAATTAATTATTAATAATAAAAAATAATAACAAATTCTACTATAAAATTGCAATAGCAATATCAATGCACTCAATAGCCGCGGCATTAATAACAATATCAACAGCAGCAGCAACATCAATTTCAGGTATAGCCTGTGCTACATGAAAAATAAATTTTTTTTACAACTTTCTCAATTTTTTAAATCGACGCTTACACGATAGGAATATTACACTAATGAGCACACTGATACTAAAGTATGCGATTTTTGCACACACACAAAAAAAATTAAATTCAATATAAAATAACTTTATTCCAAAAGTTTTTCTAATACCTATTCAATAAATATTTGAAATTTGCTTTTAATTTTCAATCATTTACCCCATCAACAAAAAATTAATCATTTTCGTTAGCGAAAAAGTGCCAGAATATAAATCATAGCAGGTATCAGTAACCAAGAAGGCATATCTTGAAGCAGGTTCGTAGCCAGGATTTTTTGCGGTGTGGGTTATAAAATTTTTTTAACGCATTTTAATCATGCAAAAACATTTAAATGAATATTACACCCAAAAAATTACGAAAACATAAAAGTTAAATATTTCATACCAAAAAAAACAAACACTAAAATTAAATACATTATTAACGATAAAACAAAGCGTCTTAATTATTTCGCCACAAAATCTTTCATAACTTTTTCAGTATCCAAACCAAATCTGCGGTGAACACTCATTAGGGCTAATCCATTTAATCTTTCTTGTCCGTTTTATAGTTGAAAAATACGTTCTACAGTGGACGTAGTGTTGCATACATACATTTTTAGTAAATAGAAAATATTTGGTGCTCCTAGTGCATTTGTTGGACGAGTAGCTGTGAAAGCAAATCCTGTGACAATAATTTTTGTATTAATATTTTTTTACGTACATATATTCAACTTGTTCAAGTCAGAGCCGCTGAAAGTTCCTATAAATTTAGAAGGAAGAATCATTCCCATTTGGAGATGGTGATTTAATGCGGAACAAGTTTTTCTTGTGGTAGCATGATCACTGCTTTGGCCACCTTGTAACAAGCTTTTAGGTCGTTTGGTGTACCATACGCAATTTCCGTTTTGCATGAAGTAATTTACGGGAGGCTTACTTCTCTAATCACAGACTTAAACAGTTCAGTTGCTGATTGGAAAAAGTTCAAAAAGTTTTTTCTAAAGTCTTGAATAACGTATAAGAAAAAACGTGCTCAATGTGCTTCACAGAATTTGCTGAGTCTAAGTTACACGAATTTAGGGTCTTACACAATGGCAACGCGATCACGAATTTTGTTGATTTCATAAACTAAAAAAACATTTGTTTTTGACGAAACTTCAATTTTAGATTCACAGACCAACTTTTCAAGAGCTTCAATAATTGGAATATACATCTTCTTTAATGTAAATGGTGGTTTTCCTCCCACGAGTAGATATTAACACCATTATTAATTGATTTCGCACCAATTAATAATTCCTTAACTTTAAGAGTGAGTACCTAAGTCCTTTTCGTGATTGAAAAATAAACTTATTTCTTTAACAACTCCCACGTAGTGCCGAATATTGGAGACTTCACAACCATGTTCAAGTGTCAAGTTTAATGAATATGAGCATATACTGTTGCTATATACATATATGACGCTGCAAAATAAGTTTTTCCAAAGACTAATAAAACTTTCATATCCATGTCCAATCAAAGATCTTAAGTCTATCATGCAAAATTTCGTCATAACGTACACTTATCGAAATTTTCTCAGTTTCTGGTACAGCTGTTGTTTCGTCTAATAAGAGCGAAGAATGCAGAATATACTTCAAAATCATATCTGGTATTCTCGCCACCACATTCCATGCGCATACGAAAGATTACGCGGAAATTACCATCAATAAGAACAGTGTATTTACTGAAATATCATAAGCGCCAGCTTCCGTAGTGCTACTTGTACAAAAAGTGGCAGCATAATGAGATACTGTGCAAAGATTTGGAAACTCAAATATTGAAGACAGTACCGAACCCTATATCGAAGTAAGAATCAAAAGTTTACACGACTAAGATTGCAAGCTGCATTTGATAAAATTTCCTTTAACAAAAAGGAATGCCAGCTTTCCTGACATATTCAAAATTTCAGCCCAAGACAAGTATCATGTATCCCATGATATATATGAAATGACAACGACTAAGAATGCGGACCAACTCAAAATGCTTAGGATAATCGAAGCAACGAGTCCACCATCCCGTATGGAACCCACTGCTTCTTGCACATTTACCAATCGAGACTCTCTTATGTTTTAAAATTGTACTACCTTTTGTATAAAACACAAAGCAAAACCGGTGCTATTGTCAAATAAACGTACTTATATATAAATAGACAAACAAGTCAAAATTTTAATCAACTTGGCTGTTTCTCAGTCCGAGAAAAGCGAATAAAAAATCTTCACACTACTATTAACAACTGTCTGTCTGTCTTACATACCAAAGAATCTTCAACAGATAGTTAGGATTGAATTTGGGGTATATTTGTTCTACCAAGTTACCAGAAACAACACAACCGCTTTCATCAAGACGGGACCTACCCCAATGGTCCCAATTAGACGCCTTTCTAACTTTCCGCTACGAAGTTGTAGAAAAAACTGAATTTACGTCATCCCAATAAGTCTATATCGAGTGCTTCAAACGCTGTTCAGCAGAAACCCATCATTAGCACACAATTTTTTTGTGGAACCAACGAAGGCCTATTTATGCCTTGTGGGCAAATTCAAATTAGCGGAACAAGAACGTTCTGACATTGTGCAGAAAAATAACGTGCAAAATCTTAACAAAGGCGTCATACACTTATATCAAACAACATGCCCATGAAGCTAAAGAACAACATGTAACGGCAAAGACGACAATTCCTGTTCGATAGCTACAAGCCAGCTCAAATCCCGACGAACAACCTTACTGCTCATAGCAAGCACAATTCTAACGATAGAAAGCAAAGATTCTTTTTTCAACTGTTATGGTGGCAGTTGAAAATGAGGAAGAGTTATTTCAATTACGAGCCTTAATCGACCGGGTATCTTCAAAGATTAGAAATTTCACGTTGGTCGTTATTTTTCCAAAATCAGGCAAACAGTTAAGGCCTCAGTTCATAAAACTTCTTCCGACCTTTACATTGAGTCGTGAAGGCTGAGTCATGACTGGAACTGAGTAATCTCGGGCAAGCTGAGCCAAATTGTCACATTCTATCTCAGATAGACTTAGTCATCGGCAATGATATTATTCTGCAAATTATACGGGAGGGACTGCAGAAAGTTTGCTCCAATTTACTTGCGGAAAAAACGTAATATCGCTGACCGAAAATGTATCCTTGTATCCTCATTCGCCATCAGATTAGAACGAGTTTCCATTGAAAAGTTTAGTGCACAATTGAGATAATTCTGGGAACAGGAACGGTCGCTACATTATCATGCTTCCATTCAAGGAAACATTTCCAGGAAAACTCACCCTAGGCCACTGCCATGGAACACGCTTCAAAAGAAAATACAGTTAAGGGCAATGCACAACGATGTGTAGCAATAATATATAACACTGGGCCATGTAGAACTCGCAAACATATGTGAATTCATATCCAATGACAAGTCCCATTCATTTTATTACCCACATCATGCGGTTGTAAAACCAGATAAAGCCATGACTAATGTGCGAGTGGTTTTCAACGCATAGTTAACATCAAGTTCTGGTAAATCCTTAAATACAATTTTACAATGGTGATGTTAATGGAGAGCGCTAGGCTACTCCTTCACGCTCCACAGTGAATCCGTGGGGTTTAGTTAGAGGAACCGACTAGAACTAGTACCGGAGGCACAGCCAGCCACGCCGTACTGCACAAGTAAATCGGTGTACCACACAGCCGACTAGCACGTATCCAGAGGCATAGCCTCGGCTTACTCTCCCATTTGTTTGACCTCTTATTGCTGTTGCTGTCAATTATGTGTATGTATGAATGTACAAGTGTTTGAAGAGGGCATGTACTGTAGCTTAGTATGTATGTTAGGTTGTAGTCCCCTTCCCACTTCAGCGGCCATAATTTTCCGATGTTTTAGTGCTTCTGCACTATCTTAGGCAGAGTCTAGGTAATATTTACCAACGTTATATTGTAGTGGCTCAGCCGGAGTGTATTTGTGTTGCTTTATTAATGCATATATTTTCTTTTTCCAGAGTTAAAGAATATTAAAAGAGAAAGTTATTATAATAGCGCGATAAATGAATTATAACATAAATAGTTTAGTTATTTAATTAAATGTTCTTTTTTTTTTTGGTACAAGATATTGTAAGATTATGTAACATACATTTCGCTTATATTATATATTATTACGATTTTGCTAAGTTAACCTCGATGATTTTCCAAATCCTTCGAGTCCGAGCACTGGATTGTTAAATAAAAGTCGCCACCTAATATTGCAACATCTTGATTATAAAAAATTTACTCAATGTCCTTTTATTACTCAATCAGCCCTATTCTGCATTTCGAATCGAATCGAAATTTTCTCCGTTCAGCGGATTTGGTATTCTGCGTTACGTTCCGTTTCGATTAATCTTCGAAACTTTCGATTCTATTCAATTCTATGTATTCTGCATTTCAATCGTAGCTACGTTTTTGTACGTTGTAATTTAGTTGGCGGAGAACAGTTCGCTTGCAGATTTTCGTGTACTTAAATAGCATAGTTTTAACAAAAATTTGAGTAAAACACGATTTTGATTATTGGAAAAGTCATAACGATGTCTTTTTTATGAACTTAATGGCGCTTTTTGATACAACAAAAGAGCAACATGAAAAATTAGAGAGTTTTGAAAATACGAAAATGCTATGTTATAATCTGCACCAACTCTTTGTTTGTAACTGCCTTCCGTAAAAAGTCGCAAATTTGCTACTACTCTATTAGGTGGTGATTGAGGTTGTTGCAAAAAACTATACAGGACTTACTTGAAAGCATTTTTATATAGTTTGAAGTTTTTTATTCTTAACTACAAGCTTAATTTCATGAAATTCTTCACTCATCTGAAATGGATAACACTTGCCCCGCAATCCTCATGAAATATAGCCGTGGCTAATGATTCCATTTAACGTTAAAAACACGATTTTATTTATATTTATTTGAGTTATGAAAAATAGTTTGTGTTTATTTGCTTTGGTTTGTTTCAATTTCACGCATTCACATGCAACCAGCTGACTTCGAAAATGTGTTCTCTCTTCCTCTACTTCTTTCGATTCGATCGTAACTCAGAATACCAAATTACGATTGTGGCGGAGCGGAGAGCGTTAACGTAATCGAAATGTAGAATAGCCCTGAATAACTAACAAAACTTCACTATTTACAATCCTTATAATACAACTTCATCAATGTACTATTTTTACTTCACTGTAGTGTTATCACCAACCCGCACTATTATACCTAATCGATTGTTCGTAACGTCTGCCTGGAATGAACGAATTCTTCTCGGAAACGAATGTTATCGATTCACCCACTACAACATGCCAGTTATCGGCTTCTCTCTTTCATCTGACATTCGCTTCACAATTTCGACACACTGCCCTCCAATTGATTGTATCAATCAGACATATTTGCTGTTCCAAACGCTGCAAGCATCTCTAGGTGGACCACTTTCATCTTGCTTTGTGGTCTCCCAACAGCCTGGATTCGTTACACTACGTCGTTTAATCGTTTGATGCAATCCACCGACGCTAGTAGTTTTCTCCAGGCTACGCAGTAGTTCCGCTCTGGTTTCCCAATCGACCGGCTACAGTAGGCAACTATCTTCTCCTGCCCATCAATCACTTGCGCAAGCACAACTCCTATGTCATAGCCACTAGCATCTGTATCCAGTAGAAATGTTGCACCTGGAACCAGGTACGCTAGAATAGGCGCAGCTCATGGCCGTTCTTTCTAAGCTTGGACAGCCTCCTCTTGTTCAATTTTCCACTCGAAAGATCCTAGTGAGCTCATGGAGACTATTAGCTATGCTAACAAAATTCGGAATAAATCGGCGATAGTAAGTAAACACCCCAAGAAAACTTCTTAATTCATGCAAATTTCTGGGACTTGGCCAATCTGTCACTTCTTCTATTTTTTCCTTCGCAGTACAAACGCCCTTCGTAGTTACTTGATGACCTAAGTAATTCCTCTTTGAATAAAGATCACGTCTTAGGACGTAGTTTAAGATCAGTGTCAGCTATTCTCTGGAAAACTTCTTTCAAATTATTCAGGTTTTCCTCAAAACTTCTTCTCAATACGATGATGTCATCAATATACACTAAACAAGTCTTCCAATGTAGTCCTTGAGCACATGGTCCATTAGTCTTTCAAAAGTGGCAGGAGCAATAAATAATCCCAATGGTATTACCGTGAATTGCCAAAGTCTTGCCAACACTAAAGGCTGACTTCTCTTTATGTTCTTCGCATACTTCCACTTGCTTCTTAAGCTCGAGTGTTGAGCACCGTTTGTGATAATTAATCCTGTCCTTCTTTGTCACGTCATTTAATCCATGATAGTCCACGCAGAACCGCAATTGGCCATCTTTCTTCTTCACAAGTACTACCGGCGGGCTCCAAGGACTTACCGATGGTTCGATAATACCGCTTTCACTCATTTCTTTAATTATTTGGTCAACAGCGTTACGTTTGACTAGCAGAATACTTCGAGGGGCTTGACGAATTGGCCTAGCGTCACCAGTATCAATGCGATGTTATCATCAATGTTAAAATCGTTGTCCAATATGTTTGAGTATTTACGGACAAGTTGACTGGCCTTGTGCTTGTTTTTGTCTTCCAACCCTTGAGTCCATGCATGGGTTTTACCAATAATTACGACCGGTGTAGAATTTTGTGCTGCTTCGACAACCCACAAGTTGTTTGTCCCACAATTTCTATCAATCTTTGCCCAAACAACCGCTCCTGACTTTGGTAGGTCAGTTCACTGTCTTCTAGGACAACTTTCGTGCTGCTTTATGCGGAATTATAGCAAATGCCTAGTGGTACTTCTATTTTCTTATACTCCATAACTTGGTTATTCAAGTCGATCTTCATACCTTGATTCATCAAGGAGTCTACACCTATGATTACCTCATCTCCAATCTGCGCGACTATAAAGCTGTGTAACACCGTCACACTCCTTATTGCGCCCTCTGTTGATAGTCACAACTTCGAAGTCGTAGATAATTTCGTCTATCTGGGAACCAGCATTAACAGAACCAACAATGTCAGCCTTGAAATCCAACGCAGAATCACTATTGCCAACAGGTGCTACTTTAGACTGAGTAGACAATTGAAAAGTAAAGTCCTCTCTCAACAAACCGAAACCAAACTCTACAAATCGCTGACATATGGTGCTGAAGCCTGAATGATGTTTACATCCGATGAGTCGGCTTGAGGAGTTTTGGAGAGAAAAGGTTTGCGGATGATTTATGGTCCTTTGCGCGTTGGACTTTATCGAAAATATACAAATCATATAAATGAACAAACAAGCAAACAAAAATTGGTAAATAAATAAAAGCAAAAAAAAAATCAATAAGTGGTCAAACAGTAATGTGATGAGCGATCGCTCAAACCGGGAAGAGTGTCTGTTATTGCCCACAAATCTCCACCAAACAGCAGCGCAAGGGCGAACGGGGCTCCCTAATGATGCCAACGAAGCATTGTCCCTCAGCAACGGCATAAAAAATGAACAATGCAAGATCTGTTTGCACCCCAACAACAGCAGACACACAAGCAGCGCAGCAGAAGTAGCAACTTCAGCGCGGGGGACTAATTCGGAAAAAGGTGAGACAGCCGAAAAGAATACAGAGTCAATTGTACAGACTGGTATTGATCGTTACATAAATATTTACTTTTATGATGGGAATTAAATCCAGCAAAAAAATTAGCAATGTAAGGAATTACTATCGTGGGATCCTTGTTAAGTAATGAAGAATCTAAAACTGAGACGAAGGCCGGGTTCGCAGTCGCCAATGCCAAGCCTCCATTAATCTACTTGCGGGAATTGAATTGAAGTTTCGGTTGCACCAAGTGACATACAAAAAGCTCTATTAGAGCAAGACTCTGGGGCGATAGTAAAAAACTGATAGAAATAAAATTCCGAAACTTATGCTTAAAATTTTCTTATCCCCAAGCTCAACCCAACTTAAAAACCAGTCTAAAATATCTCTTACACCGCAGAATACGAATTATCAAGAATTTTGACCCTACTTCGGGTGGGTATACTGTACGCCATGATTCGTAATAACAGATAAGGAATTTAATGACTCCTTCGAAACCCTCGGAGATAAATTTTATGTTGGGGGAGATTATAATGCGAAGCGGGGTTACCGACTAATAAACCCGACAACCAACTTAAGGAAACTACCAGATCTGATTGATTTTGCAGTTACCAAAAACATAGATAGGAATTAAGTATTTGCGTAACCAGTGATATTTATCATCTGATTACTCTGCAGTAATTATAGGATTGAATGAACAGCCAGTTGAATATCAGTATCTTTTACATTTTACGCCATCCAGAACCAACTAGGTAAAATATAGAAAATACATAAGCACTCATATAAAGATTAATCCCGAAATAGAGAGCGAGACAGTCAGTGGCAACGAAGTATTTATATTCAACAGTATGCTAGCAACAGAAGAATCATTCGCCGTGTGCATGGGCTTGCGTCGTGTTAGACTAACGCATCACCCGCTCGATGCAAAAGTCCGACTTAAAATGGTAGAGAAAAAGTTAAAAAAGGTATTAAGGCTCGACGAAGAAAAAACTATGAAAAACCTTTGGTGTTTGGCTCTAAAAGTTTCTATTAAATGATCACTTTAGAAATCTCGGAAAAATTTTAAGCTACCAGTAAATAATGAAGCGCCATTGAGACTACTTAACACCTCCTGGCCTTTCCAAACTTTTCGAAAAAACCTGATATCAAAAAATTATTCTTTTCTCTATGAAAATGGCATAATTCCTGCAGTCCTTCTAAAGATCAACATTGAGCCCGCAACCCGTTCCTGTTAACCTACTAATGGCCTATCATTATCAGTTTAGTTATAAGATATTATTACAGTAAATAAATAAAATGGTAATAAAGTCTATATCACGCGCTCGATGAAGACACAGATTTTTTTGATCGTTTCTCTTCTTTTTCTCGTGCGATTCGTCTGACTGTGTACATTTTCCGTTTCGTGAACAATTTCCAACACAATTCAAAGAAGTAATTACTAATTACAATGCCACATATGACCCTGAAAAGAATGTTTTACAAAACAAAAAGCCAATTTACAAAAAAGGTCACTTCTGAACCTTAATCCATTTCTGGCTAAAAACAAACTTCTTCGAGTCAATGGCAGACCAGCGCTTGCCACACTCAGCTACAATGAGCGGCACCCACTCATCATCCTGAATACGCCACCCACAGCTGAGAACAGCCTATGTATTTGACAAGAACGGATAGGAGTTGAATTTAAATTTTGACAGCTAGTATGGTGGAACATATTGCAGGACAAGTTCGCTTTTGATATTTTGTTAAAGAACTTAATAAATAGTTTGCCTAAAGTTTTTCATTTCATTAATATATTTTATATTTTTTCGATAGGAAATATGACCCCTATAAAAATATTGTATACATACTTTAATATTATATTGAAATAATCGCGAAATTCGAAGTTTTATTTAAGCCTTTTTGTTCAAATTATATCTACAGAGAAATTCGTCAAAAAATAAATAGTATGCTTATAAGCAACCTTGTCACAAAAATATTATTTTTCAAAGAATTTTATAAACGCTGACAAATAAAGGTGCAGTGTATCAATAAAGTAAGTATGCACTGAGTATTTGAAACTTCAAAATGAAATATTTCGCTATGACTGCTTCACAAATGAATTTTTTTTACTATTTTGTTGCTTACGATGTCAACTGTCGCTTTCTGCAACATGATCTATTTTTAAAAGTACCATTAGATTTAATAGCACGTGTTCTCTGATATGTGCAAAAATTATGTCATTAAAGTTTGTATGCAAAACGTAACATTGGGTTCTTCGCTTGAATAGGTAAGAGTGCATAGAAGCTGGTTTTCCTTTTTGAATATAATTGAAATATTCAGTTTTTAATAAAATTTCAGCACAAGCATTAATAAAGAGTTTTTAAAATCGTGATGGCACCGCGGGGAAAAGAATTGTCTCAGGACCTAAAAGATTTGATAATAAAATCGTTAAAAGAGAAAAAATCTCTAAGGAAAATAGCTGAAATTGTTGGTAAAAGTCATGCAACGGCACAAAAAGTCATTGAAATATATAAACGAGACGGAGATACCAAAACCAATCAGAGGTCTGGACGGCCTAACATATTTACATCACCAGAAAAGCGAATTATTGTTCGCAAGATGCGCGAAAATCCAAAAAAATCAGCTCCCAAGATTCAAAAAGATATTGAAAATGAGGTTGGACAACTGTGCAATCCTGAAACGATTCGTCAGGTACTGCGAACTGGCGGATACCATGGTCGCAACATGCGTAATAAACCTTTATTAGCGAAGTAAACCGGAAAAAAAGAATTGCCTTCGCCAAAGAATAGGAAAAATCTGACAAAACTTTCTGGAACACAGTTATTTTTTCCGATGAATCTAAATTCAAAATTCATGGATCCGATGGACGAAATTTGATGGGCGCAGTCAAACACGGTGGTTGTTTGGGGTTGTATGGCAGCATCTTGGGTCGGTAAACTGGTGTTTATTGACGGCATTATGGATCGTTTTCAATATTTAGATATTTTGAAAAAAAATTTACACGAAAGTTCCGCCAAGCTTGGTCTTCAGGAGTCGTTTGTCTTTCAACAAGACAACGACCCAAAGCACACTTCTTCCATTGTTAAAGAGTGGCTCCTATATAAGGTCAAGAAACAACTTCGTACACCACCTCAGTTCCCCGATGCCAACCCTATAGAGCATTTATGGGAACATCTTGACCGGAAGATTCGAAAACGCAGCATTTCAAGCAAGGATGACTTGAAGGAGATCCTCGCAGAATAATGGGAGAGCATACCGCCTAGCGTGACAGGGAACCTAGTGAATTCAATGAATTCGAGACTAAAAGCGGTCCTTAAACAAAAAGGCAACCCCATAAAAAATTGAAAACCAATTTTATTTTAATTTTTTTTAATAAAAATATGAATTTAGAAGTACTAATTTGATTTTGCATACATACTCTTTTGATGTCATTTTGAAGATATTTTTATTGAAGTTTTAATTATTTAAAGAAATATAATTTTTAAGTTAACTTTTTATACCTGAATTGAAGTTCCTAATATATTGTTTAGAAATAAAACTATTTTCCTTTTGTAACAAAAAGATTTGCATATTTTTTATTGTTTATTTTCTTATGGTGCAATTACTTACATTGTACATAAGACATATTTGTTATTAAATATTGCAGAATATAATGGAAATATGCGAAGCTCACCAGCACAATACAAAATTGTGTGTTATTCGCAGGAGAATAAGTCCCAGAGTTTCCAAAAATCAACTAAAACACTTGCAAATAAAATAAGAAAAACACATTGAAAAAAGTAAAAGATCGCGCTTGTGTACTCTATACACAAGAAGTCGAGATCTATATATTATATTTTAAAAAACAATGCTTACAACCTAGCGGAAGGTCCATCTTAAAAGAAGATTAGTGTGGGGCTATAATTTGGGGCGTTCTTCGGCGACTTTTCCGCTATATGGTAAGTGTTGCGCATGGCAAACAAAGCTGCTGATGCAATTTTAGAGCTCAAAGATATCGCAGAGCTGAATTCTTCGATTTATTGTTTTTTTTTTTAAATGTGGTGGCAAATTTGGCAATTGTTTGCCTATACGTTGCTAAGCTCAAGAATTTGGGTAATGGCATTTTTGTATTACGATAAGTTTTGGTTAATGGCTTGCTCATTAGAAGAACATATATAAACATGTCCTTGAAATAAACATTTTTTTTCCTGAAAATGTAGCGCCTGTAGATTGTCGAAAAATTGAAATTATTTTCAGTAACTAAAAAAATATTAAGTAAATAGCTTTACTACTTATTTAGAATAGGACAGTTTGAAAAGATGTATACTACTTTTCATATCTCGATACGGCTTAAACTTTTTTTATAATGTTGAATTTTCCACACCAACATAGGTATGCAACGGTGCGCGTTACCGATATTTTAATAAATACAAAGCTTTTGAATTTAAAATTCATAGTATATACATATATAAAACAACAAAAACTCAAACAAATAATTTTCAACAGGGTTATCGTGTACAAAAAAAGTATGAGTGAATGAAAATTTGTAAAAGCAAAAAAAAAATACTAAGTATTATTTGATTTAATTTTTCTTTATTAATATTATACACTTCTGGCTAAATTTTATTAAATAGCAAACTAAATTCGATATATACTTGTATGTTCTACGTTCTTTTCTTTATCAGGACCAAATATAAAAGCTACTAAAGAAAATATTATCAGTTAAACAGAATGGTATCAATGATTTAGGGCTAGGTGAAATAGTACTATATTTTTAACTTTTATATTTATAAAATATATGTAATTAAACGGACTCAGAGTGAAAACGAAATCATTTGAAAATTTTACTACTATAAATACTACATATATTAGTACCAAAGGTAAATATGGTATTATATGAGACTAATTTATTTTTGCCGCTGTGCAAGCTCTTGCACGAAAATCTCATTTCACCATACCATACGATACCTGCGACATCTCGTGATATTATTTTGCAACGAGTACGGATGAGAGTTGAATTTTGTACATCTAATTTCAAAAAAAATAGAGTTTTTATACTCCCTCCTACTCTGAAGAGTACTTCATCTTGAAGTAAAGTCTTCAATCAAATAATCCATTTTTCAATGCAAAGCTGACATTGTACACAAGCATCAAACGCGCTCCTATTCTTAATTAAAACCTCAGCTCTGTGATCCCTACACCCATCAAAGTTTATGGTGCCGTATGTTCGGCCACTTTCGGCATTTTCGTAGGACCCAGCTGATTTCAAAGCACTTACTCTGGATTATTTTATTCGAGGCGCTATTGGACATTCCCGAGCCTAATGCTGAAAAGCTCTCTTTAATAAACTGATGAGATAAGTCAAAGCGCTCCACAGTCAATACAGTCAACGCTGAAAAGATGAGATCAAAAGGGATCCAATATCTTGGTACATGTTAAAATTTCCCCAAAAAAAGCCTCTCAAATTTGTCGACTGAGACTATCGCACGGCCCTTCGGAAAACGGAAGTCGCGCAGAATAGCGCAGACGTCGAATGGGCTTCAAATTAAGGTTTTTATAAGCCGCACGGCCAAAGGCGCATTCCGCTCCCTGCAAAAACTGCAGAACGCACTATCAAGCACATCCCTGAGGGGCGGGCAGATATTTAAGTACGCAACCAAAACTTTATTGTAAACGCTGTACGTGCTAACTTCTTCCGTGTTTCATTTCACGCGGCTATCCCTCAATTATTTTCAACCCACTTCATTAGCCGAACTACCGTTTAACCGCGGTAGTTTGAGCTAGCAAATAAACTTTCCAATTTTTACCATCAGCGCGCACAACGTCTTTTCCCGCGGTTAACTGTTTTATAATTATCTATAATTTGTAAAATCTAAAATCTTTGTACATACTTGTTACACGTATATATGTTAAGACCATTTTGTACACACAAAAAATTTATTTTATAATTAGTTTAGAGGAAAAAGAGAATTTATTAGGAGAAAAACAAAATAAGAATCTCTAATTATGAATATATTTGGGAAAAAGTACATTTTACCTTTTAACTTATTGTTAATTATTTAATTTATACTTTTATCAAAGCTTATATATTTCTCATATTCTATATGAAAGTTTAATAAAAAAATTTCTAAATAAACATTCATTTCCGAAGGCAATTACATTTTATATAAAAATTTCAATCGATTTGAGATCTTGATCCTTACATCTATAGTTAATATTGAGTGCACTTCATTTATATAAAATCTATATATAAAAATTAATACAAATTTTGATGAACGCCTATAACTTGAGAACCACCACATGAAATTGCACCAAATTTTTAGGAGTTATAAAGGGATGGGTTAGTGATAGAAGAAGGCTTATGTGAAGTTTTCACGAGACTGGCCGTTCCAGAGGTATGACCATTTTAGTAAACATTGATCGCTACCCATACAAAATACATGCAACAACAACAATTACATCTAAAATGTCAAAATACGCGAACATTACGTTATATGTGGTGTTGAAAGAGAGAGAGCAAGAGTGAAAAAACAATAAAAATGAAAATAAAATTTCAAGAAAAATATTAAAAAAATCTGATTTAAGAATAACATTTTTTCGATTAAAGCAAATATTTTGAAATTTCTTCATACAAAGCTGACAGTTTATTTAAGATTTTCCTGATTTTTTTATAGGTATAGCAAAGCACGCCGGGATCCACTAGTACTTTATATAAACAAACTTTAAATATAAAATCAATAACGTTCCTCCGTACCGCCTTAGCCATTTAATTAAAAGCTTAATCTTGTGTCCACAGATTCTTAAAATCTCATTTTCATATTATCCTGAATCAGTGTGCCCAAAACGGAACAAACATCTGTTATATTTATATTCCATAGATTGCAATTTTGTAAAAGAGTTTCTTTGTTAGCTTCACTTACAACGGTGGACGTACCACAATTCGGTCCTACAATTCCACTTTGAATACTATTTTGCTTCTTGAAACCAAAAGAAAACAATGTGTGCCGTTTTTCATTTTTTTCATTTCAAAACGCAACTGAACTTGTGTAAAATCCCTAGAAGGAAGCGTTAGGCAAGAAAGTATATGCGAATTTACGTTTTTCAATTAATAGTCAGAAATGTACGAGCTCCTTACTAAACTGATATGCAATATTGTCACGAGTTTAACTTATTGCGGTGTCTGTCGCCGCTTTTGCATATATTTATTGATTTCTCGCATACCTCACTGACGAATTGTTCACAATATCGAAAAATTTGATTCACGCGTTTCAGAAAATGTTTTAATTATCGATATCTCCTCTTCAGCTGACATTCGTGCTTGACATTTATTAAAACATCTTTTTAAGCTCAAGTTAATTGGATTTATTAAATTTTTTATTATCAACTTGATCTACCAACATATTTCCATACATTGCTTTAAAAACGAATTCTAGTTAAATACTAGCGTGAAATAGGATGCATAATAAGAGTTCGTTATTTATATAGTAGCTAACCAGTAACCGGAATAATCACAATCGCTCTTTCATTATTTCTAGAACACCACGTTAGTTTCATTTCCTAGGAACTCTGTTTAAGCGCGCAGTAAGTCGTTTTTCTCTATATCACAAGCCGAGTTTTTAGAGTTTATCACTTCTATAAGGTTCTTGGTTAGATTCTCGCCGCTATCTTTTTATTCGCTGAACTATGTCATTGTCGTCATATAACTCGTACTCGTAACATCGTTCCATTGTTTGATTTATTCGCCGTTATCAACGCGCAAATAATCTTCCGCAAAACTTTCTCTCGAAAATTTCTAGTATCGTATCATTGGATGTCGACATCGTCTGCGCTTCTACTCCATACATCAAGACGTGAAAGTTGAGTGACTTGCAGAGGTTTTTCAAAGTTATGACTCCCAACAGTGACGTGTGAGCCAAGACCCGAATGCGTTGACTGTTTGTTTGATGACAGAAAATATTTCAACTTATCCTCATTCACCACGAGACCCACTCCCTTCGCTTCTGCGGTTGCTATGGAAAATTATAGCAATTAAGCGCTTTTGTAAAATATTGTTTATCAGATGGAAGAAATCACATGATAAGGAGTCACCCTGTCTGAAAACTCGTCATAGTGGGGTATTGGAATGTCTATTCCATCATCTCATGGGGATCCGGGTTGACCGTCTCCGGGTGTTGCACTTTCACTGCCATTCAGCAGGTTGGAGAAGTGTTCCCTCTATAAACTCAATGTTCCTACCTGGGTATGCTCCTGTCTTGAAACATTCTGTAAGGCGCTGCATCTTCTCATAGAATTTTCGAGCATTATCCTTGTCGACCTTCTCAAGCTCCTCATACTCACTCATTTCGGCCTCTTTCTTCTTTGTCTGCAAATTTGCCTGGCTTCCCTCTTCATCTCTCGGTATATATACTACCCTCCACCACGTTGGCAGGCTGCTTTTTCTCCACTGCAGAACCTAGTCCTTATCATATCAGCTCTTTTAATTGCTCTAGCCGGAATCCAATTGTCTCTCAGCAGCCGTACGTAGGGAACTTGTTTGTTTTTGAATGCTCTTCAAGAGCAGCAGTGAGAGTAGGGTACTAAACTGTCGGCTGTTTGTTGTGATTGTAGATTTTCCACTTCGACTCTTCCTTGTGTTCGCTGACGGGCGCTCTTCGCTGCACGGAGGCGAGTGCGTATCTTTGCGAGTACAAGATAGTGGCCCTCGGAATGTACGAACGGTGATAACTATGTAGCTTGATGCATATTTTTGTGCCGGAATCTGGTACAACAGATGACTATAAACAGTTTGGAGATGCTTCATGGAGGCTGAAATTTCAACTATTGTACCAAAAATACCTTCTTTAAAAAATACCTTTCTTTCTCATAGGTACGTTCTAGGTGCTCATAGAAAGCAACTTTGGTCACATCGTCCTTTTCTTCCGTCGGGGCGTGGGCGTAAGTCGGTGATATCTTGAAGAGCTTCGCTTTGATGCGGGTTGTGGCTAGATGTTCCCACTCTTGAAAAAATCTAACAATTAATTTGCGCTCCTTTATGCGGACGTTGTGGAAGATGATTTCACAAAGACCCATTTTCTTCCATCCCTGTTCTGTCCATCGCACTTTTTGGACGGCGATGATGTCAGACTTTAGTCCTACGAGGACATCAACCAGCTTGGCAGCGGTACCTTCTCTATTAAGAGACATGCCCTCAAATCGTCATCCTTAAAACGTTTTCGGGGAGTTTCTCACCCGAAATATTTTTGGATTTTCATGGGTTTGTTGACTACCCATAGGAAACTTTGTCTCAGAATGAAACCTTTTTCACATTCTTCATTCCTAACGCATTCAAGTTGTTTATTACTAAGTGAATAGTTAGCCAGAGTAAATTACTTTGGGTCAGAGTAAATTACTGCTTGCACTTGGGTCTATCTTCCCTGCTTGGCTGTCTCCAAATCGAAAAACCCAAAACCAGATCAATCATGTTTTACGCTTCGAGGACCAAGCATCGACTTGGACCACTATTAGTAGTAGCAAGATACGCGCCTCCCTCTGTACAACAAAGTCGACGTCAGAAAGCTGCAAGAATTGCAGACTGGCGAACTCGATTTGCCCTCCTGCTCTCTTAGAGCACTCATCAGCAATCGACTAATGATGGAGCAGTGTTTTGCTCAATCCAAAAGAGGTGACTCTGCAGTTTGCCGCAATTATCTTAAAATAAGCCTCCTAAATATCGCAAATAAGGTCCTATCCAGCGTATTGTGGGAAAGGCTACCGTCCAAAAACTTATTTTACCTTAGCAGTGTGACTTAAGACCGGGAATATCTACGATTGATCAACTATTTACCATAGGTCAAGTCTTGGAGAAGACCGTTGAAAAGAGGATCGCAACACTTTACATCTTCATCGATTTTAAAGCAACTTTCGACAGCACGAAATGGAATTACCTCTACGAAAATATGTCTGAATTAATATCCCTTCAAAACTTATACGGCTGGGTAAACTGACGTTAAGCAACACCAACAGCTAGGCCAAAAGCGGGAAGGACCCTTCCGAGGCGTTTGATATCAAACGAAGTTTGATACAAGGGGACTCCTTATCGTGTAATTTTTTTTATATATTGTTGGAAAAATAATAAGAGATTCAGACCAAAGGAGGTAGAATGTTCTGTAATAGTGTACAGCTGCTATATGGTGCGGAAGCAGGGATTATGAAAACATCTGATAAGTCAGCGTTATGAGTTTTCTTGATGCTTTGCGAAATGGCAACGGCGAATACGGCAGAAGATGGAACGATGAGCTGTGAGAGGTATACGGTGACATTAACATAGTTAAATCAAGGGAATGGGAGACAGGGGCTACGTTGGCTAGGTCATGTTGGGAAGATCAGGTGGAGAAATCCTTGGCTGCATTTGGTATTTCCGATTGTCGCTAAACAGCCAAATGAATTCAAGAATGGCGCGCTATTGTTAACTAGAGTATAATTGCATAAGCGGTGTTAACGTCAGTAAATAAGTAGAATTCATTATAATATTTGCGGTCCTGTCTACACGTTGCAGTCGCTTTCTTGTGTTTTTTTGAATTTAAAGCTTGTTGAGATTCCAATCAAGAAAGGACAAATATCAGCTCCAGAAACTTTTGAGGCTAAACGCATTATATCAACAAAAAAATTCTAAAGATTATTCAACCTCTTTTTTTTAATGCTACCTTTGGTGCATCCAATAGTTTGCTAATTTTTGTTGGCTGTTCTGTGTATTTTTCTAAGAATTGCGTATCAGTCCATTAGTTTAGAATATTTTCCCGCTTACCTACAGGCCCTTATTAATTTGTCTATATTATGATTGTGTTTTGCACTCATATTTGAAATTTCTTGCCTTCAAGACAGATAAATTTATATGTTTAGTTCTATTTTTGAACGACTTGGGCCTTCAAACTTTATATTACTTTTTCAAGTAATCTGAATCTGTCGGTTTGAATGTTAGAAACAAAATCAATCCAATCTCCGCCTTCCATTACAAACCCCTTTTCATTTTCGGTTTTTAATTTTTTTCGTACTTTGATTTCAGTGATCTTAATGAAAGTCTCAATCGATTCATTGAATCTGCAGATGTGTTATTTGAATAAAAAATGCAACTTTTTTGCAATATAGGAAACTAAAAGTTCGATATCATTTTTGGAAACATTTGATTTTCCAAGTTATTGCATTTAGTTATTGCAAAATAATAAACAGCTAGGGGAAAAATTTTTGGTATTTAAAACAAAGTATATTTATCTTCGCTTTAGATTAAAATTTCAAATAAACCTTGTATTTTTTAAATAAATGCTTTGAAACTCTGACAAATACTAATTTAATATGTATTTTTTATTTATTTTTAGTATTATAATTATTATATTTATATAATTGATAACAAATATTGGGTAATTAAAAAAGAAATCGAGTTCTTATTACACCATTTCCGAACAGTCACATAACCCGCATCATCCAGCGCGGCTGTTTTAAAATAATCGAGGTGGGAGAAATAAGATGTGTACAGAAAATTATATGTAAAATAAAGAAGAAGTACCAAAAATTTGATATTCATAATAATAAAACGGATATCAATTCTACTCTGACCGAATATATTTAGTATTCAAAAACAATTTCTTCTTTTTGCCTTAAGAAATTGGCATTGGACTCTAAATATAATCTTCCTCCTTATACTAGTCGTCTGAAACTTCTAAACCTCCCTACTCTTGCCAGTTGAAGGGAAATGGTTTTGATAGTGAATATAATAACGGGCACAACTTCTAGCCCTTTTTTCTTTCGGAAATCAAATTTAATGTTCGGTTTAGAACGTCAAGACATTTTTACCCGTTGTTTCAAAATTTGTAAAACGAATTTTTGAGTTTCACGAGCTTTTGCATTGTTAAGGTCTTGATATCAACTCTCACTCTAGTACAATTGACATATATGACTCTCTGTTACATATTAAGAAAACAATTTTGTCAAATCTCAACTAATTATTAATAACATATCGTGCTAATGGGTGGAAGATGGAAAAACGTTGGAAAAATCTATAATAAAAATAATTAGCCTTACATAACATTACATAATATTAGTTAAATTTTTAATGACAATTTTAATACTGTGATTGATTTTTTTCTTTTCTTTATAATAAAACACTAAAAGTTTGGAGATCTAATTAAATCTTTTTATAATTTTTTAAATTCTTAAAATGAGAAGTAATTTTTTCTTGAATTGATTTGATTGCTGAAGCTGAAGGTAGTGTGCTAATATGTGCGTGTTCCAGTAATAAATACTCGTCTTTTCTTTAAATAGGCTGGCGGGATATTAGTTTGGGCGGTTGCGAAGAAAATGTGGCTTTAAATCTTTACAAGTGTTTACTTCATACTTTTACTTCATAAGCCTGTTTTAATGAAAAACACTAGCGTTTTCGTGTTTTATATTTGTGTTATAAATTTATTTTCACAACACTCTTACTTTTCTAATCAGAATTATTTTATTTACTTATTACTTATTTGTACGTATTTATGCTTAGTATTCTGCCGCTTGCGCGTTGGCCGATGTGTTGATAGAATATCTCATATTTAATTTTTCGTTGGTTGCTTATATACGGTTGTATACGGTTGATTCTAATTAAGGTGCGCACAAACAAACTCTTACTTGTCGCAGGTGTTGAGAAAATTCAGAATTTTTATTATTTCTCAATAATAATTTCTAATTATATTCAAAATTACAAACTTGCTATTACTAATTTAAGTGTAAGTTCTCGCCGCAAAATGCATAAACATTTGTGAAGCATTCGTCTCAGGCTCAAATGATATTTTACCATGATGCCGACTCCATGTCTTGTTCTTGACGATGTAATATCAAGTTATAGTTAGAAAACATGATATTAGGGGTATTCGCCTTGTCTAGGAAATGCATACTATGCAAATATTTCCTATGGAATTGTGCTAGAGATCGAGAGCACACGCGTTGCCTAATTTTGACATATTCAAGTGAAACAATAATAACCACACAGGCACAGGGTTACTTTTCCTTCACAGGGTTGCATTTTCCTTTTTGGTATAGAATATTTTTCCTATCGTACCATATGTTTTTTGCATGTGTTTTGTTGTTGTGCCGTTGCACGAGTAGGAAAAATTTCCTATCCGTGCACCGTAGCATGCATTTCCTAGACAAAGAGAATACCCCTATTGATATAAACTTGACAAGCAAATAAACAAAGCAAATTTTTCAATGACATCAAATTAATATACAAAATACATTAGTTATGATAAACAGAAAAAATAGAAATTTTGTTGCGCAGCGTTATTGTGGAGATACAAAAAATCTGGAATTATGTTTCGAAAATTTTTATTTTGCTTTTGTGAAAAAATAATTCAAAATAAACTGAGGGATAATGAAATTAGTATAAAAAAAAACATTATTGAATTTTATTTAGACTGCCCGTTTGGCGCCATGTTCTAGCAAGAAATCTTCTAATATTTTTCAATAGTCTATTACTATCGTTCGGCCGTTTTGACGTTCGTCAGAGTTTCTGTTCCAAATTATTTATATATTTTCATTGATACTTTAAAACGAAAAATTTATATTGATAACCCCTTCTTGAGGTTCTGTCCAGTTTCATAATTGCTAAGAATTTGGTCATACTGAGAGTTATAACACCTTACCAATTTTGTGTCTTACGTCTAACCACTGAAAGGGATACCTCAGCTCCCAATACACGGAACGTCCTTCCGTCAGCTAACTCATTTGAAAATACGTTAAATAACTTTATACGTATTGTGACGGAAATCCCAAATGCGAAGGACACATAAAAGAATCAGGCGACCGAGTTGAAAACTCAGTAGCGACCACACTGGTGCAAAGTGAAGCGAAAATAATAATTGTGTGATAAAAAATTGTAAAAAACCATTGTGTATACTGATCAAAATTGTAATTTATTAAGGAGTAAATAAGCGTTAAGTAAATTTTTGACTATTAAAAGGTGGAAAGAACCAATCTTGGACTTTTATTTACTAATCCAGTGAACGATGTTGAAGGATTTGCGAAAACATCGAGGTCGCTTACAAAGATCCGTACAACTGGTTTCAGAAGTGAAATTGATAAATGAATTGCGAAAAGGAATTGAAAATTGTAAAGATTCAGGATTTGATGATACCTCCCCAGAGGGAAATGGCGAAGCGAGGATTATCTTAAACCGGAAATAAAGCGGAGCTACAGTCATGTCTGCGAGAAGCTATGGAGGCGGAAGATGTAACAGCGTTTGAAAGTAACAATATTGTACTGAAGTGTCCCTAGATGTTATTAAGGCATTAGTAAAGTTTGGCTAGATGGATTCTTATATTTAAGACATACTAAAAAGCTTTCTTATTGAAAGCGATTCGAGTTAATCAAAAAAGTTACACTACTGAGTTCTATGAAATATTAGCTGTTGTTCCACAAGAAAGTATTTTAGAGCCCATCTTATATTAAATTTATACGAGCGATTTTCCCAAAAACCGGAACACATCAACTTTTGCGGATAATTTAGCTTGGATAAACCATATGATAAAAAGATTACCCAAACTAAATTGAAAATTCTGATTTTGCATTAGATTGTGGACTATAAGCTCAAACTAAGGTTTGAAAACAAGGTATTACTTTAATATGCTTATGAAGCTTTCTTAGCCAACTCTTTCTTTCAAGTTTTGTGGTCAGCATCCAAGCCTAGTCTAAACAGAACTCAAAGGCTGCAGTCTGAAACCTTAATAGCAATATGCAAATCTATTTAACACCTTAACAGAAGGGATGGAAAAGTTGAGTAAAACTTACTCACTAAGGTTATCTAACCACCCAAACTTTCTATATAACTCAAATCTTCCTATCTAGACGTTACAGCAGAACTTTTTGCATCGACTTAAAAGAAGGAACTTAAGTTTGAGCTGTGTTAATGCTTTGCAAGTGTATTACATGGGCGATATTTTCCATCTATATCCTTTAAGAAATTTATTATAATTTACTATATGTCATACTTTATAATATATCTTTTGTTAAATAACTTATTTTGAGTGTTTGAGATCCCTAATGATATAAAGGGTGTTTTTTTTATAGAGGTATAGAACTTTAAGTTGGCATTACTTTTCAAGATGGCGACCGATTTAACAGCTGTCAAGTGATTTATTCTCAGTTTGGTTTGGCAATTCATCATGAATAGACTCACGCCTGAACAACGCTTGCAAATAGTGCAATTTTATTTCGAAAATAATCCGTGTGCGGAAAACGTATCGCGCACTACGCCCATTAGCGATGAAGCGCACTTCTGGTTGAATGGCTACGTCAACAAACAAAACTGCCGCATTTGGAGTGAAGGTAATCCTCAAGTGTATGTTGAAACACCGTTACATCCAGAAAAACTGACTGTTTGGTGCGCTTTATGGGCTGGTGGAATCATTGGTCCGTATCATTGGAAGGTCCCTTCATGGAGGAATTTTCAAAGATGTTTTTGCAAAAATCGAAGCATGCAATTTTTTGGTTGGAGGATTTGGCTGAACCAGAATGGAACGCGAACCCGATTTCAACTGTGAACATATGGCAGAAGATTAAGGCGATTCACCATGGATTCTGCCGTCGTTGGAAGACGGAATATCTTACGGAGTTGCAAGAGCGTGTAAAGTGGCACCACCAACCAGCAAAATCGAGGTAACCGACTATGTAGTTAACAAAGAGGATAACTTACCCCAAATGAATGGCGATTCTGCTCTGATCTCGAGTCAGATTGTGCAACTAGTCTATTTGCCAAATTCCAAAGATTTAATTAAACAAACACGAGTAATAGATGTCCGATATGCCAACACAACCTCCGTCTAATATTTTGCCACGAAGATGACGTAACCTATACAATGTCACTCCGCGTAACGAGTTTGACAACATATGGTTCGACGAACCCTGTTTTTATCGATGCAGTAACGTGCCGTTAGTGCTTGGAGCTGAAGTATATGCAGTGATTTTTCGTCCTGGTTTAATGGGCGCCACCCCCACGCGGTCCACAATACTATAATCGGATGGATGTTTTCGAGCAGCACTCCATTCTAGGAAATGAAGCACTCCAGCAAAGCGGCAAGAAATTTCAATGAAAGAGGCCAGTGATCGGAGAATACCCCAACTTAGATTAAGAAAATCAACATTTTGCCAATTCATTGTTTCGCACTTTTATATTTTTGAAATTGACCAATTTGTATTGGTTTATTGCTTAAAATTTTATACCTGTACTGGTATATTTAATGTCTTCACAATATAATATTCGCAATTGCTTTAATGATTTGTTTTGAAATTTCTTACAAAATACAAAGAAAACGATAAAAATAATGCTCTTATAGAAAAGAAAACGTTTATTCCATTCAACTGGACTCTTTTTCTATTTTATGTGTCAGAGATGAACGATAAACACGACAACTTGCTTATGTGTTAGAGTCGTTCGAAATTGTGTGAGTGTATTGGTGAACCTATTAGGTCGTTCTTGAAGGGAGTCTTTCACGATCACTTCTTTGTCTATATTTACATATACGTGTTAACAGCTCACCAACAACGACACTACCCACTGACTAAACAAATAAGCGCACAAAGTGAAAAGTTACACAACTAAAAAATCGACCGACCAGCTTAGTGGAGATGGCGGGGGTCGCCAGCTAAATACAAAAACATAAGCTATGGGTAAAAGAAAACAAGTTCAAGCAAAATTTTCCGACAGTGATTTGCACAGGAGAAAATCTCCCCACAACAACTGACAGTAAAAGGTTATTTAGAAAAACGGATTATTAACAATGCAAACATACCATCAAAAGCACATAAATAAAATATATTTTTAGGGTGCAACCGAGATGTGGTCCAAACAAACTGGTTAAGAACCCTCTCGCACTACTCCCGCGCCACCGGGGTAACTTTAACCCTTATGTATGACTGGGCTCTGGGTGCAAGATGCTAAAAATATGGGTAAGGAGGAGTGATACTGTCGGCAAGTAAAAACGTCTACAAACAACGAACAAAACAATAAGGATACTTATCTTATTTACTTTGTCTTTACCTAAGTCATCAGTCAGTGTGTATGCTCATGGTAATACTTTTTTTTTTAACAATAAATAAAAAGATGGGTAAGGAGGAGTGATACTGTCCTAACAACATACTTTGGAGCTAACTTCGCTTCATAAAAATTCGTTGCATCTCATAGCATAAAATTTTTTTCCCATTCACTCTCCAGGCATATAATGTATATCTCTACGCCGGAGTTTTTTTTACTGCTCTGTAAGCTTTTCTCTCCCTTGCTCTAACCTAGACCTAACATTTGCTCTAATCTCTTCGATCCTCTTTGCTCCTGCTAAGCTATCTATAAAGTCTCTACTACCTTCTACAGAGTTATTATATTTGTATAGAACAGAATAGAGAATTATATTATTAGTTACACCGTTTTTTCATGTGTTATCTTTATTAATATAAATTCAATACTGTTTTACATTAGGCCAATTTATACTAAGATGCGTCGGCAGATTTGGCAGTGGAAATTTAATTTCTAATTGTTTATCCGTTGTTTGGTTTGTTTACTAGTATTTGTCCTTTGTTTAGCTGTTCACTAGTATTTGTTTATTATTAGGCTATTTACTTATCTATTGTTAGGCTGTTTACCATTACTTGCCTATTGATTCGTATTTATCTTTGCTTTCTTTCCTTAATGAAAATCGGTTGGGGTGCTACATGGTAACGGTTGTATCGATGACGCATTTGCTGCATATGAAAACATTCCTTAACTCTCCTCCTTGTTGTGGGATCAATTCTGCTTCGTATATTTCGTTTACGCGTTCTCTATTTTTTAATTCCTGTCTTATTTTGTAGCATTGACATATTTTTTGCCGAGGAGTACACAAAGAGTTGCTAGAGTTGTTAAACCGAGAACGCTATACCATGCAAATTTTATCGGATGTTCTTCTCAGAAGTGGGAATTTTTAAGATTTCTAATTGTTCTTTAGTGTGTGAATGTATTGCGTTTTTTTGGTTCTTCTTGATGGTTGAGGTATATTTTTTCATCGATGTTTGTGGAGATGTTAAATTGGATAAGTTTCGTTCCTTTGATTGGATACTCGTTCCACGTGTGCTCTTCGTCTGTGATGATTTTACCGTGGTGTATACTTTATTTTTTAGTTTGCGTATATAACAATATTTGGAATATTTACAGATGTATATGTTTTTACTCATTTATAAGTTGTTACTCTTGTGGAATATATCAATTTGTACCCTTCCAACCAGCACTGGGTAAAAAACTAGATAATTTGAGCAAGCATTTGCTAAAAAGTGGATAAAAAACTGTGTAACAGCATAGGCATTTTATTAAAGAGAGTGCAGATTTTACCCACTTTTTCCGTGTACATGTGATCTTGCTGTCTTGTTTCGCCCATTCAGTTTAGCCCATAAAGAAAACATATAACTGTCCTTTTCTAATTTCTGTCGTCAGATGGATAAAGGGTTGCATTTTTTTAAGACGAATTCATAATTACATAAAATTCGTTCCCATATTTAAAATTTTAAACAAGTATTTATTATTTAAAAAAAAATATTTATAAAGTTTTCATTTTATTTTAAAACTATGATATACATTATTATATTATTTTAATATCTATTTAACAAATTATATATTGTGATAGATTAACATCTAAAATTTACAGTTTATTATAATAACTAATTATTGTGTTGTATTAACAAATCGCAGTATTGAAATTTTAAATTAACTTAAATAATTACTAAAATAAATTAATTATATGGGTATTTTTAATGCGGTCTGTAATTGTTTTTGGTTATAAAAAATGAGCTGTATTCAAAGGCCTAGTTTTGTAAGAAACATTATTTTTTCATTGAATATTGGTACACAACAAAGAAAAAATGGTAGAAGTGACAGCTGTTTCGGAGATCACCACATCTTCTCATGAAACTTCTTTTGCCAGGATTCGAACCGACGGATTCTGGCATGACAGGTGAGTGCTCTACCAACTGAACCAACGCCTGCCATGTAATCTGTTGTTGTATTATTCAATTTTTTACTAACCAACAACTATTAACTGCGCTAATATTTAGCCGCTAGTTTTACTTAATGCTGGGTTAGCGAGTATTTTGCAATCCTGCATACATTCAGGCATTAATAGTCTAATTTCCGCAAACATGATCTGAAAATATAAAAAATGAGATATTAGCAAATAATGTAACATTAAAAAATCATAAAATAATAATTATAGAAATTAAAAATTTAGTTACAGCGTAAAATTTGGTTATAGGAAGTTGAAAACTGGAAAAAAATTTAAGAAAAAAATTTTGCAATTTACAATTTCATAACCAACAGAAAGATAATCGTATTATCTTTATTTTGATATATATTAAAATTTATTTCAACACTGAAAAAAGGAGTGTATAATACCAAAAAACTTGCACTTTTTACTTTAAATTTGCTTACACAGTGCACTTATTTACATGGAAATAAATTCAGTAATTATAAATAGCAGCGGCTTTTGTTTAAAATTACTCAAAATATTTGGGGTTCCTTTCCAAAATAGGTGTAATTGATGTGTATTTCATTGATAGTTGCTGTGCTTTAAAAAAAAATAGCCCTGGGTCAGACCAACACCGATTTTGACTTGTATAGTATATTCACGCAACACTTTTTATTTATATAATTTGTTTGCATATTTATTGTTATTTTATAGATTATTTCACGAAGCACGATAAAGCCAAGCATATGTAGTTTGTTTGTTAGCAATATACAGGAGGACTCCCTGCACATATGTATGAAAAAGTACAACTTTAAATATTAATAACTTTTAAACTATTTAAATTTTTTTGAAAAAAATACACATCATATTATTTAAACAAAAGCCACTGTTTTCATTATCACCGTCATATAATAATAATTTTTAAAAACAACTACTCACTGTATATGCGTAATTGAAAATCCTCGAATTCTGCGGTAAGCAAATTTGCAATGAAAGAAAAATTGTATATGAGCATAAATTATTGCCATTAAGATCACAGTTTTTATAATAATACTTACTTGTGTTGGCTTCTCTATGAATTTGGAAGGCCTGGGAAATTTGTAATGAAAATGATATTAATAATTTAAATAATTTTAATAATTTCGTTCAATTTCTTACCGCTTACTTCAGCACAGCACAATGGTATGTATTCATTTAAGTAATACCATTTCATGTGAATTTTCAAGATGGTTGTGATCACTGTTGCCACTCACGCATCGAAAATGCACCAAAATTATTACATATTTGCTCCTAAAAATATACATACTGTGACGAAAATCCCAAATACGAAGGACAGGTATAAGAAGTGGCAGTAAGATGCAAAAAAGGGTACACAGTGTAATGAAAATTCCACGTCATTAAGGATAAACGGAGTAACTGTAGCAACGGCAGGCAAACGAATAATCAGCTTATTCTTAAGCACGTGAACAGAATGTTTTGGTCATCCTCAGGTATAAAAAGAGCGGCAGTCGCTATGTTCTCGATTCACGCTCTAGATAATTTCAGTTATCGGCTTTTCTCTTTTATCAGATATTCCCTTCCCACATCCGCCACAATATGCAATTCTGCATTTAAAATAGTAAGTTTATTTGGATTTGTGAGGTTCATATAATATTATATACAAAATTATATGAAGGTAAGTCGAGAAAATTCGATTTTAAAATACTGCAATTATTCGTAGAAAAATTCTTCACTTTTTTGCTAGAGTAATTAAGAAACAGTGATAAGTCTTTAAAATTTTATATTAACAGATGTTTACTAAATACACCATATTAACAATTAAATTGGTACATGATAGTTCGAAAGGCAACCATGACTGTGAGAATGAATTCGCTTCATGTGAGAACTTTGAAAAATCCTATGTTTATTCTTTGCTTTCTCTAACACACGCTGTTCCTAATATAATACAAATTATTATTAGATTCGCTGTTCTAGCAGGACTAAGTTAAGGAAATTTATTTCTCTATTCGATCACAAAATTTTTAAATGTGTTCGTGAGAAGATAAAAATGCGTGAATGTGTGGGTAAAAGTTGTTAGTCGTGGTTGGCAGGGTAATTGTGCAACCATATGTACTTACATGCATATAAATCGAACAGCAATATAGTTGGTTAAGTTCTTTTTTTCGGTTAAATGTTGAGGTTTTAAATAATTAAAATATCTTATAAATTTTTTTATTTATATATATATTTATATTATTTAAAAAAGGTAATTATTGTGAAAGTTTTACACTTTTATGGTGCTTGTGTTAGATATATGTACATATATGTATGCGAGAGAACCAAAAGATCATGTTATTTGAAGTTTTTTTTCGATTGATTGTTTAGATTTAATTAGTTAAACTAAAATTTAAAAGAAATCACCTTTAATTATTTTTAGTTCATATAGTAGCCGTGTTCTTTTAAGAGCATATGTATCTGCACTTAAAATTAGAAATAAAAATGCACATCGATATTACATTAATTATTTATTTGCAAATTATTCGTCGGTTTCGGAAATTTACATATATTATACGTTCTCAATATTAAATATCACAGTATAATAACATATTTCACGTCCTTGTTTCTCTTAATTTGACCATACGCAATTTAAATTTCTTTCGTTCCCTCATGATTCCCGTTGTCAAATTCTTTATTCTCCTTTGTTGGTTTGACATTCCGTTATTTGTTGACCCTTTCATTACCTCTGCGCTTATTTTGCAAATCTTTCATTCGTAGTTTCATCGTTTAGCTTGTCTGTCAACTTATGTGCGACATTATGATTTTACATTCAACAATAAAATTCCGAGATTGTCTGACAAATGCTAGTTTTACAAATTTCTGTCAAATACAAAAGATGTGTACTTGTAAACCTCTACGATTGTGAAGGTGAAGCTATTGAAAAATTGTTAAACCTGAGAAGTGGCATGGAAAAAAATTTGAGAAAAAGTTCAAACCGATATCAAACGGAAATCCCAAATACGAAGGACAGGCATAAGAAGCGGCAGTACGATGCAAATTACCCTTACCAAGGCAAACAAAAGGGTACATAGTGTAAAGAAAATTCCACGTCGTAAAGGATAAACGGAGCAGCTGCAGCTACCGCAGCCAAACGAATAATCAGCTTATTCTTGAGCGCGTGAACAGAACGTTTGGGTCATCTTCAGGTATAAAAAGAGCGGCAGTCGCTATGTTTTCGATTCACACTCTAGATAATTCCAGTTATCGGCTTTTCGCTTTTATCTGACATTCGCTTCGCATTTCCGCGACAATATGCAATTCTGCATTTAAAATAGTAAGTTTATTTGGATATGTGAGATTCAAATAATATTATATACAAAATTATATGAAGCTAAGTCGAGGAAACTCGATTTTAAAATACTTAAATTAAGAAACAGTGATAAGTCTTTAAAATTTTATATTAACAGATGTTTACTAAATACACCATATTAAAAATTAAATTGGTACATGATAGTTCGAACGGCAACCAAGACTGTGAGAATGAATTTGCCTCATGTCAGAACTTTGAAAAATCCTATGTTTATTCTTTGCTTTCTCTAACACACGCAGTTCTTAATAGAATACAAATTATTATTAGATTCGCTGTTCTAGCAGGACTAAGTTAAGGAAATTTATTTCTCTATTCGATCACAAAATTTGTAAATGTGTTCGTCAGAAGATAAAAATGTTTGAATGTGTGGGGGAAAGTGGGTAGTCGTGGTTGCCAGGGTATATATTCGCCTACATGTGTTGGTATTGGGGTTTTACCAATTGGTTATTTGTTAGGATGTCTCTCGTATTTATTTTGTAAACATATTTCGCAGTTAATTGACTCTTTTTTACACATTTCTCGAATAGAAGGCCATAAACACTGAGTAAGAATTTCTTGTACTTTGTTTTTATAATTCCTATGTGCTCTTTTGTGAGTGTGTATTATTATCTGTCTTTGTTCGTCCGGATCAGTTATGTCTTAAAGTTGTGTATGTGCTACAGCGATTTTACATGTAGCGAAAATAGAGCTGATGTCATTTTCAAAATGTAACAAAATTTCTAATTTTGTAGCGTTTGTTACTTCTTGTCGAATAATTTCTTTTAAATTTGTATTATTATTTGTAAGGCTAGTCTGTGACACAATTTCGTTTCTATTTTCGTCGTGAATTGGTATAATTTGATTTCGGAAAGAGTTTAAAGGCTGTTTGACTTTTTAAGCTGATCCACAGGTGAGCTTTCTGCTGAGTTTTCTGAACAATCAGTGGTAGTATTTATTTGTTGCCTTAATAGAGCATCAGCGAGTACATTCTGATGTCCTGGTTTGTACACTAGTTTTGCACCATATTCTTCTATTAAATTCTTCCATCTCTTTAATTTTTTTATTTGGGTACTTTTCGGATATAGAGTAAATTAAAAATTGGTGATCTTAAATGATTGTTAAATTAGCAATTTCATATAGGTAATTTCTTAATTTCTGTTAGGCCCATACATTAGCTGGAAGTTCCTTTTCTATAGTACTGTAATTTTGCTCAGTTTCGTTCAGTGTTCGTGAAACAAAAGCGATAGGCTCTCTGTTTTGGGACAGTACTGCGTCTATAGCGAAATTGTTGGCATCTGTAGTCAGATCAAAAGGCTTCGTGAAGTCAGGATGATAAAGATCTACTTGAGCTTGAATCGCATCCTTGATTTTCTCAATAGCTTCTAGAGCTGCCTCATCTAATTTAACTTTTACTTCAACACTTTTGTTTTTACTAATTATACAATTCTCGCCTCGTAAGTGTATTATCAAAGGTTAAGTCATTGCTGCAAAATTGTTAGTAAACTTCCTATGATCTTAATTTATTTAAATTTTTTGGTTGTGGGTAAGTTCTTTATAGTTAAACTTTTTTGGGATCCACTGTAATTATATTGTGTTTTATAAAATGTCCTAGGTATTCAACTGAGTTCTGCAAAAATTTCCACTTTTCGTTACAGATTTTCATATTAGCATTATGCAATTCGTTTACGATATATAGTTCTTATATGTTCTATATGTTCCTCGGCCGAGGGGAAATATATTAACACGTCATCTATGTAAATGTATGCGTATTTTAAAATATACTGACAGAGAATGTCATCTACGCATCGCTGAAATATTGAGGGTGCATTCTTAAGCCCAAATGGCATCCTGATAAATTCATACTTAGTGCCGTTTACCGAAAACGCGTGTTTCTCTCTGTCTGATTCTTTTACTAGTATTTGGTGGAATCCTGATTCCAAATCTATAGTAGAAAATATTTTTGCTTCTCCTAAATTTTGAATAGTCATATTTACATCTGGGATAGGATATCTGTCTGTTATTGTTTGAGCGTTAATCTTCTGATAATCTACAATTATTCTTCTTTTGGGTTTCTCTTTTTCATCGGTGCCCTGTTTTTGGAACATTCGAAATCGGAGAGTTGTATGGACTTTTACTTGGTTGAATTATATAATTATCAAGGAGTTTCTGGATTTCTGTATTCACAAAGTTGTAATCTGATATGGGATAAGGATACTGTTTAGCCCAAATAGGATATTCATTACTCGCTCTAATAGTTACTTGGATAATTGTGGTAAAAGGTAAGACTTCACTAATTTCGTCATTTTTCCTCATTGTTTCCTTAATATCACCCTCGTATTCTTGATTATTTATTGTGTAATTTATTTTGTGTTCATCTTATACCTTCACAATTTTCTTTTGATACTTTAAACTGTTGTCGAATAGGTTTATTTCTGCATTTATAAGTCGAAGTCCTTGTAGCTCATCAATTTAAAAAAATGGCATATGATGACTAAACAAAGTTATAATTTTTTTAGATTTCAATAATGAATATCCGTGAATGGGTTTTGTTTTTATATGTTTAATAGGCACTGACTTATCAATATTACAGTTGATACTTATACAATTATTTGTAGATCCTGTGTCGATTACGATAGTAAGGGGTGTGCCTGTAAGCCCGCACTTTGTTTGGATGCAGTTCAGCCCGTTTACTCGCCTAAAAAGTACTTCCGGTTTCATACTGTTCCTCGAAATGAGATGTGGTAGATTCTGCTTCAATTTGATGTGTTTGGTTGATCCTCTGCTGCTTGTATTGATTGAAGTTGTGTGAGGATGGGTCTCTTTCTCGTTTGAAAGGATTTTGGTATCCCTGTTGATCACTTCCATAGGTATAGGTTTATTTAAATGGTCGTTGTGTGGAATAAATTTGTTGCGTTGCACTTGTATCCCTGGATTATATGTTGGGCGTTCATTACTTTGAGGGAAGCGTTCTTCTCCTGGGTAGCTTCTTGTTTGTTGGGCATACCTTGGGTGCGGGTGACTTCTTGGTTGTTGGAACTGTTATGTTAATGCATCAATTTGTGCTCTTAGTTGTGCTGTTTCGGCTATATTTGTTGTGTCTTTATTTCTTCGAAATCTTAATGAGGAGAAATAAGGTTTGCTAATACTTCGTAGTCGTTTGGTAGAATTGTTGGATAGAAATGCTTTCATTCCGCGGTGATGCAATTTAATGTGCTTTATTTTTTCAGGAATGGTCATTTTACGTATAGTCACTATTTAACTTTTTCAGAAACTGGTTTTATATATTAGTGTTTCGCTTATTCAGAAGCTGTTTTTTGTCTCTCTTCGAGACCGTGGATTTTTATTTTCCTATCTTTCAAGGATTTTGGCTTTTTTGGTCATAACACGTGTTGTCATCAAGGGTGAGCCCCCAGTTATTCTATTTGTAATATAGAATTATATTTTTAGTTACACAGGTTTTTCTTGTGTTCCCTTTAGTAATATAAATTCAATACTGTTTTACATTTTGTATACTTAGGGCTATTTATACTAACATGCGTCGGCAGATTTGGCAGCTAAAATTTTGGTACGCGACAATGTATACGGATTGATAAGTCCGGTGATAGAGAATTCGGTAGCATTATTAGGGATTCAGCTTTACCGTACACCATCACAGAGAAGCGAAGTCAACGGTCAGGTAGAAAGATTTCATTCCACATTAATTGAGATAGTTAAATGTTTAAAGGTAGAAAACCCAAGCTTCAGCACAAAAGAATTAGCTAATATCGCTGTGGATCGGTACAACGATTCATTCCACTCAGTTACCAATCGCAAACCCAGCGAAATATTTTGTAACCGTTTAAAAGCTTGCAACTATTAAGAAAAAGAAGAAAGATTAATAGGTACTTGAAAGCATTGTTAAAACAAAAACAAAAATTCCAGAATAATTGATATAACAAGAAAAGGGCCTTACCGGAACGTTATGAAAAAAATGGTGTCATATACGTGAAGGATTGGCAGATAAAACGCAAACACAAATGTCTTTACAAAAAAGAAATTGTAGCTAAAGATAATAAAGTCACTGTTACCACACTTAGTGGTAAAATGATTCTCAAACAGCATATAAAACTTAAAACTTAAAAACTAATGAAAAAAAAAAAAAAAGCGTGGCATTAACTACAAGAGCGCGGGCTTGTAAATCGGACACATCGTGCCTAAGGTAGGTTGTGGCGCCATCGAATTTGACAAATGGCTACGTTACTCCCAAAATGATATCCACGATCACCCATAGCTGGTTCGAGAACAGTTACGCTGCAAGTAATAAAAATTTATAAATAAATTTTGCGCCTAATCCGCAAAAACGATAAGAAATTAACTCTTGCACCTAATCCGCAGAGAAGAGAAAAAATTATAAAAATTGAATTCTTGCGCCTAATCCGCAGAGCAAATTAAAAATTAAAAAAAATGAACTTTTGCGCCTAATCCGCAGAGAAAAACAAAAAATTATAAAAAAATTAACTCTTGCGCCTTATCCGCAGAGAAAATAAAAAATTATAAGAAATGAACTCTTGCGCCTAATCCGCAGAGCATAAAAAAAATTAAGTTAAAGTTAAAGATAAAAAAAGAAAAATAATAAAAATAAAATAATTCAAAGAAAAGTAAACTTAAATAAAACAACTAGAATGAGAAACCCAACTTATAACTAAAAATATTATTTGCACTTAATGCACGTAAAAATTAAATTTAACAAATTAACTCCTTCTTTAACCTAGTTGTAATATCACCCAGTCCTACTAACGAATAGCCCTTGCCTAAAAGCGTGACAGTTACTAACCCACAAAAAAAAACTTAAATAAGAAAAAAAATTATAATTTTTGCTTTTACTAATCCATTAACAACAGTAGAATTAAAAATAACACTTTATATTGCGGACTATCATATCATATTTTCCACTACAAGGCTCCAATAATACCCGTCCAAAGCGGAAATGGTTAAATCATTAGCGAATCCTTCAAAATAATCACGTCACCAACCTCCAACAATATAACAAATAAAACAAACGAAATCCGGGGTAGGCTATTCAATCAAGCACCAAGATGAAGGGGTCCTAGCATTAATAAAACAACCGAGTACCTTAAAGAACTTATGGGAAACAGAAGTAAGGCCAGACATAATCGATCTATTGACTGGATAGGCTCGGCCTGGAAATGGGTAGCAAGACCTCCTGATGCAACCGATTGGAACAATAATCTCCATAGCCAAAATGAAGTCATAGAAAACAACAACCACTAATATAAGGTCAACGAGAAGCTATTAACGGCCACACAAGAAATTAAAAAAAAAATTGACGAGATCTTATAACGAAGGAAGTCGAGTCCGAGAGATTTGGTCAAAGGGCACTACATAACATTTTGCTTATCCGCGATGAAGTAAATGAAATGGTCCGAGTATGGCAGCTGACACAACGCGGAATAGTTAACATCAAATAACTAACCGTTTCAAAAATGCGAATTTTTTTCGCCATCAAAGTGGACTTTCCTCTTCTACAAGTTTTCTGGCTTCAAAGATCCAGTTGTCTCATCCACCGCGCAACCTAACTCTACAGGAGGGGGTTATATCAGGTCCGCACGAATAGCATCCGAGCGCCCACTCGACTCATTTCTACTTCGACTTTCTCATCGCCGACTACCTCCTGTAATTTGACGAGATGGAGCAACAATTTGCTCTTTAGCTTCATCTGCTCAGTCATCTCACCGTCTCTTGCCGGTCGCGCGTGTCCTATTCGTGATAAGACCCACTCGATTTTAGCCATCGCTTTCGCACCATATGATGTCATTCCTCCATCCAAATCCGACCGCCATCTTATCCTCTTCGAAACTGTAGGGGTAGTCCTGGAAGAGTTTTAACGAACCTCTTCGTTCAATCAACTGCAATGCCCTAAGAGATTTGCGCAAAGCCTCTACCGTACTGATTGGAAGGCCATGTGCTTCCATCTCGTGCGCAAGCTCATCCTGTCCCAAGCGATTAATTTGCACACAAAAAAAACTTTATTAAGACGATCGAATCGAGAAAAATATTGAAACCAGAATAAACAAAATTTTTATGAGTTGATTTGGTTTTGTGTTTTTCCGACAGGGTGGATACTAGATTTATATCGGAACGAATTTTCGTCATCCCTTGTCAATTTTGGTTTTGTAACAAACCGGTTTCGGCGAACCGCCTTCTTCAGTGCTTGATTTCGTTCGGAGAAACCGGTTTGTTACAAAACCAAAATTGACAAGGGATGACGAAAATTCGTTCCGATATAAATCTAAAATTTTTATCTTAAATAAATGATAAAAAACACAATCTGCAAAAAAATCAATATTCCAAAATGAAAAAGTGTGGTATAAGTATTGTCATATACTGGCACATCAAAAACCCCTACCACGAAATAGAGCTTCGCCACAGAAAAAAAAGAAAATATATATGTATAAAAATAATAACAATAACAAGAAAATAATAAAACACAAACTTCCTTAACGGCACGACTATTTGGCTTAAAATATTATTATGCTAATAAATATTTTGTAAAAAAAGGAAAAAAATTTGAATAAATCATTAAAAGAAACAAGTTTCAAAATTAATTTTTTTAAATTCTAATTATAAAAAAATGAATCAATTAATAAGTAACAAACTAAAATCTTTAATTAAAAAAAAAAAAATCTTAAACCGATAAAGTTGAATAAAAAAAATCTCAGTTAAATTTATATGGGTAAACAATTTCAAAAAAACACGCTTCCAGCCTTACTAAATTTATAACCCTGATCTAATACTAATTTATACACTTATTTGATTACTTCCGGTAAAAAATTCGGCCGAATAAAACAATCGCCACTAAGACCCACTACTAGTTACTTGCTGATCATTTCGGTCGCACTCGACCACATAATTGATCTTGCATTTATATTTTAGAAAAACGCCCTAGTAATTTTTTTAATTTTATACCTTTCAGATACATGAAATGGTATATTAACTTTGGTCCGAAGTATGTAAGTACTAGAAGGAGTTGAGATAGACCCAAATTTATATAAATCGTATCAGAACCACGAGCTGAATTGTTTGAACGCAAACTAGTACCTCAATTTTTTACATATTTCAACCAAACTAGGAAGGAATATGCACCTATACGTTTAAAGGATCATTTATCGGAATAGGCCAGATCAAACTAATATAGCATATATACGACAAATTTTTCAGATTTAAAATTTTGGGTCATAAATCCGTCAAAAAAAAAACACATATATAATGAACTGCATATTGGCTCTTGAAGATCATATACACCGATATTTTGATTTAGGAATATTTAACAAAATTGCAGAATGAAAAGTTCGAAGAGGAACAGTCTTGTCCGTTTGTTGTTGTCTCGTCAGTCAGACTACCTCTTCAACAAAGCTTTTGTGAAGCCATGGTTGTTGTGCTAACTCCTCTCATCTTAAAACGATCCCATACTTGAAAAGGTCTGTGAGTCGATCGTTCAGTCTGTTGGTCTCAGTTTATCCCTGGGTCAGTCGTCACACCCATGTCCCTTTATGTACAAAAACACAACACCCACACCAAATATTAATATTAACTTCATAATTCTTATTTTTTTCATATAAATTACTACTCTTCTCTTATCTTTAATTCACTTATTGTAATAAAACTCCACTCATTAAAAAATATATTGGAAAAAAAATATATACATATATGCAAAAAAATGTTTGCATTCCCCCCTTTTTTTGAAATCTCTCTCCTTTTTTGTTGTTGTTTGTACTCGCGTCCCTATCGCGTGTCTATGTATCTGTATGTTTGTGTATATAAGATTTGTTAAAAAGAAATCACTAACCTGGTCTATGCAAAGAAATGTTTGCATTCCCCCTTTTTTTTGAAATCTCTCTCTTTTTTTGTTGTTGTTTGTACTCGCGTCCCTATCGCGTGTCTATGTATCTGTATGTTTGTGTATATAAGAGTTGTTAAAAAGAAATCACTAACCTGGTCTATGCAAAGAAATGTTTGCATTCCCCCTTTTTTTTGAAATCTCTCTCTTTTTTTGTTGTTGTTTGTACTCGCGTCCCTATCGCGTGTCTATGTATCTGTATGTTTGTGTATATAAGAGTTGTTAAAAAGAAATCACTCACCTGGTCTGCTCCGGGATGATGGTACCAACATGCTATAGAAGAACCTGTATGGGAAAAGACTCTCTTACATATAACATTCATACATTTCATATTATATACATATAAACATATATATATACATATATATATGCAGATCACTCTTTAGTGATCTTGCTCGAGTCAAGAGATATGGTTCCAAGTGGCATGTGAGTGTGTAAAAAAAATTTAAATTTGGGAGTGTGTTTTAAAAAAATATAAATTAATTCATAAAACACAATAGCAAATGTAAAAGAAGTAAAAAGGTTTGTAAAAAAAATATGAAATTAATATCGCGAAAAGAGTTTTATAAACGCCACATGTACTTCAGAAAAAAGGGGAAGTACCATAGAATATTATATAAAGCAAATTGAGAGGACCAAATTTGATAGTAGAATGAGTCGAAAAGAATAAGATGATTAAAGTTAATAAAAAGAATTATAAAAAGTACTAAAAACAAAAAATGACTTGAATGAGAGCGATACTTCGGAATAAAGTAATTTAACAAATAAAAAGAAAGTAAAAGAAATTATTAACATAATATAATGGTCATGCGCTTAAAAATTCAACTTGGTCAATTCAAAATTCTAAATAAAGGAGAAGTCCATATTAAAATTATTCTTAATACTTATGTGATGACCAATATTAAATGGATAAATGCGAAAAGAAAAATTGAAAATTTGGAATAGTTGGAGGAAATTTATGATATTGGTAAGTTTGTACAAAAAAATATTTTAATAATAAAATTAAAAAAATAGGTGATATGGTGATGGTTGTGTACCTCTGTTCTTCCTTCACTCCAGATATTTGTGTGGCTAGTATTAAGAGGTGGTACTGGTGGATGTTATCCTCCTCTTCTGCTGCTGGTGTGACTTGGAGTCACCGTAGCTTGAATCAAAAAATTCGCGGGTCTCTTTTATATATCTTTACTGACGGCCTGAAAATAAAAGATATTTGATATGTTTCTTTCTTTTTGAATTATTTAACTCCATGCATATTCACTTATCAAATATATTTGAATATGTATATATAACTTCATGTGTAAAAAAATTCCTAAATAAATTTTTGTAATGAATTTTTTTAATTTCTTACCTCCAACTCCTGGTAGTTCCAAGCTTTTTATTTTCCATAATTCACAAATCTGAATCATAATCTTTTTTCTTCTTATTTTTTTGTTTAAACCACTTTGAAGAAACCTTATTTTTCTTTTCTATCGCCCCATAATATTCTTCCCCGTTTATGGTTGCTGGGTCTTATATAAGTTTATTTTGGCGTCATAAAACAACCGAAAGGTCCGTAATTCAGCAAACAAATACCAATACATGTACTACACGTATAGTCTTCACACATACTCGTACATTCACCGAGACGAATATTGCTGGCACTACATGATGCCAACTTGTTATTTCCGCCAACATGTCGCTAGGGTTATTCGCTATAATTTGTTAGCAGCATTTATGTCAACAATTGTATTACCCTGCGAACAAGGAGAGTACTCCATGCACGCGTGAAATATATAATCCACGCGGACATAATCCATCTCTGCATAACACCCGAGTACTCCATGGAGTACCTGCAAGGGATTATATTTTGGAGTATATGCGAATAATTACATCCGAAAATACTCTTTAGTTTCGAATACCATCTGCTTTGGTGAAAAGTTATTAAAACATATTATTTATGGTGTAAATTTATATTAATATTAATAATCTATTGTTAATAAATATATAGTATCTATTAGTTTGCGTATTTGTTCTGCGTATTTTCATTGAAATAATAACAAATTCTGCACGCCCTTTCCGTACAAGCAGAGCGCAACAGCGAAACAAAACTGACTCAGTTTAATTTCCATACATTTTCTGTAAACGAGTATAGAACTTATTGTGCAATTGTAACTTCGTGTAGTGATTGCGATCGGTATAACAGGAAGAATGGTCGTGACGCACAAAGTTCGTGTAAAAACATGTGTTTATCCAAAATTTGCCACAGATGAGTATATTTATAGGTACTCCAATGTACCATAGGTCCATAAATATTTGCAGGGTAATACAGACACATACACTCCCACACTCATACTTGAAAGTCATATATTTATATTTATATGATCGCGTAAAAGCTGCCGTTGCAGGCTCAAATCCGCCGATGGTGCTTGCATCATGGAGCGGTTTGTAAAAAAATTAATAACTCAGCCTGTCCTGCTTTATTTGTCGCCCCTGACGAGTGGCTTAAACTCACAACCCATATTGCATCTTTCATGCTGTATTTGTGTTGATCTTTATATTTCTCAAAGATTTAATACAAAACATCACAGGGTAGAGAAGGTAAAACATCACTACTATATCTTTGCGCTCATAAAAGGGATAAAAGCTGCTTGCTTGGATAAGAGGGTATAAAAAATGTATTTGTCGGGGTATGCTCAGTAACGCACATAAGTTGTTGGGTAAACAAACTTCACTAATTGTCATTCACATAGAACAAGTGACATATGCACTCAACATCAAAACCTGCAACACTACTTGACAAAAATGTCCGCGTGGTATGAACCAATCTTTTTTCTATTACTATCTCCGAGCTCGTACATGGAATTCCCGATGGAGTTTAAAACGATGCGTTTTATGTGTTTCGGAGCTAACTTTGAATTATAGCTACCAATTTGTGAACTTTGTTTAAAATTCTTACGATACACAATTTGCCCGATCTGAAAATTCACGTCTAAGCTTCTAATATTATAAACATTTTTGCTCCTTTCGTGAGCCAACTTCAGCTCCTTTATAATTCAATTTCGAATCAGCTGCAGTCTGTCGCTTGTTGTCTCTATCTCACAATCTGCATCCTTTAATGATTAGATCATACGATGCAGCATGCTGTATCATAGGCATACCGAAAGTGTCATAGTACGGCGATGTGCTTATAGAAGAATGCGTAACACTCCGGAGAGCAAATGCTGTGTCGCTGACATGCTTATCCCAATCTCTTTGGTTGTTTTTCATGAGTGATTTTATGACCTGCAACACAGTTGGGTTCACCCTTTCTGCAGCATTCCCTTGAGGTGAATAGAACGCAGTTTTGATATGTTTGGTGCAACATCTGCTTAACAAACTCCGAAAAATTTCGGAGACAAATTATTTACCATTATCCGAATGTACATGTTCGAGCACACCGGATATATGGAAAATGTCTTTATTTAAATATTTTTTTACTTCTGCTGAAGTGGCTTTACGAACTAGTTTCAAAAACACAAATTTGGACGCATGATCAAGACACGCAAAAAGACCTTCACATTACCATCACGACTACGTGGAAACGGACCGAACGCTACAAAGCTCTTAAACATTTTGTGTTTTTTTGCAGTTACAAACTTCGCACTCTTTTTTTATGAGCCTGACATGCCCAGGAACCGACGAAGATGTTTTGGGCTTTTAGTTTCCGGGAAGTCTCTCACCGCTGCCACCTTATTAGCATCCGTTCGAATACATCCATTGCCGACAATGTATTCGAGGTATCGTACTTCTTTGAAACATAATTTGGTTTTCCTACGTTAATTGTTAAATTAGCATCTAGTAAACACCGAGCGATCTTTTCTAATAAACACATATGGGACGAAAGATCTTCTGAACACACTAACAGATCATCAAAATACACAAATACACAATCACGCAATGAAAGAGGGTACGCCTCTTTGATGGACGATTTTTGGTATCTTTGACGCTGTTTTACCGGCATGTTCTCATCAGCCACTTCATTTACGTGCTCCTCTCTATTTGTTCGACCTAGTCGTAAAGTTAAAAATGTAGGAAATTTTGATTTCACCCACTCTAATGCGTTCGTTTGTTCGGGCGTAGGTACATGTTGCACCGCGTCAAACGCGACAAATCACCATCAGCGGTTACGGGCTGTGATACCCTAGTATTATTCATATTCACATCCATTCCTTTGCTAACGACACTCATACCAAAGGCTAACCAGAAATCGATTCCTAAATAAACTTCTTGCTGAAGCCCAAAACTATTAAAAACTCTAGTTCTCTGGTTATGTTATTCTACTCAACCGGTAACTTGATAGCTCCTACTACTGCGGTTTCTCCCCCATTCGCCGTCTTAATATTTTGCCCCTTGATTGACATAATAAGGCCTCTTTGTCTTTTAGCAACCTACTCCCATTTTTACCTATGCAGCTAGCTCCTGCGCCTGAATCGAGCAGTGCCAGTATTTCATGCCCGCTTATCTTGGTTTTCGTGAAGAATCTGTTGTCACTATCGTTGAAATTATTTTGCTGTAAATTCTTTTAAAGCATTTTCTCTTCTCTCTCATTTTACCGATTTTCTTATAATTCCTATTACTTTTTATATTTATTTCCTCACAAAAAAATCTCCTACGAGCTTCCCCATACTCCAATTTACGCTGGTGTAAACTTTTAGTTTGTTTAGTATTCTGTATTCTTACTATTTCATCTTTTTTTGACTTTCTTTTTTTTCCTTAGTAAATAGCTGAAATTTCTAGTCATCTCCGCCAGCCTTTCCAATTTATCAGATCTCTTACATTCGGCTGCTAATTCCGCCATGGTATCCATTTTGGATGCAAATGTCAAGGTAGCCAAGTATGGTTCAAGGTTTCTCCTGACTATGCCTACAAACTCCTTCTCGGAGATCTTACAGCGGAGTTTGAATATAAGGTCATGTATATCGCTGTAAATTCATCAAGGCTCTCATGGGACTGTTGCTTTCTTTCATGCATTTCGCGGATTATTTCATGGTCAGACTCAGCGGTTCTGAAGTGATTTAGTGGCTCAGCCTTCAGTTCAAAATACCCAAAGTCTGGGTAGTCCGCATTGACTTCGAGCACTTGCCAATACTACTTCAGGGACGGAAACCAAACAATACAAATCAATGAAAAGCTGGAAAAATTATATGTCGTTCTGTTCACGCAACTTTTCAACTCGGAAAATAAAACTTTCCACACTCATCCGTTTTCCAGTTCCGTCGAATTTTATATGCCATTTCTCGAAATCTATCTTTTTCCATCTTGATAGCGCAAATAACTTCTGGTAACTGGCGTCACCATGAATGTCTTTGATTCTGTAACGAATGCAAAGGACAACTTTCTGGCAAACTCAAAAATTCACAACCGTGGGAAAAATCCACACACAACGCTTAGTTCTATATGTTAAGCTTCAGACTTTAAGGCAAAAAATTTTCACAAATACTTAACTAATTGGAAGCGAACCGAAAATCCCAAAAAAATTTATATTTCCCAAAAATATATATAAAAATAAAAAAGGCAATTCGTATAAAAACAGTATAAATAAAGATTAAATTTCAAAGATATAGACGTAAGAATGTTGTATTCTCAAATACTATTAAAAAAATTGTATATATATATATATATATGTATATATAGTGCGAGTTATATAAATGAACACAGATTATTGTATGGTAAGAGCGCAAAAGAATGAAAAAAAATTGAAAGATATTTTCAAGTTTTTATTTTAGGTTTTGTTTAAAAAAATTCATGTATACAACGCATGTACATCGCCTACCGATATGTTATAAAATTAATAAAAAAAATAGTTGCCATAGTGTATGTGGTGTTGTGTTGGCGAGGTCATAATGAGTGTGATAACTTCGTCCATCTTAAGATAAGTCAACTAATCTCCCACATCAACAGTGTCTGTGATGAATCATTAATTGCGTACCCCACACTTCTCCCGATCATACAAATGAAACGTATAAATTCCCTTGAACATGCTAAGCCTTTGCCCATTACTACTCAGTTCAAAAGATAAAGGCAGCATTTAAGCATCCCCTAGATATTTATAATCATGTCAACGCGAACCATTTCCACCTAATCCACGATATTGCTGTCATGATTCCCTAACACTGTCCGAATGCAAAAAAATTATATTGAAATGGTAAAAGAATGTAAAGGTAAGATTATAACCGTTGGGCGCCATTGCTATGTAGCAGCTTGTTTGTGGTAGGGTCGAGTGACGCATCTTCATGCTTGCTGTTCCTGGACTAGCTCAACGATTGGGAGGGGTTGTTGGTCACTCGCTTTGCCTACACTACAGTAACAACAAAATATCATGCCGAATATATTGGTTCAAAAACTCAAAACAAAATTACAGAATGTAAAGTTCGCAGAGAAACAGTCTTGTCCGTTTGTTGTTGTTTCGTCAGACAGGTAGAGTCTACCTGTCCTCTACAACAAAGTTATTGTGAAGCCACGGTCGTTCAGTCGATCGTTCAGTCTGTTGGTCTCAGTTTACCTCTGGGTCATTCGTCACAGCCATGTCCCCTCATGTACGAAAACACGATACCGACACCAAATATTACATTAGCAATACATATTGTGACGGAAATCCCAAATACGAATAACAGATTAAATGAGTAGCAGTGTAAAGGCAATTCCCCGAAAAGGACAGAAAATAAAAAAGCGGCAGGAAGATGCAAGTTACCCTTACCAAGGACAAGCATAAGCGTTGAAAATGTAAAATCAATTCTCCGAAAAAGACAGAAAGTAAAAAAGCGGCAGTAAGATGCAAATTACACTTACCAAGGACAAACGAAAGGGAAGACAGTGTAAAGGAAATTCCACGTCGGTTAGGATAAACGGAGCAGCTGCAGCTACCGCAGGCAAACGAATAATCAGCCTATTCTTAAGCGCGTGAACAGAATGTTTGGGTCATCCACAGGTATCAAAAGAGCGGCAACTGCTATTACGTGAAAAGACGAGTAGACAACTTAGTGGAGTTAACATTACTGTGAGCTGTGTGTGTTTTAGAAACGGATAAGCTGAGTGAAGCAGATAATAATTGTATATCATAAAGAATTGTGAAATAAGCCATTGGCTATAGTAAATAATTGTAATTATCAAAGACTTAATAAACGTTGAGTTAATTCCTGACAGTTAAAGGCAAAACAAACAAGTCTTGGGAGTTTTATTTAGCAATCCAGTGATCGGACCCGAAGGACTTTGGAAATCATCGACGTAGCAATGAAAAATGTTACAATATTATATATATATAATATATATATATATATATATATATATATTATATATATATAATATATATATATATATATATATATATATATATAGATATATATATTTTTTCTAATTGACCTACGGATCACTCATTAGTGATCTTGCTCGAGTCGAGAGATATGGTTCCTAGTGAGTGTGTAAAAAAAAATCAAGTTTGCGAGTGTGTATAAAAAAAATTCATAAACCACAATAGCAAATGTAAAAGGAGTAAAAAGGTTTGTAAAAAAAATAATTAAATTAATATCGCGAAAATGGTTTTATGAACGCCACATGTTCCTCAGAAAAAAAGGGAAGTACCATAAAATATTATATAAAGCAAATTGAGAGAACCAAGTGTGTGATAGTGGAATGGGTCGAAAAGAATAAGATAATTAAAGTGGAAGAAGTTAAAGTTAAAAAAAAGGTACTAAAACAAAAAATGACTTGAATGAGAATGATTTTTGGCGTTAATAATAATTTGGAATAAAGTAAATTTAACAAATAATAAAAAAACTAAAAGAAATTATTAACATAATATAATGGTCATACGCTTAAAAATTCAGCTTTGTTATTTCGAAATTCTAAATAAAGGAGAAGTCCATATTAAAATTATTCTTAATACTAATATGATGACCAATACTGAATGGATATATGCAACAAAAAAATTAGAAAAATAAAAAAAAAATTGAGAAGATGCTGATTGAAAGTTCGGGATAGTTTGAGGAAATTTATGATATTGGTAAGTTTGTAAAGTTATTATTATTAAATTATTTTTTAAAATAAAAAATAGGTGTTATGGTGCTGGTTGTGTGCTTCCATTTTTCCTTCACTCCAGATATGTGTGTGGCTAGTATTAAGAGGTAGCACTGCTGGATGTTACCCTCCTCTTCTGCTGCTGGTGTGATTTGGAGTGACCGTAGCTTGAATAAAATAATTCGCGGAGGTCTCTTTTATATTTCTTTACTGACAACCTGAAAATAAAAGATATTTAGTATTATGTAAAAATATGTTTCTTTCTTCTTGAATTATTTACCTCCATATATTTGAATATGTATATATAACTTCGTGTGTAAAAAAACCAATATGATAATAAATAATAAAAAATAATAAATTTTTTTCATTTGCTTACCTCCAACTCCAGGTAATTTCAAGCTATTTTATTTTGTTGCACTTGAAGCTATTTATTCTCCATACTTCACAAATCCTAATCAGAATTTTTATTTTTATTTATTTTTATTTCTTTTTAAATTGTTTTTAAATACCTTGTGGTTGTTGGCCTTATATAATTTTGGCCTCATAAAAAGAGCGAAAGGTCCGTAATTCAGCGAACAAATACCAATACATGTACTACACGAATAGTCTTCACACACATTCGTTTTTTCCGCCATGTCACTAGGGTTATTTGCTATTATTTTATAACAGAATTTATGTCATACATTTATATTTATATGTTCGAGTAAAGAATGTTGTTACAGAGCGTGAAGCTTTTTATAATGCACACATATTATATATTGCATGTTGATACCGAAAATCATCGAAATTGTATTATATAATCTTCATACAACAGATTTGTACAGATAGGAGGTTTTGGATCAAAATTCCGCCAACAAAACATCAAGTGCCGCGAAATTTGTTATAATGCAGACATATTATCAATTACATATTGGTAGTGAAAATCATCAAAATCGGAATACTATATCATATAGCCCCCAAGCAACCAATTTGTTCAGATATGAGGTTTTGGGTAAAAAATAAGCTAAACTGGTACCTAGGAGCGGGAAATTTGGTATTATGCACACATATTATGAATTGCATATTGGTAGGGAAAATAATCGAAATCGGAATACTAAGTAATTTAGGCCCCATACAACCTATTTGCTCATATATGAGTTTTGGGTGAAAAAGTCCGTTAAAAAAATTCGTTAGAATTCGTATTGACATTGAAAATTATCAAAATCGAATTTTGCAATTAGCAATAAATTTGACATTTTCATAAAAAGTATGTTTTTTCTTGTTTTCTTTTTTCATTTATGCACAAAAGCTTACAGTTATTAAGATTTAAATAAATTTTTCACGAAGGTCCCACATTGTCTATACGTACATATATCCGGAGGTAATTTATGTATTTTAGCCAAACACACAGAAAATAAACTAAGCAAATTTTTCCGAATTTGAATTTTTTCAAATCTCGTTAAAATACAAGGTGTGTTCAAAGGAAAAGGTGAAGGTTTTGTTCACTGTTTTCTTTGATTACGATGGTGTGGTGCATCCTGAGTTTATGCCAAAAGATCGTAGAGTTAATAAGGAATACTCACGGATGTTATGCAACGTTTACGTGAAGCAATACGGTCAAGCGATCGGAATTGTGGAAAAACAAATCGTGGATTCTGCCTCACGATAATGCACCATATCACACATCAATGCTTATTGGTAATTTTTTTGCCAAAACCAAAACTGTAATCATGCCTCAACCACCGTATTCACCAGATTTGGCTCCCTGCTACTTTTTCCTACTCCCAAAACTAAAGAAACCAATGAAAGGGAAACGTTTTGCCACAATTGATGAGATCAAGTCAGAATCGAAGAAAGAGCTGATAGCCATAACGAAAAGCGCATTTCAGAAGTGCTTCGAGGATTTAAAAAGCTTTGGCACTAGTGTATTATATCCGAGGGGGGTTACTTTGAAGGGATATTGATGAATAAATAAGTACTTTTAAAACATATTCAAAATTCACCTTTTCATTTGAACACGCCTCGTATGTCATTTTCATATTTATTTTAACAAAATCAATATAAAAACAATGAAAATTTAAATTTAATTAAATAGCTTTAGTACAGCATTACCTCTTCCTAACCTTAGAGCCGGCTTTAAGTGAAAATATCGACTCTAACTGGACTGTGATTAAAATAAAGTATACTTTTAGTTCAGAACCTGCACTAACTTACTCCGAGTCCGCACTAACTTGACTATAATATCCCCCATAGATACATTTTTAAGTACCGTACTGTTAAAATTGGTGTAAATATATTTTGTTTCCTTCATTTATCCTGATTAAATACGATTTATATGTAATATTTTTAAACTTTTTAAGATTATTTAAAGATTTTTTAGAGTTGCAAGACTGATCACATTTTCAGAAAATAAGTTTGTTTGTAACAAGTAAGCTTCTCTCAATGTTACGTACGTTACTTTTTATGTTCTGAAGAGGAAACTGTATATCCGCCGACCTAAGAGCCTTGGATTCACGTAAAATCTGTGCAATATTTATTCAGAATGTCCGTAATAACAAAACTAAGGAGGGCATACAAAAGAAAGTGGAATGAGGCAGGTTATAGGCTCGGGCGAATCATAAATTTTGTCAATGTGATATTAGCACTTTAATCGCAAAAACAATCATTGAAGTCTGTGGGATTTATAATTATTTCCATTCCGTCAAAATAAACCATATTACAATTTTAACTCTCTGTAGTTTTTTTTTATAACTATGGAGTTTTTCTGAATGCGTTTATTTGGAGAAAGACAAAGTTCGCCAAGTCCACCAGCCGCACTTTCTGAATATCTCATAGGGCTTCTGGTAGCGGTTCTACAGCCTCATCTGCAATCACTCATCATTCGCCATTCTTGCTTTGATGCGCTGTGTACGAATACATTGTCTTATTATAATTATAATTTCCTTAAGAACCACAGACAATGTGGCTAGTGCTAAACCAAAGTCAAAATCATTATGTTCACTCTTTTGGTATCTGCCAAAAACGCAAAGCGGTGCAAAATCTTATCACGGGTGATGTAGTAGAAATCAGCTCTGATTGTTTAATAATTTCGTCGTTTATTGTTTTATAATGTATATAAAAGCCTCCTTGTTACATCTAAAATAACACTGTGAAACAAGATTCTACGTAATTGATGAAACAAATTGGAGATGAAACTCTATCCCTCCCATATCAAAACCTCATACTGGGTTTTTGGCCCCTAGGTCTAGTTTCATTTTTAATTTTTTTTTAAAGTTGGCAACCCTGTGTATGAGAAAAGTTGATTAAAACTTGATCAAATGAAGCAATTTTAGATGGGTTTTTTTGTATATCGCTTTTTTTTTGGATCGAGGAACTCATTTTTGACATTAACGCTGTCATACCATTTGTCTTATTTTTCATGAAAAATAATATTTTTAGTTTTATTGTAGAAATGATCGTATATGATACATATAGAAAGGAACATTACACTATATTTGGCACACAAAAAAGATGATAAATAGTATACATATACACATATGTAGGCGTGAAAAGTTTGAAATAAAAAATTAAGTATACGTACAAAGTAATATTTCTGTTAAGAATTAAATTATTTTCTGACATTTTGAAAAAATATGCCATAAAAGGCTTACAAAAATAACGGTGCTTAAAAACTAAAACTTGAATCTTTTTGAAGGCGGTAAGTTTACTTCCTCCACTTCCTCGTCTTTTGTCTTCTTCATTTCTCGTTAGCCACTAGCATAGATCTGCTAACATTGGTAGTAGTTTTTTCCCCCTATACCGTGTCTCCATTGGTAAAGCGACCTGGTGAAAACGTTCGCCTTGTTCATCCGATTCCGTTGCGATTTGGTGTTCAAATCAATCTATATGGTGATGGAGAAAATGTACCTTCAAATTCATATGTACACCGAGCTTCTCAAACATATTCAGGAGATGATCTACTTTTTCTCTGATGTTCGTGCCACGAACGCTATTACGTCTTTTATGGCATTCCAGGCATTTCGCTCACTTTCATTTAAAGAGTTATCAAACTTATTATTTTGTATCAATTTTCTTATGTCTGGACCATTTTTTACCAGCAATTACATAAAACTTAAAAAATCGTATTTTATATGTAAACATAAAATATCTTCTTTTACTTTGCTTGCACTAAGTCGTGGAAATATTGACCTTAGTGTAATAAAAGCTGGTCCATCTGCAGGAAGTGCTTTTGCAAAATTTTTAAAAATACCCAATTTGATATAGCAACATTTTTTCAATTGGAACAAGGGACGTGTGTATTACATTATCTGATCCAACAACTAAATCTTCTCTGTTCTTCCAGTCATGTTTTTGGTATTGGTTCCCTTTATAACGTGTATTCCACGAACATATAAGCACATATTCTTCGTATATCCACCTTGTAATCCACAAAGCAGAGCTACCATTTTCAAATCGCAACATATACGCCATTTATGGCTTTCATAGTTTATTGCTTCTAGTAGATGCCCCACAGATTCGTACGTTTCTTTAGTGTTCAAATTGTATGCTGTCGGAACGCTAGGTTTCTTGTTGTTGTAGTACAGCAAAACTGCTTTCATACTAGTTTTGGATGAATCAATAAATAACCTCCATTGTGGGGAATATAAGTCATACCCATTTCTGCAACAGGTTTTTCAATATCGTTACAGTAAACGATGGTGTTTTCTTCATTGGCAGAGAAAAATGGCTGAAATTTTGCTTGGCGATGACGGTTACCAGTAACTTTAACATCAGGTGTCAGTAAATTATTTTGTTTTAACTTATGTGCTATATTCTCTGCAGCACGTTTTGATAAATTGACATGTTTTACCATGTCATCCATCCAATTTTTAGATATTGGTATCATATTTTTGGAAGCTTCAGATATTTCATAATCAGGATCCTGCAATTGGTTTTGCAAGTTCGCAGCCCATATAGAATTCGTAGTAGGGCTTCGTGGTCGTGGTACAAGAATAGCATCTGAATGCGATAATGGCAGGCTTACATAATCTGTTCTAATATATTTCACTGATCTTCGCGATCTTTTAGTTTTTCCATTTACATCATTCAAACACACATAACAACTTGCTTCACTATGCTCACCTGAATGCACAACCATTCTGAATGAGTACATAGATTCAACACATTAAATAAAATAAACTTACCTGGATCAGTCCAAATCATCGGAACACCAAACTTCAGCGATTTTTTTATTCCTTTAACCCAGAGACGTAAGTCGTCGTAGCAGGTTCTACATATATCTTTGGGAGCCCAATTTACGTCTTGAACAACCGGCTTCCCAAAATAATGTTCATACCACTCCTTCGCACTAACACTTATACCAATCAGATTGGTTGCTATGCTGAATTTACCGCAAACAGCAATAAAGCGCTAACTTTCGCAAACATTTATTCATTTTAAATTTATTTTATAAGACGCTTTACGCTACCAAAATCTTCAGGTAGGCGCTGTCATACGCCACCTATCGTAAGATTTAGGTAAAAGTTAATGTCAAAAATGGGTTCCTCGATCCAAAACAAAGCGATATACAAAAAAACCCATCTAAAATTGCTTCATTTGATCAAGTTTTAATCAACTTTTCTCATACACAGGGTTGCCAATTGCGGAGAGATGAACCCTCATTTTGTGTCACAGTGTAACTATTAAATCTGATAAATAAGAAATAAGAGATTTTTCATATAGTTTGTTACGTCTTTATTATATTAAACAGGATTACTTTTAATACCTAATGGAGAAGACCTAGGATATTGGTTTGGCGACTACAGTCCTGATTCTGATACATCTGTTTTAAATACAACTAACAAAAGTATCACAAAATATTCCGGAGTACCAACTATGGAAAATAAATTTCTTATTACACCACATAATAATCATCCATGGGGTATATTCTTCACGGTATTAGGTACAGTTCTCCTCGACTTCGATGCCGATGCTTGTCAGAGCCCAGCTCGTGCGTATCTTTTGGATATTTGTATTCCAGGTAAGATAATTTACATATATGTATAAATATATAATGAAATGCTCACAATGGGTTGAGGAATTGTTATTGAGGAATGCTTGTTTCTATAATGATTGCATTGGGTATTTACTTATTGTTTTAGAATAAACTATGCTCCATCGATCTTATCCTTTCATTAATATATGACTGTTATAACTATTGGAGAAACATAAATCGACTTTATACCGATTATTTCCGAACGTAAAATCGACTTTATACCGATTATTATTGGCAGACGTGATTGCTTATAGAGAGGCAAGTTATTAGCAATAATAACGGAAAGAGGGTTGTTGGTGCTGATGCTATCCCACAATTATTACGTTTTCCGAACATAAAATCGACTTTATACCGATTATTGTTGGCAGACGTGATTGCTTATAGCCAGGCAAGTTATTAGCAATAATAACGGAAAGAGGGTTGTTGGTGCTGATGCTATCCCACAATTATTACGTTTCCCGAACATAAAATCGACTTTTTACCGATTATTGTTGGCAGACGTGATTGCTTATAGCCAGGCAAGTTATTAGCAATAATAACGGAAAGAGGGTTGTTGGTGCTGATGCTATCCCACAATACAGTATTATAAACAAAACACAGCCTAGTCAAATTTAAGGTAGCGCAAAGTTTTACTATACTTATTTAATACTGTTACAGTTACGAAATTTTATATTATTTACTGATATCTGACTAATCAATGTACTTCACGTGGATTATTCGTCCATATTTGTGAAAAATAAATCAGAACTTAACTTCTTAGAATGCTAACGTTCGAATGAGTTTCAAAATTGCAAGACTTCCAAAGAGATACAAGTTAGTTAAAACTAACACCAGAAATTAATGAATAGTTGTAAATAGGGTAAAATTGTGATTGAAAGTAGTAATTCACGAAAATAATTTTTAATAAAATATTAATGTATAATAAAATATTATTAAATTACACTCACAAAAACATATCATCCTCTTTTCGGTATAACTTCGTATCTACTTAATCGCAATTTTAGGAAAATCTATTAAAACGTTTGGAGTTAATCATTTTTTGTAAAAAATTACACTTAAAATTATTATCTCTAAGTATCGCCTTCTGACTTTACTGTCTGTTGACGACAATATTAAATTAAAATAAAATTCAAATATATTTTATATTTCGGATTTACTTGACTTTATATTAAATACTATAATAAGACGCGTTACAAATTTTGATGCTTCCTCATAGGCTTTTTTGCAACGAATGAATAAGCTTTCTCAGAATTTGAATTCAGTTACATACAGATACAGATACATACAGAAGTAGGAGTATGTTAACTATTCGAATTGAGCGACATGAGAGATAATACATATGCGTATATGCATGAGGATAGATGTGCATGAGTATTTGTAATACACTTGCTACGTGGGCGACTGGAATCACAAATAATAACTACATTTCCCGGCTGCAAAGGTTTTACTTTCTCCCTCCGTGTAGTTCGGCGTAATTAATGGTTCTGGATCATGTGGTGAAACGGGAAGATCAATTAGCTCACAAGTAGTACACAACTTTTTTTCTTCTTTGGCATCTTCTTTATGCGTGAAATCTACTGGATTTTTGAGTGATTCTTATTCAGGTAGTTGAAAAAACGGGGATCTTTCAACCATCTACAGCTCGGGTCGAACTGTGTGAATATTTTACCTCTGGTAGCTTCATCAACTATGTTTAACGTTGTTGACAACCACCTCCACTGAGACGGTTTTATAGAATATAGAAGCTCTGATATTCTGCTGGCGACGAACTGTTTATATTCATGAGTTGTGGACCTAATCCACAACATCACCGTTTTGTCGTTCGTGTATTGACCTATTTGACCGACTACCCAGGACCATTGCTTGAAACTCCAATTGTCGCACCGTCTTACCTTTAACTGGTGCTAATCGTGACTTAGCTGTGACGAAGGTAACATCTTTTTTATCACCTTCACATATACGAAAAATTGCGACGGCTGCATATGCCCTAGAGCTGGCATCTACAAACACATGCAGTTGAACCTAATCTGCTGACTTCAATGACGTGTAATAAAATCTTGGCATAGAAAATGTTGAAAAGTTGTGAAAACTGTTCCACCCCGACGCCCATTTATGATTTAGCTTAAGTGGCATTAGTTCATCCCAGTTTACTTGACATTTCCACAGTGATAGTTATAATAGTTTCATGTAAATTCTGATATTGGCTAAGAAATCAAATGGGCCATAAATCGACGATACCCAAGAGTTCACGTTTGTTTGACAGACGTTACGGATTAACACATCTCGTGAAATTTCTCCAATTAAAGTAGCTTGAAGTTTTCTAATTTGAAACCTGCAGCTCAATTCATAGCAAAAGCTTATTTTACTATTTGCTTATGTATTTCTTAATTGTTTCTGTAGGGCTGAGTTTGCACACGAATATTTTTGTCGCGGCAACTCTTACTTTGTAGGGGAGAGGGCGGCGATGAAGGTATCAGCGTACCGACACTGTTGTGCTCGGTTGACATGCTTTGTTATCTTATTCGTCGCTGTAAAATTTTTGTAAATTTTCGCATTTAGATTTACATTCTCTGAATGGTTGCTGTTACGATAAGTTTAAAAAGAATGTTAAATAACGATTTATATTGAAAAATATGTAAAAACTTGTATAGGGGTGGAGTGTGCAGTAATTTGCGAAAATGAAATGAAATGGAATTGCAGAAAATTGCCATGAACAAAGTTTCCCGGTGTGAACGTGAAGGGCAATACCAAAAAAAAGTTGCCGATAAAAAGGGACAAAAATATTCGGGTGTAAACTCAGTCTAATTGACGGCGAAACTGCCATCCTTCGGCATAAGTTCTTCAAGATTAATTAATCATAACTTCGTGGAAGTATTGTGGCATCACTTCGCTATAATAAACCAACCTCGTATTCTTCACCGACCTTTCTAGTGGTATCTTCCAAAATCGCCCTGGCACGTCGATTTTCATCTGAATGGAATATTGCGTTTGTACTTCGTACTCCAAAATTTTCAACTGAGTAATGTTCTTGAACAGATTTGTGCAACTCCTGAAGTGACGGAGATGCGCGCACATGCAACACGCGAGTCTGCATAACTTCACTTTGGTTAAATGGCCCATATACCACCCAACATAATTGTGTATCTATACCTATTGCTATTATCCAAATCTAATAGTACTACTGGCTTTGCATTTGTGTACCTTTCGATCGGACACGATTGCAAATGTCCATAAACTTGATTATTGAATGACTGGGATGGCAAATTCAATGATTTGACTATATGTATGTTCTTCAGGTAAAACTCAGAAGTAGTACCCCTAATGGCGACAGAAATCTTTCTTGAGTTCCCTCTAACTTGACTTTTACCATACCACTGTAATGTAAGCGGCATATTCTGATCCCGTATAACCAGTTAAAAGGCAATAAATTCTTCTATTAAGGTAATTGACGAGCTTTCATGAAACATTGCATAATCAGACATACTACCGCTTGGCCCCGACAACGTTGTTGGCACAATCTTAAATAAACTTGATTGTTTAGTTGATGAACAATTTAACACTTGTTCTGAACACGCGACTCTAACAGATCACGTTGACTGCTCTTTTAGCAGCACCTTGTAATGCCTTACCTACCCGCATAAGGTTGTGCCCATTGCTATACTAAAATTCATGTGTCGTTCATTATAATTTGCTAAAAATGATGACCAATCTTCCGAATTGCCATCAAAGTTTGGCAGTGGAAAAGGACTGACGGCGAATTTTTTCATAAAAAGAAGCAGTATTCATGGTTGGTTTCTAATGTACGGTGAGGCAAATGCGATGACGACAGCGGAGGCTGTGTTGATATGTGCGTTATAGTTGACGGTTGCGCTTGTGTAGACGGCGGCGGCGCCTGATCATTATCTACAACGCTGGAGTAGCTGTTGTTTGCTTGTTGCTAACGGCTTCATTACGAAGCTCCTCAACACAATCACGAAGTGATGCAATTGTGGATACCAATAACGTAATATGGTCCACGAAATACCAACTGAATGACCTCCGGAAGCACCCGCTTGTTTTTCAATATCATCTATATCGTTTGCGGAGTAGTATTGTCAGATATTTTCGATAGATGTTGAGCTTCTGCCTATTTTTTTCGCTCGGGTTCTTGAAGTATCGAGATATTCCAATCCGATATGAGGAAAGACATTTTGTAAACGAATGTTGGCGACAACATTAAAGCAAAATAAAGTTTGACTATATTTTATATATCAGATTTGATGTTTCCTCATACGCTTTTTGGCAACAAATGAATAAGCTTTCTCAGAATTTGAAATATGTACATAGTCAAATACATACATTAAGTGTTAACTATTCGAACTGAGCGACATGACCCTGCAAGACGGATGAGTATCTCATAAGTGCTCATAATATTAGTTTCACTAATTACGAAAGTTCTCATTAAACTTCTTGTCGGTGTGATATTTCAGCTAGTTTTCACTTATTGAATTTATTTATAAGTGAAGATTATATCTGATTTGTTCAAATGACAAAGCAACTCAACATTTTTATTCTTATAAAATAATTACTTTCAGTAACAAAACTGCTAATTATTCTCAGTGGAAAATACTCATTTCGATTCAACAAAGCACTCATTAATGTTATTAAAAACTACTCAAATTTCACGTTGAAACTACTCAGTTTTATTTTTGTATAAACTGCTCACTCTTTATATTCAAAATGCTCATTGTTGTTCTTAAAAACTGCTCATTCTACTTATTCCAACTGCTCACTGTTGTGTTTAAAAACTGCTCATTTATATATTTCAAACTCCTCATTTTCATTATAATCAAAGTCCTCAGTATTGGAAAAACGAATTAAATAGAAATTCAAAAAGATTTTTGTATTATTAAAAAATTAATATTTTTAAGTTGTTTTAATTTGTTCATTTTTTAAAAGTAATATTAATAAATAAGAAATTGTTAATAGAATATGTAAATTTGCACAAAAAACTCATAAATTTGTTAGTATTATTACTAAAAAGGATGAAAACTTAATTTTGATTCCACATGGTCGCTACTTCTTGATTGGTGTTTTTTTAATTTTAGTTTTACTTTATTTTATAGAAGTTTATTTAACTTATTTTACTGATTTTGGTATCCATGTATAATCAAAATCGGAAGACTATATCTTATAGGCCTCAACTAACAGATTTCCTCAGATATGAGAATTAATATTTATGCTTAAAATACAGTACAATAAATTTGATATGTTTCTTTCAATTTGTTTTAATTTTTTATTATATTTTATTAAAATCATTCAGTATATTTTTTCTGGCCCGAAATTTTTTTTTTCGAGATTTATCGACAATTTCGTTTTTTGGGTAAAAATCGATTTTTTCGGTAATTCGGGGACTTCTTTTTTTCAATTGGCCATATTTTTGACAAAAATTGATTTTTACTTCTAATCATTCGTGATGGTCTGCACTATCAGATAGAAGTTTGAAAATTACTCAAAAGTAATAATTTTTTATTTTGCAATAGAAAAATTTGAAATTTAATATCTCAAAAAGTGTTTTTTTTCTTCGAAACTTTTTTTTACATCAAACAGAGACTTTGAATTTTCATTAACAGAATTTCCTTAGACTAAAATTTTTTTTTCAGAGTTACGATTTTTTGAATAAAAAATTGGTTTTTTGTGTTAGTGTGAACTACGCCCAATGAATACCAATACTTCATAATGTACAGCTTCATTCAGCAATATTCCAGTCATGTTCACAAGTTCTTGCGGTAAAAACTTTGTTTTTTTTTTGTTTTCCCCAAGTTCATTTTTCCACACATGTGTCTCTCGAATTCCCTTATATGCTTTAGCTTTTTTCCAAACATATTTCTTTTTGCTTCGAAAACTTTTGAATTCTTCAACCTTCAGGATAAGATGTTTGATTTTATGAGTTTTTATCTGCACTATATCGACAAATGATTTCGCGCATTGAATATACTGTGTTTCATCCACACTTAAATTATGTCGTGTCGCAAAATGTTTAACGAGCCCCCCAATGCCATCGCATGCCCCTTTCCCATGGCCTGTCGCGGAAAACAACCACTTCATTTTACGTGTCGAAGTTTTGAATTCATTCAGTTGGTATCTATTTTTAAAATGACTTAGGGCTCCGTCCGAAATTATAGTCATACTTTGCGTTATGATGTCTGGAAATCGTTGGTTCAAATCAGATAAATTTTATCAATTGCCAGTATTGAGCCATGCGATAAGTCATCGGTAACAACGACATAACTTTCTACGTTTTGACCAAAATAACAGACTGCAGTGAAAATTGAGATTTGTTTTGACTTCCAGTGATATGACTGTATTTCATTTTTCACAATCACTGACCAATTTTCCGCAAAGTCTATGTGCAAAACCAAATGAGATGAATTTTCTTTTGATATCGCTTTCTCTAGTTTTATACCGTTTTGTTGAATTGATTTGCACTGTAAATGAGTATTGATCTTTAAAACCACTCAGATAATGTTTTAATGAAAATTTTAATAGAAGTTGTTTTCTTTATAAGATAATTTTCTTCCCAAAATGCAAAAGTTGTTTCTTCTTCGATTTCATCTCTTAAATATTCCGTGATTTTTTTCATTATTCCATCAATTCCAGGACATTTGTCGCATTCTTTGAATATACAAGCATCGTTGTTCACTGAACAAACTCCGGCGGATAGGACAATATCGCGCAAATTTGTAACTACAACACTGTACCTATTCAGACAATTTTTCAATCCTACCAATAGCAATTCAAAATTAGTGCAATATATACACAAACAGACCTGCTTAGCCGGATATTGAACAATCCATTTTGGTCGGAGGGTGAAAAATTTTGAATGCCCAATTTTCATGTCCGGATGATCACTCTTGAATATTTCATAAGTTTCATGTATACTTCGAGACATGTATCGTTTCACCTTAGCAATTTTCTTATCATTTTTGTAAACATTGATTACATCATTTTTATTCGGACTTTGAGTAGAGCAATTAAGGTCACCATTCAAATAATATTCAAGCGCAACTCGCCGAACATTTTCATCGATTGGATGTCCCAAATACGGATCAGGAATACTATAAATTCCTTTTTCGCTGACGTGAATTTTCGCCTTCGAATCATGTAGTCAGTTACTTGTGGCCATTTAGAAAGAATTAAATTTTTTGGCATTTGACAAATGGGTGCTGCTGACAACAATTTGATTTTTTCAGCGTACGAAGTACAATTTTCCAGACTCAGACTGAAATTCTCGAACCACTTCACACAAAGTTGGCAATCTGTGATCTCTGATGTCGGAAATTCGAATTCTTCATTTTCCGCGATGAATGATTGGTCAGACATGTCATTATTAGAATGCGGAGAGCAACTAGTTAGTTCTGGTGCACCTGATTGCAAATCTTCGGTCATTTGCGACATAGGTGTTTCTGTTTTACCGATTCTGTCTAATAGTTTGGAATAACAATAATTACAAATTTTGTCTTCAGGTTGTAAAGTAGTATCCGGGAACAGTAACTGAAAGTTGTCTGTCGTACCCTCCAATCTTTTGAATTTATTCCTTGGTGCTTCATACACATCCCTATTATGATTCTTCTCAAAATCCTTGCATTTAACTTTTTTAAAGTATGGTGTTTCTGATATCTTTATACAATGATTTTAGGGATAATGCATATATGTAAATAAAAAAGTATATATATGTAACAATACATAAGATACAAGAGCTAAAAACTTCCCTTGATGTTGCTGCTGCGGGGATCTGCGCGAAAAGAGAGAGCTAAAACGGCAACATCGGCCTTTTATGCCTTCCGACAGGGATGAGTGGTGAATATTCACCAGCAGCAGGGACATCTGCAGGTGTATATGGAAGCTGCTGCGCAGGGTTGCACGCACAAACAGGTGGTTTTAGAGGCATGCTGACAAATGGTAGAAATATGGTGAGGGGGGCTTCTGCTCCATTCGTTCGTCAATTTTATCCCACCAACAGTTTAAAATAATTAGCCCTTTTTTAAAACAGCTCATCATTTTTCAACGTACACAATAAAATAGTATCCTTTACCGTATGTGATTATGCCTCTAAAATACCTATCTTACATTTAAGTTTGAAATTTTCATTGAGACTAAGTTCTACAAATGTAGATTAATATTCAAGGTTGCTTGGAAGAATGATATAGTACTAAAATATGTTTTAATTTTGCGCAAACGTTAAACATTTTGAGTTCATATTAAGTCTGCAGTTCACATTAACACGAAAAACCAATTTTTTATTCAAAAAATCGTAACTCTGAAACAAAAAACTTTAGTAGAGGGAAATTTTTTTTTAATAAAAATTCAAAGTCTCTGTTTGATGTAAAAAAGTTTCGAAGAAAAAAAATACACTTTTTGAGATATTGAATTGAAAAAAAAATTGCTAATTTTTCTATTGCAAAATAAAAAATTATGACTTATTTCTGAGTAATTTCCAAATTTCTATTTGATAGTGCAGATCATCACGAATGATTAGAAGTAAAAATCATTGAAATCGGTCAATTTTTGTCAATATGGCCAATTGAAAAAAAGAAGTCCCCGAATTACCGAAAAAATCGATTTTTACCCAAAAAACGAAATTGTCGATAAATCTCGAAAAAAAATTTCGGGCCAGAAAAAAATACGTTTCTCTTTATTTTGACCAAAGCATAACATATTCAAATTTCGTTTAAAAATAAAAGAGTGACCCGCATGGACCGGTTGAATCGAGATGGAAAGCATCATATATATATATATAAGTTTTTGGCTTGGTAAGACATGTGAACTAAGCTTAAATATGTCGTACAATCCTACAAGTAGAAAAACTATCATATGATACGATGTGATAAAATTAATGGTACTAAAGTTGGTTTTTAGTTGCATTTATTGAAAAAGCAGCAAGTACTTTTCTTTTATATCTTAAAGAAATGTGAAAAAACAAATAAATATACACACATACACACGCACATATATATATATATATATATATATATGTTTGCTCTTTCAATATATGCAACTAAAAACTAACTTTAGTACCATTCATTTTATCACATCCCACCAAGGTCAGAGTCAGATTTTGAATTAACAAAATCTTTCCGAATATTTGGAGCATATTTTCCATAGCTAACATCTCTCAGTATGGACGCAAGTTATTTTCAATCATTGAATCGCTTCTAGTATAAATGGTTTCCGATTTTTCCAAGATGGAACTTCTATTTCCAAGGACAGAAATAGAATCCGGGATGACTATTAGCGGTATAATTGTGCTCTATTTTGTATTATTACCGACGAAAAAAAAAATATATATTTATTCACTTCTGTTTACTTTTTTTGACACTTTTTTATTGTAGCATTTGCTGTTTACCAGGAATAATCAAAATTATCAATTTAATACTCTATCAAAACGAAAGAAAAAATGGAAATTTATGTTGAGCATTTTCTTAAGAGGTGTGGACTAAGCTTTACTAAAATACATTTAAGAAATTTACAGTCCTTTTATTTGGCCAAATAATTACAATAAAACCTGATCATTACCATTTATTTTACATATAAGCTCTTAAAAAGTATGACTGTAAAAATGTATGCAGTAAAAAATTATTTGTATATTCGTATTTGTTATTTAATATACAATAGTATTCGTTTTAGAATTTAACATTCAACAAGTCGCATTAGCGAAGTGTTATATTGAGCTTAGTATTTTGTATTCGTGATATTATTGTTTAAATCTGTAAGTTTAACAGCTTGTAACAAAATACAAAAAGTGCCAAATACTCAATTATCCAAATATACATTCGCAAACCATTTTTGTATCGTTGCGTGATAACATTTATAAAATTTAGGGTAGTAATGGTAATGGTGAAACAAATATAAAATTTAGAGTATTAATGGTAAATTTTTTTTTTTAAATACATCGCATGGTGAATACGACTACTAACATTTCACTATACGTCAATTAAAATAATAAACAATAAATAAATACTTGCAGAGCGATATAACTAAGTTTGTATTAAAAGTTAGGAAGAATAAATTTCCATTACAATATCTCTGTTTCCCAAGCAGACTACAGGATAACTGAAATACTTAATATGAAGAAAAGTATTACTATATACAATAGTTTATGTGTATGCTAAATAATATGCAGATAAAGATATGAGATCATAGATGCTGTATCACTAATTACCACTTTCCTGTGTAACTTAAATAAATTATATTTTTTTTCAAATTGAAAAAAATGTTTTAATTGAATGGCTGGTAAATTTTTAGTAATTTCTTTATAATCTGCATTTTTGTTGAAGTAGCACCTGAACAAAAATTCACCAAGAAAAAAATAGTATACTAAAAAAGCAACCTTGTCGGGATGTATTTCACATATTCATATTTGATCAGCGCTTGCACAAAAGGTATATAAAAAATATATTATAATTTTGTATTAATAACTTTTACACATATGTACATATATATATCTATGGCCTGTTGCATGTTCTACCAAATGAAGTAAACGCAAAGGTGTAGCTTATAAAATATCGAGAATAGTGCATGTGAGCTAGCCGGAGATTTAGATCAAACATCATCACGGGCAGTGCTATCAAACACAAGTGCTATTTCTATTGTATTCAATAATTTTGATTATGAATTTGATCTGATATTCAAGAAGGTATGAAGGAGTCGGAATAGAAGAAAAAGAATACACACAAGCACTAGAGGACTTAGCTATATTAAAACGTGACTATGAAGAGGTCGGTGGCGATGATCAAAAACAAAATGATAACGCTGATGATGAACTTTAAATTGTTTTCAATAAATGAAACATTGGGTTTTAGAAAAATTTAGGCCTTTTTATCACTTCAAATTAAAAATAAAAAAGTTCAAAGATTTTAAGGCAAAAATCACAATATTTAAAAACAAAAAAATTATTACTTCAAATTAAAAAAAAATTCAACGATTTTAAGGCAAGAATCATAACACATAGAAACAAAAAAAACATTTTCATTACAAATATTAAATATTGTACTGTCTGCAGTGTGATTATTATTATTATTGTTGAAATAAATGTTTTTGTATACATACATTTGGCTAGTAATGCCTTATGCATCGAAAGAGGCGTAGGAGGCTAAAAAGAAAAACAATGTTTTTACTTTCGCAAGCTAAAAATAATAAATATGATGGTAGTATGTTTTCTAAAAGTATCCATTACAAATTAATTAAAAAAAAAAACATCCTTTAAGGATTTTTTTTATCTTATTCCATACGACACACAAATCGGAATTCGCAAATTTGAGGTCATGTTCTAAAAATCAAAGTCGTACAAGAAGTGATTTTTGAAATTATCCGGATTTCATCAAGAATTAAATTCTCTACAGCAAGCAATGTTACATAAATAGCACGATTAATTTCAACAACAAAATACTTACAAACATAGTTAATTTTAGAAATATTATGCTAATATTAGTATGCCCGGACACATGTTATTATATAATATTCCATTCAGGCATATAATCTAATAATTGAACCAAATCGAATCATTAAAATATATTTTAAAAATCGACTCGGTCCTCTTCCTGAAAAGAATGAACGTAAAAGACTACCATGACATCCGATTGAGAATGCAAAATTGCAGATTTTGGAATAACCAGTATCCGGTACATCTCCTGGAATACCGCTAATTAATAATTCCTTGGTCAGAGAGCAGTTCTATGGGCGCACCGTATCTGGTATTTGTAAGTGAATGCACCGCTATTGTTTTTACGTCCTGGTTTAGAATTGGTAGACTAAAGTTGTCCGTAACCTCATGGACGTATTTTTTTTTTTTTGTTGTCTGCTCATAGGGAGTGGACCGGTTATATCCTTTAGATGAAGTTGGAGTTACCAATCCATGGAACAGCCCAATTGAACTACTACTTGATCTTTTCCAGGGTTTACGTAATGCTTAGACCCCCTTCTCTAGGATCAGTAAGGAATTCCTTAATAACGTTCGGAATTCTTAGCCTCGAAATTATTATTGGCGTTAGGGAGCACTGACCATCTTCAATTTCCCATACTCTATGCAAACAGCCAGATATCAACTTTCAACTGCTCCGTTCTACCCAGTAAGCCTTGTTAGGTATCTGTCTATTATTATTTAATTATTTCTCAATAAATTAAAATTCTCTTCATTTTACATAATGGTTTATTTTACCACTCACGGTTCACGCGCTCTATGAATGTGATTATCTGACTATCTCCTTCAACTGTCATTCGTATTTGGTATCGTTGTCACATTATGGTTACGAGCCGAACACTGTAACAAACACTGAAATAGAAGAATTAAGTTGAAAACAGAGGCGACTACAGACGATAATATTTTGACATATGTACATATGTATGTTCTGATTTATACCATGTGTCCCTTAGGTATGCTGAACTATTATGAGTACCTTACTATATTTGTCATACATAATTATTTTTAATAAATAAGTTACAATCGATTAAAAAGCTTACCAATCAAAAATATGTTATGGTTTCCACTTTCCAAACTACACTGCATTGCTCTAGGCACTGTAGAGGATCTCCAAACAAATAAATCCTACCACGCTCCTGTATATTTAGTATTACCGCAAAAAATCTGAACTTAGGATCACATATATATGTACGATATAAATATATTGAACTATGTTACTTAACAATTGATTGAATTCTACTCTTGCCAACTGCAAATTGATATAATAGTATACACGGTGGTTGACATTGGCTTCTTCGTGATTTCTGGAGCTTGCTTGATTTGTGTCAGGGGAAATTTAACCTTGACGAAGAACATCGAACGATTGATTGCGTCCCTTACTCTATGTACACAACGGCTTACAGACGACTGGCGCATGATTATCCTCCATTGCTCTCCAACAGCACGTTGATAGCATCCAGTTGCGAAGAATCGCTAGGCTGTTAGAGCTTTTAAACAATTTAATAGTGCTAACAATTGAAAAATACTTGATAGTTGCATTATTTAGTTCTCTGCAGATATCGCCGTAATTCTCCTGACTTTTAGTTGAATATTAAGTTAAGAAATGATGTATTTAACTAAATCTGTGGTTGATCGATATAACTTTTGAAATTCTGTTGCACTTAAGTTGAAAGGATGTTCCACTTCTCGCAGCTAGCTTCTATCCATTGCCGAATAGTCCGTAATTTCCTACGATTTGTACTTGATTTTAACGTTTATAATATTTATTTTAAATTAAATAAAATAAGAAAAAAAAACTTTTGATGGCGTTAACAATTCGAAAATGTTTGTCGGTTAAATACAACTTATCAGATAGTTAACGACAACAGCTGATCAAGCGATAGCGATTAGCGTTAAAATATTCATAGCGAATAGTTGAAGCGTTAAAATTGCCGCTAAGTATTTTTAACGATCCGAAAATCGTTAAAATAGCATACTGGACTTCGCCATTGGTCTTGTTCGGGAGAAGTCTGGCTCCATCACCGTATTGCGTTAGTACACTAACTTTCTGGATAGGTCGTACGTTATACCTTTTTGGTGTAAGCGATGTTAGAATTGTAAGACATGTTGACCAATTTTCCCTGCTAGGAGTTTTTGACCATGATCTAATGATTATATTCTTTAAATTTGAATTAAATGTAGATGCCATAGCACTTAATTGTAATTACTGGTGACTCTTTGTAGATGTTAACGACAAATAAAACCAGTTTAATATTCTAGTTAATTACCTTTTTGAAAAATATGTGCCTATTCGTAGTATTCAAACAATTTTAGCTATAAATTAAAGACGGATTCAAGGTTTATAAATACTGCAATACCACATATAAACACTTGGAAAAATAAAGTAACAACCGAATTTTCAAAGGTACAAAAACCTATAGGGGTGCAAAATTTAAAGCTGACTTGCCTTTAAAGGTATTGTGTACAAATTTAAAATCACTGGCTGTGAGCCATCACATTTTTTTACCAACAAAACAAATAGTCTGGCTAAGTATCCAATCACAGTTGTTCCACAGCCATATTGAAAATCATTAATGACATCCGTCCAGGTTTCGGTAATAATTTATTTACCACCTTAGTACTGTTAGATTTCTCTATAGCTTTCGACAACGTAAACCATGATATTTATCTACCAAAAGTAAAAAGTTACAACAGCAAATTAAGCTTATGAGAAAGGAATGAGGGAATGGCACGAACCGCAGGCACGAGCCGCAGTTTGCCTATCACTTATTTTGCTACATTTCCCTGTATTTTGAGCAAAACGGCTAGTTTTTGGTTGAATGTGTTGTCGTGCTAAATATATCTGCGGTAAAAGTTTTAAATGTGTGTGTTTACGTTTTAGAAGATTAAAAAATCAAACAAGTTGTAAGTTTTCCATTCATTTCGGTCAGATTTTTTACATCCCTGACTGAAAAAGTGAAGAATTTTGATCAGGTGATATCAGCTGTTTTTGTCCATATGATAGTTTTTCTACTTGTAGGACTGTACGCTGAAATATATTTATTTGAATCACAGCTACATCGGTAGTTGTGTGGCGTTCCTTGCGGATAAAATGCCAATCATATCGTGCTGAAACAAGCAGAACATTTTATACAAACAAATAAAAAAAACTGACTCCAAATTATACCGAAATATATTCACTCTGGAAGGCACGTAACAACTTTATGCCTTCAGTTGATGTGAGTATACCTTCAGTAACTGGATGTGAAATTGTTTTGCAAAACATTTAAGTAACATGTTCCAGCCGCACGATGCAACTAAATATTTTACGGTGACGGAATCAATCATTCTCGCCATGAAGCTCAGGTGACGATTGAAACATAAACTGTGGAAAACGGGCATTCGACGCAGCAACTGGACCCACACCTGTCTAAGAGGCGGTTTACCGTTAAACTATCAGAATGTATCACTGAGGTGTTTCCAGTAAATGTTGATCTTCATTATTGAGATATTATATGTATTCATATATATATATAAATCAATGCAAATTTTGATGGACGCCTATAACTTGAAAACCAGAAGACCAAATTGCGCTCAATTTTTTGGAGTTATAAAGGAATATGGAGAGAAGGTTAATGTAAAGTTTTCATTAAGATTGGCGCCAGAGATATGGCCATTTTAGTGAAAACTGGCCGCTACCCATATAAAATACATGCAACAACAACAAATACATGTAAAATTCCAAAATACGCGTACATTGCATCGTATGAGGTGTTGAAAGAGAGAGAAAGAGTAAAAAAATTAAAATGAAAAAATAATTTGAAAATATAATAATAATAATTTGATTAATAATAAAAAAATTTTCTTTTGCAAAAAAATTCGAAAATTCCAAATTTTTGTTAGATTTTCTTGATTTTTTTTATAGGTGTAGCAAAGCATGCTGCGGTCCGCTAGTATTATATACATTACAGACTTCCCAATACATGTAAAAAAAAACATCAACTTTCGCGGAAGACACATCAGTATTATGCCGAGAAACCCATCAAAAACGAGTGGGGATCATTTAGTTTTCTTCGAAGTATGGCTGAAAACTAGAGAATTAAAGTCAGTAAGCAAAAACGGAAACGCGTTAAACATATCTCGGCATACATTTAAATAGAAGGCTCACTTGTAAAAGAAACATATTAATTTATGTAAAAATATTACATATGTATGAAACATAACTTTTTAAGTTTAGTTTTAAGATTTGTACTAGCTAAAAATATGCAATAAAATCTTTCTCATCGGTTCACATGTCGAAATAATGGACACATAGCGAAAATGGCCGCCACTTTTTTATTTAATCTGTAGCTATAGTTGCTGCTACATTTAAAATAAATATATATTAGAGCTCCAGATACCCGGGTATCGACCACTGCGAACAGCTCGATACTCGCTCATTGCTCAACTAATCAGCAGAACAAGAAATTTTAATTTTGTTTGTCAAAATTTCTTGGGCGTTGCAATGATTTTTACACTTTGAATAAATAAATAAAAAAATACCCATAATGAAAAAAGTTTGAGAAAAACTTCAAAGCGTTTGTCAAAATACTCGAAATGCTCGTCCCCGGCTCGAAAAGTTTCGAGTAATGAGCAATGAGCAATTGTGCGAGTGCTCGCACAGCTAGAAAATGTTTGAGCAAAATCTGGAGCTCTAATATATATTGATAACGTACATATATCTTATGACATGCCAACTGTGGTATCTTCATTTTTATTCGTCCTCTCAATTACTATCACTATTAACCCGTTCGCCGGCGAACAGTTAATAGTTCTCTGTTTCGCTGCACTACTTTTGTTTGGTTTCATTTGAAAATAGTTTGAAAGTTTTCAGTAAAAGCTTAGTAAATAATCCAAGTAAACGTGCAATCAAGTGGGATCAGATGGAGAGCGACTCTAGAAAAAATGGTAGAAGAAGAGATGGAAAATTTTGGCTTCCTGTACACATGGCTAAAGCTCAACGATTTCATGCATAACTGGTAATTAGTTATTTACCTAGTGATTGGGAATGCAACGACGCATTACTCGAAAAATTAATTGCCAAAACCTATGCTCAAGTTCCAGTCAAGTTGTTAGTAAAAATATTATTTTTATTTCATTTATTACATAATTTCCTTCCCTAAATTTGACCATGTCGAGTTGCAGAAATGTTTTGGTTAATTTCGCTAAAAGTATTTACTCAATTCTTCGATCCCCTTATTGGTAAGAACAAATAGTAACTTATATTTTAAAACAGTAAAACAAAAATATTTTAACTATTCCCGAGTCCATTCCTATATTAAGTAAACATTGAAATATATAATTAATAAACATTTATTTTATTATGTATAGGTTTTTGTAAAAGCATTGTTTTTATAATAATGAACCCGCTAGCGATTTTGAATTAATAAAAACTCTAGCGAATTTAAATTTAAATAGGTCGCTCTCTACCTGATCCTTCCAGCTCGTACAGCTCATCGTTCCATCTGCTGCGGATTCGCCCTTGCCAACGCACGAAGGACAATAAATCTTCCGCCAAACTTTTCGTCCATTGATCAGGACGGGAATGATGAATGAATTGTAGAGTTTGGTTTTAGTTCGTCCAGAGAGGACTTTACTTTTCAATTGCCTACTCAGTCCAAAGTAGCACCCGTTGGCAAAAGTGATTCAGCGTTGGATTTCAAGGCTGGCATTGTTGGTGTTGTTAATGCTGATCCCTAGGTGGACAAAACTATCTACGACTTAAAAACTATGACTGTCAACAATGACGTGGGAGCCAAGTGGCGAATGCAATAACTGTTTATTTGATCTTGCCGTCGCTCCTTTGTCTAACCTGAAGAACACAGAATATACAGTGCGGTTGTTATGACCAATGATATCAATATCATCGGCATACGCTAACAATTGTACATTCTTGTAGAAAATTGTTCTTGATATATTTAGCACTGCAGCTCGAATTATTTTCCCCAGCATCAAATTGAAGAAATCGCACGGTAAAAAGTCACCCTGTCTGGAACCTCGTTTGGTATTGAACGGTTCGGAGAAGTTCTTCCCAATTTGGTTTCTTATCATGCTTCCAAGGCAACTTTAAAATCGATGAAAAGGCGGCGTGTATCGATTCTTTTTCTCGGATTTCCTCAAGATTTTGGGAATTATGAATATCGGATCAATGATAAAGGCCGATCAGTTTGTTGGCGTTGGTCTTTAATCTTTCACACAATACGCTAGATAGGATTCATATGCGATATTAAGGAGGCTTAGGATAATTGGCGTGGGGTATCTCTTTTTCTGGATTCGGCAGAGCACACTTTGGCTCCATTCGACGGGCATGCTTTGGTCCGACCATATTCTGCAAAGAATCTGATGCATGCACCTTGTCAGCTCTTCGCCGCCGGTAAATCATCGGCTCCCACCGCTTTCGATATGCGCACTTCTTCATAATGGGTGATAGAACGGCAATATCATCGCTATCGATTGGAGTTTCTGGTTCGCCATCTGCGGGGTTTTCACTTTCACTGCCATTGAGCAAGTTGGAGAAGTGTTACCTCCATACACCAAGTATGCTCTGGACATCTGTCACCAGATTAAATAAATCGCCGCATCTTCTCATAGATATCGTTGTCTAGCTTTTCGTCTGCAAATGAGTCTATCTTCTTTCTTCAGCTCTCGGAGTCTAAACGCACATACGCACGTCTAGAACACCGAATATATGTCTTCCGTCTATCCCAACATGATAGATTTGGTTGCGTGTTTTACGATCTGGCGACAGCCATGTAGTTTGATGAATTTTCGTATGCTGGAATCGGGTACTGCAGACAACTATTTTTCAGGTCCGGCGAAGTCAATCAGCCTAAGCCCGTTTTAGGATGTTTCGTCGTGAAGGCTGAATTTTCCGATTGATGCGCCAAAAATACCTTCTTTTCTTACCTTGGCGTTGAAATCGCCTAGCACAATTTTGAGGCTAGATTAGGCTGTCATAGAAAGCATTCTTCTCTTATGTCGGGGCGTGGACGCAAATCAATAATATGTTGACGAATTTCGCTTAGATTCTCTCCCACCACAAACCCAATACCCAATAAATTTGCGCTCCTTAAATGCCTGCTGTAGTACTTTCTCCTTGTTAGAAATATTAAAATGTACGGAAAACTTCATGAAAACGGATAGTGAAGAATGTTCAACGGATGGCGAAGAATTGAATTTATTCAAACTTGACAGTACTTATGGAGCCTCGAGAACTTAAATATATCTAAATTCAATTACTTCTCTAGCTTACTTCCTTAATTTTACTTAGTACGTATATACGTACAAATATACTCGTGTGTTCATATGCATGTACATAGAATGATTGATGTTTGTCACCTTTTTGCAGAAGCAATAAAGTCAGAAAACAATTTAGGCCAAAGTAGCAGTAGTAGTTGAGAATAGTAATGCACAAAGAAAAAAAGAAGAATTCCCGAAAACAAAAAGTAAGTTCCAAAAAAGTCGAGAACTGCTATAAATCTTAATTATTAATTGGCGCAAACTAAATATGTGACACAAATATAAGTATATATTTATTATATTTAAGCTCAATCCACTTCTCTTAAGAAAATGATATGAAAAAGCCAATTTCTTATTTTGTTTGTTTTTAAAAAAGAGGAAACTAATCAATTTTTTTTGATTATTTTTATGGTAAACAGCACACACTTCAAAAATATTAATCTCAAAACAGTAAACAAACGTGAAACTATTTATTTTATTTCGACTTGAGCATTATTTGGACAAAGCACCTCCAAATAGTGGACTATTTTTTACAAATGTAGAGCAAGTAGAATGTCAGTTATATAACATTTTGTTTCCAGGGATCCCACTCCATTGCTTTACTTGCCGCTTGTGACGCTTTCTATAGCTTCAGATACTTTAATGTTGGCGCTTATAGTAGTGAATTCTATTCTAATATATATAATAAAAAATCAAAAGTTGGCATAGCCATAGCAAATAACACGTTCCTGTTTCCTCCAGATGTCGACATCGGCAGTAAAAAAGCTCCATATTTCATCATTCGTGATGATGTATTCCCACTGTGCAAATGCATAATGCCTAGATATGAACGATTATTTAACTAAGTACAAACTTATCAGAGCACGAAGATGCTTTGAAAATACTTTTTGATTTCTAAGAGCAAGATGGCTTTGCTTAAATAATATATATATATATATATTTGTTAAACTATTTGAATGTTCCTTACTTCCTAGTTTAAATGCTACCAAATATATGTTTGCGCATATATGCAGATTATATATGTTTGAATGTTAATTTTTACGTCAAAATAAACTTAGAACATACATATATCACTGAGTAGTTGGCATTATGTACCACAATAGTTCGAGTGCAGGTTCGAGCAACATCCAAAATTATAGAAAATTAATTATTTAAATTGCGGCAGGGAAATTTAAGCCCTCTGAATGTAAAGGGTGTTTTTCGAGCAACATCCAAAATTATAGAAAATTAATTATTTAAATTGCGGCAAGGAAATTTAAGCCCTCTGAATGTAAAGGGTGTTTTTTTATAGAGGTATAGAACTTTAAGTTGCAATAAAACAACGATGGATTATTAGATTGACATGAATTTTATTTATCCAAAAGATAATCTTGCGGCATAAATATGATTTCTGGCATATGACCGCCACGGCTGGTGCGGATGTAGTTCAATCTGGACGTCCAATTTTCGATGGTCAAGCGTTTGTGGCTTATCCGCATAGACCAATGACTTTACATAGCTCCACAGAAAGTAGTCTAGCGGTGTTAAATCACAAGATCTTGGAGACCAATTCACAGGTCCAAAACGTGAAATTAGGCGGTCACCAAACGTGTCTTTCAATAAATCTATTGTGGTACGAGCTGTGTGACATGTTGCACCGTCTTGTTGAAACCACATCTCCTGGACATCATGGTTATTCAATTCAGGAATGAAAAAGTTAGTAATCAGGGCCCTATACCGATCACCATTGGCTGTAACGTTCTGGCCACCATCGTTTTTGAAAAAGTACGGACCAATGATTCCACCAGCCCATAAAGCGCACCAAACAGTCAGTTTTTCTGGATGTAACGGTGTTTCAACATACACTTGAGGATTACCTTCACTCCAAATGCGGCAGTTTTGTTTGTTGACGTAGCCATTCAACCAGAAGGGCGCTTCATGGACGTAGTGCGATACGTTTTCCGCACAGAACCATTATTTTCGAAATAAAATTGCACTATTTGCAAGCGTTGTTCAGGCGTGAGTCTATTCATGATGAATTGCCAAACCTGAGAATAAATCACTTGACAGCTGTTAAATCGGTCGCCATCTTGAAAAGTGATGCCAACTTAAAGTTCTATACCTCTATAAAAAACGCCCTTTATTTCTGACATGAAATAAAAGCTTCTCATAAAAATCCGTCGGCCGTTCGTGGGTGGCTTAGAATAAACAATAGGTTGTTGGTAAAAACAACAAGACGTAAAACCACAAATTTGAGGAGCAGCTCGGCCAAAAATCGCTTCAGCGGTTTCATAGTGCCAAGGTTTGAAAAATCCAAAGTCTTTTGTTTGAAAAGAGACTGCTTCGTACACAGGTACAAACTGATAACTGCGTCAAAACTCCATTTAATAAAATGTAGTTAATATAAATTTGTTGTTTCTAAAATGAAAGAAATTAGTTTCATTATGTAACATAATAACGTTCTTTCCCGGTATTTAAAAATTTACTTATTTTAAAAATTTACAATATATACATATATATATTTTTGTTATAGAAAAATTGCATCGTAAAACAAATATCACTTTTTTATTTATTTATTTTTTATTTCATTAGTTAATATACACCTAAATATATACATATATACATACTCAGTTGAAATAAATTGGATGCATACAAAAAGAACGCATGATGTATGTGTGAAGAAGCACGAAGGATTCCATAAAATGTAAAATTAAACTACTTGTACTTATATTGTTCAATCAAAAAATCTTTCACAAACTAAAATAAAATTACAACCATACGATGTATAAATTGGTATTTGCTGCTGCCTTTACTTGCATCCAACTGAAATTTTTTTAACTTCTTTTTTATTTACTGAATCGTGTGAGCAGAATAAGTAAGCGGAATTAGTAAAAAAATCGTATAACTAAACCTTAGAAAGATGGTTTAACTCGTCTCATCAGGCGGGTTTGACTTGTCACGGAGGCCAAGGTGTTAGTCAAAGGTTTCCGCTGATTGTGAATGTTTTCATTACGCATGTACCATGGTGCGCCCGTATAGTCCTTAGATTTTTAGACTGAAATCTTTTTAAAATATCAATATTTGTCGCGCAAGTGAATCTTTTAACTGGATTCCATACATCCATATCGGCTCTATGATCGCCTTATACTGGAGGACTTTGTTGTACAGACTGGAACTAGATTTCTTGCTTATAAGCCAATGCAGACAGGCATATTTAAGTTTAAGCTTAATTTTTTTTTTGCCGAGATGTGTCTTCTTCAGGTTAAGCGCCTGTCTAATTGAATCCCGAGGTATGTAATTTCGTTAACTTGAGGAATAGTTACATTTTTAAGTTTGAACGTAGGGAACATTTTTTGCTTTAAAGCAAAAGTGTCGTGTTTGCACTTATTTTCATTGACTTTTATGCGCCATTTTGTTAACCATTCTTCAATTAGTTTAAGCACTGGTTGTAATGGGGCATATGTGCCATCCACTTGACGTCACTTTGTCATTTGTAGGAATGTCTGCCTATATAGTATATATAATAATGGCACAAGAACACAACAATGCGGAACACCTGCCGTTATTGGGAACTCCTCTGATATATATTCATTTACTTAGTTAATAAGTTAGGTAATATTTTTTTTTTAATTTTATAAATATATCCATCATAACTTACCTTGTGAAAAGATTGAGCCACAACAAGGAAAACAGCCGAGCAATACTCTCTGAATTGGAAAATCTTTCTTATTTCATTAGTTGTACGATGTACTTGTTCAATTGCTCCGTGTTTTTCGCGGAAGTCAAACTGATGTATAAGAATAATGTAATTTACATAGAGAAGAGGAGAATTTTTTTATTGGAGGACTTTTTCGAAAAGTTTTGAAAGGCAAGGCAACAGGGTAGTTGGTCTATATGTTGACAGAAGGATCTTGTCGTTACCTGGTTTAGCTATCATTATTATCTGCGACTTTTTCCATATTTGTTGAAAATATCCAAGCTTTAATATGACACTGAAAATCTTTGCGAGAAAAACAAGCCTTGCGAGACTTTTTGGATCTAGAACGGCAATAATCTTTTTTAGCTCTAATAGAGCTAAAGATGCATTATTTGTATCAGTGTTTGGCTGGAATATCAAACTGAGGTTCTCTGCATAACACGTAGCCTTTTCTTTTTAATAGCCTCAATGGCGCTTCAGTAATTACTAGTGGCTTGAAATTTTTGTTAGCTTTCTAAAGCGATTTTTTAGTGAAAACGTTTCTAGACAAAAACGATAGTAGACAATAATTCGAGCTGCCTCGGGAAACCCACGTAATCCTGGCACAATTAAAGTATTCAGACCTTGTAGCTGGCTCAAATCCTACTTATCCAGGCTCGACCTTGATACACCCAACACATGTCCCGCATTCAACGAGTCCCTGCACGACATTAATCACCTCTCTGTATGCTCACCCAAACTGACTCATCTAGCACTCCTCCACCTCTGGTCCGAACCAATAGAAGCAGCACGTTTCCTGGGTCTCCTATTAGATGAGCTCGATGTCTAAAACGTATCTGACCAGAAATGGGGTTTGCTATCCGCTACAATAACAACAACAACAGATACAATGCAAGTTGATGCAATCAGCAGATCAATGAAAAACAAAACATCATCATTCAAGCAAAATCCCAGTGATGTGAATACGCAGAAGTAACAATAGCAACTTATCCTACTAATAGAACTCAATCCACCATCAAATCATTTTAAGTTTTCCCGTTTTGTCTTATGTTATATTTTAAGTGTGATATGCCTGTAGATTTTTATGTTAAGAACCCAAGTGAGACCTTCAAAGACAATTGTTGCAAGTTCTCATTCCAAAACATGGTGTGCTTTGCATGTGGCGGCGATGCATGATTTTTCATATTCAAGCCTACAACGGTACTATTAAAATATTAAAAAGATAATATAACGAAATGGGAAATGAAAAAGAGAAGAATAGAAAGGATTTGACAAAATATGAGCGTCAAATAAAAAACTTGCATCAACGAAAATTAGAATATGAACTAGCACATAAGAGAATTTTTTTATGAAGCAATAGTGAATAACAAATCAAAAACTACGAACTTTAAGAAAATACAAAATATTTGAGAGTAAAAGAAAATAGGGATGCAAAGAAATTTTTTTAAGCCAATGAAAGCAAGAGATTCCCAGTGAAAAGTCAGAATATCAGAGCCGCGAATAGGGGAGAAACTCCTGTGACAGGAGTAATCACACTGACAGTCTTTGTAGGATGGCGTTACATATAATTCCTCATAATGACGGAATTACAGCAAGAAGTATACTTTGGTATACATTTCTGGAAGGTGTTCGATATGGCTTTAGAGGAGCACGACCAACTACCACTGTCGCTTCAGAGCTCGCACCCGCCGAAGGTGACTTACCTTTCGATGCAAAACAACACACAGTTACGCATGACGAAAATATTGCACTTGATAGAGTGAAAGCCCAGTTTCCTTCATTTGCAGTCTTAGGATTGGGTCGCACAGATGTCAAAAAACATAAAAGCGAGGAAGAAAATGAAAATATCCCAGTGAAACAACGTAACTATCCGATATCGCCTGCAATACAAAGACTTATTTGCCAAGAGCTAGATAGAATGCTGAAAATAGGAATTATAGAGGAAAGTAATAGCAGTTGGATTTCACGACTGCTTTACCAAGGACAGGATAAAGAAGTTTACCGGACAGATGAAGCTAAAATAGCCAGTCACTATAATTACATATCATGCCAGTCTTAAGCTGCAAGCATACGACTTCAACAACAGTATTGAAAAGGCGCACAAAACATCGTGGCTGATACACTTTCGCGCATGAATATCGGATGGTTTTATCTACAGGCGGACCCAATTTGACAGGGGGATGAGTTTCCAGGACAGGACCTGGAAACTTTGGATACCATCGGAGTTGCTGCAAGGACTAGTGGAAACTGCTCATGGAACACCTTCAGCAGGTCATAATGACATCCACAAAACCCTTACACGCCTACGTGAAAAATATTACTGGCGAGGTATAGTGGCAGATGTATAATTAGCTAATAAAAACCGTGATACATATAAAAAAAACACAAAATGCGTTTAACAAACCCTTTATGAAAAGTCAGCATGTAACAGAACGAGCTTTCCAACGTTTGAATATTTAGTTTATGGGCCTGAGCCCTTGTACTTGTAATGGTGATGTGTTTGTCTTTGTCCGTCTCGTGTTTTTAAAGCCCATGAAAATAGCCACTTCATAAGAAGTAGTGAAATTTCTAGAAAAAGATTTTTTTCATATATTTGGTGTACCCGAATTCATCCATTCTGACAATGGTAAGCAGTTTGTCTCTGAGCTACTTGCCAAATTTCGGGACACATTAAACCTGCATTTTACTCGCCACAAGGAAATGCGGCAGAACGTGTCAACAGATCTATCCTGCATATGCTTCGATCATACAGAAAAGTTAATCAGAAAAATTCGGACAAGTATATTAGTGATGCAGCATTTGTCTTAAGAAGCGCAGTATATTCATCAATCAACTACACTCCATATGTTTCAACTTTCGGAATTCCGATCATACAGCAGGGAGCATTAATGAGATATACCGAAAGCTGGGCTCAATAGGAAATGCAGATTATACTGTTAACACGAATGTAGATCAACAACAACTTTTAAGAAATAAATTAATGAAAGAATTGGCACATGAGAAATGTATGGAAGTTTATAATACGAGGGGCAAAGATGTTAGAATTCCGAATTGGACAGGTGGTACACCGCCGAAACCTCCATCACAGTTCGTTTTTAGATAGCTACAATGCAAAATTAGTACCAAAACAAGTGAAGTGCATAATCCTTAAGGTTATCGGACACTCCATGTATGAGCTCGGTGACTTAAACGGAAACAAAGTCGGAGTATACCATGCCAAAGACACATTTGCAGCGTAAATAAATGTAAAGTATCATACGTAGTATTTCAATATATATGGTTATGTTTGTATATACCTGTGAATCTTTGCATGTTATGTACCTGATAGTGATGATAAATTTTCCTTTATCTACGATCCGTAATATTGAAGCTTTATTCTTCATATTTATATACCTACCTGACAACTCCCCCTGACGTATTGCAATTATTAATTTGACCATTCTCTGTAATTATTTGTACAATTAATTATTTATTTTAGTTTAGGTACATCGTTACCACTTGGACCTATGGGAATATACTGACTGTACTTTTTTTTAAGTATCTGTGATATTGGCTTAATATTTGAACTATGATATAGAATAAGTAGAGTAGACAAGTGCCAGTGATAACAACGATATATCTTGGAATAATACACAAGTAGCATGCAGCAGTAGACAGTAGTAAATCTGGACACCGACTCAGACAAGACAACATTAAATAAGCCCGACTTCAAGTCGTGGATCGAGACCACACATATGCCTACGAACTCGTTCCATATTGCAAGCAAAATCGGCGGATGCGAACCTGTAGCAACAGCCTATTAGCAAGCAGACACAAATCATAAAGAATTTTTTTTACACAATCATTTTTCTTACCCCTCATAAATAGAAATTCCCACTGTGAGACTAAGTGAACATGTTTGAATATGAATGTGTCAAAAAGAAAGTCCTGTGTTTGTATGAAACATGTATATGTATGTGTGGTTTGAGTGAAAGCTTGAGAAAGATTTCGCACACAAGATGCTCGGTTAGCACCTGTAGGTTAGCTAATTCGAGAATTAATTGGTGGAAGCGGCTAATAAAGGTTGAAGTGCTTTTCCAAGGTTTCATACAATTTAATTTAATTTCATACAAATTTAAAAAAATTTATTTTTTTCGGGAATATAAAGGGGAGGAACGTTCATCCGTGAACGGATCTAGTTATTCAACAATTCCTGCCACCAATTAGAAAGGTCACCAAACAAGTGGAACGAATGATAACAGATCATCCACCATAGGAAAAGGTACGTGAGATCTGAATTCAGCGCGCTATTTAGCGGAGCGAAGTACCCACACGAGGCTCAGAACGTAGGGAAAGAAACTCACCATATGTACACCGCACTTGGAAATATATGTTTCCGGCGTATTAGTATGCATGTGCATTAAAATATTTATTTAGAGATTATTTTTTCATTGAATTTTATGTCGTCATGGAATAGTTCGAAGATCTACGGAATATTTCCAATTTTTCACTAACGATGGAGAGTGTTTTTATTTATCCTTCTTTTTTCCCTATTTGAATTTGTTATTATATTTACACAATTAACCTTTGTATTTCATTTAAATCCTATTACTTACTATCCACTTGGTGTTTTTCTTATTTTTATAGATGATTTCCCTTTTTATTATGAATAATTTTTTTCTGTTATACACTTTACCATAGTGTTTGGTTATATCCGTCATAAACACCACTACCCTACTATTTCCCATGGTATCAGCTGCCATTGTCAAAAAAATATTTGACAGGCGTTTGTACACTCTTTTGTGGTTTTTTTCTCCTATTCCAGCACTCTATCCCCTTTATGCTGGTGCCTTCTTCAAGCGAGATCTGTAAGTGATAATTTGTAAGCATATGAGCTAAAAGCTCAACTTAAGAAAAACAAAATAGTGTATAGATTTAGAGAGACGCACATTGTTGGCTACAAAGATAGAGCCTATAATATATTGTTGTTTTTGAAAGAAAAAGGAATTATTTTGAAATCAAATCTGAATTATAATAGGAATAATATATTAGTTTTTGTAATTTGATCATTTTTATTTTCATATAAATTATAATGTGAATAATGTAAAAAAAATTGTATTGGTGCAACCAGGTGGAAATGGGTAGTGACTGCTGACATGATACTAACTAACGATGCACAATCAAACTTAATACGTACGACTAAGACACGTTTAGATTAATGACAAATAGAAAATATTCAGGCTAAAGAACTTTGCTAAAAAAGGGAGCCACAGCAGAGTCTGTGGCTACATCGGTATGTAGATGGGGTTGACTGACTCCACCTGAGTCGGACAGGTTGACAGTGTCTTTTTCCGAAAGACAGAGACATAAAAATAAATTTGTTATTAGAATTAATAACATACAATGCAGCTTATTTTCGTTTTTGATTATTTGGGTTGGACATATTTTCACAATTATATTTTATGTAGTACGATTGGGTTGTACCCTTCTTTCTCTTCAATTCAATTCTCTTCAATTTCGGTGGGAAAATGACAAACATTGTGAGCCAACCGTAGAGACAGTCCATTGTTGGCTCTTACTTCCACCATTCTACAAAGCCCATATTTTCTTATTATAGGCTTTGCAACCATGTCCCTCTTTCACTTCATTGTAGTCAATGATTCTTCCTTCATTAGCACAAGTATGCGCGGTTTTATATTTTTGACCGATTCTTTTTTCATTTATTCCGTTTTTGCAATTCGGAAAAACATTCTTCAGATCATCGTTTCTTCTGTATTTGCTTGGACTGCTAAAAGACCATTACCCCTTTATAACACTTGTTTTCTTCTGTCTGAAAATATCGAAAGAGCTTCGCCAATTAAGATCATAAGGATCATCGGACAGCGGAGTAAGTGGTCTTGAGTTTAGAATGACTTCTATCTGGACAATTAATGTTGTCATTTCTTCAAAGGTTAGTATGCCTTTTGTCACGCTAAAGAAGTGCCTTTTGACTGAAGGTCATACATATGCCCTGAAAAACATGGCTATTGTTGAACTAATTAAACTAAAAATAAAAATACATACAAGAAGAGAATTGGTAAAAACTTGAACAGTAATATAAAAAAATAATATTAATATAATCGCAAATACAACAAAATATATGAAATACAATAACAGTATAGCCAGTTTTAGACGACTCAAGTACTATATAGTTTTGTCAAGCTCAGAAGACAATTTTGACGATATAACTGTTGTACAATTCGAAAAAAAAAATTCATATAAGAGTTCAAGTTAAAAAATAAAAATGTAATATGTTTCAATGAGTAACGGATCAAAAGAATAACAAGTTAGTGTAAAAAGTTTTATGGACAACGATCTCGAAAGAGAGAACTAGATCAAAATGCGCATAACAGAAGCATATGCAAGCATAAACTCGTTGGTGTTGCAAAACTATTTTTGGAAACAGAAAATGTACGCTCGGTAATACGGTACATACTTGACGGATTTAGTATTCCGATGAGCGAAAAATTTGCACAGTGTGAAATTTTCGAACATATCAACTAGAAAAGCAATGATTTGCCAAATAGAAATAGATTCAAATCAGTGACTACACATATATTGGATAATAACAAATATCGTCCCAATTGGGATTCAAATAATCATAAACGCAGTGACTTTAAAAGTAGTTCAAAGTTCTTCAAATGTAATTCGTTCGGTCGTATAACAAAACACTATAGTAAAAAAAATTTCAAGAAAAAAGTTTAATGTTGTTAATTGCAAAATAGTAAACTGGTTAAGGTCATTCATTCGATGATGCTGAATTAAATTGTTTGGTGGATACGTGTGCCGACGTCTTAATACTTGTCAAAATCGTGGACTCAGATTATATTATTTTAAATACCGTTTCCCGTTTCTGAATTTTTAGTATCTGCTTAATTTATTTTTATATTTTTATTCGGAGATACTATCTTTTAGGTTACCCAAACACAGCATTACCTGAGAAGGCAAAGTGATTTTCAAAAATTAAAAACAAAATCAATTAAAAATTAAAAAAAGAAATCTTTCTATACACTAAAACTATTTCTATTCTATGGGGAGAATATAAATAATAACTCATGATGAAATAATAATTAAGTGCAGTAAGTAAACAACTGCCTTAGCAAAATATGTTGCTTATATAATTTTTCCCCCATATTTTAAAATAAATGTACGAAAAAATTGGTGAACTCAAAGTTTTCCATCAATGAAAAGAGTAGGCTTCAATAAGGTTATTTCAATGTTTGTTTAAAGAGGAATAATTTGATATAACAAAATTTTTTTAAGTATAAACTTACAATAAATGCATTTGTTAGCATTTTTAATTGGCCAGTCGCGTCTCTATGCAAAGGGAGTCATTAAAGGGGTTATGAATAGTGCATCCAGTAATTTTGCTATAATATCCAATGGTTAGAATGTTAATGTTAATCTAAACTAAATTAAAGGCTTTAATCTCGCAGTACATAGATCTGAGAGCTTCCCACTAAATGCATTCCGAAATATTGAATCTGTAAATTCAAAGGAGTATTATAAAATTACTCATTGCTTCCAACAATCACCTTTTGAAAGCAATGAGAGTATGAGGTACCGTTTTATTTCTTTAAAAGTCTCTTTTTTTAATAAATTGCTTTAATGTGTGGGTCAAAACTTATGAAAATGATTTTGGTTTTAATTAATTTTAGTAACATGATTTTCTTGAAACCAGAGACAATCTGGATTGTCTTAGCACATATGTATTTTGTAGTATACCAAGCGCTAACTAAGTAATTGCTTTTTAATAAATTCTTTTTCACGCTTTTGAATAATGTAGATATGTAATAATATAAACAAATAACCAAACGAAGCAGTAATAAGTCCAATCGAAGCGTTTATGCTGACGATACATTTTTACATACTTATTACATATGTATATGTGTGAGCGACCGATTGAATTCGAATGCGCTTACAGATATACATAATCCGCTTACATATCTACATGTACCTAGTATAGAGTATTTAATATAATATAGTAAATAAGAATGTATATAACCAAAAATTTGTATAAAAGAAAGAAGTTTTAATAAAGAAAGAATCATTCATTGTCAAAACATTAAAGATTGCGGTTTTCATTATTTATAATTTATTCATTAACCCTAACTTTGCTACCGCTGAAATGATTTTCGGCCGAGATCGTCCTCCAATTTGTGCTGTGCAACTTAATGTTTGTTTTTCATCAAATAGAGTTACCTACAGTTCATTATAAACCACCTCCGAACAGCCAATGAATTTTATGAGGAGCTTTTAGTTCATGACAAAAAATACACTCGAAGGACTTGGCATTATCTGCCAAGGGTCGACCACAATTAGAAAAATTAATTTTCTATAATTTTGGATGTTAGTAAGACTCGACTCGAACCCTGGCTTTCTAAATGGGAGTACGTTTCGAAAAACTACACAGCATGGAAGCTTCACACAAGAACCGGTAAAATATTATTACATTGCCAAAGAGGTGTTTAATTGAATAATAAACTAAGTCATGATGTCATGGAACTTCGTTGGTATGATTCGTGGTCTAGGTGGTGTGCATGAAAACCCCTGTCGTAAGAAATTCAAGTCCAGATTAAGAAATACCTTATGGGCAATTATTATGTAGATAGTTATATTAAGGGTCTTTGTTATTATAAAGCAATATTACATAAAGTCTAACACTTCAAAGTTTTAGTGGAAGAAAATTAGATAGTATATACATTTCCTAATTAAAAAGGTTACCTAATTTGTGCAAATTTCAGAATAAAACTGTTGTATGAGTATGCCCTAAAACGGTTCTGTAAAAAATAAAATAATTTAATTCCTGCTTATGTGATTAAATTCTTGCTTTGGAGTCAGTTTCAAAAAAGTGGATCATACACATTTTTTTAAAGATTCAATATTTATATAAATTCCCTAAAACTCACCGATTGCTCTTTTTTTCTCTCCTCTCTCTTCAAATTCGAAAATACAACATTGAGTTAAAGCAGTGCCAAAGCCTCTTTCTACTCTACTTCTTAAATTTTAAATTGGTGAAATGTTCATTCCCAATTTTTTCCTCAAAAATTTCTTTAGTGTAATTACTTTTTAAAATATTAAAGACTTGACTCGTAGCATTAACATACACTAAAATATAATTCAATTTGTTAACCAACCTAATGAAACAAAGTACTATTTAAAAGTTGGCGATTCCGTAAAGCTTTCAACTGCCAAAACGAGTATTAATATACTTGAAAATCAGAAACTGTTATCCAAGCTGGACCTCTGTGCTGCTCATTTACTAGCAAAATTGATGAATAAAACTTTGTTTTTATGATCCCCTCCATTGCAGGGGATCATATGGCTTATGCATGTAGCGATCCAACAGTAACCCTGTGCTGGACTGCAAATCCAAAGACATTCATTCATATTCAAAAACTTATACAACAAGTAACATGGGGACAAGTGAATACGATAGACAATCCAGCAGATATGGCGTCAAGAGGTATACATCTCCCAAATTATTAAATATGGATATTTGGTGGAACGGACCCAAGTGACTTTCATCAACATAAAAACATGAGTCAACAACGATAAACGAATGCAACAAAGTAACGGTTTTATTGACGTCGAGAGATAAAGATTCTTTTATGGACAATTTAATTAACAGATATTCAAGTTGGCTAAAACTACAAAGAGTAGTACCATATATACATTCTACGCTTTCGTAAAAAGAAGGAAACGCGCCAATTTTAACATCTATCGGCTGAGGAGCTTCAGAAAGTTGCATTGACGACCGTCCGACAGACGCAGAAGAAAATTTATAAAGAAGAATTAAGCAAATTTCTTGATAGAAAATCAGTCAATAGTTCAAATAAAATAGCAAACCTCAACCCCTTCTCGGAAAAAAACGGCATAATAATGGTTGGAGGCAGTCTTACAAACTCAGAGCTACCATATAATGAAAAGCATCCAATAATCTTGCCAAACTCAAACTTGGCGGCATTAATTTTTGAAGATGCTCATCATGCGACAATACATGGTGGAAATCGTTTAACAGAAGCAGTCATCAGGCGACAATACTGGATAATCATAGAGAAAAACGCAGAGAAGCATTGTATACGTATCTGTTGTAAATGCAACACAGCTCATGGGTGATCTACTATTAGTCAGAGCATCGAAATCGAGTCCTTTTACATTTATGGATTAGATTATGCCGGACCTTTTCAAATGAGGTGTTCTAAAGGGCGAGCACAAAAATCATTCAAGGGATACATCGCTGTATTGGCCAAAGGCATACATTTTGAAGCGGTCAGTGATTTATGAACATAAGCATTTCTGGCGACATTAAGAAGATTTTGTGGCAGACGAGGGAAATCTCTATAGATTTACTCCGACAATGGAACTTATTTCGTGGGTACAAGCAGATGGTTCGACAACGACTTTTAAAAGCAGTAAAACTAAATTTTGAAGTTGCACCAATGTTAGCTAATGATGGAATTACTTGGCATTTTATCCCCGCGGCAGGACCACATTTTGACGGAATGTGGGAGGCTGGTTTGAAAGGGATGAAATTTATCTTAAAAAGGGCAATCGGAGATACACAGCTGACGTTTGAGGACATGGCAACCATCCTAGCACACTCTTACTCTATTTTGGAATTGCCTTCCGTAAAAAATCGCAAAACTACTACTACTCGATTAGGTGGAGATAATCATGTCAAAGTAATTGATTGAGTTTTTTGCGAAAACTATCCAGGACGTACTTGAAAACATCTTTACCAAGTTTAAATTTTTTTGAATCTAAATAACTAAATTTATTATATAAAACAATACCAATTACAAGCTCAATTTCATAAAAATCATCATATCTGAAATGTATACCACTTGTCTCGTGATCCTCATGAAATATCGCCGAGGCTAATGATTCCATGTAACGTTAAAAACACGTTTTTATTTATATTTATTTGAGTTAAGCAAAAATAGTTTGCATTTGTTTTGTTTCAATTTCACACATTCACATGCAACCAGCTGACTTCGAAAATGTATTCCCTCTTCCTCTTACGATTGTGGGGGAGCGGAGGGCGGGAACGTAATCGATATGTAGAATAGCCGTGTTTGTGAAAATCAAACCTTTTTATAAGTGTAAGTCGTGTGTTCGTTCAAAAATTTAGATCCAAATTATAATGTGTTTATCTTTTTGTTTTCATCTTATCAAACTAAATAAACAGAAGCTCTTGAAGAAGCTAAAATATCTACCAGAAGAGCTTAATTTAAATTTCATTTTATAAATATTTAGATTATGGCTCTACGCACTTCCTTTAAAAAAAAATTAATGCTGCTTTTGTAGATTAAGAAATGATGAGTTGTCAATTTTTTATATTTAAGGTGCGATATATATTTTGTATAAATGTGCTTTTTTCGTTAAAAGTTTTTGTTGCACAAATATGTATACTCGAATTGCCATTTTCAATTGTTTTTTATCTGTTATTTACTGATTTGCTTGGTTAATTTTATTTCTTAAACATGGATTAACAAAAACTATATTATGTGATCAATTAAGTTTCGGATAAAAGATTTGCGTTCATTATTATGATCATATCTCATAATTACACAAAATGAGTTCGAAAATCTTATATTAAATAAATTGTTTTGAAAATTCAATTTTAGATGGGATGGAAATATAACTAATAAAGTCAAAATAACTTTATTTATTGAAGAACAAAAAAATCGATATGCATTTACTGCAATGAAGACACTCGCCCTCTATGCGGATTTGAAATTAGCGAGTCGATAATACAATTAATAAATATTTCAAGACTTTCCAAGCCATGAGCAGATGGCAGAAGAAAAACAAAATTGTGTACCAATATACGTATGTGTGAGTTGATTCGTTGCACTCTAATCAGCATTAGATAACACTGCAGAACGAATTTTAGATTCTGTTCCTGATTTGGAAAAAAATCACAACAGATTAAAACTTGATCATCTATTCTAAATGGAACTGTGGCGGCTCCTAGAGACAAAGTCATTACAAACAAAGAATAAGTAAGTGACCGTAATTCGTAACAAATCTTTCTGCTTAAGAATGTGGTGATGCTTTTATGTTTATAACTTCAATGGTGCCGTTGCTATCATTTGACTTTGCGTGTAAATCCAAAATTCATGGTAGTAATTCAGAGTTATGGAAGTAAGTTAACCCTTCACCTGTGAAGTACTGCCGGCCAATTGAATTTTTATACTTAAAAAAAACGATTAAAGTTATTAGGAATAAGGTGACTGAAAGTAAGAAATAAATAATGAAGACGAAATGTTGAGGTCCTAATGATATTCACATTAAAGTTCGCTGTTTAGGTTAACTGACCACCCTAATAATACAAAATCATCTGCCGATTTTTTATTGTCATGCTAGATTCAATATTGGAGCATCGCAGGACGCTTTCGGCCACCTCACGGTAAACTTTTAATACAAAATATCGTGTTTATTGACTTCTCAACACATTGTTGCACACAATCGTACTTTTTGGAGCGACATTTCCAAGTGCATTGGTCCTTCGAGACGACTTAAAAAAAACTTTTAATCCATACCAACCATACCAAGGCAAACTAAAATTCAGGATAGTTACAACAACTCATTACTTTTCAGCAACAACACATAATCTTAAACACTTCAAGGCAAACTGAAAGTGTTGATATTTTCTTATAATCAATAAATCACTTTTTCGGCAACAACACATATCCAAGCGCCAACTTTAAATGAGTATCCATAACATCATCGCCCATAATATATATTCTATGCACTTGCAACTTTCTGACACAGCACTTGGATAATAAATATCTGTTTTGTGAAAAAGAAAAAGAAATAAGAAGATTCGAAATTTTTTGAGTGCTGTAATACTATTTTCTTATTTTTGCTTCAACTTCACAGAGATATTTTATTCACTTGTTAAATTTATTTCATTTTACAAATTCAAGCACTTGTTTATTTTAAGATGGCAATTTGTGATTTTCTACGGTCGTCAATTTGCTCATATATCGACAACAACAATCTCATAAATCTTTTTTTACGTCAACTATTATTATTATTGTATATTATAATTGCATATATAAGTATATAAATGCTCAATAGCCTGCTAGCCAAAACTGGGTAAAAAACTAGATAATTTGAACAAACGTTTGATCAAAACTAGGTAACATCATAGGGAATTTGTTAAAGAGAGTACAGATTTTACCCACGTTGCCCTTATATGTGTGGTCTTACTTCCTTGTTACACCCATTCATATTACTTCATAAGAAAACATATAACTATCCTCTTTTAATGTCGCTTGTCAGCCGGCGTGGGTTTGTTTTACACGAATTCAAAATATTTAAAAAATTAGAAATTTAAAAAAAATTTCTTTCTTATTCATATTTGTGTGGACGAAAGAGCATAAATGTATGAATGTGTTTGTATATTTTTTTATCTTTACGGAGAAGTGGGTAGTCTTGTATTTCAGTACAATAATTAAATTACTTAATTTTTTAAGATTAAAGAATAATTTCAAAGCAATATTTAATAATTAATTTTTACGATTAAAATAAAAGCACTATTGTACTTTGAAAACAAAACGTAATCTCTAAAGTAATTAATTTTTAAGATTGAAGTAAAAAATAAGTAATTTATCTTGTGTAAATAAAAAAATTATTAAAATAAAGAATCAATTTTTTAAAGAAATAATTTTTAATAACAACCAACTTTTATCATACAAATAAATGTAGACAATCTTAAATCTCATTGCGTTTTCAGTTTTCCAAAAATGTCTAAAGCAAGTTGTGTCTTATGTCATAAGACATGGAACGTTGAAGGCATAAAGATGTACCATGTACCAAAATATGTAACTAAAAGGAAAAAATGAGCGGAAGCTTGCGGTTTGCATTTCTTGTCTTCGGATTTCTTGTCTGGCTCTGATCAAAAACGTATTAAGTTGTGTAATGATGCTGTTCCAATGCCAATAGATGTAGATTATAATGAGCCACAATTTGTCGACACATCAACCCAGATAGAGTAATTTTACGATATGTTATATATAATTACTATAAGTACATATGTATATCCTATTGAGAAGTATTGCGTACCCGAACCAATACTTGAGGCTGAAATAAAAGGCTGAAAACCCAAGTAGAAGAGCTTCAGAATATACGAAAAATATTTAACAGAAGGCCAGTTCAGAAAAATTTAAAACCTGTCCGGGAGTATTCATTGGACGTGAAGAGATATGTCGTCTGCTATAGCTCTTAATGCGGCTGGCCCTAAGGCCTATGCCCATTTGCTGAAGAGTGGTCATCCTCTTCCATGCGAGTCAACTGTCGCGAAATGGGTACAGAAAGCTCCTGGAAGCAACCAGTGTTTTGGGCGTACGACTATAAGATAACAAAAATTATATTGTTCAACATAACAACAGCTTTCGGTGAAACAGTGTATCCAGTTGTTGGGGTCGTTTCAGACATGGGAGCAGGAAATGTAGGACCTTAGAAGGCGCTGGATATTTCAATTGGTACATTAAATAATTTACATAAAACTTAAGATTAGAATAATCTAGTCTTTGTTTTTTAGACAAAACGTGGTTTATGAATTCAGTGAATGGCTCAAAAGTATTTATCTTTGCTGATGCACCACATTTGCTCAAGTAGATTTGAAACCACTCGGGATGATCACCTAACATCTGGGACCATTGTTGATCTTATAGCCCACACTTCTGTTTTCGACGTATCGACGTTGCTCATAAGCTCTACATGTCACAGTGCACCACGTAGGCCGCCTAAAAGTCAAATTAGCAGCCCAGTTGTATTCACATAGTACGGCAATAATATGCTTTACACACTGAGAGTTTAAAGAGCCGTGGAAACAGAATATGCTACCAATCTTACTTACGATGCTCGTCGAAAATTCGAAAGTTATTAGATAAATTTGAAAAGAAAAGCAATACTTCTTCCACTGATCATGATTCACACATGCGATACGGAAGTGGTTGAGGGTAACAAGTAGAAAAATTATATTACTTGAATAAAAAATAGAGTGGAGAAGCAATGTTGCTCATAACTTTCGCTTAACCCAAAAAGGATTTAAACAACTTGGAAATGCCTGTGTGACATGCACGAAAATAAGAAAGTGTTAGTATGCCGACAGATGGAAATACTCATCAAGCTCAAACCAATAGACATTGAAAGTACCCATGCATTAAAGCAACTACAATTACTACAATAAATTACATAAAAAAAGTCTCAAGCAGTTCGTTTGAAGTCCAGTTTTTGATATATCCGGTATATATTTAAAAATTTGTTATACAGGGCTTTCCAATAAGAGTGATATGATTCCTTTACGCGACTTCATTGCAGGACCGAATTCGATGAACCCAATATTTGAGCACAGAAAATTACAAATCATGACATCGACTCCCACGACAGCCGGTTCTACGCACCGGAGTTGGCCCGGATTTTATCCGGCCAAGGGCTGCCACCCTTTCGGCGATCTAACCTCGTTTAGGTCATCAGGTAATTTTAGTTTTAGTGCATCAATGGTGCAGCTTGCATCATACTGCCGCTTCTTTTGTCTGTCCTTTTTACGGGGAATTTCCTTTACACTGTATACCCTTTTGTCTGTCCTTAGTAAGGGGAATTTTCATCCCACTGTCGCCCCTTTTGTCTGTCCTTTGTATTTGGAATTTTTTTCACAATATATAAGTCGAGCCCGACAAGCAATCCTACTATATACATTTCACTGTCAGGCCGTGTTGAGCTCGAAATATTTAATATAGACATTACTCCCGTTACTAGTTTCCCTGTTGGATACCGTCCTGATATAGGTGCGCTACTCAGAGGCGAAACCCGTTTGGTTTTGGATGCCTTTAACGCGCATCACGATCCTTGTCATTCTTCACTGTGAAATGATCGTTAAGGAATGAAGCTGGCGGAACAGATAGACGATTCGACATTCTGCACAATGAACGTCGAAGCCCTACCAGGATTGTGGGCAACTGCCATAGCTCGCCTGATATAACAATAGCTAGCGCTGGTCTGATAAACTACATAGATTCGCGACCTATGCTAACACTCGCATCAGACCATTTGCCCATAGTCATCTCGATTGACAGACCCCCGACTTCATTTCCGTGGACCACCGGACGTTTGTTAACTTTAACAAAGCTAACTGACCCGGCTTTACGGAATTTACTAAGAAAGCCTTCAGTGCTCTCCCCACTCCCACCAACGTCCTCACTGCAGAAAAGACATTCCGCAAAATTGTCATGTCTGTTGAAGCCCGCTTCATACCTGCAGGTCGTATCGCGGAAATCCGCCCTCATTTCCCAACTGAAGCGGCGATTTTAGCGACAAGGCGCGACACGCTACGGTTGGCCGATCCCGGTGACACCGTATTAGGGAACGCAACGCCGAGATTCGGAAAAAGGTCAATATCTACAAGCGGAACAAGTGGGAGAAGCACTTAAGGTCGTGCAAACTCTCCTCTGGGGTAACCAAGCTCTGGGCTACAGTCAAATCGTTGCCTAATCCGACGAGACGTGATGATCGCGTGGAAATTTCATTCGGTGATCATGCCTCGTCGGATCTGAAAAGGTGCACCCTTCAGATAATTCATGGCCTTAACCAAAATCGACCATGTGCGCGAACTGTTCTAGTAGCTCTGGACCTGTCGAATGCTTTCAATACGGGTAGTCATTCAGTGCTACTATCGAACATTGAGGATTCCTCATTACCGCCTAGGTTCAAGCGGGGGTTGTGTCCCCTCTCCGTCGCTGTTTAATTCCTACATTTCGAGGCTTCCTTCATCACCAGAGGGCGTCTCTTTGATCTCGTACGCCGATGACTGCTCGATTTCGGCATGTCGCCAGGATATTGATAGCCTTTGTTCGAAAGTAAACTGCTATCTCACCGACCTTTCCAATTTCTTCACTGCACGATATTTACATCTACAACCCGCGAAATCCTCTGCCACCCTTTTCACCGGCTGGATGAAGGAGTATCGGCTTGAACTCAATATGAAGGTCGATGACGTAAAAATTCCGACCACGAACAACCCAAAGTTACTGGGAGTCATATTTGATAGCCTGCACTCCCTCACTCCGCATACGCCTGCCATTGCCACCAAAGTACAAAGCCGCAACAAAATCCTCAAATCGCTAGCCGGTAGCACCTGGAGGAAAGACAAAGGAACGCTGCTGGGAAAGTACAAGGCAATTGGACGGCCGGTCGTAAACTATGCTGCTCCTCTTTGGACACCGGGGGCCAGCGAGACGCAGTTGAAGAAGCTGCAGACTTGCCAGATCACCGCCCTTCGGTCCGTGACGGGAAACCTCCTGATGGCGCCGGAGCACCACTTACACAGTAAAACATCCATGCTCCCAGTTAAGGAGCATAATGTTATTCTGTGTAAGCAATACCTGCTGGGATGCTACCGTATGGATCATCGTAACAGACATCTATTGGAAGCCGAACCATGACCTAGGCACATCAGGAAGGGAGTACTTGTCTACCGGGACGACTTACAGTAATACAGACAAGACCCGCTGAAGAGGACGGTGTACAGACAAGCCATCAACACCATTCACCGAGAGTCCGTCAACACCTTCGTGAACTCTCTTCCAGTGAATGGTGTTCTCGGAGTCAAATCACCACCCATCGCAGAACAAGAGCTCGAGCTGCCTTGTGAGACCCGCGTAACCCTGGAACAATTAAGATCTGGATACTGTAGCAGGCTTAACTCCTACCTATCCAGACTCGACCCTGACATACCCAACACATGTCCCGCATGCAACCAATCACCGTACGATACTAACCACCTCTTTGCATTCCCACTTAACCCGACTCATCTAACCCCCCTCGCCCTTTGGTCCGAACCCGTCGAAACAGCACACTTCCTGGGCCTCCCGTTAGATGACCTCGATGACTGAAACTAAAGTTGCCTGACCCTAGAGGGGATGCCTCTACAACAACAACAACCGATCATGACATACTAAAAATGGCCAAAACGACACTTAGAAATCATATCATCCTTTATTATTTGAAGCTCATACCTTAATTTCAGTAACACTGGTTAAGTAATACCTTTAGCTTCAATATTAGACATATATTATTATTTTCAGTTTTCATATAAACTAAAAATAAAAGCCAAACGAAAACATTAATGATAGGTTGACATTTACTTTCATTTTCCGAAAATCTTATAAAGGAAAATAAAGTACTTTATACAAGTATACTATACTCGTAGTATTAAAATGCCAGAAACTTTAAAAAATTAAAAAATAAAGCAAAGCGGAAACGATGGTCTGAATCCTGTGCGGCGGATTTAAAATTGGGCTCGAGAGGGCTGTGACACAGATTTTCTTTCAGAGACTCGAAGAGGGTGAAGCTAGCAAGCGATAGCACTCCAATGATTTTAGATTCTTTGTAAACTTGGGATAAACCAGAGGAGCCAACTTCTAAATTTATCGACGCATCTACCCAAACCGAGTAAATTTTAAATATTTATTAAAAAATTAGGTATTTACATAAATTTATTAAACCACTTTAGATCCAAAATATATGAACACATAACATCACTGAAGAAGGCAATTCGTTGGAGATGTAGTGACATAGCCAGAAATAGCGCTTCATTCCTCTGGACCGCGTGCATATGGATACTTGTAAATATAATAAAGGTTACCCTTTACCGTGTGAATCAACTATTATCAAGTGGATAATCGTGGAAGCAACCTATTTTTTATTTCTTCGAAGTTGGCTATCCAGTTATTGGTATTGTTTCCGACATGGTCCAGTCAAATTAAAATTTATGGAAGGACCAGGGTGTAATTGTGGTAATAATAATATATTAGCTTTCTGTATTATGTAAGTGTTACATTAAAATTTTTATTGTTTTCTTTATTTTAGAGCAAGTTTGGTTCCCACATCCAAGTACGTACGACAAAATGTTTGTGTTTGCGGATACTCTGCACTTCATTAAATTGCTAAGAAACCATTTTCTTAAGATAGGTTACAAGTATAACGATACACATATAATTTAAAAATCTATAGAGCAATTATTAGTATATACCTCGATGTTACTATAGTTCATAAGTTTACCGAAAAACTTCTTACTGTCCATCATGCCGAAAGGTAAAAAATTAAGCTAGCTGTGCATTGCAACTGTTTGTGTCGGCTTGGAAACTTTTACCGGTCTAAAAACATACGAGTATTTCGAAATAATTAATAGCTGTTCTAAACGTTCTAGATTTCAAGTACTCTAGTTGTAAAGAAGCCATTCGGTTTGGATTTGATGCTGCAGTTAGAAATTTGAAACAAAATGGATAATTGTATTCTTAACATTATTACCTTACTTTTGTTATATGAAGAAATACTTTATGGGCAAGTGGTGTGATTGCTTATATGTGATGATTGTTATATTAAGGGATTTTCCACTTTTACAGCAAGAAACACAGAAAATTTTATCATTCGCTCCAAATATCACCTAAACCCGAAAAATTCATTTTTTAATAGTCGCTGCTTAAGTGTTTAAGTAAAATTGGAAAAATTAATATTGAGGCAAAAATGCGAAGCGAATGGCACATGAAAGAGAAAAGCCGATAACTGGCTTGTTCTAGAGCGTAAAACGAGAACGTTCGTTATCAAAAACGGTTCGATCATTCCATGCTTACGTTGCGAGCAGCCGACAAGTATATAAGGGCGACATACAGCTGCAAAGCTAATCAGTCGTAAAGTAAACACGTTGGTGATTACACTACAGTGAAATAATAAAAATAGAATATTGTGCAAGTTGTAATATAAGTGATTGTAAATAGTGAAGTAAATTGTAATTGAATTGTGAATTACATTAAATAAATTCTTTATAAATAAAGAAACTGCAAATAAAGTTGGTGACTTTTATTTAATCATCCAGTGATCCTACACGACGGATTTGAGAAATCATTGAAGTTAATTCAGCAAAATCGTAAAAATGTTGTGAAAATACCAGCAGCAGCTATCACAGGAGGAGACGAGTAGAAAACGCAGTGGCGTTAACATTGCAGTTAGATACGTGTTTTAGTAATGGATAAACTGAGTGAAGCCGAAAATAATTGTGCGTTGTAAAGAATTATAAAATAAGCATTCGTGTACAGTATGGAATTGTAATTATTGAGGACTAATAAACTTTGAGTATATTCCTGACGATTAAAAAGCCAAACGAACAAATCTCGGTAGTTTTATTTAGCAATCTAGTGATCGGATTCGAAGGATTTGGGAAATTATCGGGGTTAGCTCGAAGAACGTTACAATATTACCGACTAAACGAAATTATAAAAATCATGAAATAATAATGTTTACAGACCCTGTTATTAACCTAATATTTTCTGGTTAAACTTAATGAAGTATCTTTTTTGGATAGTTAAAAGTTCAACAAAGATATAAAAGAAATGTATATTATACATTCTCTATATTAAATATCGCAGTACAACATCATGATTCGCGTTGTTCGATATTCCGTTATTCATTGACTCTTTCATTATCTCTGCATTTATTCCGCAAATCCTTGATTCCACCGATGCTCGCGTCGTTGAGCTTGTCTGTCAACTGGCATGTTGCCATTATGATTTTATCGTAGTCAAATCCTGAGATTGGCAGGCATTTGTGAGTTTGACAGATTACACAAGATATATACATGTAAATCTCTACTATTTTAAAGGTTTTTCCTTTCGTAATAATTTTTGGTATTAATTGAAGTTATTCAAAAATTGTTAAATCTAAAAAAATTAGAAAGAAAAAAGGTTTGAGAGAAAGCTCAAATCGATATATTGTACTATGAGATCTTTCGAGTTGCCAAATCGCCAAAAATATCGATGACAAATAAAATGTTTTTGACGATAATAAGGCCAATGAAATCTATTTCTAATTTGACCGGCAGCAATGAGTAGATGAAGCGTTGCAATATCTAAAAATGAACAGGTTTTTCTTTATAATGTACCATGAAAATATCTTATTTATAAATGAAATAAATTGCATATAATTAAAATATTTGAATACGGCGAGAATAAAAATATGTAAACAGCGGTTTTGTTTCATTCATATTTTTGCTTTGGCTACTCGTTGCTGATGCTGCTGCCACTTCTATATATTACGTAGCTGACACATCCCCCATTCTGTCTAACGGTGATTGTCCACCCGTGATCACGTAGTTGTAGCCGTCTTTCGGTTTCAGATTCATCTCGAAATGCAGCAAGCATTCTCTACCCTTCAAGACAAGTAGTGGTTACCTAACCTTGTTGCTATTTTTTATTCTTCTTATATTTGTTATCCTATTTGTTACTTTGATTCCAATAATAATATTCAATATTTAAGTACATATCTACTAAACTTCACATAATAATGAAATACATATAAATTTTTACGTGAAAATAATAATTAAATATCACTTCTCAAATATTGAAACAATAAAGTGAATATTCACATTTCATTTCTTTATTTTTTATAACAGTGAAAACTAATTGATAAAAATTAATTTGTACAAAACAATTGTTTCCTTATATGAATTACTATGTATACGCCACAGTAGCAAACTCAATAATGGTATGCACTACTTACAAATGTGTTTGTAAAAGAAACGAGGACGAAATTCACGCCCTTCTCATTTCGAGCTTTTAATTAAACAAATTACTGAACCATGCCACACTCTCCTCACAGTTACCTTGGTTCTATTAGAAGCGATCAGCCTTTTTCATCCATAAAAGATATGTTCAGCAATCTAATGTTCGGTACCAGCCTAACTTGACCTTTTCTCATACTCTGGCATATAAAGAAACCTTATTGATTTGATTAACATTTTATTTATTTAAGGAATCTGCTTCCACTTCGGTAGCCTCACAATAAGTAACAACATCTTATAATAATACTATACATAATAACCCATTAACAGAAGGATGGTTTATCTCTTCTCTTCATGCGGGTTTGTTTTATTGCGAATTAGTTAGCCAAAGGTTTCGGATGATTGCAGTTTTTTTATGTATTTTTGTATAACGATTTCTCCGCCTCTTTGACGATGCATATGCTTAGGTCTTTGTGAATGTTTTAAGTAAGCTGAACCCGATAACTGGATTCCATACATCCCATATATAAGCCAATGCAGACTGGTATATTCAAGTTTATGCTTCTTATTTTTAGCCGAGATGTGTCGACTTCAGGTTAGGCGCCACCTAAGTGAATCGCGATATATGTAATTTCATATGCTTCATGGACTTTTATGCGCCATTTTGTTAACCATTCTTTCAATCAGTTTAAGGTGCCTTGGCAATTTTGTGGCTGCATGGCATTTTAAATACTTAATACTTAATATAGCAGTATCACCCGCAAATGTTAACGTCATTATTTTGTCACTTGTAAGAAAGTCTGGGTGAAGTATATAAATTATAAGTTCTATTAATATAAAATATTTTTACAATGTTATAAGCCTAGCTTATCAACCGTGGTGGTCTCGTTATTGGTCCATTTGCAACAGATCCGACTTCTGGTAATTCTAATTGGACCAAGCTGAACTTCACGCCAACCCACATTTCGCTGTTATATTCACTGATCGCCCTCGTAACAATTGCCGCATACTTCTTTCCAACTATTGAAAGCTTAGGTGTACGTAAATTAAGTATACACTATTGCGGGCATTGGTCGCTCTAACAGCAATTGGCTCACACTTGTTTTACAACTCCATGGATGTAAAATGGAATGAGTATGATATCAATAATCGCTGTTAACTACAGTCACGACTCTCACAGCGCTCGGTGCTCACTTTCCTTACAGCTTTTAGTTATGTTGCTAATGTTGTATGCTTGTTATATTCAGCTGTTACAGAAGCCTTTACAAGGGTGACCAGCAGTTATTGCTGCTAATTTTCTATAATAATGGGCCAAGAACACTAGCTTGCGGAACACCTGTCGTTATTGAGTACTCCTCAGTTATATATTCATTTAGTTTTACAGTAAATCGCCTGTTTGGTAAATAGGATTCAAGTGTGTTATGGAATAAGTTAGATAATATTTTTATTAAATTCTGTAATAAGTCCATCATGTCACACCTTGACAAAAATACTTTTTCAATTGTGCTGAGTTTTTCGCGTAAGCCAAACTGATGTGTAAGAATAATGTAATTGTCATAGAAAATAAGAAATTTTAATAGGAGGACCTTTTCGAAAAGTTTTGAAAGGCAAGGCAACAGGCTTATTGGTCTATATGTTGGCAGAAGGATTGCGTTGTTACCTGGTTTAGCTATCATTATTATCGGCGACTTTTTTCATGTTCGCTTTAATATGACACTGAAAAGCTTTGCGAGAAAAACGAGAGCAATGCTCGGTAGTTTTTTTAAGCACCTTTAGTTTGATATGATCGTATCCAGGAGACTCTTTTGTATGTAGGATGGCAATAATCTTTTTCAGCTCTGAAACAGATGTATCGAAAGAAGCATACATTTAGTGGCAGAAGATGCTGCAGTGCTTGGCTGGAATACCATATTGTGCTCTGCATAACAGGAACCTTTCCGAAGTCTCAACGGCGCCTTAAGGTGCTTGCTAGCTTTTTAAAGCGATTTTTTAGTAAAAACGTTTGGGGACAAATACCATATACAATTTTTTAAAGTTTTTTCTTCGTCGTGTCGTAATACCTTTTTAACTTTTTCTCTTCCATCTTAAGTCGGACTTTTGCATCGACGATCGATGCGATTGCCATTCACGACACAGGTATCGCTTGTTTCTAACAAGCAATTCGATTTCGCTGTTAGTTGTAAGTTTTCCGGAATTTAGCTGCGTATTCTGCTCTGGTGCTAAAGGTGCTGCTGTTGCTAGCATATTGTTGAATACACGGTCTTCGTTATCAATGTCAGTCTCACTCTCTACTTCGCGATTAGAAAAGGATACTGATATTCAACTTTCTGTTCATTCAATCCAATAATTACTTGCGAGTGATCAGAAAATAAATCAGCACTGGTTTCAGCAAATACTAAATTACTGTCTATGTTTTTGAAGACTGCAAAATCAATCAGATTTGGCATTTTTTTGGATTTGTATGTTGGTTGTCTTGGTGAGATAAAATCAAATCTATTTTTTGTGCTCATAACCGTGTTATATAACTGTCAACCTTTTGGGTTTATTAGTCGGGAGCCCCAATAAATATGCTTCTTACTGAGATGAGTTTTCGATACGAGCCTAACATCAACTTCGATACCCCGAAGAAATAACTTGAGTGCTAATTTTTGTTTATTATCACCATTAGCATTCCGTAAGCATATTTTAAGCTCGCTAATTTTTTAGACGTTTGGTTTGAAGCTTTTGGTTTCGCGACTTTATTAGATCCTGGAGCATGCTTCGCATGGTTTATATAAATTGTGTCACGCATTGGGTCAAATTGAGAACTATGATCTATACTCCCTGCTGAGAGAAATTACGGGTGGGACTTTCAATTCGCCAGCATAGACCATTTGACCAGTGTTTGAGCTAGGTAAATTGGAAAAGGGAGCTGCAGGTATAATATGGTGGAGTTAGTTGCGTCTAGCTTGAATACCTTTAGTGACTCTTGATTTTAAATCTTTTTAAACCAAATAGTCCCTGTAATTAGCTGTAAGATTGCCCCCGCACTTAAATCTTTTTTATCAATTTTATTTAAAGGGCACTTACTTGCACGGGACCATTCCGTTTAAATGTATAAATTTGATGCGTATCGTTCTTTTAAATTGAGTTCAACTTGGGGAAAATTTTAAATTTTAAAATTTAAATTTTTTTATTTAATTTCTATTAATTATATTAACAGGGGAGCCCACGGTATTTATCCTTTTTGAATTGCTAATTTTTTACTGAACTTGATTTCCTCTTTACGTTTGTGATAAATCAATCAATACCAATCTGTACCGTTGACCCTGTTCTCTTTTTAGAGTCTCAACTTTTTCCGAATTCGTCACCCGCATTGCTGCTGCTTGTTTGTATGACTGCTTGTGTTTCTGTTGCTGTATGTATGCAAAGAGATGTTACACTCCTTGTGTTTTCTGCCGCGAAGTACTAGGCTGCGATGGTATAAAAAGAGATGGGTGGAGATTTGCTGGCAACGACAGTGAAATCGGCATTTCTCTCCGCTGCTGCGACTGAATGCCGTCACTCTTTTTGGTTTGAGCGATCGCTGATCACATCACTGTTTGACCACATATTTTTTAAGTTTTATTTTTGCTTTTATTTATTTATTAATTTTAATTTGCATGTTTGTTTAAATATATGATTTGCTTATTGCGCATCATCAATCACTTGCACTTATTGAATCTAATATATAAAGTTTTAAATTATAAAATAATAAAATCCTTTTATATAATTTACATATATATATCATCTATAAACATGTACGTCAAATGGTTGATATACCCTATTTTACTCTGCTCTCATTCGTTTTATTGAATAGTTTAAAATGTGACCACTACTTCATTTCTATGTTTCCTAATTTTGCTAAAAATATCTTGTAGGAGTAAACAGATTTCTTAAATCTTTCCACTTAAAAGTGCCTGTGCGTAAAACAATTCAATCGATACTGACACTAATACTTATATATATATAGGGTGTTTTTTATAAAGGTATAGAACTTTAAGCCGGCATTACTTTTCAAGATGGCGACCGATTTAACAGCTGTCAAGTGATTTATTCTCAGTTTGGTTTGGCAATTCGTCATGAATAGACTCACGCCTGAACAACGCTTGCAAATAGTGCAATTTTATTTCGAAAATAATGGTTCTGTGCCGAAAACGTATCGAGCACTTGAAAAGTAATTCCAACTTAAAGTTCTATACCTCTATAAAAACACCCTGGGTGCCATTGAACACGAAATTTCGAAATTCGTTTAATTTTGGCAGTTGTTCGTGAGGGTATTTGACAAACGCATGTGATTATATATATATGATAGAAAAAAAGTTAACAGCCTAAACATAATAGAAGTTCCAAAATTACTGCTAACCTAAATCAGGACCTATCTTCTGTCTCGCAATGGTCCACTTATAACGGCCTCTGCTTTAACCCAATTAAATAGTATACCCTTTTTACTGAAAGAAAATCAATACATTCCATGTATTTGCTTTGGTAAGGGTTCTATTGTATTTGTTGAAAGAATTAGTAATCTAGGTTTTCTTATTAACTCTAAACTAACCTGCGTCGACCACATTAACTCCGTCATGGGCAAAGTATATACTTATAGTACTAAAAAAATATTAAAGGCAATTCGCACCATTTTAACCCTTATCAAACAGAATCTTGCGTGTCAATAAATCTTACCTACACTTAGTTGGTATGCTATGCAGCATGCTCGACTCCAAGTCTTCATATAAAATTGATCTCCTATTTAATAATAGTACGCGCTATGTTTATGGAATATGGAAATTCGACCATATATCTGCTTGCAGATCTAGTTTAATTGGTTTTGAAATTTTTGAATACTTAAAAGTCAGAATCTGTAACTTTCTTTTTAAACTATTGAACTCAAAAGGGCCTCTATGACAAACTGATGTTTCCAAAACCTGAACGTTGTAACTGTTTGGAATTTATACCTACCTTAGAAGCAAAATCAACAAAAGCTACTTTATAATTATTTCTTTTTCTCATAATATGAAAATTGAGGTTTATCTTTGTTTAATTTAATGAGTAGCGTTGCTTAGGAAGAGCTCGGTCCAAAATCGCTTCAGCGGTTACAAAGCATATATATATATATATATATATTGTAACGAACTTGCTAAATTCACTCCTCGATTATTCTCCTTTTTGTTAGAGTCCGATCACTGAATTACTAAACAAACTCCCAAGATTTATTTGTTCGGTTTTTTTTTAATCGTCAGGAATTTATTTCTGGTGTAATTACAATTTTCTTATTTAACAACTCTTTATCATACACAATTATTATCTGCTTGACTCAGCTTTATCCGTTTCTCAAACACACGCTAGGTCTGAGTCTTCAACTTCATTCATTTCAAATAGCTGCTGCAGCTCCTTTTATACCTCAACAGCGTGTATTTGCTGTCTACTCTTTTGTTTGTCCTTGGTATGGGTAAATTGCATTATACGGTCGCTTTTTTATTTTCTGTCCTTCCGGGAAATTGTATTTACATTGTCAATAGTTTTGTTTGTCCTTGGTATGGGATTTTCGTCACACTGCCCTCCACCTAAGTCTGATCGTCCCGATCAGACATACCATCTGTTCCAAACGCCGCGAGCCTTTCTAAGTGAACCACTTTCATTTTGGTCCTTGGTTTCCCAACAGTCTGTATTCGATACACTACGTCGTTCAACCGTTTTATTACTTTGTAGGGGCCTTCCCAATTGCATTGCAGCTTCGGGGACAATCCTTTCTGCCGTTGTGGGTTATACAGCAGCACTCGATCGCCTTCTTGAAAACCCTCGCAGTTCATCGCTTTATCATATCTGGCCTTTATCTTGCTGCTCATAACTTCGGTTCGCTGTCTCACAAGAGCATGTATCTCCCTCAGCTCTTCTTCTAGGGCATTTGGCGCCCTCTCTTCAATCCTTTAGCATCGCCACTTACTCCAAACTTCAAATCACTAGGCAGCCGAAGTTCACTACCGAAGAGAATCTTTGCGGGTGTTTTACTTGTTGTCTTGTGCACCGCTGACCGATATCCCATCAGAAACAGCGGTATGTGGATATCCCAATCATCTTGATGTTTGTCCACGACCTTCCTCAAGTGCTCTTCCAGGGTTCGATTGAAGCGTTCTACCATGCCATCCGATTGAGGATGCAGAGCTGTCGTTCGTGTTTTTCGAATACCCAGTATCAAGCATACTTCCTGGAACACTACCGATTCAAAGTTTCTTCCCTGGTCCGAGTGCAGTTCTATAGGCGCACCGTATCTGGAAACCCAATTGTAAGTGAATGCATTCGCTACTGTTTTGGCTTCCTGATTTGGAATTGGGTAGACCTCCGGCCATTTGCTAAAGTAGTCCATAACCACAAGAATGTATTTGTTTCCTTGCCTGCTTATAGGGAATGGACCGGCTACATCCATGGCAACCCGCTCAAATGGTGCGCCTGAGTTATACTGCTTCATCTGACCATGACTTCGTGACTTTGGCCCTTTAGCTGTAATGCACTCCCTGCAGTTAGCAATCCACTCAGCGATAGATTGACGACAACCAACCCAGTAGAACCGCTGCTTGATCTTTTCCAGCGTTTTCGTAATGCCTAAGTGTCCACCACTAGGACCATTATGGAATTCCTTGAGAACGTCCGGAATCCTTAACCTCGGAACTACTATTAGTTTTCGGGAGCACTGGCCGTCTTCACTTTCCCATATTCTATGCAAACAGCCAGATATCAGCTCTAAACTATTCCATTGCGCCCAGTATGCCTTTGCTATTGGACTTCCTGCTGCCATCTGTTCCTTATCTGGCCGTCTGTCCATCTTCAGTCCATGCATTAATAGTTTCAAATCTGGATATTCCTGCTGACATTTCCGTAGATGACTTGACTCCCACTCTTCCGCTGGTGTAATTGTCATTAATCGGACGTCTATTATGTCTTCTTTGCCTTCCGCTTTGGAGCAGTGCTTACATTCCAAGCTACATGGTCGACGAGACATGGCGTCAGCATTCCCGTGAGTATTCCCTTTGCGGTGCTCTATACTGTAGTCGTAATTTTGCAGTCTCTCAATCCATCGGGCTAGCTGTCCTTCAGGATTCTTGAACTGTAGTAGCCACTTCAGCGCTGCATGATCTGTTCTAACTCGGAAGTGTTGGCCATACAGGTACTTGTAGAAATGTTTGATGCAATCCACCAACGCTAATAGTTCTCTCCGTGTTACGCAATAGTTCCGTTCTGGTTTCTCAATAGACCGGCTATAGTAGGCAACTATCTTCTCCTGTCCATCAATCACTTGTGAAAGTACACCTCCCAGGGCATAGCCACTAGCATCTGTATCCAGAATGAATGTTGCACCTGGAACCGGGTACGCTAGCATAGGCGCAGTGCAGAGCCTTTCCTTTAGAGCTTCGAAAGCCTGATCTTGTTCTCTGTTCCACTCTAAGGGTCTATTTTTCCTGGTGAGCTCGTGGAGACTATTAGCAACACTGGAAAAATTCGGAACAAATCGGCGATAGTAAGTACACAGGCCCAAAAAGTTCCGTAATTCATGTAAATTCCTGGGCCTTGGCCAATCTTCACTACTTCTATCTTTTCTTTACTGTACAGACGCCCTCGGTTGTTACATGATGACCTAGATAATTAACCTCTTTCTTAAATAGCGAGCACTTTTTAGGACTAAGCTTAAGGCCAGCGCTATCTATCCTCTGAAAAACTTCCTCCAAATTGCCCAAGTGTTCCTCAAAGCTTTTGCCAAGTACGATGATGTCGTCAAGATACACCAGACAAGTTTTCCAATGCAGTCCCTTAAGCACATGATCCATTAATCTTTCGAAGGTTGCAGGAGCGTTGCATAGTCCGAAGGGCATCACCGTGAATTGCCAAAGACCGTTTCCAGCACTAAAGGCAGTCTTCTCCTTATCTCTCTCACTTACTTCCACTTGCCAATAGCCGCTCTTAAGGTCGAGTGGTGAGAACCATTCCGTGCCAGTTAACGAGTCCAGAGTATCATCAATCCTGGGCAAAGGATAGCTGTCCTTCTTTGTCACATCATTTAGTCTTCGATAATCCACGCAGAACCGCAGCTGGCCATCTTTCTTCTTTACGAGCACTACCGGCGAGCTCCATGGACTTTCGAATGGTTCAATAATACCGCTTTTACTCATTTCCTTTATTATTTGGCTTACAGCTTCACGTTTGGCTAGTGGAACACTTCGAGGAGCCTGGCGAATCGGCCTAGCGTCACCAGTATCAATACAATGTTTCACAACGTTGGTCCTGCCTGGGTTGTTGCCATCCTTGTCGAATATATTGGAGTATTTGCACAGAAGTTTCTTGGCCTTATGCTTGTATTTCTTTTCCAACACTTGCGTCCATTCATCTACATTGTCCTTGATTTCCTTTATGTCAATGGAACTGCTTTTAGGTGCATCTCCGCAATTAATAAAGGCGTCTACCTGCTGACATTGCCCCAATACAGTTCCTCTTCGAAGTTTCATTGGTGATATAAATTCGTTTAGTACTCTCACTGGGATGAGTCCATCACTTTTTGTTTTAGCCAGTGTTTTACCGATGATTACGTCCGATGTGGAATTTCGTGCTGTTTCGACAACCCATATTTTGTTTGTCCCATGATCTCCATCAATCTTTGCCCAAACAACAGCTTCTGACTTTGGTGGGATGAGTTCGTTTTGTTCAAGGATCACTTGCTTGCTGTTGTATGTAGAATTATAGCCGATACTAAGTGGTACTTCCATGTTTTTGTACTCCATTACTCGGTTATCCATGTCGATCTTTATTCCTTGGTCTAGCAAGAAGTCTACTCCTATGAACTGATGTAAAACCGCAACATTTCCTATCGCGACTTCGCATGTTATCTCTCCTACAACTTGGGTGTCCTCGCCAGTTGCCGTCCTCAATCTTGCTCCAGGCAATGGCCTTACTTCTTTGTTGATTAGGTCGTATCTAAGGATGGAGTGCGATGCGCCCGTATCAACAGTAAGTATTCGCTCATGTCCATCCACATATCCACCAATTGTCACGTTGCTCGCCTTCCTACCAATTTGAGAGACGGAGATTATTGGGCATTCAATTGCAGGAGCCAGCATACGCCCCTTTCGGCTGGCTCGTTTTAGTTTAACGACTGGTTAGAGTCGGATTCGTTATCTTCAGCCCTTCGTTTTCGTTGTGCTGAATTGTTGTTTCTGCTCGAGTCCGTCTTGCATTCCCTCGCGAAGTGGCCTGGCTTCCCACAATTGAAACATTTGCCAGCTTGATTCTTCTTTCCATCGATTGATTTTAGGGTTTTCAGAATCTCGTTCATCACATCTGGTGTTTCTACTTCCACACGACTGACTTTGTAGGCTGGTCTGCTTATAAGTGAAGCCGTTTCACGGGTTTGGGCATAGGCGACAGTCTCAGAGAATGTTGATTTTGGATTTGCGTATGTCTCTCGTTTGGTGTAGATATCTTTTATTCCACTGATACACCTCTGTATTTTCACCCTTTCGAGGTGTTCACCAGATGCGTCTCCAGTAGCTAGATGAACCAATCTCTCAATTTCGGATGCGTATTCTTGCAGAGATTCGTTGGGTCTTTGATCGCGCTTCTCCAACTCCATCTGGTAAATTTGTCTCCTATGTTCGCTTCCATATCGTCTTTCCACGGCACGCATTAATGCGTCGTAATCATCTCTCTCATATTCTGGGATTGTCTGTGAAATTTCCGCAGCAGGTCCTTCCAACGCAACGAATAGTGCAGCGGATTTTTCCTCAATGCTCCAATTATTTGCTTTTGACGTCTTTTCGAATTGAAGCTTAAACACCTGGAACGGAATTGTGCCGTCAAAGGAGGGTGTTTTTATCCTGGGAGCGTTCATCGAAGTGGTTGGACGATTCAAGTGCAAATCGCGGACGCGACCTTCCAATTCGTTGACTTTGGTCTCAATAAGCTCCTCTATTCTGTCTTGCCTTTCCTCGATTACGTCCTGTCTCTCCTTGAGTTCTGTGCATTCTTTAACAACACTCTCCTGAAGCTGTATGAGCCGGGATGAAATACGCGCTTCTTGGTCTTGCATTTGCGATGAAATGTGGGCATTCATTTGTGACATGTTGGTATCCTGTTCATCCAACTTCTGTAGCAACTTGGCATCCTGATCATCCAACTTCTGTAGCAACTTGGCATCCTGATCATCCAACTTTTGCGTAATTTCTTTTGTAATGACATCTTGGAATCCTGTTCATCCAACTTTTGTGACATCTTGGATTCCTGTTCATCCAACTTTTGTGACATGTTGGCATTCATTTGCGAAATTGCTGCCAATAACATGTTCATGTCCATACTCGTAGATGAGCTAGGAGCACTTCTTCAACTTTAGTTGCTGACTGCTCTGAATCTTCCCTAGTCTCAACAGCCTCTTCCTTCTCCATTTCTTTCTTGGATGTCTCCTCGTCCTCACGGCAGAATTCATATTCGCTCAAATCTATGCCTTCTGCTTCCAAAGCTTCTCGCAGCCGTGATTGTAGTTCAGCCTTATTCCCGGTTGAAATAGAGAAGGAAGAGGCTGTTGAGACTAGGGAAGATTCAGAGCAGTCATCAACTAAATTTGAAGAAAAGGCTCCTAGCTCATCTACGAGTATGGACGTGAACATGTTATTGGCAGCAATTTCGCAAATGAATGCCAACATGTCACAAAAGTTCGATGAACAGGATTCCAAGATGTCACAAAAGTTGGATGCACAGGATGCCAAGATGTCACAAAAGTTCGATGAACAGGATACCAGCATGTCACAAATGAATGCCCACATTTCATCGCAAATGCAAGACCAAGAAGCGCGTATTTCATCCCGACTCATACAGCTTCAGGAGAGTATTGTAAAAGAATGCACAGAACTCAAGGAGAGACAGGACGTAATCGAGGAAAGGCAAGACAGAATAGAGGAGCTTATTCAGACCAAAGTCAACGAATTAGAAGATCGGCAAAGCAAATTAGAGGAGCTAATTGCGACCAAAGTTAGCGAATTGGAAGGACGTGTCCACGAATTGCTTTCGAATCGTCCAAGCATTTCGAGAAGCACCCCTAGCATAAAAGCACCATCCTTTAACGGCACCAGCCCTTTCCACATCGTTAAGCTTCAGTTCGAAAAGACGGCTAGAGCAAATAACTGGAGTATGGAGGAGAAGTCATCTGCACTATTCATGGTATTAAAGGGACCTGCAACGAAAATTTTGCAAATAATTACTGCATACGAGAGAGATGAATGTGAGGCACTAATGCGAGCCGTGGAAAGACGCTATGGTAGCGAGCATAGAAGACAAATCAATTACATGGAATTAGAGAAATTTAGCGAGACCCTGCAAGAATTTGCTTGTGAGATTGGGAGGCTAGCTTATTTGTTTTAGGGAGATAGTCTTGGTGAATACCTCGAGAAGATAAAAATTCAGAGATTTATCAGCGGAATAAGGAACAATTATAGCAGGCGAGAGGCGTATGCGAATCCAAAGCCAACATTTGCCGAGACTGTCTCGTGTGCTCAGACAAAGGAAGCGGCCGAGCTTTTGTGCAGACCAGCGTACAAAGCGAACTGTGCGAAGTTGGAAAGTCCAGATGTGATGGAAGGAATCTGGCAAACGTCGAAAACCGCCAAACTAATGAGGACCAGGATTTGCTACAACTGTAGAAGGCCTGGACACATCGCCCGCGATTGTAATATGCGTTCTACAAGACAAATCGATCACGAGGCGAGCAACGTTACTATCTGAGGATATGTGGATGGACATGAGCGAGAACTAACTGTGGACACGGGCGCGTCAAACTCCATCATTCGATCCGATTTGATCACCAAGGAAATAAATCCATTGCATGGAGCTAAGTTGAAAACATTAACTGGTGAGGACACCAGGGTTCTGGGAAAAGCCACGTGTAAAGTCACCATCGGGAATATGACAGTGTTGCATGAGTTCCTAGTAGCGGAAATCTTAGATGAAGTCATAGTTGATGTGGACTTTCTCCTTGGTCAAGAAATGAAGATCGACGTAAATAAAAGAGTGATGAAGTATGGAAATATGCAGTTGCCGCTAAGTATTTGCCATGATCATGCGTACAACAGTAATGATGTGCCCCTGGTAAAGAACGAGTAGCAGAAGGGAAATACGTACGGAAATGGCAAGATGTCTCGTGCCCTAATAAAGAAGTTGAGGGAGGTACGCAAAACTGTTGAGCAACGCCCTAAGGTTATGACCAATAAGTTAGAAGGATTTATTAAGGCGGATTATATAAGGAATCATGAAAGCTTTGAGAAAGGAGATTTGGTAATGCTGCACCATTCTCCATGGAAGAAAATCTTGCACAGCAAGCGAGAAGGTCCATACAAAGTAACTGAATGAATAAATATTACGGAGTATCGAATCCAGACTGTTGGGAATCCAAGGACCAAAATGAAAGTGGTTCACTTAGAAAGGCTCGCGGCGTTTGGAACAGATAGTATGTCTGATCGGGACGATCAGGCTTAGGTGGAGGGCAGTGTGACGAATATCCCAAATACGAAGAACAGATTGAAATAACTGACGATGTAAATGCAATTCCCCGAAAAGGACAGAAAATAAGGCAGCGGCCGTATAATGCAAATTACCCTTACCAAGGACAATGAAAAGGGTAGATAGCGTAAAGGAAATTACACGCGGTTAAGGATAAACAGAACAGCTGCAGCTACCGCAGGCAAAGGAATAATCAGCCTATCCTTAAGCGCGTGAACAGGTATAAAAAGAGCGGCAGAAGCTATCAAAAGAGGAGACGAGTAGACAACTTAGTGGAGTTAACATTGCTGTGAGCTGTGTGTTTTAGAAACGGATGAGCTGATTGAAGCAGATAATAAGTGTATATCATAAAGAATTGTAAAATAAGACATTAGCTATAGCAAAGAACTGTAATTACTGTACAAATAAATTCCTAACGGTTAAGAAGCCAAACAAAGAAATCTTGGGAGTTTTGTTTAGCAATCCAGTGATCGGACTCGAAGGATTTGGAAAATCATCGAGGCGAACTTAGCAAATTCGTTACAATATTTTAAATTTTACGACTACAATTGCAATTCCACCAACTACGAAAACGTCGAAATTGCTGACAGCATATGTCGTGAATTTGTGATGGCTGTTTTTTTTTTTGCCGACAGGAGTTCATTCGAAATCTGTGATCATTCTGTAAATGACAATTTTTAGCAACGGCACGTGTGTCAAATCTGGAAATAAAATCAAAGTCTGAAATATGGTGGGTGAAATGAGCCCACCAATCATTGATAGTTTATAAATCGAGTAGGTTTGACTTTTGCCACTCATTATTCCCGTCTTGCTGAATGATGCAAAAGCTTGGTCGATATCGACATCCAATCATTAGGAGCTTTTGAGAGAAAAGGTTTGCGAAATATTTATAGTCCTTTGCGCGTTGGAAATGGCGAATACCGCAGACATATCGACAAAAATAAAAATTGCAGGACAAGCAATTGGAAATTTAACTTCAGAAATCAAATTGCCGAAATTAGATTCACAGTTTTGACAGCAAAATATATGAATGGATTAATTATTGTGTGAAAATTGCTACGCTTGACGGCCCCTTTAGTATCACTTTAAGAAAACTTTATCAGGTTCTAAGCATTCCAAGTAGTTGTACATAATAAAATTTAAAACCAAATTAAAAAATATGATTTTCGTTATACATATGAATACATATGTTCACATATATATATATATATATTTTATGAAGATGAAAATGTGTATCATAATGTCGGTTATTGTCGCGGAAAGCCGAAATTTATTACTCTCTACTGCCGAGCCTGATTTAAGTGTGTTATTTAGCTATATTACAGGACCAAACTCTAGTATTTAAAACGTTTTTTATATAACTCTGGAATAAGTTTCAGAACCTTTTAGCTCTGATAAAAACAGCTAAATACGAAAGAATTATTGCGGTCAAAAGCGGCATTTTATAGCTATAACTTTAACCTTGCCATAGTAAGTTCGCTATTCAACCATACGCTGATATTGCAAGCGCCCAAAATCTTTTAATTGCATCAATAAGACTCATAGTCGCAGCAATAAGCGAGTCGAAAGAGATGATACAAAAAAATTATCGAATCGTTAAATGCATCTACCAAAATAGAACATACCCTTACAAACCACTGATAAAGGATAAAAATAATTCGGCCAATACCAGATCCGCGAAAACGGCACAGCAACACAGCTACAGCAATGCCGATAAGCTGGTAAAAAAAAATCATAGAAAGGCTAAAATAATCTGAAATGGCAGCTTAGTAAGTGCCACATCCGTGATCTGTATCGTATATGCCATCAGATAAACACAGCGTTAAAACCACCAAACCGCTAAAAGACAAAGACGGGAATTTGACAATGGCAAAAGATAACATCAGGAAGCCGTGCGGCTGATAGCGTCACATAACAAAACGCGACATTCACACCACCTGAGACGAAATAATGGCTGATACCAGGTAAGAAAGCCATGGAGCGTTCAAACAAAGACTGGGTCTCTTCAACGAGACGTCGAAGAAGGTGAACTGATAGATCCCGGAGAGGAAACTCTGCCTTTCCGCCTGGTGCACGCCGACGCTAAAAAAACTTTCGTTCAGCTTCTCCTGCCAGTAAAGTAAAATAAGCTGTTCTAATGAAGCCACTTTCAATAATAAGGTAAACCTTATCTTTAAGATACAAATAAAAACTATTTTATATATTAAAATGAAACCTTTTTTATATATTTCGGCCATATTCCAATAATCTCATTTAACGCTGAGTACACATAACGTAATATATTCATTGGTAGGCGCTATGTATTCGTTATTTTTAACTTTTGATATATTTTATTAAGTCTATCTGCAATGTTATTGGAGGATGAAAAAACCTGAAAATAGACCACCTAACTCGCAATATTACGATCGACCACAAAATGAGCGGGATACGTTAGGTATCTAAAATTGAAGATGGCAACGGGACACATATGCAGATAAAACAATAATTGGGCGACACACTTGCAGGACACAGGTAACTGATGCCAAGGATATACAGAATTTATTAGGGGAACACGTCTTCAGACTGCAGCATGACACTGAAAATTAAACAACAGTACATGGTGAATTCGATTCCTTAATAGATTACGATGGAACAGATGTTCAATTTCCGAACTATGAAGAAGTTAGACTATAAAATTAGATATCTTTTGATTCGTCACAGCTAACTTCATTAGGCTCTGATGTTAAGACATCTGACAGTATTGCCTTAATTGGTGAATTCATGAAATAACATTCGTAATAAACTTGAGAAGACGTTAGACTAAATATTTTTGGATCACATCTGGTCATTTTATCTAAATCGGTGCAATCCTATCGTTCTGCCTGAAGATGCTTATCATCCCTCTTTTGAATTATCTTTAGAATATCCTACTAATTTAAAATGTCCGATAAATGTTTCAAAAACACAAAATACTCGTATTTTATTTTAAAAATTAAATTATATTAATCTAAGAAATGCCTGGCGAATGTACAACGGTGATGGAGAAGAAAGTATTTCTCACTTCACAAGTGTTTTTAATTCAATCTTTAAACAGTGTGTACCTAGAGCAAATAAGCCAAATAAGCGCCACATGCGGCTTATGGTTCAAAAGACTATTCAAGGTCTACAAAAAATCTAGTAAAGTTTCAGACAATTGTGCTTTTTCCAAAATTAAACAGAAGTATAATATTTTAAATAACTTGTGCAACAAAAAGTATATGACAAAACTTGTTAATAATATTACTGCAAACCGGAGGCCATCCTATAGTTCTGTTAATTCGAAACGAAAGACTTATGAATATCCCTCGTTATGGAAAGAGTCATATATTTTACTGGGGCATTTCATAGTTATGTTATATTCCCAAAATTTGTCTGACCAACTAGCTCACCCAGTTTCAATAGTTATTGACACCTCACAACACGAGTTTTGTAAAAGTAAGTCCACCTCATCGAACCTACTGGAATTCACTACCTTTGTCAGTAATGGTTTTAAAAATGGTTATCAAACCGTGTTATTTAAATTGATTTCATCAAAGCATTTGACAAGGTCCCACTTTCAATACTTCACTATGAACTCCATATGTTTTTGCTTCCACCATCCTTACTCAAATGGATTTCATCATATTTGACAGGTAGACAGGTAGCAAAGAGAAATTCTTAACTCTAGTACTTCACGTGAAATATTAGTAACATCTGGTGTACCTCAAGGCAGTCTCCTCGGTCCCTTTCTATTCCTCCTATTCATCAATGATCTGCTAAAGGGCTTATGTATGCAGTGATGTCAAGCTCTTTAAATCAATTCTTTCTATCGAAGATGGAGAGCTCTTGCAACTTGACCTAAATAATTTGGTAAGGTGGTGTTTTTTAAACTGTATGTCGTTAAATTTATACCAGTGTAAAAATATGGCCTACTATAGAAAATCATTGCAATCCTTAGCCTATATGAATCCAAATCATAATGTTGAACAAGTTACTGACTTCCTTGACTTGGGAGTCACAGTGGACCCTGAGCTAGATTTTAAAAATCATATACGAGTAAATTCATTAAACGGTGGGATAAGGAGTTTAATGACCCTATATTACCAAATTACTCTACACTTCACTCATTACGCCCAATTTGGAATATGGTTTAGTTGTATAAAATCAATTGCATAATGATAAATTGGAATCTGTTCAAAAATCATTCTTATTATTCGCGTTAAGGATGCGAATAAAAATCTCAATCCTTATAAGAGCCGATTGAGGTTTATTAATCTGCCTTCATTCCAAAGTCGACGAGAGATGCTTCAACTTTAGTATCCTTTTAAGACCATCTAGATACTTTAGGTCCTTTTCCTTGTGTTCATGCAATATAAATTTTGAAATGCACGACCCATTCAGATTTTTGTGTAACGATTTTAATTCTCATTATGCCAGCTTTGATTTTTCCGACCTACTTTTTTGTATAAATAAATATACAATAATGTCTTTATTCTCAACGTTGCCTAATCGCTAATTACTTTATAGCAGCTGATGAGGAAATCTGTAACTGCTCAGTGTAAGAGGTAAGTGTATCCGCGACCTTCCGCGATCGGTCTCGGAATTAGGACAATCCGGGCTGTACATGGTTTTCGGTCACCGGTATGTTGGATTTTACGTTTATTCGTCAGGTGCGCTCCTCGGTCGGTTGGCCAACGCTTAGACCAGAAAAATCTATAATTTACCATGTGCCAAATTTGGGAAAAGATCAGTGTGAAGAGGATCTGCAAATACCAACTCTTCGTCGAGTTAAAAACAGCATTTGACAGATGAAATTGAAGTGTATTTATGCCGCCATGTCTGAGTTTGGTTTCCTCGCAAAGCTTATATGAAAGCTGATGATAATCAACACCAAAAGCTCTGTTAGGTTCAGGTAGGACCTGCCTGAGTCGTTCGATTCGTGCGATTTCTTCAAATTAGTGCTGGAAAAATAATAAGAGCTATAGAGCTAAACATATAAGGTAAAATCTTCTATAAGTATATATAGTTTCTGGAGTACGCCAATGATATTGATTGATACATTGGCCTCAACAACCGCATCGTGAGATCTGCTTTCTCCAGACTGAATAAGAAAGCGAAGGGTATGACTTTGGTAGTCAATGAGGGCAAAGTGAAATATATACTACCATCAAACAAACAGCCACTGTATTCGCGACTCGGCTCCAAAGTCATAACATTGAATAGATAATTTCGCCTTTTTGGTACCAGCATTAACACCAACAACAATATCCCAAATTTAAATTAGTTGAGAGCGTTGGTGAACGGGTTCCACAGCCTGCTATTTCAAAGAGTTTTGATTGAACCATATGTAAAAACTGGTATGTCTCTCTGATGCAGATCGTTTGCTTTCTTCATTCATTTCTGTTCGAGATTCTTGTGAAAAAGGGATTATCAAAACAAGATGTGGTGGTGGTGTACTCCACTGAAAATTGTGCGGGAAAAATTTTAACGTGTCCTAAAATGAGATACCTTTAAAGGTGAATCCCGATCACTCTAATTGCGTTGCAAGTCGCTTGAAGTTCCAGGGGAAGAAAATGGGGAGTTTTTCTAAGACATTTTAAGAGTCGATGGTAGAACTTCCATATTGTCAACCGCTGTCACCTGTCAAGTGCGATCTTGAAGGTGATCATCAGAAGAATACAGTGTATAATCAGATGGGTCTCACTACCACCGAATACATCCAGTGAAAAGTAAAAGCTTTTAGACCCCAACTTTTACCAATGCACAAGCGTAGTCGACTATTCCGCCGCATTTCGGTTGCAACTGAGATTACCCCGAGATATTATCGCAGTAGTGATTTATTTGCATTAACTCGTGAATTATCCTCTTCTAAAAGCATATATAAGTGCAATCAAATATCTTGTATATGAACTACATATGTGGATTTCTATAAGTCAAATCTGCCATATTTGACTGTTTCTTTTTATTAAGAATGGGAGAATTTGCGACAATGAATGTTAATTGTACTAATGAAAATTAATTTTATATTAACCAACTTCCACAGCTGCTCTTATCTTATATCAGGAAGTATATCATCCCAACGTAAAATATCATGTTAGGACGTATGCCTGCTAAGGAATTAATTATCTTGAAATTGTGTAATAATTTTAGGAGCAGAATGTTAAGTTTTCTCTGGATTAGGTAAATGAGCTCAAAGCTTTTGCCAAAGCAGCTAATAAAAAAGTGTGCATATGTACTGTGTGCTTAGGTTGCTTATGTAATTTCGGTATTTACGGATTTTGAGGGGATGTTTTTTTTTTCGAGCAACCATTCAAAGATTTTTAGTCTATGGGATTTACATGATTCTCCCCACTCACTTTTGGAATGAAGATTACGTTAGCCTTTGGCAATATATCTTTCGCGTAGGCAGGCTTTGTAGATTTTATTTAGCGCCTGTATTAGCAAAATTCCATCAATTCTCAGAGATTTATAGGATTGGAATGATTTTATTGTCAATTCCAACATTATGCAACAGGCAATACCGCTAGTGTTAGAAATAGACCCGTTTGTCCTAGAGTTTGTAGAGTTCCTAGCAGTCTGTTCTTTTGACTACGTTGAAAAGTTTTCTGCTGCGTCTTGAGAAGTGTGTTCTTAAAAGAAAATTTGTGGTTTGTTTTAATCACTTTTTGGGCAGCACATGTTGCCTTTGAGTGGTCCAGATTAATCTGTAAAATTTGCTTTTACCCTTCTCACTTTTACCGTTGGCAGCGCCGTCTATCGGTATAAATCAAAGAGGAGGTTGCCGTATAGGATGCATTGTGCGAGTATTCTATAAATACGGTGTTGCCCTTGCCGAGGGCGGAGCTTGGTGTGCAATGGTGGACTGTACTGTATAACCTTGTCCTCTGTGTAAGGAGAGCGGCGCCATACGATCGCGCACTAACACAAGCTAGCCAGAAAATTCCACAGGCAGGTGCGTATCTTGTGACCTGGATCGTAAATACATGTCGGCGAAGATTCTCGCAATCTATCGAAGTGAAAACACCGCACTTTTTACATCGGGGGATAAACCATTTTAAAGGAAAACGGGAGAAAATTAAGAAAAAATTAAGGCAAAGTACATAAATCTTACCTAGCGTATTGTGTGAAAGATTAAAGCCCAACGTCAACAAACTGATCGGCAAATGTCAGTGTGGCTTTAGACCTGGCAGATCCACCATTGACCAGATATTCACCATGCGCTAAATCTTGGAGAAGACGAGAGAAAGGATTCGATACAAACTGCATTTTCATCGATTTTAAAGCTGCCTTCGACAGCACGATAAAGAACTGCCTCTACGCCGTTATGTCTAAATTTGATATACCCACAAAACTCATACGGCTATATAAACTGACCCTGTATAATACCAGAAGCGCAGTCAGGATTTGGACCTCTCCGAGTTGCTCGATGCCAAACGATGTTTCAGACATGGTGACTCATTATCGTGTGATTTCTTCAATTTGATGCTGTGGAAAATAATACGATCTGCAAGGCTACATTAAAATTTTTTAAACTTGACAGTTGTAACTTCGAAGTCGTAAATAATTTCGTCTGTCTAGGAACCAGCTTCAACAACACTAACAATGTCAGCCTTGAATTCTAACGCAGAATCACTCTTGCCAACAGGTGCTACTTTTACCTGAGTAGCCAATTGAAAAGAAAGGTCCTCTCCCGTCGAACCCAAACCAAACTCTACAAGTCGCTCATCATTACCGTCCTGACATATGATGCAGAAGCCTGCCCATGCCGACATCCGATGAGTCGGCTTTAGAAGTTTTCGAGAGGAAAGATTTATGGTCATTCGCACGTTGGTAACGGCGGATACCGCAGATGCTGGAAGTACGGGCTGTACGAGCTATATGACGACATTGACATAGTTCATCAAGAGGCAGAGGCTATGCTGGCTAGGTCATGTCATAGTTTCAATTTTTATTCAATTCAAGAGAAGGAATGAGTGGTGCGGTATTGCTGGTGCGGCTATAAGCGGCGAAAGCGGTGCCTACGCCAAAGAAGGAGAAGAAGAAGAAGCAAAGCAAGTAACAAAGAGACACGGAGAGTGAAGGAGGCATTCTGGTAAATTGATTTTACAGTTTTGACAAGCATTTTTGTTAGGTATTTGTCACTTCTGTGTTTAGGTATGCGGTTTTAAATTTAAGGTGCTGTATTTTGGCAGAAATATGGCTCTTCGGTCTATCGTCTGTCAAGGTGGATGCCAAGGTATTTAACATCGCGTGCTTGAGTGATCATTACGTCGTTTAGCTTTAATGTTAGGCATATATTCAAAGTTAATGTGACATGCTTACACGTTCACTTTAATGTATCGTCTGCGAATGTTGAGGTTGGTACTACCATTTTTAAGGTATGATATGAATATCTGTGGAATATTTTTGGCAACTCAAATTGACTTGTTTTACAGTAGCATACTTACCGCGAAAACCAAATTGATGATTTTTTATAGTTTCGTATTCGTGGAAAGAAAGAGATATTTTGATATTTTTCAAAATGTTGGGAAATAACGGGCAACATGCTATTGGACTTTTCCACACATACGAAAAATATCCAAATTTAAAGAAAACATTAAAAATTGAGACAAGAAATTGAATGACACATTTAGTAGCTCTATGTGTTATGCGGTCGTAACCAGGCGACTTTTTTATATTCGACGTTTTTGTTATGAACTTTATCTGAGTTAAAGTTGTACAAACGTTATAAATAGTTATCCATATATAGTTAGCCAAAGATGGAATCGAGATTTTATTATTTATGTAGGGTTTTATTTAATGTGAAGTACAATCGATACAATTAAGTTCTGACTATAACATCATTCAAATGGCTTCCTCGACTTCTTTTGCAGAAACGAATTCGATGAACCCATTTTCTTTTAAGAAAATCATCTTCTCCGATGAGTCTAACTTTAATCTGAGTGGTGCGGTAAATAAACAAAACTGTCGATTCTGGTGCGAAGAAAAACCACAAATTATTCATGAACAACCATTACATTCACCTAAAGTGACAGTTAGATTTGGTTTTGGTCTGGTGGAATCATCGGGCCGTACTTCTTTCGAAATGAAGCTGGTAGTAACGTTACTGTTAATGGAGAGCGGTATAGATCGATGATAACCAACAATTGGAAGATATTGATCTTAACAACTTCTGGTTCCAGCAACAGCCGAATTATTGCGAGCAAGGTTTGGAGATTCGATTATTTCAAAAAATTGTGACATTGAATGGCCTCCAAGAAGTTGTGATTTAACACCATTAGACTACTTCTTGTGGGGTTATGCGATGTCATTGGTTTTTAGCAAGAAACCAGACTCTCTTCAAGCTTTAAAAGTCAAAATACGTTTTCTGTCCTGAAATACGTTTTGATTTAGCGGAAAAAGTGCTCAAAAATTGGGCTCAACGAATTCGTTCCTGCAAAAGAAGTCGTGTAGGCCATTTAAATGATGTTATATTCAGAACTTAATTGTATCGATTGTACTTGACATTAAATACAAAACATTTGATTTTCCTAACAATTAGTTTGTTTTTATTTTAAAAGAAATCATTTCACTCTAGTTGGAAACCCTATACAAGCATAAATACTTCAAGAGTATTTTTTAAAATAAGTTAAAGTGCCGACGATATGGGAAAATACGCCACATTAAAAAAGATTGCTACACATACAAAGAGATTTTAAATAACCATAGTTCTGAAGAAACAAGAACGGTTCAAATTCCAGCTGCTCAGCAGGACAGGATTCGAATTCATAAAGGGAGGTGGTGTGCAGAGACGTTAGACATTTTAGAGAATGTTCTGTTTTGCCGTGATATTCCGGAAATCTTCTTTCTGCTAGAAAAATGCAAGACTCTGCAATGACCATTGAGTTTCATACGAGAGGTGTCAAAGTCTCTAATTGCCAAGTAGTTTTTGAAAACCAAGGTATTTATAGCGTACCATATATTGATTTTACATTGCGTAATAAATTATATACATACATCATAGAATAATAACTATCGATTATGGCATGAGAGGCTAGGACATATTAGCAGTTAAATTTTAGAAATTCCAAGTAGAAAAATGTTATTCATCTTTTAAATAATGTGCATTTCAACAATGATTTATATGAGGCTTGAATTAATGGAAAACAGGTTACAACACTATTTGGAAATTATAAGGATAAAAACTATGTAAAGAAGCCCTTATTTATAATTCATTCGGATGTTTGTGGCTAGATTACATCTTTCGCAATTGACCGTAAAAATTATTTTGTATTTTATATTAATGTAATATTATATAACTATTGTAATTCTTTTTGATCAATTTAAACTAAAGAATTTGTCGCTAAAAGTGAAGCGCATTTTAATTTAAATGTTGTGAGTTTGTACATGTAGATAATGGACGAGAATACTTATCGAATGAGTTGAAGTATTATTGTGTTCAGAAAGGGATCACTTACCACTTACAGTTACAGTTCCACACACTTCACAGTTGAAGGGTGTTTCCGAAGGAAGGATCAAAACATTAACAGAAAACGCGCATGCGAAATTGAACAAGAGATTTTGGAGTGAAGTAGTATTCATTGCTACTTATTCAATCAATATCAGTCCAAGTAAAGCTCTGAGGAATGGTACAAAAACTTTATATAAATGTTGCATTAGAGAAAGTAATATTTAAAGCATTAAAAAGTATTCTGTTCGGTAGTATATGTACATAACAAAACAAGAAAAAGAAAATTTGATGCGAAATCAACAAAATTTTTACTTGTTGGATACGAACCGAATGGATTAAAATTATGGATTATATCAGAGGTTTTATAACAGCAAGAGATGTTATTGTAGATGATACTAATATGATACATTCCAGGAATGTAATGGAAGATAGTATTCAATCGAAAAGCTTTGATACCATAATGAGAGTATGGGAGATAAAGAAATAAAAGAAGGTTAAAGGTCCGCAAACAAATCTTATAATGAAGAAAACTTAATAATTGTAAAATGAATGCACTCACTTTCTTTAGTAGCACTCCAAAGTGATAAATCTTATAAGCAAAAAGCAATAAAGGAAAAACTAGATTCGAATTCTTATAACAAAATCTGATCGCTTGTACAAAGACCTGAACATAAATTATAGTTAGTGTAAATGGGTTTTTACAATAAACACGATAAATTAGAGTACCCAGTCAAATATAAGGCAAGACTTGTGGCATGTGGCTTTACACAAGAACATTTTAATGCTTATGATGAAACGTTTGCCCCAATAGCAAGGGTTACTACTTTTCGTTTTATACTGGCTTTTTCCAAACAATTTGGTTTAAATGTTCATCATATGGACGTGAAAACAGTATTTTTAAACGGTATGTTAAAAGAGGAAATTTGTATAAGGGTTCCTAAGGATTATCCTTTGATGCGGGCAAAGTCTGTAAATTAAACAAAGAAAGCTGGCAGATGTTTTTTTTTAATTTTTGATAGCGTATTAAAGAAAATGAAATTTATAAATTCGACTGTAGATCATTGCATTTATATTTTTGCAAAGGGGACATATTGAATAATGTATATGTGCTACTATATGTGGATGATTTAGTTATTACAACTGTAAATATTAAAGCAATAGACGCATACAAAAAGATGGTTTTTGGCTTCCCAGAGGGTACTTGGTCTAAGACCGGAGGTCGTGAGCTGTTTGACCCATATGTAAAGAAATCGTTTCTGGCCACTTCCAGTTGAATACCAGTTAAAAACTTTCCTCACTTATGTGAACTTCTACACATAGATAATATATAATTCATCGATATTTGACCCGGTCCAAAACTACCACAATGGTCCGTCTCCGCGACCGCTAATCCAGTCGAGACATATGGCTCATCAGGTTCCAACAAACCTGTCTTATGAGTAGGAGGAGGATGAATCGCATACAGCGATTACCTTACTTCATCTAGTTGCCTACCCAAGCCAACTAGTTACATAGTAAGCAGTCCCATCTGGTTCAGGTAAATCGGGAAATTTTCCCTGAGTAAACCTAGCATCCCTTTAACTGAAAAAGACCGCTGAAGCTTACGGAATATAATCTTGATCGCCACTAAATACATACATCGCTAGACTCACTACCTATTCTCGTCCATCTTGTATGCCTGTTCGTCGTGAGATAACTGATTAATCCACATAGGAAAATTTCGCATAAATAAGTAATGAAAGAAGCAAAAATAATAAACTCTCAAAAACGGGAAAAATATGTTTAGAAGAAGTTCTCTTTTTTCTTTTTCAATCAAAACAAAGGCAAAATTAAGACCGAAACCAAAAATGTTTAATAATAAAATAAAATTACAAAAAATGTTATCACTTTAGTGTCCTTTACACCTTGTCCACAATATAGGGAAAATCCGTATCACGAAAACAACGAAAGTGCCTAACTACACAAAAAAAGTAAAGAATAGATATAAAAAAAAATGATAACTCTAAAAACTAATATCAAAATACAAACTACAAATAAAAGTACTAATAATTTTTTTTAAATAAACTTTTAAATTAGATTAATATAAAAAAATATACTGTTTAGATCTTAAAAAAAAAAATTCCATCGCTGAAGCGATTTTTGGCCGGAATCCACCTCCAATTTGTGGTTTACGTATTGATGTTTTTACCAACAAATGAAGGGATCTCCGCCGCCTCTGAACGGCCAATGGGATAATTTATGAAGAGCTTTTATTTCATGTCTCGAACCCATGCCTTCTGGATTGTAATACGCAATGCTAACCACACGGCTATTGTGGCAGCCAAATAATAAATTTTATTCAATTAAAATTAATGTTCTTCATTAAAAAAAAAATACTAAAAGAAGTAGCAACAAAAAATCTTTTTAATCTCAAAAGTGAATTAATTCCACAAAAAACGCTCTTCCAAAAAAAAAAATCGATCGAAACTTATAGTTGTTAACGGACAGTCCTAATGAAATAAAAACCGACCTACCACTAAAGTTCAGGCTTATCTAGTGCTCGTCCGCACATAATGCTGTCCCGACCTATAAATAAAAGGGATGTGACGAAATGATGGAAATATCTAGACAAAATAATTATTTCAAACTTGTCGTTGTTTACGTATTTTGTTTAAGGGTTTAGGTATTAAATATAATTAACTTCACATTCGGTTTTCTATATTAAGTTTTTAAATATTAAATGTAATTAACTTCACTACGACGTTAATTGGAAAAAGGCATAAGCCCTATTTCGTTCGTACAACAACTGAACTATTTCTGTCGTATTCCTTTTTATGTTCGGTCCTTTGTCTTTAGTATGTTCGTCCAGTCCGCGTTGCCTTGTTCGTAAGGTTTTGCTCCATTCCTACAAACGCCCGTTTTGTCGGTACATTCGCCCCGAATGCTCCAAGGCTTCATTTATTCTACAACCGTTTATGTCCTCCCTGGACCCTCGTGCTATCCAACCTTCTCAACCTCATATTGGTGACCGAATTTTCGCAAAAGGACCTAAATATTGGCTTTAATATCAGTCTTGCCCTGGTTGCCTGTTTCCGATTGGCGCCAAAAATATTGCTGAATTTCTCTACCTTTTCCCCTTATTTCATTTCGTTCTACGTCAACCTCATCAATGAAAGCGTCTTTTATAAATTCGTTCATATTAGAATTAACATTGACCCGCGTATTACACCCTGAGAGAATTCCGAATGGCGGAAACTTCGTGCTGTGGCTGGGAATATTAGTAATATGTTTCTGAACCTCATCTACGTGTTTTTATCGGTATTCTGGATGGTCTCCGGACAATTTTGTTAACAACGGAATTATGATTCTGTGAATCTGCTCCACTTGGCCGTTTCCTCGTGGAACCCCAGTGGTGATTAACATGTGTTCAATTCACTGCTTCTTAAAATTAAGGGAATTGAAAGAAGTGTCCCTGTCAGAAATGATTCTCTTGGTATTTCCAAAAATTGCGGACAGCTTCTCCAACGTTCTGCAACTGCTAATGCAGTTGCATCTTGTACTGCTTATTCGTGGTAGTCATTGGACCTACGTGACCCACATGAAAAGTACAAAGTAAGCTAACATCTTTATCTATGGTTGTCAAGAAACCTTCCCTCTTACCACTCTTCGTTTAATTTAAAAAAAATTATGTTTTTGAAACGTATGAAACACCTGAAATAGGATGCCACACCTAAACGTCGTTCAATTCCTTTTCTATCTTACAGAAGAGGATAACTTCTAATCGCTGTTGTTTTTTCTTCAAATGGTGTTATTCTACCATTTTCTATTACGTATGTAAGAAACGGATTTTCCTTCGCAAAAATTGGCATTTCTCCAATTCAATACGCACTCCATGTAATCCCGCTATCAGTAGCACTTTTTTCAACTTCTCTAAGCCCTATTATTCGTTAACTGACGGTATAATTATATAATACAGACTACGATTGTGTCTTCGTTTATAAGATCTTCAAAAATTACGCTTAACAATCTGCAAGATACGGCATACAAATTAGAGATTCCAATATGAGCATAATTCAACTCATATTGCCCGCTGTGGGTTACGAACGCTATATATTTTTTTTAATTAGCCTCCACCGGCAAATGAAAAAAGGCACCACCTTTCACGCTCTACAATGCGTTGGTCCTCGAAAGAAATCCTTCTGACCCGATGCGTAATTGGGTTTTCATCAACTAAAAATATCTTCATCCTCTTTGGACTACTTTCTATGTTGTTCTGCTTATAAAGGGTGATTCATTTCAAGGTTCCGTACTTAAAAAAAAAACACATAAAATTTAAATTTAATGGAGAATGTTTATTATCATTCGAAAAAACATTCTTTGGCATTTATTTTTTGAAGATTATTTATTTCAAATGTTGGCCGCGGCTACGTCTCAGATGGTCCATCCGTTGAGTCCAATTCTCGATTACTCGTTCGGACATTTCGACTGGTAACTGGACAAGGCCTGAATCGAAGCGCATAGACGTTTCAGATGAGCTTCAATTTCAGTCATCAAATAGTCAGTTATCATGGCGCGATAACGACCGCCATTGGCAGTTACGTTCTCAACTGCATAATTTTTACAGAAATATGAACCGATGATTCCACCTTGAATCTCTTCAGGTTGCTCTTCGTTTCAAATGCGGCAATTTTGCTTGTTTACATGCCTGTTGAACTTGAAATGGGCTTCATTGCAGAAAAACTTTCGCTTGAAAACGTCGGATCTTCTTGAAACCCCATAAAGCGAATCGATGTCGCTTGGGAAGGTCGAGCGGCTTCAGTTCTTGCACAAGCTGTTTTTGTAGGCTTTTAATTTAAGATCTCCACGTAAAATTCGCCAAGTCGTTCCATACAACAGTCGGAGTTGCTGCCAACGGCGCCAAATCGACTCTCTACGGTCTTCGCGTACACTCTCAGCTACGGCGCTATATTTTCTTCACTCCGTGCTGGACGTGGTCTCTTCGGTCAAATATTATCCAATAATGAATGCTGGGTCTCAATATGGGTGATGGTGTTGCGAATAGTACACTCAATAGGCCGATTATGTTGACTTTAAGTTGAGCGAAGTGCGCGAAACACATTATTTACAGAACATGAATTTTCGTAATAGAGTTGAAGGATTTGTAACCGTTGCTCAAACGTACGCACGTTTTCAAAATAATTACATGACCTCTTTGACATTGTTAACATTATATTTTAATACAGAATTTTGTAATACAGAACATTGTGGGATATTCATTGTCAAATTTAGATATGGTTATTAGTTAGTAAAACTTTTTACACAATTTGAGTATATGCGCCCCATTGCTTTTAACATATTCATACATATGTACATACCTACATTAATTATAGTTGACAACAGTTATACATTGGTATGTACATATGTTTGCAATCAAATATTACCTGGAGATGAGAACTTCTATCACAAATGAGGAATTACAATTTCACCACACCTGTCTACAACGGTTCTTATATTGTTTGCTTACCTTCTGTTATGTGCTGACTTTTTGTGAAAAAGCGTGGTTTAATATTATATTGATAGAAATGTCCGAAATAAGAATTTTGAAAACAAATAAAAATAAGGAAATGTTGGGTGTTGATGGGTATTTCTATTATTTAGAAAGAATAACAAATCAAAGGACATATAATTGGTCGTGTTCCAAAAGAATAGCATGTCCCTGTAAATCTCGATTGGTGACTGAATTAAAAGACGGTATCCATTGTGTGATTAAAAGGTCCGGTGTACATACCCATAGCCCTGAGGCAGTGGAAGGTTTTGTTCGCGATGCTAATATAAAGCTTAAAGAGTTATCTAATAAAAGATGCTTGCCGGCTAGCCAGATAATTCGAGAAACCATTGTGCTAACACCGAGAGAAAGCCGTTATGCTTTACCTTTTAAAATGGCCCAAAAAAGTAAAATAATGCGGACTACAATAAAGAAATGGCACATGAAAGAACCAAAAACTGTAGACGATATTGATATGCCACTTATTTTATATATCCTTGAAGACGAGCTTTTTGTCTTAGCAGAAAAGTGGGTCGATGATGAATTTTTTATAATATTGGGGACAAAATCTTCATTGGAAATGCTGAATAGCAGTGACTGCTGGGCTGTTGATGGAACTTTCAATGTTGTTCCTCGCGTTATGAGGCAACTTTTTTCCATACATGGCAGAGTACATGGCGAAATCGTGCCTCTCGTTTTTTGCTTGATGAGCAAAAAAACGTTGAAGTCATATGTCGCTATTTTTAACGAGTTGCTGACGATTGCAGGTAACCATGTACTAAATTTATGCCCTCGGCGTATAATTTGCGATTTCGAAATGGGTATCATATCGGCAATTAAGCAATGTTTTCCAAATAGTGATTTACGCGGCTGTTTGTTCCATTTTGGACAAATAATATGGCGAAAGGTTCAGAAGGAGAGGTAATTAAAGCCTATTTTATGGTTGTTTATGTATGCTAAGTATAGTATAGATTGGCTCAAAAATATGGGACTTCGGTGGAATTCGCACTGCAAGTCCGAATGATTAAAAGCTTAGCTTTCGTACCGCCAAGCGAAATACCGAATTACTTTCAAACATCACTTAATAACTGTGATGATGAAAGTGCAAAAAATTTACTAGTTTGGTTTGATAAAAATTATATTGATATAAATAATAAAAATTCCAAATATTCTCCCGAGTTTTGGTCAGTGCATGACCATAATGCATCGCAAACAGAGACGTTTCCTAGAACACAAAACAATATTGAAGCGTGGTATCGCAGGCTGAAAGTTATTGTTGGAAGAAGAAACTCGCAATTTTACCATCTTGTGCTAAGTTTGCAAAAGGAACTTATTTTAGCGAAAACTCAAATATCAAGGAAAGAAAATGGAGAGAGTTAGGAAAAAAAGGAAAATAATTTAAAAAAAAACAAACAGCTGCGAAGAATTATTAAGAAAAGAGCCAATCTACATATTTAAAAAGAATTGCAAAAAATATTGTAATTGGCTAAACTAAAATATTGTTATCGCTTAAACATATATGTATATTTATGGAATAAATGTTTATTTTGTTACTTCTTGTATGACGAAAATCACAAAACTTGAATAAAGCAGAATTTTTCGCATTAAACATGCAGAATTTTGAAAAAGCAGAATTTTAGAAAGCAGAATTTTAAAAAGCAGATTTTTAAAAAAGCAGAATTTTAAAAAGCAGAATTTTAAAAAAGCAGAATTTTGTTCAAGCAGAATTTTTTTTGCAATTTACAGAATTTTGTCATCCAGAATTTTGTAATACAGAATAATGACACGCTCCCATTTCCCCGGCTTGGTTGTAGTGTAAATGTACTTAGTCAATACCGACTTCGGAGAACTTCTTTATATTTAAATAAATGTTTTTGAATTCACCAAATATTTCAGGATATATATTTCCTTTTTCCCCGATATAATCGCCTTCTGAATCTGCCTGGTATTCTCTATTTTTGTCCCAAATAATATGGCGTGTATCTAAGTTAGAAATTTTTTTGTACAAAACCTGAACTTCATACTTTGTGACTATTAAATCAACTACAGAAATTTACCGAGAATAGCTTCATAACATACTTCATCTTCAGGAACCACGTAAAATTTCATTATCAAATCGACTTCGTCTATTTTAACTTGAATAATTCAACCAATAGTTGTTACCTCACTTTTTCCGATTTCAAACATTCGTAAAGCTTTCTCTAAGCTTTCGAATATATCTCGCCTAATCAAACACAACTTACACACATCCGGTATCTATTAACGCATTAAACTCTACATGCTGGACAAAACCTGCTGAGACCACCCCAGCCTGCAATGCCATTTCCTCCACTTAACGCATTTATTTGTTCCTTCTTCACTTTAACGCCTTTGTTATTTGTACACTCAAAATGTTGGTGACCTATTTCATTACACTTAAAACATTTGTATTGTGGATTTGAACAGTGTTAAGCCAAGTGTTCATTACTACCACAGCTAAAACAATTTTTTAAGACTTTTAACATATACTGCTGTTTTTCTTATATATTTTTATTTAGACCTTAAGATCTCCTATACACTTCGCCTGGTACAAAACAAATCAATTTTCTGGAATACCGCTTATAAAATATTACATAATGCATTCGTCGTCTACAGATTTGTCAATGTCCCGGCCTGATACATAGATGGAATTAGGAAGAATTAAATCCAAATTATTTCAGTTAGCCATAACCTTCAAAAGAGTTTGTGAATTATAGCAATTTGAGTTAAGCAACTTTTGTTATTGTGAAAAAAATGGATGAAAAGGAATTTCGTGTGTTGATAAAATATTGCCCTTTGAAGGAAAAAAATACAGTTGAAAAAAACTTGGCTTGGTTACGAGTTTTGAAACACTATCCCAGGGAAATCAACCATCAAGGATTGGTATGCTAAGTTAAGACGTGGTAAACTGAGCACCGAAGACGCTCAAAAGAGGTTGTTGCCGGCGAAAGCATAAAAAAAACCATAAAATATTTTGAATGACCGTAAATTGAAATTGAATGAATTAGCAGGCACTCTAAAGATATCAACTCAACGTGTACATCATATCGTTCATGAATATTTGGATATGAGAAAGCTCTCACCAAAAACAAAGACGAGTTGATGATTCGGAGCAGTGTTTGGAGATGTTAAAGCGTAATGTATCCGAGTACATATGTGACATGTGACAATGGATGAAACATGGCACCATCATTTCACTCTGAAGCCCAATTGACAGTCATCCGAGTAGACTGCACATGATGAACCCGCTCCAAAGCGTGGAAAAACGCAACAGTCGGCTGGCAAGGTATGGCATCTGTATTTTGGGATGATCATGGAATAATTTTCATTGAATACCTTGAAAAAGACCATCAACAACGACTATTTCATAGCGTTATTGGACCGTTTGGAGGACGAGATCGACGAAAAGCGGCTGCGTTTGAAGAATAAGAAAGTGTCACAAGGCAGTGAAATCAATGAGAGGAGATCGCCGAAACTGAGACCTATTTGAAACAAAGGACAAATCGTACTACATGTACATGTACTTGTATCGAAAAGTTGGAGGGTAGCTATAATCAGTATATCACCCTTGAAGGGAACTATGTTGAATTAAAAAAAAATAAACTAGCCAAACAAATTGCTTTATTATGGTAGAACGAAGACTTTTAAATTAACCTTACAAACATCACTTCCATGTTACTATTAGAATTTCCAATAAATTTACATCAATATTTTTTTTAATCGTGAATAATTTATATTAGCTTAAGTCATTAAGCATGTGTAATTGCAATTAATATTTAGTTTCTTTAGTTAATGCTAAAGTCTTTTGCCTTTCGCTAAGAAAATTCTTCGTTCCTTCCCTACCTTTTTATTTGTTTTGTTTTGCTAACGACGTACCTCATAAATTGTATACATACGTATATTCGCCTTCTTCATGCTTATAAAAACTCCGATGTTGCTGATTATTGCGATCTACCCTGTTTTCATCTGCGTTGTGTGTTTTTCACTATGATACTCTTTATAAATATACGTGTTATCCTTTTCGTCTTGCATTTGTTCTTCTCGTTCTACTTCAACTTCTGTTTCTCGTTAAACTACGTGAATTGAATTTTATTCTTCTCTTTCAACTTCTGTTTCTTCTCATCGTTTCTTATTCCGCTACTTTCTATTCGTTCTTTATTTCTGCTTCTTTCTTCTCGTCCCTTATTTCTGTTTTTTCTTTTCGTTTTACTTCTTACACTGTTTTTCTTTTATTTCATCTCCTTAGTTGTTTTTTAAATTAAGCGAACTTAAATTCTTCTTGTTGCAATTTGTTCCTCTCACTTGTTTCGCTTATGGATGTCTACCTTTTGCCGTATGTTCGTATTGAGTACCCTAATGCGGAGATTACCGGGATAGGTTAGGCGTAGCGCGTCGCGCCTTGTCGCTAAAACCTCCGATTCAGTCTGGAAATTTGGGCGGATTGAAGCGGGCGGAAGCAGACCCGACAATGTGGGTGGGTGGGTGACGTATGTAAGAGTGGGGAGAGCACTGAAGGCATTCTCAGTAAATTCCGTGAAGCTGGACAGCTAGCAAGATATGTGCCACTCCACTCACGAGTGGTGCACAGGCCAGAACACGACCGAAAGTGGTACCAGCCAGTGCAATAATTGCATTCGACTGATGTCGTATTCCGACGTACTATAGTCTGACACACGGGACACGGTTCCCTAATTTATCGTGCTTCCATCTCAGTTAGATGCCTCATCGTAAAACTCTATATTTTTATGTTCAGATCTTTGTATAAGCGATCAGGTTTTGTTATAAGAATGCGAGTCTAGTATTTCCTCTATTGCTTTTTCATTATAAGATCTATCGCTTCTACTTTTTATTTCTTCAAATGAATTTGGTGCGCTATTAAGAAAGTGAATTCATTCATTATACTTATACAATTATAAGGCATTGAGTTATCCTCATTATAAGATACCTTCCTTCAACGTTTTACACTCTCACCCCGTATTTACCGAATCGAAATTTTTCTTATTTGTGTTCAAGGAATCAGCTGTGCATCAGAAATAATTCTGTCAAATTTTTAATCCGTACTTTCATTCGGGAATTTCGGTTTTATAGCTTCCGTAATCTCATTCACGAAGCACATTTCTTTATTTTTTTTACACTATCCTTCATTACATTCCTGGAATATAATAGGAATGAAATAATGGGCATGCATTGAGTGAAAATTATTTCATTCTGATTTTAATTTTTATTTCCTTGAGTTTTTTATACAATTTTTAAAAACCCTTCTTGCGAGCTAATTACATATGTTTGTCATTTAAATTTATAATTTATGGCTGTGTTTCTTCTTATTATTTTCTTATAATTCTAAGTACATACACTTACAAACACTTATATAATATGTGTAATATGCACATGATTGTGTATGCACTTGTATGCATTTTATGTTTATAATTTATTGCTTTTCTTACCTGTGAATTTTATTATCGGCTTACATAAATAAATTCTGAAACATATTTGAAGATATTTGAACATATTGCCGAGGGAAAATAAATATTTTTTAAGGAAGTAGACTGTATGTGTTTGTAAATTTTCTACTGACGGTTAGGATTATTTGCCTGATTAGATTCACATTTATAGCAAGAACAAATTTTTAAAAGGCATATTATTACAATTATTACTAATATTAAAATCCGCTATGATTTTTTTAAATTAAACTCACTTAAATCGCTGTTACTCTTGATGTCTTCTCTAAATTGTTTAAGCAATTTGTTGTTTTCGATGCCGATAATTTGAGTATGAGTTATACTGTGATTATCTATCTCATTTATAGTTGCCACTATTGAATTTTGTTCGGAATGATGTCGCTCTAAATTTTGAATATTTGAATGTGATACCTCCATGTTTTGCAGTTCAGCTAGCTTTGATAGAAATAATCCCTTGTGCAGGAATATCCAGTAGTTGAGTTTTCCCTTTTTGACAGTCTAAGTGGATGGTGGAGCTCTTGAAGACTTTAAATAACCTACTATTTATTTCCTTTAACTAGTTCTGTCCAAATTTGAAATTTTTGATATTTCCTCATACTTACAATCTGCATGACTGCTTTTTAATAATGCTGAAAGTTCGCATGTTTGATCTGATGCAGGTTGCCAACGTGATTTCCCTTCGCATATCAGATGGTTATTAAGGCTTTTTGTACGTCTGTTTAATTGTTATTGTGGAACTAAAAAATAAAAATTGAATCCAAAGTCGTATATTAAAAAATCCCGCCAGCTTTGCGATAATGTTCTTTGTGCGGATTTAGTATTAATTTGTATACTACAGATGATTCAGTTTGTATTAAAGGTAGTTCTGCTTTTATGACCAATTTATTTTCCACGATTATTTACATTTCGGAGTTGAGTGTCGGTTTGTTGTCCAGGAATTAGAAGCATTGCTGATAGTTTATCTTTAATTAATATTAATTCTGTTTGTAGTTTTGTTGGAGTCAAGAGTGCGGGATTTATTTTCCCGTTGTTCAAATCTATCAGTAATTTTATTACTGCTTATTCACTCTTTCACATTCTCCCATTCATATTGTGATTTGTGTGGCTAGCATTTGAAATTGTATAGCCAGTTTATCACGGTTAATGTACTTCATGATCTGGGGCTGATATTTTTTATTTGTGTTCCCATTTTAAAGAATTGGAAGTTGATTTCAATAAAAATTTTATTTATAATGTAAAATTAATTAAAGATATTGAACTTTAAGCCAGTTTTTTATTTTATGTTGAATATAAGCTAATGTTTTGAAGTTACTTTCTATCATTTCTTGGTCATCGGCATCCATTAACCCAAACAGCATGTTGTAAACAGAGCCAACCCATTCTAATGGATCCATTTTTTATCTTTTATTGTTTATCATCAAATCATGATTGTGACTCAAATCTTCATACCGTCTTTCCAGGGACAATTATATGACTGTGCAAGCTTCTTCAAATTGAGAGAGCTGACAATGGTTTTTTATTTTAAAAATACATCATAATATACGAGTAAATCCCATCTATGTACATCGTGTTGCGTTTATTTCTTGAGAGTTAGGTGCTTTCATACTGTAACTAGTTGACACACAAAGCAATACTAAGAATATACTTCCAAATATATTTGTAATATGCTTTTTCCTTCGTATGGTTGTTGTTACTGAAGTTCTTAATTCTTTGTCTCCTTCGCGATTGTCTTCCTTTTTGTAAGAGGACATAATTTTGATATTAGTCGCTTTAGTGTACTATTCTAGAGCTTCAAAGTCACAACCAGAACACGACCGTTATCTCCTGGATGTGTTGCTATAACTTTTCCAACAGGCCATTGAGTATTCTTGTGTTTGACGATATCAATTGATATTTTCTTTGGGAATTTTCCACTTATTCTTTTATTGTAATGTATGAAAATACTCATTTTTTCAGCGATTCCAAAAATTGCATTTTGGACCAGTTTCCATTTGTTCAGCAATCAAATGCTGGCATCTGTTCCTGAGACTGGAAGAGATATTATTGGTTTTCCTATGAAGAAATAACCTGGCGTTAACGCATCTGTTCCATTGTCATTATTTATTGCATATATAAAGGGCGTGAATTTGGAGATGCTTCTATTTGTGCTAAAACTGTCGACATTTCTTCAAAAGTTAGTTTGTGTCTCTAACCGCTCTCTTCATATGATATTTCATACCCTTTACGCCTGCCGGATCTGCCGGGGGCGAAAAATGCCAAGTTATTTGTTCATTAGTCAAAATAGGTGATACTTCATAGTTTTTATTTCATGCATTTTTGAATTCTTTATCAATCCACTGACTCCCACAAAATTAGTTCCATTATCGGAATACTTGTGAAGACTCCTTCCTCTTCTGGCGAAAAATCTTCTTAACGATGCTAGAAAAGATTCTGTTGATAAATCTAGATGTATTGCATTTGTAGTAATACATAGAAAAACTGCAAAATAACCTTTGAGTGATTCTGTCCACGTCCTTTGGAATATTTCGTGTAAAAGGGGGCAGCATTTTTAAGTCGTAAAATCCAATATTGGTTCCTTATTACTGCTTCTGACAACCTGTTTCCCCCGGGTAGAGACTTTACTAGAATTATAGAATGTTTTGCGCCATAGGAAAAATCTGCATTTGTTAGTCTTTCGCCTACTATAGCATCACATAACTCATAAAGTTTTGTTTTTCTCTTTTTCCTTGAAAGCTGCAATATTTGTGCTGCTTCTTCGAATACTGTTATGGTTTGCGATCCTTGATCAATGAGCGCCCATAGTGAAATATATTCCCCACATGCTGTCTTTGCTCTTATTTGAGCTGTGGTTATAATAACTGCCTTTGAAGAGGTTTTTGTAGACAAGGTTTTCTTGCTCTCTTCTGGCTCCAAATGTAAGATTTGGTGATGATTCTAAAACATCTCTTGTATTTGATATTGCTGTGACAGATTTCTCGCCATTTATGGTTCAGACCCTTGTAGCAGACTTTGTAATCTTATACATGTTTATACCGGTCATTAACTGGTATATTTTTAAAATATCTGCATTGCTATAATGTGTGAGCAAAATTGTTTTAATAGGTACACAGCTGCTTCGTTCGTTGGACTTGAAAATTTGCTACTTACTATTTCTATAAACTTGCTCTTTTTCGGCCACTGCGTTTGAAAATGTTCAATTATATCTCTTAATATTTGACTTTCTCTTGTCTTTTTCACTGCTTATTCGTATAATTTAAGATCTTCTTTATCCAATTTACGAACATGTGCAATGAATATATCAGATTGTTCAGGGTTTATTCCTAGTAACTCTATAGCGTTAAGACACTCATTTGTTGTATTGAGTAACTGCCTTACGCTTTCAGCATTGTCATTATTAATATTTGGTTGATCCAATATTCTGTCCCATTGTGTTATGAACAGAATACGCTGATCACAACTTTGCTTTCGCTTATTAGATTCCATGCCGCCTGATTATTGCCTGCCGGCACTTATCGATGCTGTATTAGTCGCGCAGCCTCGAAGAAAAAACGAAGTCAACAGTTTTCATAATTGTTCGTTATTGTGTACCATATATTGGAACACATTAAGGAAATTTTCCCATTCTTTTATTACGCCATCGAATATGAGAATTATTTTTATTTTAATTCGTAATTAGATAAATTTTGGCTCTTTTCTTGTTGAACTATTTTTTGAGTTTTTGATAATATTCCTTCGTTATTTCATCGGTTGTATACAAATGTTGGACGCATAGGTATATACTTATATATATATATATATATATATATATATTTGGCGCTTTGTAACCGATGAAGCGATTTTTGGCCGAGCTCCTCATCCCATTTGGGGTTTTGGTATTGATGTTTTTACCAACAAATGAAGGGACCTACAGTTTATTCTAAGCCGCGTCCGAACGGCCGATGGGTTTTTATGAGGAGCCTTTGGGTTAGGCTCGAGCCCAGGCCTTCCGAATGGCAGTACGCAATGCTAACCACTCGATTATCTTTTTTTTAGGCTCGATTGGATAAAATGTTAAACACAATGTGGTTTCTAAAATTCCTTACCACTGATGGAGGAAATGAGAGACATGCATTGAATTCAGTGACAATTATTTCATTCTGATTATTATTTTTTATTTTCTTGGGGTATACAATTTTTAAAAGCTATTCTTACGAGCTATTTACATATGTTTGTGTGCATATCTTATTTGACATTTAATTAAATTAAACTATTCTCAGCATCGAGCTGCTCGCAGTGCCTAGTACACGGGTTTCTAGAGCTCTAATTTTTTTTAAAAGGTAGTGTAACCAGTTTTCCATTAATTTAAGCCTCAGTAAATCATTGTTGGAATGCACATTATTTAAATGATGACTATCATTGAACATAGCTTTACAAGAAATTTCTAAAAATTTTAAACTCTTAATATGTGCTAGCCTCTCATGCCATAATCGATAGTTATTATTTATTATATGACGTATATAATTTATTGCATAATGTCAAATCAATATATGGCACGCTATAAATACCTTGGATTTTCTCATATGAAACTAAATGATCATCCCAGAGTCTTGCGTATTTCTAACAGAAAGTCGGTTTTCTGGAATATCATGGCAAAACAGAACATTCCCAAGAGGGATCGGTGTTTTAAATTACTCTGTAGTCTTACTATACCTTTCTCTGTTGCCTGCACGTATTCATCGTACTTTGCCACTGCGATTTCCGTAAACATGCTATCAATGTTTTTCACGTGGTTAGAGGCACCAGAATGTAATATGAAAGATACGGCGTGTTGAAGAAATGTATGAAGATCTCATCGTTTTATGAAAATACCTGCAACCCTGTCCTTCTCTTTCCCATTCTTACCTGCAACCCTGCCCTTCTCTTTCCACATACTTACCTGCAACCTTCTCTTCCCACCACACGAATGTAAAAATGGGTAAAACTAATCACTTGCTAATACCCGCTTCAATCGGTTGGGTTAATCTTTAAACCTCCAATTTAAATTACAAATATTAATCTTTAAACCTCCAATTTAAATTATAAATAAATATAATAAACTTATACATACATTGTATATTAAAAGAAAAGAGTTTTTATTTAATACGAAAATAATAATATGTATACATATATAATGGGTGTTTTTTTAGAGGTATAGAACTTTAAGTTGGAATTAATTTTCAAGATGGCGACCGATTTAAAATCTGTCAAGTGATTTATTCTCAGTTTGGTTTGGCAATTCATCATGAATAGACTCACGCCTGAACAACGCTTGCAAATAGTGCAATTTTATTTCGAAAATAATGATTCTGTGCGGAAAACGTATCGCGCACTACGTCCAATGATTCAACATACATTTGAGGATTACCTTTACTCCAAATGCGGCAGTTTTGTTTGTTGACGTAGCCATTCAACGAGAAGAGCGCTTCATCGCTAATGGACGTAGTGCGCGATACGTTTTCCGCACAGAACCATTATTTTAGAAATAAAATTGCACTATTTGCAAGCATTGTTCAGGCGTGAGTCTATTTATGATGAATTGCCAAACCAAACTTAGAATAAATCACTTGACAGCTGTTAAATCGGTCGCCATCTTGAAAAGTAATGCCAACTTAAAGTTCTATACCTCTACAAAAAAACACCCTATATATATATTTTCCAATATTTAGTGGAAACAAATCCATCCCGAAACTCAGTTAGTCCCTGCAAGACGGATGAGTATCTGATAAGTGCTCGTAATATAATTTTCACTAATTGCGAATGTTCTAATTAAACTTCTCATTTTTCTTCTAGCCTCGGGAAAAAGTGAGCACTTTCCTCTTGTCGGTGTGATATATCATCTCTTTTTCACGTATTGAATTTCTATATAAGTGAAAAATATATTTGTTTTGTTCAAATAACAAAGCAACTCAACATTTTTATTCTCATAATATAATTACTGTCAGTAACAAAACTGCTCATTATTGTCAGTAGAAAATACTCATTTCGATTCAGCAAAGTACTCGCTCTTGTTCTTACAAACTGCTCATTCTACGTATTCAAACTGCTCACTGTTGTGTTTACAAACTCCTCATTTTCATTATAACCAAAGTCCTCAGTATATCAAAAACGAAATAAATAGGAATTTAAAAATTTAGATTTAGTTTTTAAAAATTTTTATTAAGCATTTTTTCTTTTAGTATATATATACATAATTACATATTTTTACTTACTTTTTTTTAACATTTATATATATAATTTATATTTTTGAATAATTTTTCTATTTAAAATAACTTATAATTAAATAACTACTATACAAATGTTCTATTCATTAAAGGTATAATATATGTTTTCAATAATTATACGTATTATATTGAATAATTCTTAAAATTTATATTAATTTTTAAACTATTCACATTTATATATTCAGCCCTATTCTACATTTCGACTCGAATCGAAATTTGCTCCGTTCCGTTGATTTGGTATTCTGTGTTACGTTTCGTTTCGATCGAACTTCGAAACTTTCGATTCTATTCACTCTATGTATTCTGCACTTCGATCGTAGCTACGTTTTTGTACGTTGAAATTTCGTTGGCGGAAAAAATTTAATTTAAAATTTAACTGTGCTTAAATAATTTAATTTTAACAAAAATGTAAGTAAAAATGATTTTTATAGTTGCAAAAGTCACGACGATTCATTTTTTTCTTTTAAGCTTTATTTTGTTTTTACAAATATTTGCAGGTCAAAAACAACAACACCAACCCAATACGAAAAATTGGCCGAGATGATGTCCAGCAAAATAGACATAGCTCAGGGGTTTCAAAAGCGCCGAAAGAAGAAGTAAAGGGATTTTGGGAGGAAGTGGCAAATTCGCTAAATGCACTTGGTCCACCAACAAAAGATTCAAATACATGGAGAAAGGTAAGGTATTGCTGGAAATGAATTTAAATTTTTTTAAACCTAACGTTTTCTTGTAGGTGTGGGTTGATTGGAAGTGCTATATCAAACGCAAGATGTGTGCAAACAAGAGGGAGATCATGGGCACCGGTGGAGGTCCATGCCGATTACAGCACATAACCCCACTTGAGGAGAAAGTGATTGCCATAACTGGCATTCAAACATGCACCAGTGGAATCAAAGGTAGCAAAGATTATGGCAGCAATGTGGATGTTTCCTACATAGAACCCACCACCGAAATGGACATGTCGATGCAGTCGGTTGATACAGATAACATCGCGTCTACTAGCAGAGGTGCTAGTAAAACTTACTTCCATAACAAAGAAAAAAGGCCAGACAAGGAAAGCACCGCTTCCTTGTTGAGAGAGCAAGTAGCTCTCCAAAAAGAATTTTATGCAGAAAACTTGAGGCATAACGAAGTTATCTTAGTGAAAATGGAAGAAACTGCGGCCTATTTACGTCGTATGAATCCCTCTTTAGAATCCATGGCGGACACTTCATTGAAACAACCGCAAGAGCAAAAAAGACACAACCGGATTAAAGAAGAGTTACTTAGAGAGAAAATTTAAATCAAAATGCAGATGTTGAGGCTGGACCCTAATTACCATAATACTTGATTAATTTTTGTATTTTTTATTAGCTTTTTTTTTTTTGTTTATCCTTTATTTATTTCATTTTTAGTTTATTTTCTTAAAATAATTAAATGAAGTTAATGAATTTTATTTTATTTAAGATTAATATTACTGGCTGTGAAATTAATTTAATTAAATAGAAAATAAAATTAATTGTTTTTATTTTTATTACATTTTTAAAAAGAAGAGAGTATGTTATTTCAGATACGGTTCGCTATGGATGTATAACCGGGGTCACTGCCTTCTTCTTCCCACTCTTCTTGATGGCTCTCAAACTGGAACAAATTTCCACTCAAATCATCCACTTTGTAGTAAATGCAAATATTGTGGAGTGGGCAAGCTACGTTTATATTATTATTGACATACTTTTTCTGGTGAGTAATGTAGCTCTCGATCACTCAACAAGCATCGGAATCGATTCTTCAAGACACCGATTGTCCGCTCTATCACGTTCCTAGTTTTTGAATGACGTATGCTATAATTACATTGCTGGCTTCCTTGATGTACCGATCGATAAGGAGTCAATGGATACCCTGCATTGCCTGATAATAAAACGAATGCTATTTAAAACTGACTTAACAAAACATACATATGTATATACTTGTAAATAAATACCTAACAACCAAGTGTTCCTTTCGCCTTCCCGATAGCGCCGTTCCATACGACATCTCAGTTTGCTCAAGCCCCAAACGTGAGAATCATGATTGCATCCAGGATACCGAGCATCAATGCTTTTAATTCGCATTTTGTTATCGCACACCTTTAAGTAAATAGATAAAATTTATTTAATTTAAGTTCTGCCTCTGGTGTAATAAATAGTGCTTACCACCATAGCATTGATGCTATAAAATCCTTTTCTATTGTAGTACAGAAAATCTTGTTCAGAAGGTTTGATTATTTTTATGTGCATACCATCAACGCACATAATGACACCAGGGAAGCCTGCCTTCGCATAAAATTCTTGCTTCGCTTGAATTTTTTCTTCTTCACTCTGTTCACATTTTATCCATATAGGACAAAGTTTTCGCTGCATTACTTTAAGAAAATTTGTAAGTGACTTTGACACTGTTGACTGAGGCATTCCTACGTTACAATCTGCACCAACTCCGTGTTGGTAACTGCCTTCGGCAAAAAATCTCAAAGCAGCTACTACCCGATTAAGTGCAGATAATGATGTCAAAGTACTTGATTTACTTTCTTCCGTAAAAGTATCCAGCACATATTTGAAGGCGTCTTTATTCAGTCTAAAGCTTTTTTTGAATCTGTAAGTAAATCTATTAAATTAAAAATTATCAGTAATAAGAAAAATTATGTACTTGCAATTCATCATTCATCTGAAACGGATCACAGTGGTCTCGCAATCTTCTTCTTTCCACACTCGCTACCACATTGTCGGTTGCGTTGACATTCTCCTCATGAAATACCGCCACGGCTATTGTTTCCATCTTCGTATAGTATCAGAAATTGTAAATTAAACTTTAATTTTATTCAGATTTACTTATTTTGTGAAAAGTAGTTTCTGTCAGTTTGCTTTGTTGTGTTTCAGTTTCACACATTCATATGCAAGCAGCTGATTTCGAAAATGTATTCTCTCTTCCTCTTCTTCTTTCGATTCGATCGTAACTCAGAATACCTAATTTCGATTTCGGCGGAGCGGAGAGCGGGAACGTAATCGAAATATAGAATAGGGCTGATTAACTAAATCTACATATTTACATTTATAAATAACATTATTAAAATTAATTTTGATTGCAGTATTTTCTTGATCGATGCCATCTGAAAAAAGATATATTTGATAAATAAGAATAAATAAATATATATGGCAAATATACATAAATACATATAATAAATATATATTTATACATATATTTTATACGTTTATACACATATATATATATGCACTGCCCGCATATAATATAATATATAACAAAACGCGGGCAGTGCATATCTCCATTTGGATTAACAAAAAAGCACTAAATTCACTCACACTTGAAACGGGATTACTTATCGAAATTCTGCAAGTCTGCAGAAAAAATCCGCTACCATAATTGTATTTCATTTCCATTCGCCGTCCAGTTCCAATTTATTATCAAGAATTTCATTGAAAATAATAAATTATTATTATTACTTAAATAATCAAGTTTATCGGATGTCGTTTATGCGTTGATGTCCTCCTGCAAAATAGAAACATAAATATATCAATAAAAAAATTTCTATAAATAAATATCAGAAAAAAATTTTCTTACCTTCTTGTCAAAATTGGAATTTTCAAATAATAAAATGAACTACGTTTGAGTAGTGATGATTGAAAAAATTCTTATGTGAAAACAAAATATAAATCGTTACTTCTGTACTCGCTTTTATTTCACAGATTAGTTTCAAGTAACATATCCACTGTTTTTTGTACTTATACTGAATTACAATGAACGTACTCCTTTAATAAGACGATATTCAATGAATCATACGATATAAAATGCTATATATAGAATTCTGACTGGAATTCGCTAAAGTTCAAAGTATGTTTTATATTGTTGCGCAACAGTGATTTCAATAATGGTATAGATATTACGATCCTTGATAATGCGCTATGACTAGCTCCCTAAAATTATACTCTGCATATTAGTTTTTATGTGATATTGAGAGGAATTTAGTATAAAAACAGAGAACGTAGAATATAGAGAAGGTCCATGGCGTGCCGATTGCCATTTGTTCCCCCTACGAGAAAAATAAGAGACTACTCACCACCTCTGGCTAACAGCGAGCTACCAGAGGCTGGCATTTGGGAGATATGTCCGTAAAAGCAAAAATGTAAATAAGTTAGAAAATGTTAAGTAACAGGAGTATTTACTTGATCAGTTTGCCTAGTTTTTTAAAGACATTTCTTTATTTGAAGACATTTCTGGCATATTATAGTCGAAGTTCATTTGGCCGTTTTCCAGCTATAATAATGCTTACTGTGTTTAAAAAAAACTGGTGAACTAAATTGACTCAGTGTATGTATGTTCATATATAAAATATTATATTTGTGTAATATACATATGTATGCAGTAAGTCGTCTGAGAAATTGTCATTGAACTGTTGACAATTTCGCAAATCATGAATAAGAAATTTTTTTTATAAAGTAAATCATTGTAATAATTAATAAAAATCTATAATTATATTCTAAAATAAGCCTTTTTATTTAATTTTCATGTAGATAAATGCGTTGCGTAAGTTTAATTACAATACATATATATATATATACATATATATATTATTATTATATATATTATTTAAAATCTTAAATGTTAAAAAAAAATTTTGTTTAAAATGAGTAAAAATTTTTATGATTACTAAATATGAAATTTCACTGCTTTTCCATATGATCATCGGCTTGATGTAGATTTTTGTGCTCGACGAAATTAAGATTTTGTCTGCTTTTACCGACAAATTGTAATGAGTACCTCATAAAATGAGTTGGTTTCAAAGTTGTCTGTGGTGCGATGGTTAAGACGCCATTAAACTGCTCTCGTAATACTCAGGTTCGAATCCCAACAAGCGGGTGTCATTTTACTTTTTTAAATTTATTTTTCTGTATGTTGCGATTATGTTCGTCAGCATCAATTTCAATTTTTCGCCGGCTTTGTCATCGTCGCAAAGGAATAGCTTATGGACGGCGGGTACAAGGAAAGAGAATTGGCAAGTTTTTGAATATGTATATGTTTTTTGTGTACGCATTGATTCCTTTGAATGTATGTGTCTTCAACTTCTGATCAACTTGATTTCTGATTTTTGTCAATTTTGTCATCGTCGCGAGGAAAATGCTTGTGGATGACGGGTAGAAGAGCAAGGGCTTAGACATTTTTAAGATTGTATGTGTTTGGCGTATACGTATTCAAATGCTTGAATGTATATGTTCTCACGTCGTCATCAACCAACATCAATTTCTAATTTCTGGATTTTTGGTCGTTGAAACGACTTTTAGGTGGCGGGAGTAAGGGAAAAGGGTATTGTAAAATACTTTGTGTGTATCGGTCTTTTTGTATACACATAGGTTCATTTGAATGTATGAGTTTGCGACTTTTGTAAGCATATTTGATGGCAAATTTGACTTCGTCTTGAGAAAACTGTTTGTTTGATGAAGAGTAGAAGGAAGGAAAGGGGTTTATATGCGATAGTTGTTTTTGTTTTCTCATTGATGTTTAGTTTTGTTGATACAGTGGCGGACAAAAGTCTGCTTGTATTCGTTGTGTAGAAAGTATAGCGCCACGGCGGCTTCAAGCTGTTATTGATGCGAACGGTGGACCAACTAAATACTAAAAAGATCATGTTACCTGATATTGATGAAATCTTTTGTTTTAAATGAAGGGAAAATAGTTGAAATAGACTATGTCGTTAAATTTTCAAATAAACTTCTTTCAATTCAACGAAAATAGGGGGTGTATGTAGACTTCTGTCCGCCACTGTATATGGATGTCTTATTGTGGTCATTGATGTATGATTTTGTTATTATTAACCAATATTTTTGGTTTGGATAGGATTATTAACATGCGATTATTATGTATGATGTATGTAAGTATATATATTTTGCATGTGCATTTACTTATGATTTCATTAAATAGTATTTTTGGTTTATCAAAATAACACATTTTACGTAAATGTAAATGCATTAATATTTTCAATCATACATATGTACATTTTTATTTATACATATATGTATGTAAATATGTCCATACGCTACTGTACCGTTATTTTCAATTGCGTCTAGCGAAGCAAATACCGCTAGCGACATACATACATACATACAAATCATAAATATATGAGGCTGAAATGAAGAAAAAATGAGAATCTATTTCTATTAGTTCTTTATTATAAGTACACAATTAAGCGCACTAAATATCAACTATTTAATGGCGCAGGTCGTATAGTGTTCCGTAAAACCAATTTTTGCTACTTTTGACGCAGGTTCAAATATTGCAAGAAGCAATATTGACCGACGAAGGCAAAATTTATTTTTATTAATTTTTGCATTCATATACATACCAGATATATTTGCTGATTCTAGAATGTAGATGTAGAAAAAGAAATTTAAATTTTTTTTAATTCTTTATTTATTAATTTAAATTTATTATAATAATATTATAATATATTAAATTCCAAAAATTTATGTATGGTATTTTTATTATCGAAACGCCGACAACAAAGGAGTTATTCGAAATGCCGACGGCAAATCAACTATGAAGAATGAACATACAACAGTATTTATGTGGAAAATCGAAAATTTATTAAATTTCGGAATTATTACAAGTCATTCATAACTGACACTAAAAAAAATTTTTTTTTGTAAATTTATGTGTTTGCTACATATATCACATTTAGAAATCTTAAGAATAAAAGCAAGAATACAAAAGTGTCTATTAACTTGCTTATGTTACAATAACATACATGGCCGTTGATTTTATTGCTCATTCTGCTCAGAAATGTTGGTTACCAGAGACAATTCTGTTAAATTTTGGCGGCAGTGGTGAGTAGTCTCTTATTTCTTTCGTCGATTCCGGCAGCTCACACGACTGTCCGCAATTGGACCTTCTCTATATTCTACGTTCTCTGATAAAAACATAAAACTCACTTCTGCGAAAAAATATATCGTACACGACAGAAAGCAACTCTGCTAATATAAAAAGTATTTTCAAACTGTTTTCGTAAATGAATAGCTTTGGACGCAACTAGAACAATTATGATAAGAAAAAAATAAAAATGAGTATTTGATTACTGAAAAGAATTCATATATGAATCGGGTACTTATCTGAAAAAATAAAAATTTAGTGTAGGAAGAAGCGTTATGAAGAGTACAACTTGCGATACTTAGTGTAACTCTTCTTTCACATGCTTTTTTCAACGAACTCAATTCAACTTGAGTTTTCTCTGTTTTAGATAAAGAATGTAAAATCAAACGTCTTTTAAATTGAGCATCCATTGGTAGCTGAAGAAAAATTTGTGAATGTATTTGAAATTTCTTTCCTGCAGGGATTGGAATGAGCTTTATATATACATATTATATTAAAAACACGATTAATTTAAACATGCGTTTTTTTTTTGTACAAAAGTAGTGCGGGGGAAAAAAATACAGTGCATAAAATATCGTAAACAGTAGCTGTGAAAATTGAAAATTGACGCGGGAGTCAGAAAAGTAATATCTTATCAAGTGAATATAATAGGAACATAATATGTATCTTAACATAAAAGAAAACGTCTCATTTTAAATAAATAAATCCCATTTGGAAAATTAGCAAACACATATATATTTACCGCTTACTAAAAGTGAAAAATAACCTAAAAAATCTCTCAAAATTATTAAAATTTAAAATAGTTTAAAGGATTTTGCTAAACAGTGTATTAAACCCCCTCATCGTACACAAGAAAATATTTCCGAACACAAAAAAAAATTTTATTTTCTCGAACGTTTGCGCAAAGCCTCAAAATCCGCTAAGCTAAGAAAATTTTATTTTTCTTTGACTGAGTTTACACACGAATATTTTTGTCGACGCGACTCTTAGTATGTAGGGGAGAGGGCGACGACGAAGAGAGCAGCGTACCAACACTATTGTGCTCGGTTGACACGCCTTGTTATCTTATTCGTCGCTGTAAAATTTGTCATTCCTTTTCACGTTTATATTTACATTCTCTGAATGGTTGCTGTTATGAAAAGTTTGAAATTAATGCTAGAGAATATATGGAATTTAAAATTTAAATTCTTATATGTAAATGTAAATATGTCATTCTATATATACAGTTGAATACATATGATAATGATTTATATTGAAAAATATGTAAAAACTTGTATATGGGTGGAGTGCGTAGCAAATTGCGAAAATGAAATGAGATGGAATTGCAGAAAATTGCCATGACCAAAGTTTCCCCGTGTGAACGTGAAAGGAAATACTAAAAGCAAAACTGCCGATAAAAAGCGACAGGAGTATTCCTGTGTAAACTCAGTCTTTATATACATAGCGGGTCTTTATATACATAGCGGGTCCCCAAAAACGGTAACTGAAATCTCCCTACTTTTCATTTACCGCACTTAACAGCGCCATATATATTAACATTTATGTATGGAAATCGCCCTCCTCCAAATATGTATTCCCATTATATATATAAAAATACTCGCTATTTATATATATCCCTATACGTATAATACACTCCCCGTGAACCCCATAACTTGGCGGAAACCCCTTCCAACGGGACCAGAACCAGACCAGTGTAAACATATTAAACTGTCCGCTGTTACCACTCCCACATATTTCCAAGCCACCGCTACCCATATGCGGTATAGGCATATATATACGTATGTACATACCCAACACATATATGTAAAGTTTGCAGATGTTTTTTTTGCATTCCGGAAATTCCCAATCTTTCGATGTTCGCAATAGCAAGTGGGCAATATACAAGTAAGGTAGTGCACTTCTCAACACAGTCTACCCAATACCCAACATACATACATAAATATATATATTTTGCTGTACGCAGATACGCTGAGACAGTACAGTGTGGTAAATAAAAAGCCACCCATAAATAAATGAAATCATTAAAAAAATATAAATTAAATTAAAATAATAAAATATTTTAAACTTATAAAATTATTTTAAATATAAATAAATATTTCCTTCATAAATTCGAATCACAACAATAATGGCTGAGGTCAAAGTGGATAAGCCCCAAACCCTCCATCCTCTTGCGGGGCCCAGAACTGGCTCGAAATCCCAGGCGGAAGGAGAAGAATTTTCTCAATTACATAAGAAATTTCTGTTTGAGCTTTCCAGATTGGAAAAATTCTGCGCTAAGCGGTGAAGTACAAGCGAAGAATCCCATTCGGAAGCAGCACTTAAAATTCTCAAAGAGCATTTGGGGGAAATATATGGCCTAGTGAACGCAGCCAACTAAAGCCTGCAGATGAGTAATGTGGAGGATGAGAGAAACCACTCAACATGTACAGAGGTCTACGAGACCACAAATGACAACGCTATGCTCACAAAAATTCGTATAAGTGAGCTTCTTGCCCACTTTTATCAAAACACGGAACTATCCCGCCCAAACACCCCCCTGACGATGATGCCCCCTCCAACACAAGCTGACTCATATAGCTTTCTCAACGTATCTGGGTGTGACAGGTAAGTCTTCTATGGAGAATATGATAGTCAAATAAAGACGTTATTCAACATCCAACCCCCCCACACAGAGAACGGAGAAAGAATACATAAAGACAAACGGAGTATCCACTGAAAGCTGGGTTCCAATAGTAGTGTACCTCTGCTCCTCAAAGCTTCCAGTTGAACACTATTACTTTGGGATCAATCACTTAACTCAAGGAAAGAGTTACCACGACGGTCAGAAATGGACCAGTTTCTGACAGCCCAATACGAAGTAGTCGAACGGCTCAGCACATACAGGCCCAATAAGCCGAAGTCCACTCAACCCGGTTACTCCCCAAGGAATACAACAGTACCTCCCCCATCTCTCAATTACACGAAAAAAACGCAATCATCCCATACAGAAAATAAAAGGCAAGTTCCATTTAAACTATGAAATACATATCATTCAATGACAACGTGCGATAAATTCAGAGAACTATCAGCTCCAGGTCGGAATAAGTTCATAAAGAATAATTACTGCAAAAATTTCCCGGCGCTTCACATTTGGAGAAAGATTGCAAGAGCACACCTCTAAACCTCAAAGAAATTGCACCACATCCCAAGTGGCCCTGTACCTGCAAGCAAGCTCCAAACAACGCAAAGGTATCTCAAAGCAGTAATACAAAAACACTCACATTATTCGGGTAACAAAGAAAGGACATTGCTCCCCACAGCAAATATTCCCATTTTCCACAATAGAGAAATAACTTATATAAGAGCTCACGTGGACCAAGGCTACCAAAAAATTTTTGTTACATCCCGCGTTCAAAAGTTACTTGGTCTTCCCACAATAAAAGCCCATTACAAAATACTTGGTATGGATGGAAAAACTCGAATAAAATATGCTCTATCACAATATGTTCAGCGAATCATATGACAAAAATCGCGACTGAAGCGATAATATTGCCTCGGTTGACGCACACTCTCCCATCATTCAAAGTTAAAGAAGTGGATCTCAAAGAATACCTTTTTTTACCATTAAAATATCCCAACTGCTTCACACTAGCCAGAATAGAAATGGAAATTGGTAGTGATATGCTCCCAAAAGTTCTCACCCCTGGCCTCAAAATTAATGTAGGCGGTAGCTTAATAGCCAAAACTCCATCTTTGGGTGGATATTAAGCGGAACAATAGCGGAACAAATCTCAACATTCTCTACTTAGGAAAACTCTTCAGAGCCAATAGGGTACTTATTCAAAAAATTCTGGGAACAAGAAGAGGAAGCACCGGCTCCCAGTCAAACTGCCGTTTAAGTCAGCATTACCGCAGCACAGCAGCCATATATCAGCGTGGAATGAACTACCGAAAAGAAAGATGCACTCCGGAACACCTATTCAGCGGCCCTGAAAGAGTACTTAACGTTAGATCACATGGGCCAACTCATTCTCGCGAAATCATCCGCGAAGGTAAATATTTCTCATTTTACCCACCCCATCACGCGTTGACAAAGTAAAGTAAAGTTCGAGTAGTTCTCAACGCCTCAAAACCTTACATTTCGGCCTCTCACTCAATGACGTATTACATACTGGCCCCGTTCTCCTAAATGACATAATGCTCATTATTCCCAAATGGAGATTATACAAGTATGTATTTAATGGTGACATTGAAAAAATGTACAGCCAAATATACGTCCATAAAGAAGACCAAGAGTTCCAACGGATTCTATTCCGCAAAACCCCCATAGTCCGAACCGTTACGTTCGGTGTAAACTGCGCTCCATATTTGGCAATAAGGACATTCCACCAGCTAGCCGAAGACACTAATAAAACTGATTCTTACGTTTCGGAAATTTTAAGAGGCGCAACATATGTTGACGACATACTCTCGGGTGGTCACAATCTGAACTCATTCGGCGAATCGATACAAAAAGTTATCGAAGTACTCAGCTCAGCGGAATTCCCGTTGAAAAAGATCACAGCAAACGACCGGTCACTGCTGAAAAGCATCCTTCAGTCTGGTCTTTTAGACGAAGAATTCCTCCAGATTCAGGAGGCAAGCAACACAAAAACCCTTGGAATAAAATGGAATGCGCTCACTGATACATTTTCGTACTCAGTTGACGGCCTCCCCGACATGTCGCCTGCGCTGACAATCCTGCTAATTTAGGTACGCGTGGAATAAAACCCCAAGAGCTCGCCAACTGTTCACTCTCTCTTTGGCAGAAGCTAACCAACTCAATCATCTCCTCCCGAGCAAAGGCAAGTTGAAGCTTTCCATGCTTTAGAAGACACGGACTTTTTAGACCGTTTCTCATCCTTCTCCACTGATCTCAGAGTAGGAGCGTATATATTTCGTTTCATACAAAAGGCTCAAAAAATGCCAATTCCTCCCAATACCACACTCTCAAAGCGAAATAAAATGCGCAAAAACTCACCTGATATCTATGACTCAAAGGAAATACTTTGGAAAAACTATCCCAGCACTGGAATCAATAAGGCCGTTGGAAAAATGAGACCCACTTCTCACTCTCAACCCCTTCATGGACAAATCAGGACAACTGCGGGCAAATGGCCGTCTCACTCATGCCGCACTCAGCTACGATGAGCGTCATCCAATTATCATCCCCGATAACTCACGGTTCTGCTCGGGGTCTTCCACTCAACTCTACGCTGAGTAACCCATTCCATAGAATACGTTTGCATATTCGTATGCTTTCAGACAAAACCGCAAATCAATATGCCATCCATGGACTCACATGGCAGTTTATACCCCTTTACGTTCCACACATGGGAGGACTGTGGGAAGCAGCAGTACAGAACTTTAAAGCTCACTTCTCCAAAGTCGCCAAAAACCATAAATTCACCTTCGAGAAGTTTACAACTCCCCTACTATGCATCGAAGCGGTACTCAACTCAAGGCCACTCTCTCCTATGACCCAATACCCCGATGATTTGAAAGCCCTAACTCCAGGCCACTTCTTACGAGGTGCTTCCCTACTCTCGATCCCCGAGCCAAATTCAGAAAACCTCTCACTAATTAACAAATTTCAAAGGTTAAGAGCACTCCATCACCAGTTCAGCAAGCGCTGGAAAAACGACACAAATGGAAAGGACAACAGCGAAACATGAAAGAAGGTGACCTCGTCGTCATTAAAGACGGTCTCCTGCCGCCAAATGAATGGCGACTGGGTCGCATCACGAAATTCCACCACGGAGCCGACCAAAACATTCGCGTGGTAGACATCCGCACTCAAGACGGAACGGTCACCCGCAATATAACAAAACTCTGCTTATTGACACCTGCTTAGCTTATATTACTCCTCTCACCATCTCTAAACTCCAAATCACTCGCCTTCAGCTGTTAGTCTTCCTACACAAAAATTTTTTTTCGATGCTGTCTTTTCAGGTCACAGAATTTCGGTAAGTGTCGGCTGTGCTGCCGTACACACTCGTTACGCAACTGCCTCGCATTTCCGGCAATGGCTCCGAACAAGCGATACGAGTCTGCGAAGGTGCATAAATATTGCATCAACTGTTTAGCAACCTGGCACTCGCCGGGCTCTTGTGACTTCCCGGACAGCTGCCACCGTTGTGGACTAGCAAACCTTACCCTACTACATAGGCCCACGCCCCTACCACCTACACAACAAACGAAGAAAAACCCGAAGGAAACTTCTAAGTAGCGAAAGGAATATCCTACATGCGGTCAAGTCAGCAAATCCTCCAAAAAAGCCAGAAAAAACAGCCACAAACAAAAGCCCGAACAGGCCAGATATGCAAACAAACGCATAGGCCGCAAACCGAACTCCCAAAATCATTTCTCTTTCCATTGACGACTCACCGGATTAATCAACGAAGCTAAGAAAACAATTGAAAAACTGCGGGAGCTGGTCCACGTCACTACGCCGTAGGCCCGCCGGCATATTGAAGACATGGATGAAGATCTCATCGTTTTATGAAAATACCTGCAACCCTGCCCTTCTCTTTCTCCATACTTACCTGTAACCCTGTCCTTCTCTTTCTCCATACTTACCTGGTAAAACTAATCGCTTGCTAATACCCGCGTCAATCGGTTGTGTTAATTCTTAAACCTCTAATTTAAGTTATAAACATTAATCTTTAAACCTCCAATTTAAATTATAAGTAAATATATCAAATATAAACATACATTGTATATTAAAAGAAAAGAGTTTTTATTTTAAACGGAAATAATAAAAAATATATATATATATAATTATATGTATATTTTCCAATATTTATGGAAACAAATACACGGCGTTACCTTAACGTCTCTGCGCGCCACCGTTTGATGTGGCGTATTTTCCCACAACGTTGGCACTTTAACATATTTTTAAAATTACTATTGAAATATTTATGCTTGTATTTATTCTTAAAATTATGTGGTGTTATTTTATGAACGTTATGCGTACTTTTACACTTGTATCTCTATGAGCACTTTTTAGTTTTATTTTATGATTAAGTAATCGGCTTTTCACAAATTATGTTCAGATAACGTTTCAATCGCGGTATAACTCCATCATAAGAGGATAACAAAGCAAGTAGCAAATGTGATACTTTATCCCTCTCCTCGATCTTAGCTCGCGAAGCTAAGAACTCAGTCATCAAATCATTAAAATTTTTCAAATGATTCAATTTTTGTGACTTACTTTTCAATTTCATATATCGTGTCAAAAATTTATGAAACTTTGTTGAGTTTTACTTTCGTTGCTCGCAAGGCGAAGAAAAAAGTCTTTCAAGAATTTAACAATCCAACCTTTCGCGTTTCTTTCAGTTTTCCTCAATGTTTCATCAGAATTCTCTTTTCTTCTATAACCATTTCATCTACGGATAATTCGACGTCAACAAACACAGGGAAGGTTCGTCGTGGAAAAACTATAGTCACAACAGACAGCCTTAAAGTTTTCCACTCAATTTGCACTTCTGCTCTTTGAGAACGCTCATCATCATCTCGATGTAGCGGAACTGCGGAAAGACATCTCAAGTTCCCTACATACTGCTGCGGCAGAACCAATTGTATTTTGGCAAAGCCAAAGAGCAGGTACGATGAGTATTGCCATGCTGCAGTGGAGAGAAAAAAACTGCCTACTTCGAAAGCTTGCAACACGTGAAGGGTGCGATAGCTATGGAGGGAAACGAGGCGCATTTCCAGCCAAGAAAAGAAAGAGGCCGAAAGGCGGGAAAATTCCACCATGACCAGAAATTTACTTCTGCCATCAAACAAGCAGTCTTGGTATCCAAGTCACTGTTGACAGTCATAACTTTGAAGTTGTATATAATTTTGTCGATCTTGGAAAACACATACATTCAAGTATTTGAATACGTATACGCTAAACAGATGCAATCATAATAATGCGAATGCCCTTCCTTCATTCCACCCGCCATCCACAAACATCTCCGCGATAATGACAAAATTTGTCAAAAATTGAAAGTTGAAGAATTTTTCGTCTTCACTCCACAATTGTAAAACGCACTCTCGATAATGCAAACTGATTTCTTTACAATTTTCAAACGAATCAAGATTTGCTAAGATTTATAGAGAAACTTGAAATCAATAAGCAATTACTTATGTAAATGTGAAGTAGCTAAATGCATACTGTACCTGAATTCCTACACCGAAATGCGAAAATAATAATTTGGCTGACTTAAATACCCTTTAGCGATTTTGACAATTTTCTTTCTTGAACAAGTATCAATTTAGAATTTTGGCATCCTCGCCACTTTCAACTTAAGGACAAGGTTGTAAGCGAGAAGGCAATGAAATTGCTTGCTGGGCAATATGAGGTAATAGGCGAACAGCAAATTTAGCAGCACGATGGTGATTTGCTTCATTGCAACGGACGATGATTGAATTTAAGCAAGGTCACAAGAATTCGAAGCAATGTGTTACGGGATAGGGCATACAAATGTATGTTGTTGTTGCCTCACATTTCGCAAAGATGGTTGTCTTTCTATTTTTTTTACTCGGCTCTACTATGAGAGTAAAATAAGTTTGTTCAGCTAACGGTCGCAAGATAATCAATATACATAGGTTTAAACATATTTATATAAAACCTCATGAAATGACAAGACAAATCAATTTGGCTTTGTATTTCCGTCTCTTAGTGTACAAGATATCTCGAGTAAGAATTTAAAATGTCTCTGGAAGTACGATGTGTCTAACGTTCGGCTCTACCCGAATTTATTCTTTCCTACATTATTAACTTTCTGAACTTCGCGAAGAAACAAATTTTGAAACGGGTAAGCGAGCTAATGTGCTCGATTGTCTTTATGAATGAATGCATTTCGCTTTATTGTAGACGCATGCCTTTATGGATGGAAATGTTTGCAATGCTGGATGTATTCTGCGTTCTCTGTATAATTTTGATGTGAACCAAGCATATGTACATTCATATAAAAATGTATAGATTTTATATTAAACAAATGCATTGACCAATATGAAAGTATACACTAGTTTTGTTATAATTTGCCATACACTCTCTTAATCCACAAACTCTTATTACATTACACTTTGAATAAATTGGTATAATAACTTAATTTTTAATGCAACGTTTTTAGTTTCTATAAATAATCACTTTTTTTACTGAAATTCTTTTGCCGTGAAATTGCCGGCGGCAAAACAAAAGGATGCAGGTTTGAACAATTGCATTTTATCACTATATATTTACATTAACGCACATTAATCAGTTTATTTACTAAATTTTTAACAATGCACTGCACTATTTTCAAAAAATTTGAAATTATTATTGAAATTCACTTCCGCTTGCACATTTTACAATTCAAGTTATTGCTTTGTTTTGGTACGAATTTTGTCTCGCCCCTCTAAAGTACGAAAATGGAGAGAAACCTGCCGGATGCGCCGAGGTCCAACATGACACACCAGTATTCACCTCAGCCAAAAATTTCAAATTAGTTCACAGTTCTTTTCCCTTCTTATTAATTTACGTTCTTTGGTATTGCTAACTGTAAACATGGAAATGTGCCTCGCGCTCGTCATATCTTCTTCTGATGCAGTTTTACTTACATCTGTAGCCTTTTTGTTCATAATCTTTAATTGTATAAGCAAAGAACAATTTTAGATCCGGATCACACAACATTTTTTCCGGAAAAGATAACTCTCCCATCGTTTTTCAGCTGGAACATATCGTATTACTTTAAAGGTATATGTATATATGTATCCATAGCTATCTCGAAAACGGCTCTAACAATACGATAAAATTGCACATGTGTACTGATTAACATTCAAACGTAATCTACTTAGTTGTTATCTCCGAAAATAGTCGCCTGGAAACCCTACATCATTGAAATTAGTTTAAAGTTATATGAAATATAATTCGTAGTTGAAATTTCTTTAATTTCGAGATATTTGAGTTTATGATTACCAATTAGTTTATGATTATTTTAATCGAGCAACTCAGCAGGTTTAACTATTCCAATCAAAATTTGTACCCGCGTACTGTTTAGCATTCTGACGTAAGCGTAATTATTTAGTTTGTTTTCACATGTATACTGCAGAGATACTGAGTCGGCAATGATACTAACGAATTTTATGCGATATTTTGTCTAATAAAAGTTTAATTATAGGAATAGTATTTATGTAAATATGTTAGTTACCTTTTAGCTTCAAATTTTATATGTAATATGTTATATGTCAGCTTTTGATGTTTGGAGTAGGCCATGATAAGCCAGAAATTCTTCTTATATCTTCAAAATTCCATATTAGGTTAATTTTCAGACCCTAGAAATTCTAAACATATTTTAACTATTACTTTTTATAATTCGCTTAATTCTGAAAATTGCTTTAATCACTTTTGTTACATAGTAGGCCAACATATTCGTTAATTCGTTATAATTTTGAAACCAAAACACATTGGCATTGAATACAATGGTATTTATGTATATATTGGTTATCGCCTGTGTTCGTAAAATCACAAAACTATATAAATTATTTAATTTCAAAGTCCGTACAATACAAATGCACGGGTAGACTGTGGAGATATTTCTAACCAAATTCCTATCCCGCAACCAGGAGTTTCGTACCGCCTACAAGGTGAAATAGAGAGATGCGAAAGATAAATTTGATTAGTTCTTAAATACAATCGTTTTGTTATTAAACCACATTTTTGCTTTTATGACTTTCGAGAAGGTCATGATAAACTTGAACTTTTTTCATGTTTCCAATATTTTATACTTAATGTCACAAGCAAAAAAAAAATTATTTGTGTATTTGAAATTAAATTATTCCCCATGTTGAAGAGATACATCATCATACTAATGAATTGTGTCATATTTTGACTTGAAAAAAAGGTTTGAGCATGCGAATATTAGCTGAGTTTTTAATGCGCATTTGTATCTGCGCTTAAAATTTATATGGAATGCTAAGCGCAAAATTTTTTTTGCGCTTATGAAATAGGCGCAGATAGAACAAGTGCTGTAGTTCATAATACAATATTTGAACTATTGCTTTTTATAATGAACTCAATGAATGCAGATTGCTTTAATCACTTTTGTATTCGATTGTAAAGCGCCCAAGTACTTGGAAAGTTCTTCGCGCAAAAAAAATCCTCGCCATGCTGAAATACTGGTTAGCTAATTTTATAACGAAGAACTTAATATTAGAAATTTCACATGCATTAATGATATGAAATAAACAATATTTTAAACTCAACATATCTTTTATTCTATGAAAAATAAAACTTACTGCATTAATGCAAATCTCGGCCACCCTGGTACTATACATAAGACGAGAAAAAGAAATTACCTTTTTGTGTATTCGTCCAAAATCTGACTACCCTAACTTACATTATCTCATCTCCTTTAACTTTCTAATTTATAAATGCACCCTCAACTTTGCATTATCAAGACATATAAGGATAAATACTCTTAGCACTTGGTACAAAATTTTAAGATAACTCAGATGTTAACGTAGCGTTTTTTTAGAGATATCAAGCATTTGAACAGATAGGGTAAAGTTTGAAATAATACGAAAGCTGTTCTTCTCCGCGAGAGCGTGACATGTATCATCATTCTCTATAATCGTCTTTGGAGTTGCCTGGAAATCGGTTCACAGCTTTCGTTGCATAAAGCATCTTCAATATTGCAATAGAGAACGAACCCGTACCGGCAGAGTATTTGAGGCACTTATGTTCCGCGACCGCATTCTTTCCGCAGACAACGCGAAATTCGTTGTAAAGTCTTGATGCGTGCAAACCTGTGGTCTTGACAAAGTTATATCTGACTATGAAGATTGTGCCAAAGGATTTTGTGAAGCATTATTAGAATTTACAAAGTGATAAATGTAGGTGGGTATTAAGCGCCTCAGTAATATTTCTGATAATTCTGGGATCTACATATGTTGCGTTGGTGGAAGTGGTGCAAACCAGTACTGATTATGCACATATGATGGATCATCACCTCACCCCAACATACTGAAATAATGTCTTACGTTGCTCTGACTGCTGTTCTAACGAGCATCTACAAAGGTCGGGGACGTAAAATGAAGCAGGGTTGCGAAATCTCACGGCAATGGATATCGTGGCCGTTTAATTAAGCACCTTCAGTTCTGTGTATTGTTTAAGTATATGTCACCGGACACTAAGTTTCTCATGGATCTGATTGAACATATCGCGTTAGTTATATTCGTTCGCTCTTACGTGGCTTTCCGTACGCAAAATCCCTGATTGGCTGCAAAGTTTTTATTCTTACGAGAGCAGATTTTGTCTGACGTGGCTTCGAAAAACTCTGTTGCATCAGCAGTTCCAAATCCTGACATAGCTTAAAACAAAGTTGGTATGTTGATGATCTTCGATGAGCTAGATGATATCCCAATGGATATTTTAAGGTTAGACTGAAACACGTGTCCAATGTAAAATCTCAGACTCAAAAATTGATGTTAGCCGTGTTTCTTTACGCGCATAAGTATTTGCCCTTAAAATGTATATGGAATGCTAAGCGCAAAGTTTTATGTGAGCCTCTGAAATAGACGCAGATAGAATTAGTGCTACCAAGTTTTGTTACATAGTTTTCATAGACTTTTTGACAACTGACGAGTAATTTTAAAATAAAAAAGGATACTACCAAGTTATGTGCTTGAGACTTTAGAGTACGATCAGTTTTCGAGTGCAAAACAAGTCTAGTATTTTAGAAACGTATGTACGTAGAAATGCTACAATCTGTCATATATTGAAACAATGAAACCTAAAAAGTGTTCAATAATGCAAAGCATTAGATTACTTATATATTTGTAGATTAATAATTATTTAACTAAATTCACTTATCTAAGAAAAAATGATTTGCGCTCGGTGAAAATGGAAAGAAATAGGGTCAAGTAGGGAGGGATAAGTGGCATTTAATTTAAACAGCTGATCGTGGGATGCGTTCTGAGCCGATTTAGAAGTTTACAAGTATGGAAAGTGTCGTTCTGTTGGTTTACATTTGAAAACAGCTGAGATCATCTGATTCACAGAAGTTTTATATTATCTCATTACACACTCATAACGGCACTTAAAAGTAATAGAATGTCATTGTAAATGGATCCAAAAGAGTATTTATTTGTTAAATTAATCAGAATTAATCTTATAATAAGAGTTTGTGGGAAAAATTAAAAAAAAAATTAAAGCTTTTATAGTACGAGCAAATAAAACAATATCACAGAACTTTATATCTTTCTTTTTTTATTTTGATCATCTAATTCCCAAATATCGATCTGGAAAATAATTTAATTTCATTTAATTCCTTAATATTTTTTCTTTCTTTCTAGAATATTCTTATTTCTTAATCAAATTCCTTCATCATCGTATACTTTTTAGTTAATTTTAAAAAGGACTGAGTTTAAAATTCATTTTTTATGAATCTACCTGGGGTGCTATTGAAAACATATTTTAAAAATATTCTAAATTTGTTTACTTAGGTTGAAAATACATGCATGTAAGACAGACATATTACTACACATGAACTTAATTAAATTGACTTATTTTTGGATTTTATACAAAATTTTATTATAATATAATCTAATTTAAATGATAAAATTAAATTATTAAGTCAAATATGGTAGGTATTTTTTATTTGCGTCAGCAATGTTATTATTATTACGGAACTTGCTTTGTTTTTCATCAATGCCAAGTCACGATGAAGAGAGGTTATGTAACGCTTATTTGAGAGTTGACAAATTAGTTTTCTTAATATGAAAAAACGAGTCAGATATGTCAAATGTACTTGAATGAGAGTTAAAATCAAGACACAAACAATGCAAAGGCTCGTGATATTCAAAATTTGTTTTACAAGTTTTCAGAAACAAAGGGCAAAAATGTCTGGGAATTCTAACCGGAACATTAAACCTGATTTCAGAGAGAATAATGGGACTAGAAATTGAGCCTGTTATTATTTTTACCATGAAGATTACACCAAGCATTTCCCGACGACTGGCGAGAGTAGAGAAATTGATAAGTTTTAGACGACTAGTAAAAGAAGGAAGATTGTACTGAGAGTCGCAATACAAATTTTTTAAGGCATATACTCTATCCTAACAAAGTTGATACCTCGGGCTCCAAATCACCGAGCCGTATTCAAGAATATGGATTACTAATGTTATATACAAAGCTGTAGTAACATAAGGATCATTGAACTCCTTTGACCACCGTAACACATTTTATCCATAACCGTTGATAGCAGGGACAGTAAATAATGATAATCTATATTTTATTTAATGGAAAAAATCATCCACCTGGGAAAGCCGCATAAACAAAAGGTTTCTTTTAAAATCCAAAGTGATTTATCATTTCATGATTTTTATAATTTTAATTTATAATTATAAAGGAATTTTCCCGATATATTTTTCGGCCAGAATAATAATGATTTATTGCGGCTTGTAATTGTAATTACAATACAAAGCTTTCTACTAATACTCATTAATTTATAACCACAATAACGATTATTGTTTGACTGATTAAGTAAAACTCAAAAAATTATTATTATTAACTGAACAAGATTATAAAAATCGTTCAAATAATCATTAAGCTTTGATTCGAGGCGAGCTCGGGGCGAATTCGAGTATTGATCTTTTAAACCTACGATTCCCAAACAAAATGCACAACGAACATTGACCGAATTTAGGCTTTGACTTTTCGATTTCACGACTACACAAACTAATTACACATATACGCTTTTTGTTCTAATATTTTTGCTTTTACCGTGTGAATTGTTCTTCCCTCTTTCTAGTAATGTCTGTAAAAAAATGTATTGCTTGTTCTAAATTCTTCTACTTCGCGCCACTCGTTCCTTCTCTTCGCAGGTTGGCGCCAGTTGGAAATTCCAAGTGAAACCAGGTCGCTCTCCATCTGATCCTTACAACGGACTGGAGGTCTTCCTCTTCCTCTGCTTTCACCAGCGGGTACTTCATCGGGTACTTTCAAAGCTTTCAGTGCTTTCATCCATTCGGACAACATGGCATAACTAGCGTGATCGCTGTCTCTTAATTCGCTGAACTATGCCAATGTCGTCGCATAACTTGTACAGCACATCGTTCCACCGCCTACGGTGTTCGCCGTTCCAATGCACAAAGGACACTAAATCTTCCGAAAAACTTTTCTCTCTTAAGTAAGATGGGAATGATGAGCGATTTGTAGAGTTTGGATTTGATTCGTCGAGAAAGGACTTTACTTTTCAATTACCTGCTCAGTCCAAAGTAGTATCCCTTGGCAAGACTGATTCTGCGTCGGATTTCAAAGCTGATATTGTTAGTGTAGTTAATGCTAGTTCCTAAGTAGACAAAATTATCTTCGAAGTTACGACTGTTTATTTGATGACAGCAGACAATTATTCTTGCCCTCATTCACTAAAATTTTACAATCTTTTAGATGATTGTACCTGATCTGTTTAGCTCTGCAGCGTCAAGTTGAGAAAATCACACCATAACGAGTCACCCAGTCTGAAGCCTCATTAAGTGTCGAATGGCTCGGATAGGCTCCTCACAATTCCGGTAGCGTTTGTGGTATAGTCCAGTTTACGTAGCCGTACAAGTATGCAGGGATAGCTAAATCATATATAACGGCATGGAGGCAGATCTTTTTGTGCTATCGAAGGCAGATTTCAAATCGATGAAAAGGTGTTGCTTATTGATTCTTTTCTCTCAGGTCTTCGCCAAGATTTAGAGCAGGTCTAAATCCACACTGATAAGGTCCAATCAGTTTGTTGGCAGTGGGCTTAAAATTTTCACACAATACGTTAGATAGGACCTTATATGCGATATTGAGGAGGCTTATCGCACGATAATTAGTGCAGATCGTGCAGGTTGGCCAGAGCATACTTAGGGTCCATGCGTCGAGCATGCTTGTTATTTATCAAGCAGACAATTGGTATTCCAACTTCATCCTATTCGGTTGATTAAACTGTACAGACGTCGTCGATGGGGGTCTCGGGTTCGCCATCCACTGAGTATGTTCTGAACATCTGTCACTGAATTACCTCCTTGGTTCTACATGAGTATACTTCGATCTTGAAACCTTCTGTAAGTAGCCGCATCTTTTCAAAGTTTTTCCGTGTAGTACCCTTGCTGACCAACTTCTCAGGCTCTTCATACTCACGCATTTCGGCCTCTTTCTTTTTTGCTCTAAAAATGTGCCTTGCTTCCTTCTTCAGATCTCGGTATCTATCCCACCTCGCACGTGTTGTTGTCGGCCAAACCGTTGCGAGTTAACAGTACGGGTTCTCTTTACTGCAGTTCGACATTCTACCATACCAGCTCTTTTTCTGGCACTGTTGGAAACCGGTTGTTTCCGAAGTAGCGGTACGTAGAGAGTTTGATATTCTGTTACACAGCTTCTATATATCGAAGAATGAAAACACACTTAAACCGATTGCAAGTTTTCAAAAATGTTTCTAAACCTGTAATCTGTTTATAAACTGCCAACGGTTTAACCGATTTTCAATAAATTTTTTCGGTTTTGAAAAAAAATTTTTTTTTGGAAATGTACCAGAAACCGAAATGTTTGAATTATTTGTATTTTTCATTGAACTCCTTATGAAGAACAGTTCAATTTACTTGAAATTTCTTACATAGATGGATTTGTGCTTGGATTAACATAAACAGTTTTCTTTCGAGAAGTGGACCAGTAACCAAAGTATTCGAAAGAAGTGAACCAAAGCCTATGTTTCATATTCGAAAAAATCTATTTTATGGTTCGATTTACTTTACTTTCTTTTCAGGAAGTGGGCCAGATTGGCATCCATTTGAAAATGATGAAAATACAGATAACCAGAACAACTCTCTGAGTCTTCTAGTAATATTATAAAATAAATAAAAGACACCTAAATTTTTTATAATTTTGGTTAAACATATTACGACAATGGCAGTAAATGGGTATTCAATACGGCTTAAAAAAAATTACATTACTACACAGTAGATTGAGCAAAATACATGTATATTTACAATGTTTATCAAACATTTTGTTCTTTTCAAATATAAAGTAAAAAAGAAAAAGGCCTTAGAAAAGTGGCCTGGTGGAAAAGTGCAAAAAAAGGCCTTAGCAAAAAAAATATTTTTTTGTTTTTTGAAAAAATGAGAGCGCAGTTCAACGACTGTCGTAAGGCAAAGCCCCTATTATAAATTAAAGTATACAAAAAAAAAAAAAAAATATATATATATATATATATTGGAAAATTGCGCCCCCAATATAAAGTATTAACCAAAAAAAAAAAAATTTTGTGGAATGAAGGTGCCACCTGTGTAACTAACGGTGTATGATAAGGCCATCACCAACGACCAAACGTTTTGCGGCGGCAGTACAACATTTTTCAGCAAGATCACCACCAAAGACCCAAGCTGTGCAGCAAGGCCTCCATATACTGTTCATCAAGCAGTGAGGTCCAACCAAGGGTGAGTCTGTCAAATTCTAATTATGTTACGTTATTAGCTGGTATTCGGAATACCACATTTCTACAATTGATAAAAAAAAAAATTTTTTTTGCGAATAACCCGAATTATTTTTTGTGTACACTGGTGATCTGGTACGTCGGAATACCACATTTTTACAATTAATTAAAAAAAAAAAATATTAAACAGTATTATTTCATATTTGGCGATTTTTATTTAAGAAAAATATTTTTTGTAGTTTTTCACTTTTATAAGGCGAAACCCGACCCCCGAGTCAGCATAAAAATTTGAAATAATTTTTGAGAAAAATTTATCGAGTAAGATTTTTCGGGATTTTTATATAAAAGTTTTGTTCTTGAAATTTATGGTGCAGCCTGTACTAAGAGAGTACAGCTGCAACGACCATTACTATTTCACAACCCCAACCCCCGTGTAAGCATAAGAATTTCGAAATAATCTTTTGAGAAAAATTTATCAAGTAAAATTTATCGGGATTTTTATGTAAAATTTTTTTGTTGTAGAAATTTATGGTGCGGCCTGTACTACGAGAATACAGCTGCAACGACCATTACTATTTCACAACCTCCAAACCCCTTATAAGCGAAAATAGAAAATAAAATTTTCGAAATATTCTTTTGAGAAAAGCTTATTGTGCAAAATTTTTTGGGATTTTTCATATAAAATGTTTTTTTTTTTTGTAGAAATTTATGGTGCGGCCTGTACTACGAGAGTACAGCTGCAAAGACCATTACTATATCACAACCCCCAACCCCCATATAAGCGAAAATATAAAATAAATTTTTCGAAATATCCCTTTGAGAAAATCTTATCATGCAAAATTTTTCGGGATTTTTCATATAAAATTTTTTGTTGTCGAAATTTATGGTGCGACCTGTACTACGAGAGTACAGCTGCAACGAGCATTACTATTTTATAACCCCAACCCCCTTATAAGCGAAAGTATAAAAATATAATTTTCGAAATATTATTTTGAAAAAATCTTATCGTGTAATAATTTAAAAAAAATTAAAATTAATTTAATTTTAATTCGAAAGTTGATATACGCGATTTATCTGTTTATATAACAGATCTCGTACATCTGTTTCTGAACTGATACAACGTAGTATCAGATTTTCAAAGTAACCCGAACATTCTTCGGTGATAAGTGAGATATATTATATATTTTTATTATTTTTTCGATCAAGATTTTTGAAATGGCTCACGCTAATGACTTTTCTCGCGCCTGTGATGCACTTCTAGAGTTTGAAGAGTTGTATAACAACACTCCAAGTGCAAATCACTCAGTTCTTTCTCTTGAGATTCAGAAGGAAGAACTAAAGGCGTTGTGGTTGAAAGTCAAGGAGTCATTTGATATTTATTCGCGGAATTAATCTGCTGACGACGCGGGCAGTATGGCAATACGCTCTGCCAAGACCAGGTATCAGGATTGCTACGCAGCATACCTGACGTGTGCAGCACTGATGGGTGAAACAATGCACAACTTGACCTTTGTCCAACAAAGTTCATCCACGGTTAATCATGCAGTGCGGGAACCGGAATCGGTCCCTCGCTCAAGGATTAATCTTTCGTCATGTGACACCGAAATTTTTTATGGTGATTACATGGCATGGCCATCTTTTCGGGATTTATTTACGGCAATATATATAAATAACTCCAATATTACTCCGGTAGAAAAATTAAAAATTACCTAAATCAAAAGACTCGTGGTGAAGCAAAGGATATTGTGAAGAAATCCCCACTGACCAATGATGGTTTCACAACCGCTTGGCAAAATTTATCTGACCGCTTCGAGAATAAGAGGGTGATGGTCAACAGTCAGTTGAAAACGTTGTTCAACTTACCCACGGTGACTGTCGAACGCGGAGCCGAAATAAAAAATTTGCAACGGGCGGTAAATAATTGCATCTCGGTTCTCCAAATGTATGAAATGGAGATAAGCAACTGGGATGCAATTTTTGTGTTTTTAGTTTCCAGTAGGTTGCCGGACACCACCTTTGCTCTCTGAGAGCAAGGAATCGTGCATAAGGCCGAAATTCCGAGGTGGGAGGAACTGGATAACATTTTGACAAATAGGTTTCAAACGCAAAAGTGTCTAAGTTAGTGCAAAATCGCGTTTCAGCACCAGCTTATGGAAAAAAGATCTCAACTCATCACGCCCAATTTTCACTGTCTGCTTGCAGGCTGTGTCCGCAGGAGACGCATGTTTTAAAAGCATGCCCCAAATTTCTAGCTATGAAAAAAGACGATCGAGTTAAAATAGCTAGGAAATATAACTTGTGTATGAATTGCATAGCACATTCGTATTTAGCAAGAGATTGCAAGAGCACTTTTAACTGCTTAAATTGCCATCAACGTCATTATTCGCTAATGCATTGGAGTCCAATTGGGAATAAGCCTTCGACCTCAACTACTCGACCACCAACAGGATACACGGAGGCTAGGCCTGATCAACCCCCAACCACATCTAGGAATGTCAACGCGCTTTTCGCAAGAAACGCGAAAAATGTTTTATTAGGTACAGCGATAGTTCATATTTGCCATGCAGGAGTGAAATATGAGGCAAAAGCTCTTCTTGACTCAGGATCAGAAGGCACTTTCATGACAAAGCGATTACAACGTCTCATCAAGCTACCAACGCAACCTGCTGACATGCAAATATGCGGTATTAATGTTACGACTTCGACTAAAGTGCGAGAGGTCGCACAATTTGTGTTAGGTTCTCCTGTCAACCCCCCGATTAGAATTGAGGCAAGAGGCCTGATTCTCCCCCAATTGACAGGAAACCTCCCCCAGTTTTCAGTAGACCAAATAGATTTTGGTTTGCTGCCCCCAATTGACTTAGCCGATGTCAACTTTAATAAAAGTCAACAGGTTGATTTGGTCTTTGGTGCAGACTTGTACCCGCAAATAATGATGGGAAACGTTAAGAAGAACGTTTTCGGCTCTCTCTTTCTGATCTTAACAGGTCCAACTCCTCAATCCCCGAATACGATTAAGAAATCATATCATTCGATGTACACCGAAATTTCAAGCTCTGAGCTTACTCGGTTTTGGGAACTAGAACAAGTCCCAAGTAAAAAACTAATCACTCCTGAAGAAACATTCTGCGAGCGGCAATATGTAGGCACGACGACAAGAAATGAGGAAGGAAGATATATGGTAACTCTTCCATTTCGCCAGGAATTCCCAGTGGACATAAATATTGGATATTCGCGGACCGGTGCAGCGCAGCAATTCCTTAGGAACGAAGCAGCTATGATGCAAAAACCGGAACTTAAGGAAGAGTACCATCGGGTACTGCGCGAATATATAACCCTCGGTCATACGAAACCCGTAGACAACGGTTCTGGAAGAAAAGGACCAGGATTATATTACCTGCCACATCATGCGGTAATAAAACTGGACAGAACCACTACAAAAGTTCGTGTGTTCTTCAACGCCTCTAACCCGACTTCGAATGGGGTAAGTCTAAACGGTGTACTTCACCCTGGTCCAGTTCTTCAAGCTGATCTCATTGCATTGTTATTGAAATGGCGATTTTTCAAATATGTATTCAATGCAGATATTGAAAAGATGTATCGGCAAATTTTACTACATCCAAAGGACACTCGGTTTCATAGGATTTTATTCAGGGAATCATCCAAGGAGGAGTTAGTGGATTATGAACTCCAAATGGTGACTTTTGGAGTTGATTGTGCTCCATATTTAGCGATAAGAACACTTCTTCAGCTAGCAGAAGATATTAGGCTGAAATACCCTTTAACATCCAGGGTTTTAAAACAGCATATGTATGTTGATGATGTTCTTGCAGGTGCACATGACAGAGAACCAGCCATTCGCACACGTAATGAACTGGTGGAGGCACTCAAAGGTGCAGGATTTCCCCTTCGAAAGTGGACCTCAAACTCCAAAGAAATATTAGCGGATATACCAAAGGAGCACCTCCTTAAGGAAGATTTCTTGGAGATTGATGACTTAAGCGAAGCAAGGCTGTTAGGAATCAGGTGGAATGCTGTTCAAGATAGGTTCCATTTCAACGTCCAGGAGATGCACATAAAACCAGGCTACACCAAGAGAGAGGTATTATAGTGTGTAGCAAAACTGTTTGATCCTGCAGGTTGGTTAGGCCCAATTGTCATAGAGGCAAAAATTCTGATGCAGGATATTTGGCTAACCAAAATAGACTGGGATGACAACATACCGAGAAGTATTTACTTAAGATGGGAAAATTTTCTTAAGAATTATATTCATATTTCAAAGATCCGAATTCCAAGGTGGATTAGTTTTACACCATGGAACGATCTTGAGTTTCATGGATTTTGTGATGCCTCCGAAAAGGCATATGCTGCGGCATTATAGGTAAGAGTTCGGGAACGAAATACAAGTAATGTTCCAAACGTAAATCTGCTGGTGAGTAAGACCAAAGTGGCGACAGTAAAAACAATTTCTCTACCACGGTTAGAATTATGTGGGGCACTACTTTTAGCAGAATTAATTAACGCTTTACTTCCACAGTTCGCTGTTGCTCAACCAGTTGTATACAAATGGACAGACTCTACCATTGTGCTTTCATGGCTACAGAAACCTCCGTGCTGTTGGGATATCCCCACAAGAACTTGGAGAAAGCACTCTTTGGTGGCAGGGTCCAACCTGGTTAAGGAAGCATCGGAAAATACATCCGGTACACAAATTAACAAATCATAGCGATTCTGCCGAAATAACAGCTGATGAAATTCGAGAGATAAAACACGGTTAATTTTGTTGACACAGAAACGTTGTTATCCGGATGAATACGGTGCACTAACTTCATCAAATCAAGTAAGCGCTGGGAGCTCCATCAATACTCTCAATCCATTTCTTGACAAAAATGGAATTATGAGAGTAGGCGGAAGACTAGCGCTAGCATCGTTATCGTATAATGAACGCTACCCGATTATCTTGCCACTTTTCACGACTTCTGGTTAAGTTCTCACATTTGATTTCATTACATGGAGGAAATCAAATCATGCTGAGGCTTATGAGGTCGGAATATTGGGTAGTGCGGTAAAAAATTTAATAAACACTTATTAGTAATTGCAAAGTTTGTCTCATTTACAGAAAACGGACACGAGAACAACTCATGGCTGCGTTCCCACCGGAAAGAACTGATGTATCCAGGCCCTTCACCAATACTGGCGTAGATTTCACGGGCCCGTTTGAAATCAAAAACTATACGGGTCGAGCATGCCTTATAACCAAAGGATACGTCTGCATCTTTGTCTGTTTCGCTACAAAGGCAATACACCTGGAGGCAACTAGCGACTTATCGGCATCCACATTCCTAGGTGCGTTTGCCAAATTTGTAGCAAGACGTGGTTGCCCGCGTAACGTGTATTCGGACAATGGCAAAAATTTTGTTGGAGCCAACAAGGCTTTGAGACATGATTTAAAAAAATTCATGACCGAAGCTTCACACGATACAAAGCAGTTATATGTTCATCAAGAAGTTAACTGGCACTTCATACCACCAGGAGCTCCTCACATGGGAGGAGTAAAAACCTTCAAAACCCACTTTCGAAAAGTAGCAAATGCGATGCGGTTCACGATGGAGAAATTCTCGACGTTTCTTGTCAAAAAAGAAGCGTGTCTTAACTTACGGCCAATTAGTCCAATTTCAGATAATCGTGAATCATTCGAAACCCTAACATCAGGACATTTTCTAGTTGGAGGTCCGCTTCTCGCGATCGCTGAACCCGAAATCAGCGTAAACCCGACATCTATCATCAACCGATGGCAAAAGTTGAAAGCGCTTTACCAAGGCTTCTGTCAGCGATGGAAGGTAGACTACTTAAAAGAATTACACAAAAGAGTTAAGTGGCAGTATCCACATCGAAATGTAGAAGTTGATAACTTCGCAGTTGTCAACCCCCGAACGAATGGCGACTTGGCAGAGTTGTTAGGGTTTTCTTAGGGCAAGACAATCGAGTTAGAGTTGTAGATATACTTACGACGCGAGGCATAATTACACGTCCAATTGTGAAATTAATTATGCTTCCCGTCGAAAAATCCACTAATGCTTTATTTAATTCCAGAGATATTCAAAATGGTCCGTGCCAACAACAAATCCAATAACCAAGCAAAGGAACAGCACCGGTGCCCCGTGTGCAACCACAACCATCGGTTGCTGTTCTGTCGAGAACTGCGCCGACTGGAGCCAAGGGAGAGACTAAGGGCTGTCCTCCTTCATCGTCATTGTGCCAACTGCTGTCGCCGCGTCACTTGGCCACCAGATGCCCGTCCACAAGGCACTGCGATCACTATCAGGAGTGGCACCACAGTCTCCTATACCTGTGGGAGACCGACAGGGAGAGGAAGACGTGCCGCAGGTCCTAGACGCTAAAGACGGTAGGCCGAACAAAAGGCGTGGTCCGTATCGAGCACAAGCTTTACCGGACGATTCCAGCGATGAAGAGGTGCTGGAGATATTTGCCAGCGAGGAAGATATTGAAGAAGTCCCCGCTGGAAGAAGACAAAGGCCAGACCCCCCTATATTCAGACCGCCACTGTCGGGTATAAGGTCGGTGATCCAGCGTCCACCCCAATCAACAAGCGGAGAAGGTGCGCCATATAGAATCCGCAACAGACTAAGCCAACGAAGAGGTCAACTAGCGATGAGAGACGCCCGAAAATGGATTAAAGGACCCGCTAAAAGCTCTACGGGCACGTCAGTCCTCACGCCAAAAATGATGGTGAGAGTGATGACCAGTGGTCGAACGCATTTAGTACGAGCTCTTCTCGACCCAGGCCAGCCAACGTCAACGATTGCCAAAACCTTGGCGAGGCGACTGCACCTGTTGCATCGCAATCCAGCCGAGATGGTAAATGTCACCTTAAAAAGCTGGCGTGACCGCATCAACGTGAAGGCTAAGGTAGTGGCTAGCCTGATGAACATCACACCAGCACGCACTTTGGATGCAAGGGTCGTCGATGAATTCGACAATTTGCGGTTGGCAAACCCAGCATTCTACAAATCGAATGCGGTCTCGATGATTTTGGGTGCTGATGCATATGGTATCACCCTTCGTCCAGGGTTAATGCCAGCAACTCCAACATGACCTGCAGCCCAGAATACAATTTTTGGATGGGTTATATCGGGCCGTTCACCATACTAGACGGCAGCGATGGAGGCTGAGAATTTTAGATTTTAGATTAGAATTTTTTTTGAATATATGGAGTGTATTTTATGATATTGAATTTAATTAATAGAAAGAAAAAAACTGAAGTGTACAATCAAATTAGAATGTAATTGTTTTGCAGTGTTGCTGCAAGGCGGGCGGCATGTTTACGTGTGCAACCCTGTGCAGTATAAACAACATCAACCAACAGATGTCGCTGCTGTCGGCACATATATACATGACTTCTCCAATTTATGGGAAGAATCCAGTTAACCCCGTTTTGGATTTCCACATTATGTGGAAATCTATAAAAAGATCAATGCTGCCGATTAACTCTCTTCTTTGATTTCAGCAGCCGCAGCAGCAACATCTTTGGTAAGCTCATTTTTGTATATACATACATATTTAATTAAAAATCTTGCCTTTGAGTTTCTTTGTGGAAATAGGTAATTTTTTACAGAATAAACAGCTTTCTGAAGGACCGGCACCTCCCCCGAACCCCGTTTCCAGAAATCAAGAGGATTTCTGGCCCCCATCAACCAAGGCGCGAACAGATATATTCAAATAGCTTTGTTAACTGAGTATACATGAAGTTAAATTATTAAAATAAAGGTCCATATTTAACTAAATAATTATATGTTCTATTTGTGATCGCCCATAAAGAAATATAAAATATGTCTCCGCGAATTTTTTTTAATTCAAGCTACGATGACTCCGCGTAACACCAGTGGAGTGTAACATTAGAGGGGGAGGTTACCATCTGTCAGCACCCCATCTCAATACTAACCCCACTGCTACCAGGAGAAATAACGGAGGCATCACCTCAACAACAAGAACATTTAAAAAACCTACGATTTCATTGTTACGTATGCAACAATATGATGTGTGAAGTTCAGTTTAGGGTCCATAGTGATCCCTAGGTCAATAAAACTGTGAACATGCTCCAAACTATAATTATCTATAGTGTAAGTAATTGTCTGTGTGTATCTTCGGGAGAAACACATAACTTTACATATTTTAAGATTTAGGGGCATCTGATTTATTTTACACCATTCAACCATGATGTTTATGTCTATTTGACGGCATTTCAGCAGTTGTTGAAGCAATTTCAGACTCATTGACGATGGTAGAAATGGTAGTAATGGGTTTATTAATAGGAGGATACGGAGACGCAAGATTAATTAATTCAGGTGTGTCCGCTTTAAGATTTTTTTGACTGGCTGCGCCATTAGCATCTTTAAGCGGACTATGAGCACGTTTGCGCTTTTTCAAACGAACATCATGCATACATTGTGTGGAGTCCAAAATTTGAAATTTATGAGCACAGTTTCATATTCTTTGAATTTATCATTCAAAACAGACAATTTTTTTCCAAGTTGCGAAAACCCATTTTTGGACAGACGCAACAGCTTGAAGAGATCAATTTCAGTTGATCGACAACTCAAGCAGGACCAACGAACTCCCTTGCCATGGTTAATTTTGTCTAGAATTCGTCCAGTCAGTCCAGCACATTTCAAGTGGGCAATGCCATAGCAAAGCCAGCAAGACAAAAAACGTTCTGAATCGCCTTTGACTTGGCAATTTTCAAAACCGCACTTCATATTGATAAGATTAAGGTAATGTATACAAAGTATAAGCAAATACATATAATAAATATAAAATCTAATTATTAACACAATTTGAGGCTAACTGAAATCAGCTGATAAAATTTTATAGTATCTCAAGTGAACAGTTTTAGTATCACTGTATTATGACACTAAACAAAAATAACAGAAATAACAAAAACAAATGTATAAGAACAAAAGCAATTAAATTGTATGTAAACAACTAATGACTCGGGCAAGTATTAGAAGAAATGAATATAAAAATTCACTTTTGCAGAACTATTTAATGTTTAAAAACACAGAATATTTGTATGACTTAGCTTTAGGTTGCTCCAAAATTTATTTATAAACACTGAATTTAGATTTATTTAATTTAATTAAATAAAAAGTTATAAAAATTAAAAATTTCATAGAGCATAGTAAGAACACAACTTCACAGCTTGACGTTTGCGCACAAATGGATTGTTACAAATCAATCCTTTTGAAGTCACTTTTTTAATACTTTCTATCATTCTTTTTATTAACTTTGAGCTTGTTGTACTTTAATTATCTTATTCTATTCATCTCATAATACTGTTATTTTTGGTCCACTCAATTTTTTATACAATATTCCATAGTACTTCCTTTTTTAAGAACACGCGTTGTAAAACTTTTCATTTGGAAAATTAATTGAACTATTTATACAAACGTTTTTACCCTTTTTTACTTTTGCTGTTTTGTTATTAATAAATGTTTATTTTTTAATCACTCCCGCATTGCATTTGACCTACATATATCTCTCGACTAGAACAAGACTAGGCTAATATTTATAAACGTTACATGTAAGAAACTCTTATCCCAACATGTTGGTACCACCATCAGACCAGTTGAGTAATTTCTTCTTTTAGGAGTATACTTATAAATTCAAATATATATGTATGATGTAGACTTGCTATAGAGAAGCTGTCTAAGCGGGTGGGGAAGAATGTTTGAATTTATTCATTGAGCACTAGGCTCGCTTCAATGCCATCAGAGGAATCTGACGCTGCGTAGATGGGTGAGTCATAACACCAGAGGGACTGACTGAGACCAAAGGACTTTTCCAGGTAAGGAGTCGTTGTAAGATGAGATGAGTCAGAAAAACGACCATGGATTCAACCTGACTGACGAGACAACAACAAACGGCCCTCATCGTTTCCATTCTGCAATTTTGGTTTTGTTTTTGCGCCTTTTTTTTCTAAGCATCACTAATATATTCGGCATGAATTATAAGCTGACATTTACCCTGCAAGCCAAAGCTGGATAAAAAACTAGATAACTGAATAAGTTCCTCTATTCTGTCTCGCCTTTCCTCGATTACGTCCTGTCTCTCCTTGAGTTCTGTGCATTCTTTAACAATACTCTCCTGAAGCTGTATGAGCCGGGATGAAATACGCGCTTCTTGGTCTTGCATTTGCGATGAAATTTGGGCATGCATTTGTGACAAGTTGGTATCCTGTTAATCGAACTGTGACATCTTGGATTCCTGTTCATCCGACTTTTGTTACATGTTGGTATTCATTTGCAACATCTTGGCATCCTGTGCATCCAACTTTCGTTACATGTTGGCATTCATTTGCGACATATTGGCATCCAACTTTTGCGAAATTGCAGCCAGTAGCATGTTCTTTTCCATACTCGTAGATGAGCCAGGAGCCTTTTCTTCAACTTGAGTTGCTGACTGCTCTGAATCTTCCGTAGTTTCAACAGCCTCTTCCTTCTCCATTTCTTTCTTGGATGTCTCCTCGTCCTCACGGCTGAATTCATATTCGCTCAAATCTATGCCTTCTACTTCTATAACTTCTCGCAGCCGTGATTGTAGCCCAGCCTTATTCCCGGTTGAAGATTATCTTCTTTTCGCCTTCCTTTTTGAGGGGTAGTATCGTTAAATCTTGAATCTTGACCATTTTCAAATATTTTTGTTGCATTATACGGCCGCTGCGTTATTTTCGGTCCCTTTCGGGGAATCGCCTTTACATTGTCAACCCTTTTGTTTGTCCTTGGTCCGAGTAATTTATATATTTATCCTCTAGTACTAGGAATTTTTTATTCAAGTCGGTCAGTTACCAGAAGCTATTCACGCGCTCTTGAGAATCAGGTGATTGGCTCGATATTTAACCAGATCGACAGAGGTATAGAAAGAACTATTGACTTATTTTTAGTTGGTGCGCCCTCATCGAGCTTTCCATTCTGCAATTTTGGTTTTGTTTTTGCGCCTTTTTTTTCTAAGCATCACTAATATATTCGGCATGAATTATAAGCTGACATTTACCCTGCAAGCCAAAGCTGGATAAAAAACTAGATAATTTGAGCAAACGTTTGTTCAACAGCATAGACGTTTTATTAAAAAGAGTGCAGATTTTACCCACTTTCCCCTTATACGTGTGATACTACATACTTGTTACACTTACTCAATCACGTCATTAAGAAAATATATAGCTGTCCTCTTAAATTTTTTGTCATCAGATGCGCATCCGAAAGAAAAATATTTTTAATTGCAAAAACAAATTTATATTTTTGAAAATCCCTCTGTTAATTTTTTTCTTATTTACAAACATAATTATGTATACACATTTATGCATGAATTAAAATTTAAATTTCTAATACAAAAAAGTTTAAATTATATAAAAAGTTTACACATTATTCTTAGATGACTGCTCCGAGGTTTCTTTACGTTTAGGAAAATCTGAACTGAAAGGAGAACATGCATGTAATTCGTATTTTGCTATCATACATATGTACATATAAAGCAAAGAAAGTAACAACCAAAAAATACCGTCTGAAGACTGCTAGTCATTTAACACGTTGGTGCACTGTACTCTTTTATTTAATAATTTTTTTTTTTTGCTTTTAGCAAACAGGTGATATGCACACCAACAATTAAAGAACACAAACAAAACTCACCCAAAAATTTTGTTGCGTTTATCAAATCTCTTCAGGATTCCTCGCCTTAATAAATCCTTCTACCTTGCTGTTCATAACCTTAAGAAGTTGCTCAACAGTTTTGCGCACCTCTCTCAACTTCTTTATTAGGGCACGAGACATCTTGCCATTTCCGTACGTATTTCCCTTCTGCTGCTCGTTCTTTACCAGGGGCACATCATTACTGTTGTACGCATGATCGTGGCCAATACTTAGCGGCAACTACATATTTCCATACTCCATCACTCTTTTCTTTACGTCGATCTTCATTCCTTGACCACGGAGAAAGTCCACATCAACTATGACTTCATCTAAGATTTCCGCTACTAGGAACTCATGCAACACTGTAATATTCCCGATGGTGACTTTAAGCGTGGCTTTTCCCAGAACCCTGGCGTCCTCACCAGTTAATGTTTTCAACTTAGCTCCATGCAATGGACTTATTTCCTTGGTGATCAAATCGGATCGAATGATGGAGTTTGACGCGCCCGTGTCCACAGTTAGTTCTCGCTCATGTCTATCCACATATCCGCTGATAGTAACGCTGCTCGCCTCGTGATCGATTTGTCTTGTAGAATGCATATTACAATCGCGGGCGAAGTGTCCAGGCCTTCTACAGTTGTAGCAAATCCTGGTCCTCATTAGTTTGGCAGTTTTCGACGTTTGCCAGATTCCTTTCTCTGGACTTTCCAACTTCGCACAGTTCCCTTTGTACGCTGGTCTGCACAAAAGCTCGGCCGCTTCCTTTGTCTGAGCACACGAGACAGTCTCGGCAAATGTTGGCTTTGGATTCGCATACGTCTCTCGCCTGCTATAATTGTCCCTTATTCCGCTGATAAACTTCTGAATTTTTATCCTCTCGAGGTATTCTCCAAGACTATCTCCATAACCCAAATGAGCTAGCCTCTCAATCTCACAAGCAATTTCTTGCAGGGTCTCGCTAAACTTCTGATAGCGGTTCTCTAATTCCATGTAATTGATTTGTCTTCTATGCTCGCTACCATAGCGCCTTTCCACGGCTCGCATTAGTGCCTCATAGTCATCTCTCTCGTATGCAGTAATTATTTGCAAAATTTTCATTGCAGGTCCCTTCAATGCCATGAATAGTGCAGCTGACTTCTCCTCCATACTCCAGTTATTTGTTCTAGCCGTCTTTTCGAACTGAAGCTTAAAGATGTGGAAAGGGCTGGTGCCGTCAAAGGATGGTGCTTTTATGCTAAGGGTGCTCCTCGAAATGCTTGGACGATTCGAAAGCAATTCTTGGACACGTCCTTCCAATTCGCTAACTTTGGTCGCAATTACCTCCTCTAATTTGCTTTGCCGATCTTCTAACTGGTTGACTTTGGTCTGAATAAGTTCCTCTATTCTGTCTTGCCTTTCCTCGATTACGTCCTGTCTCTCCTTGAGTTCTGTGCATTCTTTAACAATACTCTCCTGAAGCTGTATGAGCCGGGATGAAATACGCGCTTCTTGGTCTTGCATTTGCGATGAAATTTGGGCATGCATTTGTGACAAGTTGGTATCCTGTTAATCGAACTGTGACATCTTGGATTCCTGTTCATCCGACTTTTGTTACATGTTGGTATTCATTTGCAACATCTTGGCATCCTGTGCATCCAACTTTCGTTACATGTTGGCATTCATTTGCGACATATTGGCATCCAACTTTTGCGAAATTGCAGCCAGTAGCATGTTCTTTTCCATACTCGTAGATGAGCCAGGAGCCTTTTCTTCAACTTGAGTTGCTGACTGCTCTGAATCTTCCGTAGTTTCAACAGCCTCTTCCTTCTCCATTTCTTTCTTGGATGTCTCCTCGTCCTCACGGCTGAATTCATATTCGCTCAAATCTATGCCTTCTACTTCTATAACTTCTCGCAGCCGTGATTGTAGCCCAGCCTTATTCCCGGTTGAAGATTATCTTCTTTTCGCCTTCCTTTTTGAGGGGTAGTATCGTTAAATCTTGAATCTTGACCATTTTCAAATATTTTTGTTGCATTATACGGCCGCTGCGTTATTTTCGGTCCCTTTCGGGGAATCGCCTTTACATTGTCAACCCTTTTGTTTGTCCTTGGTCCGAGTAATTTATATATTTATCCTCTAGTACTAGGAATTTTTTATTCAAGTAGGTCAGTTACCAGAAGCTATTCACGCGCTCTTGAGAATCAGGTGGTTGGCTCGATATTTAACCAGATCGACAGAGGTATAGAAAGAACTATTGACTTATTTTTAGTTGGTGCGCCCGGAGGGTTCTTAGAACGATTGAATCTGAGTCGCAAAGTATCGAGGATAACGAAGACGAGTATAAAGAGAAGGCAAATACCAGCCTGTGTTTTTCACAGCAGGGGGATAATAACCTCGGTGAAAGAGCAACACTCAACGACCCGGATGCTGGAAGGACTCGAAAGCTTGGAAGAGTTTTCTGGCGGTGTTCTGAATTGGTATTGGCTCGAAATCAAAGCCGACTTCGACTTTAGCACCACTGATTCTGGCCATGTAATATTCCACCGAATTCTGGAAAGGGAGTAACAGCCCCATGATGGTGAAAATGGTAGGCATGGTAAGGGAAAACCTTAAACCATACGTATCCACCTTGACGTTTGCATACAAAATGATAAAGGAACCAGAGGTAGATCTAGTGCAGTTATTGAATTGGTGTTACTGCCCGAGAAGATAATAGACGCATAAGCAGAGGCTTTAGATAAAAATCCGATTAATAGAAAACAATAAATTCTTACTCAGTGAAGTCTTCTGAAACCCTATCCTCGTCAACATCTTTTTGTCCTAATGTGTCGAAATACACCATAAAATCTTTCTGTGCTTCACCCTTCCACCTAATGGTGAGTTTCTCGTATGGTAACCCGGTGGATCATTACAACAAAACCGGCGGAGGCGCAAGAGAAAACTATGTGCAAATCTCCTTTTCACAATATGTTGTGTTTTGCTTATGGGAGTGATGCGTCTGTATTTTTAAAGATCAGAAAAAATCAAATCTGGCGGAGTTGACCTGGAATTTCAGCCAGACTATATACTGGTAATCCGGAAACGAAATTGTAAAAATATTAACTAGGGGAAAGAAATCGAGAACCAAAAAAAAATTGTTAGCATGCAGGAAACTAAACCAAGTACACCAACGTTAATTGGAATATGCGGAAGCTCGTAGGAGAATTTTTGGTGAGAAATTAGGTATAAAAAATAATAGTAATTATAAGTAAGTCGTTGAATTGAGATAAATGAGCAAATGTTTTAAAAGAATTTACAGCAGAATAAATTCAACGATATTAACAGTTAAGTAACAGATTCTTTGCCAAAAAGAAGGTCTTATTATGCCAATCAAGAGACAAAATATTAAGGTAGCGAATGTTGGAGAAACCGTAGTAGTAGGGGCTATCAAGCAACCGGTTAAGTGGGATATCACGATCAGAAAACTAGAGGTTTTAATAGTCCGTGGGCTTCAGCAAGAAGTTTATTTAGGGATCGACTTCTGGTTAGCCTTTGATATGAGTGTCGTTAGCAAAGGAATGGATGCGAATGTGAATGATGCCAGGTTGTCAGAGCTCTCAGCCACTGGCTGCATGTACTTACGTCCGAACAGACGAACGAATGGGAATGGGTGAAATCAAAAGTTCCCTCATTCTTAGCTTTAGGACTAGATCGAACATATAGAGAGAAGCATGTTACTGAAATGGCCGACAGGAACCTGCATCATTGCCCAATTTCGCATGCGATTCAAAAACCCGTATTCGCTGATCTTGACGGGATTCTAAACACGGGAGTTATTGAAAAGACAAACAGCAGTTGGTGTTCACCTGGTTTTTAGTGGTCAAAGATACAAAAAAATGTATTTGTTTAGATATCCAAAGACTCTTACTTTTTACCAAATATAGACGGATGCGTTCTCGCAGATACCGTTAGTAAAAAATCAAGTGAAAAGATTGCGTTTACGGAGCCTGGTGGACCCTTGTACCAGTTCACGGTAATGCCTTTCGGACTGCATACCGCAGCACAAAGAATGTGTCATTTTATGGACAAAGTCATACTTTCTTCATTACGTCATTGTGTGTTTGTGAATCTTGATGATTTGTTAGTGTATTCAGAAGATTTTTCGTCCCATATGTGTTTATTAGAAAAGGTGGATCGGTGTTAACGAGATGCTAAATTCAGAATTAACGTGGGAAAAAAAATTCTGTTTCGAAGAAGTGCGTTATGGAAACTGGGTTCCGACGGATTTCAGACCAAGCTTGGTAGAATCTTTTCACAGCTCTCCATAAGCTGGCTAAGTTGGTATTAAAAAAAGTGGCAAATTTCAATTTTGTTCTTAGATTTTATGAGCCCGTTTCCACGTAGTTGTGATGGTAATATGTATGTTTTTGGTTGTCTTGACCTTGCGTGCATATTTATGTTTTTGAAACCAGTTTATAAAGCCACTTCAGCAGAAATAATCAAATATTTAGAAAAAAACTCACATAATTACATTTAAATGTATTCGGTGTGCCCGAATATGTACATTCGGATAATGGTAAACAATTTACCTCCGATATGCTTATAAGTTTCTTAAGAAAATGTGGCACCAAACATATAAAAACTGTGTTCTATTCACTTCAAGGGAATACTAAAGAAAGGGTGAACCGACTGTGTTGCAGGTCATAAGATCGTTCATTAAAGAGACTGTGATAAGCATGTCAGCGACGCAGCATTTGCTGTCCGTAGTCCTGAGCGTTCTGCCAACAACACATTACTTTCATATATCACTTTTCGAATGCCTATGATACGGTATGCTGAATCGTATGATCTATACCGAATGTTGGGTTCTTTAAAGGATGCAGATTGTGAGATAGTGGCAACAAGCGACAGACTGCAGCTGATCCGAAATAGAATTATAAAGAACCTGGAAGGAGCAAAAACTTAAAGTTTCAGATCGGTCAAATTGTGTGACATAAGAATTTTAAACAAAGTTTGCAAAAACATAAATTGCATCGTTTGAAAGTCATGAAGAATTCGATGTACGAACTTGGAGATAGTAATAGGAACAATACTGGTGCATACCAAGCGAAGAAAATTTTTGAGAAGTTGTGTTACATGCTTTAATGTTAAGTGCTTGGGTTACTTGTTTTATGTGAATGACACTTAGTGAGACTTGACGGCCCAACAAATTACGCTACTGAGTATACCCCGATATATATATTTTTGTACCTGATTACCTGAGCTATTAATTTTTGTCCGTTTGATTGACCCATCGATGTGTAGTGACATACTAGAGATATATTAAATTCTCTACCTTGAGATACTTTATAATAAATCCGTGAGAAACACAGAGATGAACACAAACGCAGCGTGAGATATTCAATATATGCCATGATCCTTATCAAATATTTTGTATGTTGTATTGATATATGTGTCTTCTAACCGTTCAGCCCAGGCATTTATTTCTTCCTCCATGTCCTTTCTGTCTATTCAGTCGACTTCAGATGAATCATTGCAATTGATGATGGCTTCCACCTCTTTACATTGCCCTAATACTACATTAATCCTTGTCTTTGCTTCTGATCAGTACGCTGCCCTCTAGATCCACTTGCTTGCTGCTGTATGTGGAATTATGACCAATGCTGGGTGGTACTTCCATGTTTTGTATTCCATAATTCGATTATTCAAATCGATCTTGATGTCTTGATCCAACAAGAAGTCGAACACCATAATTACCTTCTGTGCAATATACGCGAATATGAATATGTATAACACTTTCTTCAGCCCTTCATTTGGGTTCTTTTGACTTTTTGTTTCTGTTGGAACTCGTCTTATATTCTCTCGCAAAATGGCCTGGCTTTCGACAACTAAAACATTAATCGGCTTGATTTTTCATGTTAGCACCATAGCGATTCTTCCCATCGATCCACCTTAGAATTTGCAATATTTCGTTCATCACTTCTGGTGTTTCTACTTCTACTTATTGACTTTGTATGTCGGTTTGCTTATGAGTGCCGCCGTTTCACTTGCTTGGGCATACGCGACAGCTTCAGGGAATTTTGATTATGGATTCTCATATGTCTCTCTCTTGTTGTATGTGTCCTTTATTCCGCTGTTAAACCTTTCGATTTCCACTCTTTCGAGGTGCTCCGCATATGCCTCTCCAATAGCTGAATGAGCTAATCTTTCAATTTCGGAAGCCTCCTGTGCTCGCTACCATTACGTCTTTCCACGGCTCGTATTAATGCGTCGTACTCATCTGTCTCATATTCGGGAAGTCTGCAAAATTTCTGCTGCAACGAATAGTACAGCGGATTTTTGTGAATAACTCTGTAGCCGTCATTTTGAACTGAAACTTAAAGATCTGGAAAGGAATTTTGAAATCAAGGATGGTGTTTTTACTCTGGGCGCGTTCAATGAAGTGGTTGGACGATTCAAATGCAAATCGGGGACACGACCTTCCAATTCGTTGACTTTGTTCTCAATTAGCTCCTCTATTTTGTCTTGCCGCTCCTCGATTTTGTCCGGTCTTACTTTCACTTCTGCGGAGTATTTGACAAAACTCTCTTGAAGATGTATGAGCCGAGTTGATATGCGTACTTCCTGGTCTTGCACTTGTGATGTAATTCTTATATTCCGTGCAACCATTTTTTTCACATTTTGATTCCTGTACATCCATCTTTTGTATCATGTTGGCGTTTATTTGTGAAATTGCAGCCAATAGCATGTTCATATTATAATAAATTAAGTAAATGATCCTACGATACATTAACTTGTAATGAAAGCCCCGGCTAAGCGTGCATGCTAGTTCTAACCAGGTCTGAGCTCGCCGGGTTGGGGTGTTTCTTGCTTGCAAGTGTACGCGGATCATTATTAAAAAAAGATTTCATGCACATATTGTACCCGAATGAACCGAAAAAAAACTAAAACTTCATTCCATAAAACCCAATAGGAAAAAAGGCTGACGGACGGAATGCTGAAAGGCGGAAATTCTGTCGATCGAACTGGAGAAGCCAAAAATCCACTTCTCTTCTCTCTCCTACCCAACCACATGAGAGATATTTTTATCTAACATCTCCAATCCCATCCAATACCAAACGAAGGTTTAAATCATCTCACAACAACAACAAATATTAGAGTTCCATTTCACAACTATTCACAACTCATTTATTGACTAAATTATTATTTTTATAAAACTATATATTTTATGCAACTGAAATATAATTCGCCTTGTCTAGGAAATGTATGCTAGAGACCGAGAGCACACCCGTTGCAAAATGTTGACATATTCAAGTGAAACAGGGTCCGACCTTCATCAGCAGGCGCCTGGTGAGTTTCAGCGGTGTGGTGACTTAAGTTACTCTTAAACTTAAAAAAAAAATATGCTTGCATATATATATATACTCAAAATTGCAATATTCTAGTTCAAGGTTACAAACGATTCCGTTAGAAATTTACGCACTACCAGTGGCGGTGTGAAAAGAAATTAAGTATAAGCTGTGAATGATTATGATTATGATTAAAATAGTTTTTTTTTAATACTTCTCGCGTAATACTTTTAAAACTTTTTAGCTGAAAACAATTTGGTGCTTTATCGCCCACTTTTGTATTATACATATTAAGTAGATACATTTAGCAAATTGGGACGTTGAATATGTGGAATATTTCTTAAGTAAAGGCGAAATTGCTGCAATATTATGTAGTTAAATGGAACGTAAAAGAATTTTAGGAATATCCTGCTTAGCTCCCTAATTTGTTGTTGTTTGGTTAGTTTATTAATTAACTGTACAAGTATACACGACTATCAATAAAATGCATTCAAGTTGGCATTAATTCCAACAGTTTGGTTAGGTCATTTAAACTTGGACAAAGTTTTTGTGTCCTTACGTGTGACAATCGTGCGTTCCAAGTCTGTCAATTTAGAACGTGTATCAGCATCTATCTTCGGGCAAAACCTTCACGGGATCCCATATGCTTGGCTTCGAATTCTTTAAATCGACGTTCTCGTTGATTTCGTTTAAATTAAACAGTTAAAGAAATATTAATTTCTTTGTCAACTATCACAACTTATCGGGTTGGCGATCAGGATCAAAAAGAACGTTTTCCAGAACAATGCCAATGCGGAAGCCTAGATTGACATTTTCTCCTAAAGTATTGTGGCGAAAATGCGAAGCGAATGACAGATGAAAGAGAGGAGCCGACAACTGGCACGTTCTAGAGCGTAAACGAGGCGATTGTCGTAAACGACGATTATCGTAAACGAAGCGATTATCGTAAACGACGATTATCGTAAGCGAGAGGTTTATCGTAAACGACGCGATTATTCCAGGGGTTTCGTTTTTCAAGCAGCAAACAAGTATATAAGACGACATTCGACTGCAAGAGCAATCAGTTGTGAATTAAACTCGTGGAGATTACATTACAGTAAAGTAATAAAAACAGTACATTGTGAAAGTTGTATACAAGTGATTGCAAATAGTAACGTAAATTGTAATTGAATTGTGAATTACCGAATAATTAAAAGCACATTAATTAAGTCTTTATAAATAAAGAGACTGCAAATTAAGTTGGCGATTTTATTTAACAATCCAGAGGTCGTATCCGAAAGATTAAGGAAATCATCGAGGTTAATCAGCAAGATCGTAACAGTATAGACCTGATTAGTACTTTTTGCTTAAGTAATAACTTCTGTTCCCACCCATGGTTTTATTAGATGTCTTACCATATTTAAGAATTAAAAATAAAACATGATATATGTGTATTACAGGAAAGTAAATCAAAAACCATCAACTTCCATTGCCTCTTGATTCCCAGCTCCGCCTTATTTCCGGTTGTAGATAAGCTTCTATTTGCCAATTCACTTTTTAGAGGACGTATCATCAAATCCTGAACCCTGATCATTTTTCAATTCTTAACCATCAAAATTTATTTAACAATCTCACTTCTGACACCAATTGTTACGATTTTGCTAAGTTACCTCGATGATTTCCCAAATCTATCGAGTCCGATCACTGGATTGTTAAATAAAAGTCACCAACTATGCTTGCAGTTTCTCAATTAAATATAAAGAATTTACTTAAAGTTTATTTATTACTCAATAACTACAAATTCACTTCACTATTTACAATCACTTATATTACAACTTTGACAATTCAGTATTATTAATTCCCAGAAATATTCTCACCAACGAGCTCGCTTTAGGACTGTTTCGATTGTTCATATTAACGCCTGGAATGATAGAGTAGTTCTTGATAAGAAATACTACCGATTCACGCTCTGGAACATGCCAGCTATAGACTTCTTTCCTTCATCTGACATTCGTTCCGCATTTCCGCTACAGTATATATCTATGCATATGTAAAGGGTGTTTTTTATAGAGGTATAGAACTTTAAGTTGGCATTACTTTTCAAGATGGCGACCGATTTAACAGCTGTCAAGTGATTTATTCTCAGTTTGGTTTGGCAATTCATCATGAATAGACTCACGCCTGAACAACGCTTGCAAATAGTGCAATTTTATTTCGAAAATAATGGTTCTGTGCGGGGAACACATCGCGCACTACATCCATTTTAGCGATGTTTAGCGATGAAGCGCACTTCTGGTTGAATGACTACGTCAGCAAACAAAACTGCCGCGTTTGGAGTGAAGGTAATCCTCAAGTGTATGTTGAAACATCGTTACATCCAGAAAAACTGACTGGTTGGTGCGCTTTATGGGCTGGTGGAATCATTGGTCCGTATCATTGAACGTAGTGCGCGATACGTTTTCCGCACAGAACCATTATTTTCGAAATAAAATTGCACTATTTGCAAGCGTTGTTCAGGCGTGAGTCTATTCATGATGAATTGCCAAACCAAATTGAGAATAAATCACTTGACAGCTGTTAAATCGGTCGCCATCTTGAAAAGTAATGCCAACTTAAAGTTCTATACCTCTATAAAAAGCACCCTATATATAAGAAGGTAAGCGAAAGAGTACAGCAGAGAACTTATAATAATGATAAGACGGAAATTCATTGCAACGTCGATCCTCTTCAAACAAATCCTTAAAAATTCCGGGAAAGGGATTCATCACACCTCATTTAACAGCCACCGGAAAAAAATAAATGCTATTAGCAACATGATCAAGTGGTTTTCTGCCAAAAACAGAAAAATCGTATGAAATTTTTTCTCTATGCTAATATTTTTCTGGGATTTGGTGTTTTAACCAAAGGATTACAAGTGCGCTGAATTGTATTTAAATAACAATTTTTTATTTTAAATGTTTCTTAAATTATTTTTCTATATAATATATATAATAATCTTAAAAAATTAATTTAAAAGCTATGTTTAGAACAATTTCTATATACATATATATGACAGCAGTACAAATACAAATTACATAAGTTGCTTCTCCATATGACCATACTTATGTCGAATCAAATGGGGGCATATGTTTTATTTGAATATTATTCCAATTTTCTAAATTCTATCTTAAAGAATGACATCTAAATTGGCGTAGTTTTTGCCCAAAGTGCACGAGCCATATCATTCTCTCGCTATTTTCTGCATTTTATTTTATGAATAAAATAAATAAATTAATTATTATCCAGTGTATTTAAAAAGTTGTATTATTAATAAAATTGGAATTGTAGTGCATTTTCATAATCATCGAATTTATATAGAAGCAAAAATACAAGCTACATACACATATTAGTCTTTTGTGCATTTGTCTGTATGTTTAAAAGAAAAAATATGTGTCGAACACTTGTATTCAACAAAATTGAAGATTTATCTGCTTTTACCGTCAAACCACCATAAATTACCTAATTAGATTAGGTATTTCGAGAGCGGTCTGTGGCGTGTTGGTTATGCTGTTTTAAATTGATTTTGTTTGCTCGGGTTCAAACCTCAGCAAACGATTTTTTTCCTTTTTTCAATAGATTTTTTTGACAAAATTTTTAGATTTTTCAGCTTGTCGTCGATTGTAAAAATCGTAAGTTGCCAAAGCAGTGAAATTGCTTGTAGATAGCGGGTACAAGGGAAGAGAATTGACAATTTATGTATGCATGGATATGTTTTTCGAATACACATTGGCCTCCTTTAAGGCATGTGTTTTCAACTTCAGATCAACTTGAATTTCTGATTTTGGTGAACCAGGTCATCGCCTCGAAGAAAATGTTTTTGGATGGCGGGTTAAAAGAATTTAGGGCACGCGTATTATTAAGATTGTATATGATTTTCGTATAAATATTTAAATGCATGAATATATGTGTTTTCACATCATCGTTCGCTCGACATGAATTACTGATATTTAGATTTTTTCACCGAAAAGGCTTGTTGGAAGCAGGAGTAAGGGAAAAGGGATCACACAATATTTTGTGACTATCTTTTTTTTGTATACACATATGTGGGTATTTCTGAATGTATGGGTTTGCGACTTTTGCTCGACATAAAATTTTGATATTTGCCAAATTTGACTTCCCTTGAGGAAACTGTTTGTCGATGAAGAGTAGAACGAAGGAGGGTTTTGTACGGTAGTTTTTTTTTTGCCTTATGCTTCTTCTTCTTATAGCAAAACACTTAAGTAATAGAGAAGTTTTATGAATGTTAGCATTATTGATTTGCGAGTATGAATGCATAATGGATTACTCAGAGCTATTCTACATTTCGATTACGTTCCCGCTCTCCATTCCGCCACAATCGTTATTAGATATTCTGAGTTACGATCGAATAGAAAGAAGAAGAGGAAGAGAGAATACATTTTCGAAATCAGCTGGTTGCATGTGAATATGTAAAATTGAAACAAAACAAAGCAAACAATTGCAAAGAGGTTTTGTACATTTCAAATAAATATAAATTTTTGGTTGTTTTTAACGTTAAAAGAAATCAAGAGCCGCGGCGATATTCCATGAGAATTTAGAAACAAGTGTCATCCGTTTCAGAAGTGTGATGAATTTTAAGAAATTGAGCTTGTAATTGGTAATCTTTTAAATAACAATTTTCGTTATTCAGATTCAAAAAAAACTTCAAACTTAATAAAGATACTTTCAAGTATGATCTGGATATTTTTTCAAAAGAAACTCAATTAAATGCTTTGACATGGTTATCCCACCTAAACGAGTAGTAGCTGATTTGCGATTTTTTGCGGAAGGCAGTTACCAACACAGTTTGGTGCAGTTTATAACATAGGAATGTGTCACACAACAGTGTTAATGTCGCTACAGAATTTCCTCGAAATCCTGGAGTCTTTTACTGATGGATCATATGTATTTCGGCAACGTTATTTCAAAACTCTCTAATTTTTCATGTTGCTCTTGTATTGTATCAAAACGCGTCAGTAAGTCACATAAAACTAAAAAAAGACATCCTTATGACTTTTCCAATTATCAAAATCATGTTTTACTTACATTTTTTTAAAATTAAGTTATTTAAGTACACGAAAATATACAATCGAGCTGTTCTCCGCCAACTAAATTACAACGTACAAAAACGTAGCTACGACCGAAATGCAGAATACATAGAATTGAATAGAATCGAAAAGTTCGAAGATTGATCGAAACGAAATGTAACGCAGAATAAAACATCCGCGGAAAGGAGAAAATTTCGGTTTAAGTCGAAATGCAGAATAGGGCTGATTGAATCTGCCTGAATGACTTTATGCATGCTTTTAATTATTATGTAAATGCAAATATATTCATACATATTTATGTATGTATAGTATATTGATAAAGTAAGTTATTTTCCAAATTCATTAAATAATAGTTTTAATTATATTATGTAACTTTGAATAAATAAAACATTTATTTTAATTTTAATTTTTAGATATATCAATCATCCCAATAACCCATCATACATATATTCATGTACCTGCAAACATACACTGCCAACCACGACTACTCACTTTCCCCCACACATTCAAAAAATTTTATCTTCTCACGAACACATTTACAAATTATGTGATCGAATAGTGAAATAAATTTCCTTAACTTAGTCCTGCCAGAACAGCGAATCTAATAATAATTTGTATTCTATTAAGAACTGCGTGTGTTAGAGAAAGCAAAGAATAAACATAGGATTTTTCAAAGTTCTCACTTGAAGCGAATTCATTCTCACAGTCATGGTTGCCGTTCGAACTATCATGTACCAATTTAATTTTTAATATGGTGTATTTAGTAAACATCTGTTACTATAAAATTTTAAAGACTTATCACTGTTTCTTAATTACTCTAGCAAAAAAACTGAAGAATTTTCTACGAAGAATTGCAGTATTTTAAAATCGAAGTTTCTCGACTTAGCTTCATATAATTTTGTATATAATATTATATGAATATCAAAAATCCAAATAAACTTACTATTTTAAATGCAGAATTGCATATTGTGGCGGATATGCGAAGCGAATGTCAGATAAATAGAAAAGCCGATAACTGAAATTATCTAGAACGTGCATCGAGAACATAGCGACTGCCGCTCTTTTTATACCTGAGGATGACCAAAACATTCTGTTCACGTGCTTAGGAATAAGCTGATTATTCGTTTGCCTGACGTTGCTGCAGCTACTCCGTTTATCCTTAACGACGTGGAATTTTCTTTACACTGTGTACCCTTTTGTTTCTCCTTGGTAAGGGTAATTTGCATCTTACTGCCACTTCTTATACCTGTCATTCGGATTTGGGATTTTCGTCGTGTGTATATGTTTAGGAGCAAATATGTAATAATTTTGGTGCATTTTCGATGCGTGAGTGGCAACAGTGATCACAGCCATCTTGAAAATTCACATGAAATGGTATTACTTCAAGCGAATACATACCATTGTGCTATGTGAAGTAAGCGGTAAGAAATTGAACGAAATTATTAAAATTGTTTAAATTATTAATATCATTTTCATTACAGATTTCCCAGGCGTTCGAACTTCATAGAGAAGCCAACACAAGTAAGTATTATTATAAAAACTGTGATCTTTATGGAAATAATTTATGCTCATACATATACAATTTTTCTTTCATTGCAGATTTGTTTACCGCAGAATTCACGGATTTTCAATTACGCATATACAGTGAGTAGTTGTTTTTAAAATTTAAAATTATTATTATGTGACGGAGATAATGAGAACAGTGGCTTTTGTTTAAATAATATGGTGTGTATTTTTTTCAAAATAGTTTAAATAGTTTAAAAGTTATTAATATTTAAATTTGTACTTTTTCATACATATGTGCAGGGAGTCCTCCTGTATATTGCTAACAAACAAAGTACAAATGCTTGGCTTTAGCGTGCTTCGTGAAATAATCTAAAAAATAACAATAAATATGCAAGCAAATTATATAAATAAAAAGTGTTGCGTGAATATACTATGCAAGTCAAAGTCGGTGTTGGTCTGTCCCAGAGCTATTATTATATTTGAGCACAGCAACTATCAATGAAATACACATCAATCACACTTATTTTGGAAAGGAAACCCAAACATTTTGAGTAATTTTAAACAAAAGCCGCTGCTATTCATAATTACTAAATTTATTTCCAGGTAAATAAATGCACTGTGTAAGCAAAATCAAAGTAAAAAGTGCAAGTTTCAGTGTTGAAATAAATTTTAATGTACATCAAAATAAAGATAATAAGATTATCTTTCTTTTGGTTATGAAATTGTAAAATTGTAAAAACTTTTTCTTAACAATTTTTCAGTTTTCAAATTCTTATAACCAAACTTTACGCTTTAACTTAATTTTTATTTTCTATTATTATTATTTTATGATTTTTTAATGTTACATTATTTTCTAATATCTCATTTTTTATATTTTCAGATCATGTTTGCGGAAATTAGAATTTAAGTTAATTTAAAATTTCCATATTGTAATTTTTTAATACAAATAATTAGTTATAATAATAAGTTGTAAAATTTTAGATATAAATCAATTAAAATATATAATTGTTAATTAGATATATTTGTTAATTAGATATTTGAATATATGTAATCATATTTTTTTAAATAAATAAATTTATAAATAATTTTTTTTTAAATAGCAAACAACTGTTTTTAATTTCAAATATGGGAGCGAATTATATGGAAGTATGAATTCGCCTTTTAAAAAATGTAACCCTGTGTCCGTGTGACGAGAGAAATTAGAAAAGGACAGTTATGTGCTTTCATTATGGGCTAAACTGAATGGGTGAAATAAGACAGCAAGATCACATGTACACGGAAAAAGTGGGTAAAATCTGCACTCTCTTTAATAAAATGCCTATGCTGTTACCCAGCTTTTTATCCACTATTCAGCAAATGCTTGTTCAAATTATCTAGTTTTTTACCCAGTGCTGGTTGGCAGAGTACATATGTATATATACACATATGTAAATTCCACAAGTACTGTGAATAAAGTCGTTTAGAGACGAAGTATGCGCGAGGGGAGAATATATTCCTTCGTATGCTTACTTATCTAAGAAGAAGAATCAATGTTCTATTCTTTGTATCGGTAGAAGTGCCGAATATGCAAAAGTTTTTTAAACGAGCAGTATCAGAGTTGGTTTTTACTTTTGGCATAAGTTCAAATTCCTTTTGCTGGTGCCATAATTATTTTTCATAGTAATTATTATTTAATTTTTTAACTTTAAATTTTTTAAATTTTTTTTTTGTATTTGTTGTTTATTAAAAAAGATTACAGGGGGATTCTCTATGTCTATGAAATGCATACTACGCAAATATTTCCGATGGAATTGTGCTACAGATCGAGAGCACCCCCGTTGCAAAATTGTGACATATTCAAGAGAAACAATAACAACAACAACAACGGGTCAGAGTTGCTTTTTCCTTCACGGGGTTGCTTTTTTCCTTCTTGCTATTTATGGGAAATAAATATACATAGGTTTTGATAGAATATCTTTCCTATAGTAGCATATTTTTTTGAATGTGCTTCGTTGTTGTGCCATTGCACGCATAAGAAAATTTTGCTATTCGTGCACCGTAGCATGAATTTCCTAGACATAGAGAATCCTCCTTAAATTTCACATTGAATAAAAAAAATATTTATTTATAAAAGTTTTTGAAATATTAATATTTTATTTTTTAATGTATTTTTGATCAAAAAAAGAACAAGAAATTGTTTTGTAAAAGATATACAAAATTTATAAATAGTGTCCTTTATATTTCAAATTCATTTTACTTCTTTTGTAATCAATGATGAAACATTGAAAGTGAAAACAAAGGTATTTGTTACCCGACGTGTAAGTCTTTAGAACAAACGTATTTGTTATTCGCCCTGTTATCTATGAGATGTAATGCATCCGCTAATTTGTTGCCTTTTTTCCTTTTAAAAGAAAAATAGCCAATTTTTACTATTTTTTACAAATAATTATAATGAAATTTGGTCATAGCTATTATTTTGGCATAAAAATACATAAAAGGCTATGATTTATATAAATATGTTGTATGTAATATAACTTTATTTTTATATGTATATTGGTTATGTCCCAAGCTTATATTCACATGCCAAAGAGTATGTGCATCTGGGTTGAACCTTAAAAAATAATATTTTTATAAAAATTCATAACGCATATATAATTAAACAAACTTAGAACATTTATTAACTAACTTAAGTTAAGCAATTAATCAAGAAAAAAGTTTCCATATAAAATATTTTTAATTTTTTTAAACGCATATGTATCTGCATTTAAAATATATATGGAATGTTAGCACAAAGTTCTATGTGCGCCTATGAAATAGGCAAAGTTCCTTGACTTTTAAGCCTGCATAAATTCTCTGTTCCATTCGTTTTTCGCAAAGTTCTCAAGATTTTCGCAAATACAAATAGAAAATCAAAGCAAATAAGAAAGTTTAATTCGCTGCCATAAACAACAAGACGCTATCATATACACAAATGAATATTAAAAATTTTCAGCGGTTCACTAACACTATGCTCAAAGGGTGAAATACTACCCTGCCAACCAGCACTGGGTAAAAAACTAGATAATTTGAACAAGCATATGCTTAATAGTGGTTAAAAAACTAGGGAACAGCATAGGCATTTTATTAAAGAGAGTGCAGATTTTACCCACTTTTCCGGGTACATGTGATCTTGCTGTCCTGTTTCACCCATTCAGTTTAGCCCATAAAGAAAACATATAACTGTCCTTTTCTAATTTCTCTCGTCAGATGGACACAGGGTTGCCTTTTTTTAAAGGCGAATTCATACTTACATATAATTCGCTTCCATATTTAAAATTAAAAACAGTTGTTTGCTATTTAAAAAAAAATATTTATAAATTTACTTATTTTAAAATATGATTACATATATTTAAATATCTAATTAACAATTATATATTTTAATCGATTTATATCTAAAATTTTACAATTTATTATTATAACTAATTATTTGTATTAAAAAATTTCAATATCGAAATTTTAAATTAACTTAAATTCTAAATTCCGCAAACATGATCTGAAAATATAGAAAATGAGATATTAGAAAATAATGTAACATTAAAAAATCATAAAATAATAATAATAGAAATTAAAAATTTAGTTACAGCGTAAAATTTGGTTATAGGAATTTGAAAACTGAAAAAAATTTTAAGAAAAAGTTTTTACAATTTTACAATTTCATAACCAAAAGAAAGATAATCGTATTAACTTTATTTTGATATATATTAAAATTTATTTCAATACTGAAAAAAGGAGTGTATTATACCAAGAAACTTGCACTTTTTACTTTAAATTTGCTTACACAGTGCATTTATTTACCTGGAAATAAATTTAGTAATTATGAATGGCAGCGGCTTTTGTTTAAAATTACTCAAAATGTTTGGAGTTCCTTTCCAAAATAAGTGTAATTGATGTGTATTTCATTGATAGTTGCTGTGCTTTAAAAAAGAAACCCCCCGGGCCATACCAACACCGATTTTGACTTGCATAGTATATTCACGCCACACTTTTTATTTATATTATTTGCGTTCATATTTATTGTTATTTTATAGATTATTTCACGAAGCACGATAAAGCCAAGCATTTGTACTTTGTTTGTTCGCAATATACAGTAGGACTCCCTGTACATATATATGAAAAAGTACAACTTTAAATACTAATAACTTTTAAACTATTTAAACTGTTTTGAAAAAAATACGCATCATATTATTTAAACAAAAGCCACTGTTCTCATTATCACCGTCACATAATAATAATTTTTAAAAACAACTACTCACTGTATATGCGTAATTTAAAATCCTCGAATTCTGCGGTAAACAAATCTGCAATGAAAGAAAAATTGTATAAATTATTGCCATTAAGATCACAGTTTTTATAATAACACTTACTTTTGTTGGCTTCTCTATGGATTTGGAACGCCTGGGAAACCTGAAATGAAAATGATATTAATAATTTAAATAATTTTAATAATTTTGTTGAATTTCTTACCGCTTACTTCAGCACAGCACAATGGTATGTATTCATTTAATTAATACCATTTCATGTGAGTTTTCAAGATGGCTGTGATCACTGTTGTCACTCACGCATCGAAAATGCACCAAAATTATTACATATTTGCTCCTAAAAATATACATACTGTGACGAAAATCCCAAATACGAAGGACAGGTATAAGAAGTGACAGTAAGATGCAAAAAAAGGGTACACAGTGTAATAAAAATTCCTGTTGAAAATGAATAACTATCAAACACTGATAATAATTAATAACTATCTAACCCTGTTTTCTTATGTTTTCGTTTTATCTCCTTTTTCTTATATACCAAAATGAATCAATAAACTGTTCTGTTCTGCAACTGTCGTTGAATTGGTTACAAGCGTCTTTATTATTCTTCCTACTGCGAATAGACTCAACAACAGGTTATGGGCCTTTTGTCTATGAAATAATTATACGCGGATTATAAACAGTTACAGTCTTATATTCGGTTTTATTTTTAATATAAAAATGTCTACTTCTCACTCGTTATCGTTTCCTTTCGAAAAATTGCGTGGACGTGAAAATTTCGATGTGTGGAAGCGGCATGCTAAATCATACCTAGTGATTAAAGGTTCCTGGAAAATAATCGAAGCTGGATTAAGTGACAAACTGACAGAAACAGATTGTGATCAAAACCAAAGTGCGCTTGCTGAGATCACGCTAATGATCGAGCCGATTAATTTTGCGCACATTGCGACCGCAGAAACGGCAAAAGAAGCCTGGGATGCACTACTAGCAGCGTATGAGGACAGTGGATTAACAAGGAAAGTGGAATTGTTGAAAACCTTAGTGCCATTGAAACTTTCAGATTTTGATTCAATGCAAGAATATATTAACACGATGGTCATGACGTCATTGAAGGTCCAAAATGCCGGATTGAAAATTGATGAAGAAGTGACTGCTTCACTTATGCTAGCGGGATTACCCGACGAATTTCGTGCTCTAGTATTAGCGATTGAAAATTCAAAAACGAAATTAACTGTCGACGTTGTGAAAAATCTACTCTTGCAAGATGCTAAATTTGATGGCAAAAGTGCTGATAGTGCTCTGTATTCGAAAAACTTTAAAGAGAAATCAAAAAAATTTCGGTGTCATAACTGCAAACAAGTGGGACATTTTGCAAAAAATTGTATAAGCAAAAAGAATGACAAGAACTTTAAAGAAAACAAAGTAGTGAAAAAGTACTGTATGCTTCTTTGCTTGTGAACAACAACAATGCTAATGAGTGGTTCGTAGATTCGGGCGCGAGTGCAGTAAGCAACCGGTAACAAACAAAGAAGTCATAGTTGCTAATAAAGACTGCACTGAGACAGTGTGCGGGAGATGTAAAGTTACTACTCCCAACTGGAAAAACAAAAACAAATGCATTAGTAAAAAACGTTGAGTATGTGCCTAAACTATGTGCAAACTTGTTGTCAGTTCGTCAAATGACAAATAACGGAAACCATGTGGTGTTTGAAAAAGAAACTTGCAAAATTTTTGATAAAGACTCAGAATTAATAGCACCGCCAATGTTGTCAATGACTTATATCGTTTAAACTGCATAGCTCGTGAATCCACTTTGAACACGGAAAAGGCAATGTCTGTCGCGAACTCTTATGACTTATGGCATCGCCGGTTTGGCCATATTTGTGACGAAAATCTACAAATTGTTAAAAAATCATCAGACGGTATTGAATTTAAGGCAGGTAATAGCGACAAGTGTGTTGTATGCATCAAAGGCAAACAAACAAGAGCCTCGTTTAAAGACACTGGAAAACGAGCAGAAAATGTGCTTGATCTAATACATTCGGACGTAATGGGCCCGCTAAAGACAAAATCATTTTCCGGCGCGGTTTATTTGCTAACAGCGCCGTATACGCCCGAACGAATTGGCGTCGCTGAACGAATGAATCGCACGATTGTAGAACGAACGCGCTGCATGCTGCTAGATGCTGGGTTAGAAGAAAAATTTTGGGCTGAAGCTGCTGTAACTGCCGCGCATTTGCTGAATCTTGTACCATGCAGAGGTGAAGCCCGCAGTCCACACGAAATATGGTCAGACGAGAAGCCAAATTTAAAACACCTGCGCGTTTTTGGGTGCAAAGCGATGGCACACGTGCCAAAGGAGAAACGCACTAAATTGGACGCAAAATCGATGGAGTGTATTTTGGTTGGGTATAGCAGCGAGTCAAAAGCATACCGATTATTCAACCCGGCCACAAAAAAAATCGTGATGTAGTTTTTGTTGAAGATGGGATGAAGGCAACAGAAATCACCGACAACCTTTTGCCGTCACTCGTTGTTAATTTGGATGCAGACGTTGCCAATTGAGGGGAGGAAGTCTCCCTCGAACAGCTGGCTGGAGAAAATTCACTGGAATTGACAACTTCTACAAAATCCGAAGCTGTGTGTCCAACGTTGCTCGAGTCCATAACAGAGTTAGAAGCCGATGACGAATCCACAACAGAGTTAGAAGCAGATGACGATCCAACATTTGTTCCCAAGTCGATATAACACGCATTGAAGAGGTCGAAGTCCGTCGTTCAGAACGCATTCGTGATAACCCAACACCAAGCTATAATTTCTGTGCCGTGGACGCGCTTTCAAGTGATCCAGTTACCGTTGAAGATGCGCTGTCGTGTTCTGATGCTGAAAAATGGAAAACAGCCATGGATGATGAATTATCTTCGCTGAAAGTAAATAATACTTAGAGTTTAACTGAATTGCCACCTGGAAAGAAGCCAATAGGTTCGAAGTGGGTTTTTAAAACCAAAACGAGTGCTGACGGTGAGCTGAAACGATACAAAGCAAGGTTAGTGGTAAAAGGTTTTTCCCAGCAAAAGGGCGTTGACTACGAGGAAACGTTTGCTCCCGTAGTTCGATATACGTCCATTCGTCTCTTGCTTGCCCTGGCAGCAAAATATGAACTGATCATGCACCAGATGGATGCTGTTACTGCGTTTCTTAACGGCGAGCTCCGGGAGGAGGTTTACATGTCCCAACCTAGTGGTTTCAATGATGGCTCTGGGCGTGTATGTAAACTGCAAAAGTCACTATATGGGCTTAAACAGTCTAGCAGAGTGTGGAATGAAAAATTAAATGAAGCCCTTATTAGTCTCGGTTTGCAGCGTAGTGAGGTTGGCCAGTGTATTTATTATTCTGTGAAAAATACACAATTGCTTTTTGTCACAATTTATGTAGACGATGTGTTACTGTTTTCAAATGACATAGTCTTGGTCACTCGCATGAAACAGCAGTTGGCAGCCAAATTCAAAATGAAGGATATGGGAGAGGCGTCGTCTGTATTGGGCATTCGCATAACTCGAAACAAGGCGAATGGCTCAATAACCATTGACCAATCACAATACATCGCTGATGTTTTGCAACGCTTCAACTTGCACGAATGCAATCCGATTGCTACACCTGTCGACGTCAATCAAAAATTGACAACAAAAATGAGTCCAACAAGCGATGACCAAATGCAAGACATGTCAGAAGTTCCATATATGCAGGCTATAGGATGTTTACTTTTTGCTTCGCAAATTACACGTCCTGATATATGTTATGCAGTAAATATGCTTAGTCGTTTCGGCACAAATCCAGGGAAAGCACATTGGGCCGCTGTGAAACGTGTAATGCGGTACCTAAAAGGAACGTTAAATAAAGGGCTTGTGCATCAAAAAAAGTTTGCTGATATAACTGGCTACTGCGACATCGACGATAGGCGTTCAACAACTGGCTATGTGTTTACTTTCCAGAACTCAGCGGTTTCATGGTCTTCGAAGCGGCAACACACGGTCGCACTTTCATCCACAGAAGCCGAACTTATGCCGGTTGTCGCAGCGATTCAAGAATCTGTGTGGCTCAAGCGATTAGAACGCGAACTTGTTCCGAATGCATCGAACGAAATGATACTCAATTGTGACAACAAGAGCGCGATCCATATAGCAACAAACAACTCGTATTCAGCACGAACCAAACATGTGGATATTAAGGCCAAATTCATCCGTGAAAAAGTTCAGTCAAAACAAATAAAACTCAACTACCTCGCCACCGATCAAATGATTGCCGATGTTTTGACCAAAGGAGTAACTGCTGCTAAACATACTTCACTCACGAATGCATTAGGACTAGTATAACTTTTCTTTAATACGGATTTGATCTGCTACCTTTAGTATAAATTTTCTTTAATACAAATTTAATTACCTTGAATTTAATCTCGATAAAGTTTAATAGTTTTTCAGGGAAAGTGTTGAAAATGAATAACTATCAAACACTGATAATAATTAATAACTATCTAACACTGTTTTCTTATGTTTTCGTTTTATCTCCTTTTTCTTATATACCAAAAAGAATCAATAAACTGTTCTGTTCTGCAACTGTCGTTGAATTGGTTACAAGCGTCTTTATTATTCTTCCTACTGCGAATAGACTCAACAACAATTCCACGTCATTAAGGATAAACGGAGTAACTGTAGCAACGGCAGGCAAACGAATAATCAACTTATTCTTAAGCACGTGAACAGAATGTTTTGGTCATCCTCAGGTATAAAAAGAGCGGCAGTCGCTATGTTCTCGATTCACGCTCTAGGTAATTTCAGTTATCGGCTTTTCTCTTTTATCAGACATTCGCTTCCCATTCTTCTTCTTCTTTGGCGTAGGCACCGCTTACGCGATTATAGCCTCGTCAACAATAGCGCGCCAGTCGTTTCTTCTTCTTGCTGTTTGGCGCCAGTTAGAAATACCAAGTGACACCAGGTCGCTCCCCACCTGATCTTTCCAACGGAGTGGAGGTCTCCCTCTTCCTCTGCTTCCACCAGCGAGTACTCCATCGAATACTCTCAAAGCTGGAGCGCTTTCATCCGTTCGGACGACATGACCTAGCCAGCGTAGCCGCTGTCTCTTTATTCGCTGAGCTATGTCAATGTCGTCGTATAGCTCGTACAGCTCATCGTTCCATCGTCTGCGGTATTCGCCGTTGCCAACGCGCAAAGGACCGTAAATCTTCCGCAAAACTTTTCTTTCGAAAACTCCTAAAGCCGACTCATCGGATGTAGACATCGTCCAGGCTTCTGCACCATATGTCAGGACGGGAATGATGAGCGACTTGTAGAGTTTGGTTTTAGTTCGTCGAGAGAGGACTTTACTTTGCAATTGCCTACTCAGTCCAAAGTAGCACCTGTTAGCAAGAGTGATTCTGCGTTGGATTTCAAGGCTGACATTGTTGGTGTTGTTAATGCTAGTTCCCAGATACACGAAATTATCTACAACTTCGAAGTTGTGACTGTCAATAGTGACGTGGGAGCCAAGTCGCGAATGCGATGACTGTTTATTTGATGACAGGAGATATTTCGTCTTGCCCTCGTTCACTACCAGACCCATTCGCTTCGCTTCTTTGTCTAATCTGGAGAAGACAGAACTTACGGTGCGGGTGTTATGACCAATTATATCAATATCATCGGCATACGCCAACAATTGCACACTCTTGTAGAATATTGTGCCTGGTCTGTTTAGCTCTGCAGCTCGTATTATTTTCTCCAGCATCAAATTAAAGAAATCACACGATAAAGAGTCTCCTTGTCTGAAACCTCGTTTGGTATCGAATGGCTCGGAGAGGTCCTTCCCAATTCTGACCGCACTTCTGGTATTATCCAGGGTCAGTTTACAAAGCCGTATGAGTTTCGTGGGGATATCAAATTCAGACATAGCGGCGTAGAGGCGTTTCCTTATCGTGCTGTCGAAGGCAGCTTTAAAATCGATAAAAAGGTGGTGTGTATCGATTCTTTTCTCTCGGGTCTTCTCCAAGATTTGGCGCATGGTAAATATCTGGTCAATGGTGGATTTGCCAGGTCTAAAGCCGCACTGATAAGGTCCAATCAGTTTGTTGACGGTGGGCTTTAGTCTTTCACACAATACGCTAGATAAGACCTTATATGTGATATTAAGGAGACTTATCCCACGATAATTGGCGCAGACCATGGGGTCTCCCTTTTTTTGGATTGGGCAGAGCACACTTAGGTTCCATTCGTCAGGCATGCTTTCTTCCGACCATATTTTGCAAAGAAGCTGATGCATGCTCCTTGTCAGCTCTTCGCCGCCGTATTTGAAAAGTTCTGCCGGTAAGCCATCGGCTCCCGCCGCTTTGTTATTTTTTAAGCAGGCAATCGCTATCCGAACTTCTTCATAGTCGGGTGATGGCACCTCTATACCATCGCCATCGATTGGGGTTTCGGGTTCGCCATCTCCGGGGCTTTCATTTTCACTGCCATTGAGCAGGTTAGAGAAGTGTTCCCTCCATACACTAAGTATACTCTGGACATCTGTCACCAGATTACCTCTATTGTCCCTACATGAGTTTGCTCCGGTCTTGAAACCTTCTGTAAGTCGCCGCATCTTCTCATAGAATTTTCGAGCATACCCTTGTCGGCCAGCTTCTCAAGCTCTTCATACTCACGCATTTCGGCCTCTTTCTTTTTTCGTCTGCAAATGCGTCTCGCTTCCCTCTTCAGCTCTCGGTATCTATCCCACCCCGCACGTGTTGTGGTCGATCGCAAAGTTGCGAGGTAGGCAGTCTGTTTTCTCTCCACTGCAGTTCGACATTCCTCATCGTACCAGTTGTTTTTCTGGTATTGCTGAAAACCAATTGTTTCCGAAGCAGCGGTATTGCTGAAAACCAATTGTTTCCGAAGCAGCGGTACGCAAGGAATTTAATATTTCGTTCCACAGCTCCCTTATACCAAGTATAAGATGAGAGCTCCCAGAGGGCAAAGTCAATCAGCCTCAGCCCGTTTGGGGATGTTTCGTCGTGGAGGCTGAATTTTCCGATTGTTGCGCCAAAAATGCCTTCTTTGCCCACCCTGGCGTTGAAATCGCCTAGCACAATTTTGACATCGTGGCGGGGGCAGCGCTCATAAGCACGTTCTAGGCTCTCATAGAAAGCATCTTTGGTCACATCATCCTTCTCTTCTGTCGGGGCGTGGGCGCAAATCAACGATATGTTAAAGAACTTCGCTTTGATGCGAATTGCGGCTAGACGTTCATCCACCGGGGTGAATGCCAGGACTCGGCGACGGAGCCTCTCTCCCACCACAAACCCAACACCAAATTTGCGCTCCTTTAAATGGCCGCTGTAGTAGCTTTCACAAAAACCCACCTTTTTCCGTCCTTGTCCCGTCCATCGCATTTATTGGACGGCGGTGATGTCAGCCTTTAGTCTTCAACCTTTAGGACATCAACCAGCCGGGCAGCGGCACCTTCCCAATTAAGGGACCGGACATTCCAGGTGCATGCCTTCAAATCATGATCCTTAAAACGTTTGCGGGGGTCGTCATCAAAATGGGGGTCTCTCGTCCGAGGCAATTGCTGATTTTTCAGTGGAGTATAGTTTTTATGTGGTGGGTTCCAAACCCTACGCACAACCGCAAGGGATTCGCCTTCTCACTTTAGCTCGCATCCAAACGGATGTTTGTTGGCTACCCAGAGGATACTTGGTCTAGAACCGGAAGTCGTGAGCTGCTTGAGCCATATGTAAAAGAATCGTTTCTGGCCACTCCCAGGTGAATGGCAGTCAGAACTTTTCACACTCGCTTCCCATATCCGCCACAATATGCAATTATGCATTTAAAATATTAAGTTTATTTGGCTTTGTGAGGTTCATATAATATTATATACAAAATTATATGAAGGTAAGTCGAGAAAATTCGATTTTAAAAGACTGCAATTATTCGTAGAAAAATTCTTCACTTTTTTTGCTAGAGTAATTAAGAAACAGTGATAAGTCTTTCAAATTTTATATTAACAGATGTTTACTAAATACACCATATTAACAATTAAATTGGTACATGATAGTTCGAACGGCAACCATGACTGTGAGAATGAATTCGCTTTATGTGAGAACTTTGAAAAATCCTAAGTTAAGGAAATTTATTTCTCTATTCGATCACAAAATTTTTAAATGTGTTCGTGAGAAGATAAAAATGTGTGAATGTGTGGGTAAAAGTTGTTAGTCGTGGTTGGCAGGGTAATTGTGCAACCATATGTACTATAATTATTTATTTGCAAATTATTCGTCGGTTTCGGAAATTTACATATATTATACGTTCTCAATATTAAATATCACAGCATAATAACATATTTCACGTCCTTATTTCTTTTAATTTTACCATACGCAATTTAAATTTCTTTCGTTCCCTCATGATTCCCGTTGTCAAATTCTTTATTCTCCTTTGTTGGTTTGACATTCCGTTATTTGTTGACCCTTTCATTATCTCTGCACTTATTTTGCAAATCTTTCATTCGTAGTTTCATCGTTTAGCTTGTCTGTCAACTTATGTGCGACATTATGATTTTACATTCAACAATCAAATTCCGAGATTGTCTGACAAATGATAGTTTTACAGATTTCTGTCAAATACAAAAGATGTGTACTTGTAAACCTCTACGATTGTGAAGGTGAAGCTATTCAAAAATTGTTAAACCTGAGAACTGGCATGGAAAAAAAATGTAAGAAAAAGCTCAAACCAATATATTACACTATTAAGATCTTTCGAGTTGCCAAATCGCCAAAAAGACTTATGACAGGCCAAATGTTTTTGACCATTACAAGACCTCAAGTAAGCTTATGTCAAAAACTATAAAGGCATTTGAAAACGATGAAGAATTCAGTAAGTAAATGTGTAAGACAATGTTACATTTTCTTTTCTTTCTTTTTGTTTGCTTATGCATTTATGTTATTACATTATCTCTCTAATTATTCTTCCTTAACAGCAATCAGCCGTTCCCTTTGTTTCTTAACTTTTTTCATTATTTTTATCGCAGTGCATTTATATCTTTTTAGTAATTTTTCTTGCTGGTGTTGCCAAAAGTGCGAAATGTCGAGGTAGACATATTAAACTTTTTAAGACTACAAGGAGTGGTTTTCTTGGGTTAACTTAGTATTTAAAAATTTTCAATTATAAATTTATAAAATATAATAATCCTTTTCTGAATATGCTTACCTGCAACTCTCCTTCCGTTAATCCTGAAAACAAAATATAATATAAAAAAATTATTGTAAAATTTGTATATTTTAATCGCTTGTTAATATTCGCTGCAATCTGATGTGCAATTTTGTTAAAAAATAATATAAGCCTATGAAATGAAATTTTTTTAATTAACATAAAAAATTTAATAGAAATAAAAAATTTTGTTCAGCAAGAGTTGAAAAATTTAAATTATTATAACTATTAGTATATAGCAATATCTGTTTATACCCATTAACTGGTCCGAAAACCCTCCAAGCAGGACAATAAACAACATATATACATATGTACATTACTGTGCTCAGAAGCACTGGGACAGTACAGTGTGCTAATAAAAACCATCCCCAAAATAAATTATTTTTTATAAATTATAATATAGTAGAAAGAATAAAGCGTTTAATATTAATATAATAAAACTTTATATAAATTCGAAACCCAAAGTACAAGTCTAAATAATGGATGAGAACAATTTGGAGAAGCCCCGAACCCTCCATCCAATTGTGGAGCACCGAACGCGTTCAAAGTCCAGGCGGAAGAAGAAGAATTCTCGCAGCTCCAGATTTCTATCGAACTCCCAAGGTTAGAAAAATTCTGCGACAAGTGGTGGAGCTCCAACGAAGAATCCCAACACTCACTCTCTGAGTGACCGGAACAAGGAACAATCGTTCCTTACAGAAAATAAAATGAAAGTTTCATGTAAACTATGTACCACACTTGTTGGTAACCTAGCCAAATTCCGAAAAGTATTCATCACAGATCAGAATAAGTTCGTTAGAGAAAATAATTACTACAAAAATTGTCTGGTATATTCAAATTTGAAGAAAGATTGCAAGAGCAATTTAAGGTGAGTTTCTTGTCAAGGACGCCTTAACTCCCTCTTCCAATACCCAGCGAGCACCTCAAATCTTCACAGAAACTGCACCACATCTCAAGTGGCAGTCGAGAAAGAACATTCCTGTACCACTAAACAGGCGACAAAAAATTTCAAGGCAACTCAAACAAGACAAAAACACTCTCACACTGTTCGAGTATCAAAGAAAGATTTGCTTCGCAAAGCAAATATTCCTATTCTCCACAATGGAGTAATAACTCGGATGAGAGTTCTCATTGATCAAGGCTCTTAAAAAACTATTGTTACATCCCGTATACAAAAGTACTTGGAAATATCGTTCAAAACTTGAATAGGATATGCTCTATCACAATATGCTCGTCTAATAATATAATAAAAATCGCGACCCAAACGACAATATTGCCTCAGTTGACGCACACTCGCTAATCAATTAAAATAAAAGAAGTGATCCTCAAAGAATACCTCTCATTACCAATACCAACCAACTGTTTCACACCAGTCAGAATAGCTTAATAGTTCAAAACTCCATCTTTAAGCCGACTAGTCGTCGAAATATCTCGTCATTTTCTGCTCAAGTGTCTGAGGCATCCTCTTAGTCACTAGGAAACTAACTCAGGAAATTCTAGGAACAAGAAGAGGTACCTACGGCCCCCACTCACACAGATGGCGATAAATTTTGTGAGGAACTCAACAAAAAAAAATAAAATAAACATCGACGAGAAGATATTCGCTACTTGATGAAGCTCCCATTTTAGCCAGCATTTCCGGACACAATTGCACTTGGGCGCAATGTATCTAATGGCGACATTGACAAAATTTACCGCTAAATATAGAACACCCAATAGTCCGATAAGACTATAAACTAATGACAGTCACATTCGTTCTGAACTGCGCCCCATATCTGGCAATAAGGACATTTCACCAGTTAGCCGAATATACCAAAGAAACATACTCTCACGCTTTTGAAATTTTGAGAGGCGAAACAGATGTGGACTACATCCTCTCAGGCGGACACAATCTGGCCGGCAAATCGATGCAATAATTTATCGAAATACTCAAATCTTCTCTTTTAGACGAAAAGTATTTTCAATTCCAAAATACAAGCTCCACCAAAACCCTTGGAATAAATTTGAATGCTCTCACTGATATATTTCCATTGACCCCGCTTGTGCTCAAACCCTGTCTGGAATTGATAGATACGTTACTGTCTTCTATCGCGAAGCTTGTTGACTCGGCAGCAAGGAATAGGCTGTGACGAAACGGTAAAACCGGTCTCACTCCACAAATGAAACGTATAAAAAAAATTTCGTGCAATGGAAGATATAAAAATACCTCGATGGGTGCGATTCACTCAAGACAGCTGAACTCAGCTACATGGGTTCTCTGATGCCTCCGAGAAGGGATTTTGCGCTTGTATTTCTGTAGGTCCAGCAAGGTAAAGCTACTTCCTCCCACTTACTCACAGCTAATAGTAAAGTAGCCCCCTTAAAATAATTTTTCTACCAAGGCTGGAACTCTGTGTTGCAGTTCAACTCTCAAAATGAGTAAAGCAGATCAACTAGATTCCTCCATTGTGTTAGCAATTCTGGAAAACCCGCCATGGACATTGAAAACTTTCATAGCGAATACGACGACCTAAATCCTCGAAAATGTCAGTAATGCTACTTGGTATCATTGTATTCAGCCCCGACAATTTCCAACAAGAAAAAGCTCACGAATGATTGACAAGGTCATTTTTTCGGAAAAACCTACGCAGCACTAGAATCAAAAGCGTTGTTGGAAAAATGAGACCGACTCTGCTACTTGTTACGAGGCATTGCTCTAATCTCCATCTCTGAGAAAAGTCAGAAAACCTCTCACTTATTAACAAATGACAAAAGTTACCCGCAATAAACTCTGCTTACTTTCACCTGCTTAACTTACAATTCCATCTACCATTCTCTCTCGAAAAGCTTGAAGCTACACGCCTCCACTTTTCACGCTCCTTAGCCTAAAATTTCTTTTACGATGCTTTCTTTTCGGCACATAAAAATCGGTTATTGTCGGCTACGCTGCCGAACAAACTCATTACGCAATTGTTGCGCATTCATGGCGATGGCCCCAGACGAGCGCTACGAGTCTGAAACGGTGCACAAATGTTGTAGCAATTGCACGCGATAGGGCTTTGTGACTACCCGGACAACTGCGACCGCTGCAGACTTGCATACAATACCCTGCTGCATAGACTCACTCTCACACGTCCGCACACACCACCTTGACGACAGACGCAAAGAAAAGCTTGCTGCAATCGGGCACAACAATAAATACAATAGAGCTCGAAAACGACATCGAAAAATGGAGATTCAGCTATCGGGAAATCGAAAATTGAGCTGACTAGCGCAAATCAAAAAGTCGATTCACTTCGGCTATCCAAAGAAGATTCACCGGACTGGTCAACGAAACCAAGAAACCCAGAATCTAGTCCACGCCACTACGCCGCATTTCGGCCGGTATCATCCAATAAATATATTCAATGAATTATAATTTAAAAACATAGACATTAATTTATAAATACACATATACATATGTATATACGGTTTTCCAATAAGAGTGATATGATTTGTTTAAGAAAAAAATCACTCAGATGATTTTTTTAAACAATCGTTATCGTTTTCAAGTTGTTCCAAGGCAAAATAAGCAAATTAATTCTTGCTTATATCTTCCAATGATGAAATTGTAAATATTACTGGAAAAAATTACATATTAAATATGGCCAAAACGACACTTAGAAATCATATCATCCCTATTAGAAAACCCTTTATATTTATTTATTTATTTTTATTAGTATTATTTTTTTTTCTCGATTTGAGGAGGCTGTCTTAATTAATTGAAGCAAACCATGGGGTCATCCGTTTTATGGATTGAGCAGAGCACACTGAAGTTCATCGGGCATGCGTTCGTCCGATCATATACTGCATAGAAGCTGATGCATGCTTCTCAGTTATTCACCGCCGTTTCCGAATAGCTCGGTACGTAAGCCATCGGCTCAAGCTGCTTTGATATTTATTTACTTTATTAAATGATCAATCGCTATTAGTACTTCTTCATAGTCGGGTATTAAAATGTATATAACGTATACTTCGGGTTGAATCCTTCTGCAAGCCGTCGCATTTTTCGTCTGCAAATGCTCCTCGTCTCCCTCAGCTCTCGGCATCTATCCCACCCCGTACATATTGTAGTCTAACGCAAATTTGAGAGGTAGGCAGTCTTTTTTCTCTCCACTGCAGCATGGCAATACTCATCATACCTGCTTTTCCTTTGGCCTTGCCGAAATCCAATTGGTTCTGCCACAGCAGTATGTAGGGAATTAAAGATGTCGTTCCGCAGTTCCGCTACATCGGGATGATGATGAGCGCTCTCAGAGAGCAGAAGTGCAAATCGAGTGGAAAACTTTAAGCCTGTCTGTTGTGACTATAGTTATTCGACGCCGAACCTTCCCTGTGTTTGTTGACGCCGAACCTTCCGTAGATGAAATGGTTATAGATGAAAATGCGCCGGAGAATTCTGATGAAACATTGAAGAAAACTGAAAGAAACGCGAAAGATTTGCTATTAAATTCTTGAAAGACTCTTTTCTTCGCTTTGCAAGCACCGAAAGTACAACTCAACAAATTTTCATAAATTTTGATACGATATATGAAATTGAAAAGTTAGTCACAACAATTGAATCATTTAAAATTTTTTGATGATTTGATGACTGAGTTCTTAGCTTCGCGAGCTAAAATCGACGAGATGGATAAGGTATCACATTTTCTACTTGCTTTATTATCGTCATATGATGAATTTATATCCGCGATTGAAACGTTATCTGAACCTAATTTGTGAAAAATCGATTACTTTACATAATATAAAACTAAAAAGTGTTCAAAGAGATACAAGTGTAAGAGTACTACAAACTGTGGAAGCCTTTCACAAAACGTTCATAAAATAACACCACATAATTTTAAAAGTAAATAAAGGGTTTTCGAGTAGGGATGATATGATTTCTAAGTCTCGTTTTTGTCATTTATGATATGTCATGATCTGTCTTTTTTTTCATTGTATTCACACATTTAATCCCCTTACTGAATATGCTCATCAGTAACTCTACTTCCTTTAATCCTGAAAAGAAAATGTAATATAAAAAATATTAAAGTAAATTTTGTACGTTTTAATCGCCAACAAATGGAGGGGGTTACAATTTATTCTAAGCCGCCTCCGTTAAGGAACATAGGTACAAATATATAAAGTGTTGATTTTTCAAACTGATCTTGTCGCTAAAGAAATAAATTTTGTGAAATCCGAAGATATGGAATTTCTTTATGTTCGAATAAGCCAAATAAACAAGAGTATTTATATTGTCGCCAGCTACAACCCGCCTATTTCTGACTTCTTAACCTTTTCTCTTCTGACAGTAATGTTTTAATTGGTTACTTCAATTCATTTAGCGTATCATCGAATATATATAATAACCTAGGTGTACCTGGCTCAAATGCACCAGAGCCTTTTTGAAATTAACAACATACGTATGATCCATCGTTCTGCCTGAGAATGCGTGGAGTTACAACCACGCAATCTGTTTCTTACTCTTACAAATTACCCTCCTTCTGTTATGGTAGAGCGTCTTGGACTGCCGCTGATACTATTTACTACCACCCTAACACTCTAAAAAGCTCGGTCCAGATTATATCCGATCTGGGGTACTTAAGTTCTGTTCCGATTTTCTATATCTACAATTAACGAACTTATTCAATGTATCAATTAAGCAAAATGTATTCCCTCGCTATGGTAGGAATCGTCTATTTTACCTCTGCATAAATCTGGTTGTAGATCCTGTATCATGAATTACCGAGGCATTGCAAAGATATGTTCTATTCCCCAAATTTTTGAAGCTATTATGGCACGAGTTGTGTGACATGTTGCGCCGTCTTGTTGAAACCACATCTCCCGGACATCATGGTTATTCAATTCAGGAATGAAAAAGTTAGTAATCATGGCTCTATACCGATCACCATTGACTGTAACGTTCTGGCCACCATCGTTTTTGAAAAAGTACGGACCAATGATTCCGCCAGCCCATAAAGCGCACCAAACAGTCAGTTTTTCTGGATGTAACGGTGTTTCAACATACACTTGAGGATTACCTTCACTCCAAATGCAGCAGTTTTGTTTGTTGACGTAGCCATTCAACCAGAAGTGCGCTTCATCGCTAATGGACGTAGTGCGCGATACGTTTTCCGCACAGAACCATTATTTTCGAAATAAAATTGCACTATTTGCAAGCATTGTTCAGGCGTGAGTCTATTCATGATGAATTGCCAAACCAAACTGAGAATAAATCACTTGACAGCTGTTAAATCGGTCGCCATCTTGAAAAGTAATGCCAACTTAAAGTTCTATACCTCTATAAAAAACACCCTTTATTACGTTCAGTAGGAAATGAGTTTCGAAAGGCATGCCTATGGAGTTCTTAATAAATTGTTTTTGTTTTTAATAAATGTAATACAAACTTTGAATATGATATAAAAGAGTGTGGTGTCTATTACTTATTGTCGGTCACGTTAATATGAAACCCGATGAACTTGTTCAAAACATTTTAGAAATAAATTTTCTTGTATCGGTTGAAAAGAAAAGAGTCCTTATTAAATTAATGATTGAATCGTAAATGTGGTTTTGTTGGTGGTAAAAGCTTTGTTTGCGGCACCTGATGCTGTATTGAAGGTTGCGCCTGTTGCTGCAAGCTTGAAAGTGTCGGGCGTTGTAGTGATGATGTCATAGATTGTTGCATTTAATGCTGTTGTCGCAGGTAATTTTGCAGATGTTGGTGGCGTTGCTTTGATGGTTGTGACATACATGTCATGATTGCATGGTGGAATGATTGCTGAATGCCCGTTGTAAAATGGAAGGATGTTGAACGGGTGTAATGGCCTTTTGACCCATTGGATTTTTTTTCGAACAGAAGTCATTTGGTGTCTGTGAATCAGAGGGTTGCACTGCAATTGTAGTATCAGCGTTTGATACAAGTCTAATATTAAAAGAAAAGAAAGACTTTTAATTAAATGTCGCTGATATATCATAGTCAGAAAACGCTTACCTCATGGTAGTCTGGGTAAGTTTAAAAAATATTTAAAAGATTCTCAATGATAAATACCCATTATTGCAAAACAGTTAGCAACTTCTGGTGCTGGTTATTCCGCGAAAGAACCTTAACCGTTTTAACCCAAAAGATATTTTTCCAGTTATTTTCTGTAAATTATTTAACGTTTTTGCAATCTTTGAATTCACTGCGGACATCCTTTTTGACTTTTACAAATGGCTCGGTGTATATATAACAAGGGAAGAGATTGAGATTAAAAATGATGTATATGGCAACATATATCTTTTATCACTTGTAGTCGTCATTTCATTAGGGATTACCCAATTATTACTGTATTCGTGCCGGGGTTGATAGGGGCCAGAACTCCTCCTGAATTCTGGAAACAGGGATTGGGGGAGGTGCGGTACTTTCACAGTAACCCAACCTATAACAAATGAAAACCTTCTTTTTCTCCAAAGTGGTGCACAAAATAATAAACTTTTTTTTGGTTTTATTTGTTAAATAAACGTAATGAAATTTTATTATATATTCAAGACTTAGTAAAATACAATAGCTAAATTGGTATGATCTCACCGTGATGTCGCTGCTATGAACACTGAAATCAAAAAGAGGACGTTTGTCAGGCAACATCGGCCTTTTATAGATTCCGCACAATGTGGAAATCTAAAATGGAATATATAACGGGACTCAAAACTCCCAAAATGTTTTATCATGTTGTCTTCCAATGTAGCAGCGGCATCTATGCGCGAGGCTGTTGCGGCGCAGCAGGGTTGCACGCATAAATGTGCCGCCCGCCTTGCAGCATCACTGCAATAGAAATATTCAATTAAATAAACATATGAGTTTAGGGTACAAGTTAGTTAGTTCACATTTAATTTTTTTTATTTTACTTTAAATGATAATAAATAAAAATTGTTTATCTTAGAGTCGGCGTCACCATAGGCATCTACTGGGGAGTGCCTCCTGATAGCACCCATCCGAACATCGTGCTCTGAGAGGCTGGCCATGTGGGAGTATCGGCCATTAAACCCGGTCGCCGCGCATCAAATGTATGCTCTGGCGTAATCTTCATTAGGTTGGGCAGTACCTTCGCTCATATCTCTAGTCGTTCACGCCAGCCCTTAAGTGTTAATCTGGCTTCCTCTCGATGAACATGTGGTATTGCGTAGAGTCGTCTTGCCAACTCCTTTGATATTGTCGATGATGATTGCCATGGATCAATGAGAGCTCGTACCGACTGCAATCGTCCAGACACCACTACTCTTGCCCTCACTGTTGGCCTAAGGACAGATCGGCTCGGGGCGTTTCGAGCAGACTCCTTTATTCGATGTCGGGTGAGAGGGTTGTGGATGGTTTCGAAAACGTTGTTGTTGCAATGCATCCATCCGTCGCATCTGGCGACAAAATAACAATCGGTGATTGTTCTTACACACGGGGGCATTGGTGTTGTTGTTTCACTATCTTGCTGTCTCTGTTGTTATTCGCACGAACCATGTTGGAAATCTCTGGAAGTAGAAAGATTAATTGTTTTTACGACGGGAAGCACAATCAATTTCAATTTGATTATGCCTCGCGTTATAAAGACATCCACGACTCGAACACGATTGTTTGACCCTAAAAAGAACTTTAACAACTCTGCCAAGTCACCATTCATTGGGGGATAAATTGTCTTCTTTAACAACTACAAAATCATCAACCTTTATATTCCGCTGAGGATATTGCCACTATACTCCTTTGTGCAATTCTTTGCGATATTCTGCCTCCCAACGCTGGCAGAATCCTTGGTGAAGTGTCTTCAACTTTTGGCAATGGTTGATGATCGACAGTAGGCTTCCTTTGATTTCTCGTTCTGCAATCGGTATGAGCGAAGTTCCAATCAGAAAGTGTGCTGGGGTTAAAAGTTCCGTCGATTCGGGGTTATCTGAAAGTGGGCTGATTGGTCGTGAATTCAGCCACGCTTCTAGTTTTGCGAATAGAGTGGACATAGCTTTTTAAGAATCTTATCCATCGTAGACAAATTTCGCTCGGTAAACTTTCATCCCAGTCTATTTTGGAGAGTCTTATATCCTGCATTAAAGTTTTTACTTCTACCACTATGGGTTCTACCCAAACTTCAGGGTCGAACAACTTTGCTACTCATGGTAGCACTTCTCGTTTTGTTTTTATTGTACGTTAGAATGAAATCTATCGTGGGCAGCATTCCATCTAATGCCTAACATCCTTGCCTCACTTATCGCGTCAATCTCTAATCTCCTTTGGTAAATCAGATAAGATTTCCTTGAAATTCAAAGTCCATTTTTGCAGGGCAAATCCCCCATTCATTACGCATTCGTATCGCTGTGCCGCAGTCATGAGCTCCGGCAAGGACGTCATCAATGTGCTGCTTTAGGACTCTGGAGGCTAAGGGGTATTGATATCTGATATCTTCTGCCAGTTAAATCAAAGTCCTTATTGCTAAATAAGGAGCACAGTTGACTCCGAACGTCACCGTTTAGAGTTCATAGTCCACTAGTTTTTCCTCGTTTGAGTTTCTAAATAAAATCCTATGGAAACGGGAAACGCAATAGGATCTGCCGATACATTTTTTTAGTATCTGCGTTTTAATATCTGCGTTCGAAGATGGGCTTGAAGCATTAAATACAACGCCTACTTTCGTTGTTGTGCTGTCGGGTTTGATGACTGCATGATGTGGCAAGTGGTATGTTCCTCGAGTGTTTCTTCCGGTGTTGTCAACTGGCTTCATATGACCGAGTGTTATATATTCTCGCAGTACTCGTACTCGGTGATACTCAGCCCTCAACTCCGTCCTTTTCAGCATAGCTGTTTCATTTCGGGGGAATTGATGCATAACACTAGTTCGCGAGTATCCTAAATTAATCTCCTCTGGTAATTTTTGTCTAAAAGGCAGCGCCACCATGTCCTTCATCCTTCCTTACCGTCGTGCTCCGGTAGAACTGTTCGCTGTATGCCTCTTTAGGAGTGACCTTTTTCTTGCTAGGAACTTGCTCAAGCTCCCAAAATTGAGCAACCTCAGAGTTACAGACAAACCAAAGACTGTCTCCTGTGCCAGGAGGGAGCCCAAGACATTCTTCAATATTTCCCATTATTACGGCAGGATACAAATCCGCACCAATGACCAAGTCAACCTGCTGACTTCTATAAAAATTAATGTCGGCTACATCAATTGGAGGCAGTAGCCTAAATTCTGTTTGGTTTAACGAGAACTGGAGGAGGTTTCCTGTCAATTGGGGAAGAATTAGGCCTCTTCCCACAATTCTAATCTGGGCGCTGAGAGGTGAACGTAAAACAAATTTGACGGTTTCCCGCACTCTGCCGGGGTCGTCGGGTTTATTCCACATACCTTTAAGTCAGATGGTTGAGTTTGCAGATTAATACGTCTTTGCAACCATGCCCATGACCAGAATGAGCCAAACAGTTCATGCACAGATTGTATTTTCTCACAATTTTCGAACAATCATCCACCTTCATGACAAAAAACTTTGGACAAAACTTCAGCACTTAGGACTCCTCTTGACATAATCTGCAACAGGTTGCGAGTATTGAGAATGGTGTTCCGATACTCTTTTTCCTACGAGAGGTGCAGATGCATGATTTTGCGCTGCCTTATCGACTCGCGTACTCTGAATGTCAGATACTGTCTCAAGAGTCTGGAATCTTCTGGATAGGAAGCTATCTAAATCCTCCCACCTCGGGGTTTCGGCCTTGTTCACTATTCCTTGTTCTCAAAATGCTATTATCGTATCCGGCAGTCTGCTAGAAACTAAAAAAATACTAAAATAGGGTCCCAATTGCTGATCTCAATCCCATATATTTGGGGAACTGAGATGCAATTGTTTACTGCTCGTTGCGAATTTTTTATTTTACCTCCGTGGTCAACTGGTAAGGCAGATTGAACAGTGGTAGGCAGATTGAACAGTGTCTTCAGTTGACTATTTACCTTTACGCTCTTATTCTCGTAACGGTCAGATGGGTTTTGCCTTTTATTTTATAATGCCCTGAGTTCCTTTTTTGGGTTTCTAGTGAACATGGAGTGTTGTTATACAACTCTTCGATCTCTAAAAGTGATCACAAACCCGTGAAAATTCATTAGCGGCTTTGGAACTTTTACTTTACCAAGTCAGAAGCGTTTTAAAATCGAAAAATTAGAAAGTTATTAAAAAGGGGGAAGCCTGTAGTACTTTCACAGTACCAGAAGTACAAAACGTATGTGGAAATTTAAAAACAAGGATAGTAATTTTTTTATGTTAACAAAATAAGATTGCCTCACCATTAATGCTGCTTATTGGGAGCTTACGGTTTGCTGGGCCGTCGGTAGGGAGTCTTGCTGCAACTAGTAAAAAAAAAATCGATTAACCGTTAGTAGGGACCTTGCTGCCCCTATTTACAAAAATCCGTGGGTCGTTGATCTTGTGGAAAACTATTTTTCGGCGAACAGCACTGATGCCTGACCGAATAGCACGTAGTGATGGCGTTCAATCCTGGCGACTCGTCTCTTGGCTTTAAACCCGCCGCTTTTAACTATTTTTTGTGGCTGCGCTTTGCCTTTTGGCACCACCCAATGCCAATGCAACCCCAAGGTCACTTCACTTCTTCACTTTTATGTCACTTTCACTTTTTTTTTCTCAACTTTTATAGTGGCGAGCTTCGCTGGCGACTGATGCTTGCGCGACCACCTTCGCACACTTCATTTTTTTTCCAACTTATAGTGGCATGCTTCACTGCGACCACTGTTATACATGTCTTGCACTTTTATAGTGGCGCGCTCTGCTAGCGGCTTCACTGATGCCTGCGCGACCACTTTTACACACTTTTTTTTAACTTTTTAGTGGCGCGCTTCTCTGCGACCACCTTTATACAATTCATTACACTTTGTGCTGGATGCTTATAAACAATTTTGGAATTATTTTACCAATGGGACGACTTGGCAATGTATAGATTTAATTTCCTTTTTTTTTTTTTTGATTCTCTGTGGATGATCCGGCTTGAATTCCCAATATTCGTGCCGGGAATGGAAGGGACCAGAATTCCGTCTGAATTCTGGAAAAGGAGATCGATGTGGGTGCGAAACTTCCACAGTAATCCAACCTATAGAAAATGAAAACCTACTTCTCCACAGTGCTGCACAAAAAATTAACATTTTTGTTTGTTTGTTTGTTAAATAAACGTAATGAAATTTTATCATATTATTCAAGACTTAGATAAAACAAAATAAATGATTGGTATGGACTCAACGTGATGCCGGTGTCAGGCAACATCGGCCTTTTATAGATTTCGCAGTAACTGTAAATCTAAAATGGAATATATAACGACACCCAAAACTCCTAAAATGGTTTATCATGTTGTCGAGCAGCGACATCTATGTGCGAGGCTGTTGCGGCGCAGCAGCGGTGCACTCATAAACATACTGCTTAAGTGTTAAAGTAAAATTCGAAAAAGAAGTATTTTCGCTAAACATAATAATAAAAGTCATGAAATAATAATGATTTCGGACTCAGTATTTAGCGAACTTTCCGCTAAATATATGTATGTACCTAATATTTTCTGGTTAAACTTAAAAATCAACTTATTTCGATGATGATTCCCGTTGTCAGATCCTCTTTTATCATTTTTTGATTCGATATTCCGTTATTCGTTGATTCTTTCATTTATCTGTATGTATACCACAAACCCTTTATTCTAACTTATCTGTCTACCTGCGCGCTGTCACTACGATTTTTTATTTCACATTCAAATCCTGAGATTGGCAAGCAAATGCGAGTTTGACAGATTTTTCGGAAAATTAAAAATACTGCCACAGAACATATAAAATGAAAATAGATTTTTGATGTTCTAAGCTTTCAGCGCTCCTTCGTCGATGCGATTCCTGCGCCATTATTTGAAATCGTCAGTGATTAAAATTTGTTCATTCGTTGGCAAGAATCCGGAAAAGACACACAGCAGTTAGTTAACGAAATATTTTGTGTACTTAAACTTAATAATAACTTTTAGAGAAATTAACCACATTAAATTGTTCATCCACTTTAACATATGTGCGTTAAATTCATTAGAGGATTCCGGGTCAACGACAACCTTTGTTTCGCTAAGCCAACAGCATCGTCGTTGCCTTGTGCCATCAACAGTGCCGTCGCCTATGTTTTAGTTGTACCACCAGCAGCATCGCCCCTGCCTTCTTTAGCTGCGCCATCAACAGCACCACCATCACAGTCAGCGCCGCTGCCACAGTTAATGCCAAACCATCTCGAAGCGGCGCCAACTAACGCATACTATGGTAGCGCTACGCCATGTTAAGAATCACGTGCACTGTCGCTTATTTCATTGAATTACTGCACTGTTCAACACTGATAATTTGTGCACAACGCTTCACGAAACAGATGCAATTCCATCGCAATTGACGAATATTCCGTTACTCACAACGCAAGACAACGGGACCTGCACAAATGTGCAGTATTCTCTAAACCATCCAAGGAAATTGCTTGATTTGCCAAATTTTGGTGGTCGTCTAGAAGACTGGAATGTATTTTATGCAGTGTTTATTGATTCTACGGCGGCATATGGGTACAGCAACTTCGCCAACAACTAGCGCATTCAAAAGTGCTTAAATTGTGACCCCCGAGAGACTGTTAAATCATTGCTGAACATCATTGAACAGCTGAAGTTCAGGTTTGAGAAATTTCCCCATTTACGAATATAATTTGAGTAGGTTAATACCGATTGCGCCTTTCTATAGTCAGCTGATGTTGAAAATCACATCTATAACCAGAAATTGTTGGATGAACTCATCGGAAAGCTACTGTGTTCCATTTTAGCGACATTCCTCGCTAACCTTATATGTACAGCTAATGTTGAATGTCCATAGCCACTCGCGAGCCTAAATGCCGTATAGTACTCCACTTGGATGAGACGAACTCGAAGAAATGCCCGATATGCCAGGGTCAACACAAGCCAGCTGATCGATTAAAAGAAGTTAAATACCGACGATTATGTTTTGCTTTTCTTAACACCGCAACAAAATCCTCAAATCACTAGCTGGCAGGACTTTGGGTAAAGACAAAGTAACGTTGCTGGCAACATACAAGGCAATTGACCGCCCGGTCGTAAACAATGCTGCGCCAATTTGGACGCCGGGGACTTGCGAGATGCACTTGAAGAAAATACAAACCTGTCATAATCGTGCTCTTAGAAACGTGACAAGAAACATTTTGATATCGTCGGCACATCACTTACACAGTGAAACATCTATGATCCCAGTTAAGGAACTAACTTTATATCGTATAAGCAATACATGTTGAGATGCTGCCGCTGTGATTATCCGGTGAGAGAACTGCTACAACAAAAACATTGAAGCTCTGTTGCAACTGAACTACAGTTTCTGGTCCAGAACTGATAAAGAAAAAACAACTTGTTTTGTAAAACACCTCAGTAAAATATTCCAGACAAACAATAATTAAAATAATAATACGCCTTTGTCAACTAATCATGATATCCCGATAAACTAAGTCTTTGGAAACATTTGTTTCGGAGCTGATAAAAATTATTATCGACCTTGATCCTAAAAAAGTTTATGGATAAAAGCATATCACACTAAAAATGCTGAAAGAATTGCAAATCATTGTTCTCGTTTTTCGTGCAAGACTTTTCATGCTAGGATATTATTCACAATCATGGAAAAATTCGCAGATAATTATGATGGTTAACCATGTAAAGATGAACCCCTGCCGTTGTCATAGAGACCAATCAGACTGTTGCCTTACCTTTCGAAACTTTTTGAATTAGTGCTGCTATCAAAAATTTATATAATATTATAATCCCTACCCACCGGTATGGATGCTATGAAAAACAGGGCAGAATTGAAAACCTTCGAATTCAAATAATACTGCGTTTTACTTGATTTAGCTTGCGTATTTGACTAGATGTCGCATGATGGACTAATTCATAAAATTAAACAATTATTACCTAACACGTTCCATAATATACTCAAATCCTAGTTATCCAATTAGCGTTCGTACACAGGTATTTCACAGGGTAGTGTTCTTGGACTGATATTGCATTTACTGTTCACCGCATAAATAATAACCCTGCACAAATGCCCCATTACAGCCAAAGTGTTAGAACAACACTTTAAACAAATTGAATGGCTAGGACAATGGCGCATAAAAGTCACCGAAAATAAACACAAGCACATCACTTATGCATTGAAGCCAAAAATTTGCCGCACTGTCATTATCAACAATTTACCTATTCTGCAAGCTAACATAAGTACATACCTCGGGATTCACTAGACAGGCTCGTAACCTGTAGACGGAACATTTCGTATACTCGACTGCATTATGTATAAAAAGTATATTGGGTTTCTTCAGCTAATGTTGTAAGATTGTCGATATATGTAAATAAGTAAAGCACATTAAACTTCATAGAATTACGGAAAAAATCTTTTAGACATGTATTTCCGTACATTGAGATAAGTCTTACTTGTTTTACGTTATGACCGTCACTAAGAAGCAAGTGTTGAGACGGGTAAGCGGACTAATGTGCTCGATTGTGTTTATGAATGAATATACATATGAAATAATGAAAAAAATTTAATTTTTGTATGTGGAAGAAAACACATTTTTGCATATTATTATACATATTTGTATATACATATATATATATATATATATATATAAGGAAAATACATTTTTCAAAGTTTTCAGGAGAGCACTTTCAAATTTCACCTTCCCATACACCACCATACAAAATCAAGTAAGTTTTTTGTTGCTAACTTACCATTTAGATTTTCATCCACTAAAAACAATTATGATAATGTCTCAATTTCGTACTAAATTTAGTTAGGCTTATATGTGTGCATATGCAAAAAGTCAAAATGCGGTCGGCAAAATTTGAGATAAATTCATTATTTTCATCACTGTTATCAATATTGTATACAACGTTATATATTGTTACGTTTAAATTTGTAAAGTTTACAGTAATTTGTAACGAATCAAGTGAGGAGTGTAGTACGATAACGTGCAAAGAAATTTATCATTATTGGCAATTCCCACTCGGATCCATAATTGCACCTTCCCTATATTCTACTTACTCTTAATCCAATTTAGCGGATTAATTATAGAACACTTTTCAGTTTTTGGTTGGAAATAATAGTTCCGCATATATAACATAAAAACTTATTAATTGCAGTTTTTACGGGACTAATATATGAATATATACATATCTTTTAAATGCAATTATAAGTTGGCCTACTTACCTCCGTTCTTGGCTTTAATTTGGAATGATCGTATGTATTTAATGGGACACCTGTCTATTCTTCTCGTGGTAGTAGTTGCTGTCCACTGATTATTGGTGTGTATTACCCTACAGGACGGATGAGTTCTTGGCTTTAATTTGGAATGATCGTATATATTTAATGGGGCACCTGTTTATTCTTCTCGTGGTAGTAGTTGCTGTCCACTGATTATTGGTGTGTATTACCCTACAGGACGGATGAGTACCCCATAAGTACTCATTTTGTTATTTTCACTAGCTTCGGAGAAAAAGTGAGCACCTTCCTTTCTCGGTTGGATATTTCATCTCTTTTCCACTAACTTCAATTCTATATAAGTGAAAAGTTATATCACTTTTGCTCAAATGACAAGCAGCACAACATTTTTATACACATGATATAATTACTTTCAGTAAAAACAACACATTCCGATTCAACAATGTAATCATTATTGTTATTAAAATCTACTCAACTCTCCGAGTTGTTTTTAAAAACTGCTAACTCTTTGTAATCAACTGCTCATAGCTATTGTTAAAAACTGCTCTTTATACTTTACAAGCTACTCATTTTCGTTTAGATTATTCAGTTATGTGATTAAGTAAACAACAACGAAATGCAGTATGAAAAAATAACCAGTTTGGTTGAACCTTGTTTCGAAAATTATGAATTTTTTTTACTTAGTTGTTTACAGACACCAAAATTTAAAATCATCAAAAGTAAGGAAAAAATAGAAGGCACAATATAAATATAAAAATTTTATAATGTATTTGTACTTTGAAGCTTTGACGTGAAACGGATGGAAGGACATATAAAAAATGGTACTGTCCTACATGCATTGCAGATGAATAGTGAAATACCCCTGGCGCTGAAGTAGAGGGTGGGACATGGAAATTACAGTGGTGGGTGCATCTTATATCAATATTAATCTTAAGGTGCGATTCTAATTTTTTAAAAGAATTTATCGGACATGTTTGGTAAGGAAAGGGGAGCTAAGATCTAAAATAGTAATAAAACACAAATAACTGAAATTTAATAAAGAGCAATAAATAATTAATAAACCAAATTAAATAACTATAATTGTAATAAATAACTAATTACTAATAATCCAAGCTAAATAACTTAAGTTGTAATATACCAATAAATAACTAAAAATTAATAAACCAAACTAAATAAATCAAATTGCAATACTAAGACTAATCAGCCTATTGCCTTGCCAAACTTTTCGAAAAAGTGCTACTATCAAACATTTGTTTTTTTCTCCATTAAAAAACATAATTCCGCATATCAATTTTTTTTTTGTGTAAAGCATGGAACAATTGAGCAAGTAAGTCGTATAACTAATAAAATAAGAAAGCAACAAAGCCCTTCCATAAATATACTTATATAATACCGATTTGGATATATGAAGGCCTGTTATGGGGCATAGCTTGCGCGACGAATACTAGTAATGCAAAGATTGCAATCTAAATATTGAAGGATAGTAACGGGCACATCTTGGTATTTATTTTTTAGTTTATTTATCAGCTTTTATTACTTATTGTCAGGCTTTCTATGTAGAAGCAGGTTCAGTGATTAAAACCAATTTTTAATCAAAAAAAGGGTTTTATAAGATGAAGTGTTATAAATTCTCGTAATTATGTACATAATATATAGATCATCTTACTCTTATGATTTTTCTAATATATCTCTTATACCCTTATAATTTTTCTAATATATATCTTATAAGTGTTATAAGTTTGAATAAAGGAAACTAAAATTATTTTTCTAATTTTGATTGCAGATTTACGTTTCTTTTTGATTGGTGCAGTATAAGAAGAGTTATATTTTTTCGGAAACGATACAGTTAAATATGTATATTTCTTTAATTTTTGGTTTAATTTATTCTAATTTACTTTATTAAAAATTTAATAATTTACTTATTATAATTTAATTTAAATTTGTTTATTTTCTTAATATAAATTTTATTATTTTTTTTTCATACCACTTAATTTTATTTTAATTAAATTTTTTTAGCATTATTTCATTTAATTGAGTTTAGAAGTTCCTTATGGTGCCGTCGAAAGCGGCTTCAACATTGATGAAAAGGTGGCGTGTATCGATCCTTGTTTCTCGGGTCTTCTCCAAGACTTGGCGCATAGTAAATATCTAGTCAATGGTGGATTTGCCGTATCTAAAGCCTTACCAGTATAAGGTCATATCAGTTTATTGATAGACTTTAATCTTTCACACAATACGCTACATAGGACTTTGAAAAGGCTTATCCCCAGGTCGGGGATACCGGCTCCGCCGGTAAGCCATCGGCTGTCGCCGCTTTGTGATTTTATAAGCGGGAAATCTCTTTACGAACTTCTTCATAGATAGCGATTGGGGATTCGGGTTCCCAATCTGAGGGTTTTCTTTTTTCACTACAAATGAACAGATGGAAGAAGTGTTCTCTTTCTCCATACAGTAAGTACATCTATCACCAGATTACTTCGTTTGTCCCTACATAAACATGCTTTGGTCTTGAACCTTCTGTAAGTCGTCACATCTCTTCAAAGAATTTTCGAGCATTACCCTTATCGGTCAGTTTCTCAAACTCTTCATTTTCACGGTTTTTGGCCTCCTTATTTTTTTATCTTCTTCAGCTCTCGGTATCTACCCCATTCCGCACGTATTGTAGTCGACCGCAACATTGCAAGGTAGTCAGTCGTTTTTTCTCCACTGCAGTTTGACATTCCTCATAGTACCAGCTCTTTCTCTCACACAGTTGAAAATATATTGTTTCCGAAGCGGCGGTACGTATAGAGTTTGATATTCCGTTCCACAGCTCACTTATATCGAGGTGCTGATTAGTGCTCTAAGAGAACAGGAGTGCAAGCCGAGTCACATCTTCTTTGTGTTGGTTGACGGGCGTTCTTAGCTGCAAAGAGGCAGACGCCGCCGAAGTTAATCAGCCTAATATACTAAATGGAAAACAACTGAATAAAAAATTTAAAAAATAAAATTTAAGTATAGATTATAAAAATAGAAATATAACTGATGCGATTGAATTGTAATGAACAAAACTAAATTTCATAATTCTAAAACACTAATTGTTTCAAACAAACATTTGTAATTAAAGTTTTGATTAAGTTTATTTATACAGGAAGCAAGACCCTTGGGCGATTAAGCTTCTTTAGCAAATGGTAAAAAAATTTAATATGATAAACTAGAACATAAATAAATAAATAACTAAATCCGTGAAAAATCAGTAAATAAATAAAAATTACATACATAACAAATTTAAATATGAAACGATGATGAAACATAACATTGTATGTGAGAATTTTAGTACTCTGCTGTGTTGGTGGTTTGGATTTCAGCCCCATTATCTCGTCAGGGAGTTCCGAAAGAGCCAATTTCTCAATTTCCGAAGCATACTCCTGCAGAGATTTTTTGGGTCTTTGGTCGCGCTTTTCCAACTCCATCTGATAAATTTGTCTCCTGTGTTCGCCACCATAGCGTCTTTCTACGGCTGACATCAATTCGTCGTAATCATCTATCTCATATTCAGGAATAGTCTGCAAAATTTTCGCAGAAGGTCCTTCCAACACAACGAATAGTGCAGCGCATTTGTCCTCTATGCTCCAGTTATTTCGTGTAGCCGTATTTTCAAACTGGAGTTTAGAGACTTGGAAAAGAATTTTGCCGTCAAAGGATGGTGATATCCACTGAAGTGGTTGGACGATTTAAATGTAAATTCCGTACACAACCTTCCAATTCGATGATTTTGGTCTCAATTAGCTCCTCTTTTTTGTCTTGCCGCTCTTCGATTTTGTCCTGTCTTACGCTCAATTCCACGGAGTCTTTAACAAAACGCTTCCTGGTCATATATTTGTGATATACTGCTGGCATTTATTGCAGACATATTTTGTGAATTAGGGCATCCTGTTCATGCATCAATGTTGGCTTTTATTTGTGAAATTGCAGCCAATAATATATTCACTTCCATACAAGTAGATGAGCCAGGAGCCTTTTCTTGAATCTTACTTGATCGCAGCTCCAACTCTTTCGCAGAATCAACAACCTTTTTCTTTTCTATATCCTTCTCGCGACGGAATTCGTACTAGCTCAAGTCGATGCCTGCGACTTTCATTGATTCTCGCAGCCGATCACTTGATTGTTAAATAAAATTCATTAACTATGATTGCAGTTGCCTGATTAAAAAGAATTTACTCAATGTTATTTTATTACTCAATAACTAACATTTCACTTCACTATCTACAATCACTCATAATACGACTTTCAAAATATGCTATTTTTACTTCACTGTGGTGTAATCACCAAAGCGTTCAATTTACTACTGAATAGCCCTGCAATTGTGGTTTGTCCTTATATACTCAACCGATTACTCGCAACAGTCGCCTGGAATTCATCTGACATTCGCTTCGCATTTTCGACACAATACTTACACGTCAAAAGAGATATTTAAATATAATAAAAATATAAAGCGTACTTAAGAATAAACATACACATATACATACTTACGTTCATACATATGTACGTAAAAACACATCGGTCATAAGGACTACAAGGAACAAGCAACAACCACCAAGCATGTCAACATCACACACAGTCAGCACAAGTAGGCAATCTTTTTAATTTCCATAAAGAGAGAAATTTATATATATATATATATATATATATATATATATATATATATATATATATATATATATATATAAACTAGCTCTAGCTCTATATATATATAGTTTATATATATAAATATATATATATATATATATAGTTATATATATATATAAACTGTAATTAAGACTTAGCCTTGCTTTTTTGACGGAATTTTCTTCACGCCAACGGATCTTGGATAGCCGTAATTTTTTTTCTAATTACGGTTTCTGAAATCCGTACATTTTTCCAAATTTCGGCTTATAAAATTTCCAAACAATTTTCTTTCCAGTTTTAACTCCCGTGAAGGGAGGGGTAAAGCCGCGAATACGTGTATTCATACATAAATACACATACACCCATAATTTTAATCTAGTAAACGAAAAACAAAAAAATCTAATTGCAGTTTTAATTGCCTACTTCTGCAATATTCACGTTGCAAAAGGTTGAAATTCCTAATCGTTTGCATTGAAAGCTGTCCGATCTGGTTCACCGGCCCAAAAGTATCGTAGTCGAAAAAAAAATAAAACAAAGCAGAAAATTCTAAAGTTGAAAATATTCACCACTTTGTTAAAGAGCGCAGCTAATAAGGAGCAAAAATAATTGCAAGTGATCCACTCACAGAGAAGCATATATTGTGTCTATTTATTTTCTACACACGCCTAATTACTTTTTCGCTATTGTTTCAAACGCACTCTTTGGTGTGCGGGTAGCTGAGGTCAAGAAGTTTGGTACGCATATATACACACTTTTGTGCCAATTGTTCTGCTGCACTCAAAGACCTGTTTTTTTTTTTGTTTTTGCATATATTGAAGTATTTAGGATTTTTTTCTTTCTAGTTTTAGTTATTTTCCCGGTGATATATTTTTTATATATATACACCTATAACTTTACGAAAACAAATTGCGACTTTAATATCAAAAAAAAAAAAAAAAACACAAACAGAGCCTCAAAATTTTTTCAATTCCTTCTGTGGCATAAAGTGCATTGATTTTCAATTACAAGCACGAATTGCGAACTATTTTCAATTGTCGTAAACTTTTTCTTCAAAGATTTTAATCGACCCAGCTGCGCAACTTTCTATATCGCATAGCGGTCAAAGCCGGTTCATTTTGAGTTAGTCTGGGTGGCATCACGGTCAGGGTCGAGAATAAACGTATCTTCGTGGACAATCAAGTAAAGATCCTTCTCACGTTGTCCACTATACAGTCTGAAAATCGCGAGCAAATACAAAAATTACGAACAAATTATATTTGCTCCGCGAAATTGCCTGAAACCACATTATTACTGTGAGAGCAATCTCTTTTATCTTGAAAAGAATTGCCAACCTGGTCCCAAATGATTGATTTCCTTACTTCTAGATAGGAAGTTGTGGAACGGCGTTGGCTTCATCCAAGCCGAAATAAATCGAAACCAGTCGCCACTCAAGACGTCGGTCATAATAGATCCTTCAACAGGATATAATCATTTGTGGCAGAACAAAAAAAAAAAAGGATACCAAATGTTCGTGCTGCAATTCCCGACACTGGGTGGGATGAATGTGCTAAGCTCACAGCTCTGTCAAAACTTTACGCTTTCGCAGAAAACCTGCCTGCCATTTTTACATTCGAAATACTCCGCTGGGGCAAGAGACACAAATCCACGGGTTTTGCGATCTTCGGAGAAAGCATATTGTGCAACAATTTACATCCGCACACACACTAAGAATGAAATATCTTCTACCCTTCTAGTTGCAAAAGGCAAGGTTGCACCGGTGAAAACGGTAAGCTTACCTCGGCTAGAGCGGTGTCGTGCATTATTATTAGCAAAACTGGTTGCAACCATTCAAAAACAACTCAGTTTAGAATCCGAGGTTATGTTTCAAGCGGTACATAGCGTCACGTTGCAAGCGGTGATAACCCCGCTGATCATGGTAAACGCGGCTACAAGCCGCAGGACTTGGCTGACAATCCACTCTGGTGGCAATGAAATGGCTCTACTGCCGCACTGACCCCTGGTCGAAATTAAAGGCCCGCAGGGCTTCTCCTTCAGAAAGACTTAAGTTAGAAGCATATCACGCGAGTTATGTATGAGCCTCCTCAATACGTTATACATATACGAATATGTACGTTCAGTTGTTGTTCGATATTCATTCTGTGTGGTTGCATTAAACGGCAAAAAACGCAATGCAGTCATTTCTTATTAACAAATAAATAAAAATATATAAAAATAAACAAATAGAATTTAATTATCACAACAATTGTGTCACATTTTTAATACCAATTAACGAACGTAATAGGAAACCAAAATAAGAGTTAAAATTTAACTCGCGCTTGAAGATGAGCCCGACTTTCTAGGTCGGTTTTCCTCCTTCTATCGAGCGATTCGGTTCGTAGACAATACCCAGAATAAGTCCACGGGGCAACATTTACTTACCTTTCCCCATCTGACACATGGTGAATGGCAACTCGCAAAGAAGGGCATCATCGACATTACTCAAACTCGCTATTTTGCCAGCGATAATAATGACTTGGGAAATAATATACCAATCAACAATAAAAGCTCACTACTTGTGTTAAATCCAGTCTTGAACAAAGCCGGACTTCATCGAGTTAATGGTAGCTTGGCACATTCCACGCTGAGCTACAACGAAAGGCACCCAATCATCATACCATCTAAATCTAGACTTAACCACTGAAATTTCTCCACGAACTTCTTCTTTATGCAGAGAGTTTGATGCTTAAAATGGTTAAGCGAGAACAATGGGTGTTTTTTTATAGAGGTATAGAACTTTAAGTTGCAATAAAACAACGATGGATTATTCGATTGGCATGAGTTTTATTTATCCGAAAGGCATTACATTTTAAATATGACTTCTGGCATATGGCCGCCACGGCTGGCGCGGATTTAGTCCAATCTGGACGTCCAATTTTCGATGACTTTTTCCAACATTTGTGGCCGTATATCGGCAATAAGACGGCGAATGTTGTCTTCCAAATGGTCAAGCGTTTGTGGCTTATCCGCATAGACCAATGACTTTACATAGCCCCACAGAAAGTAGTCTAGCGGTGTTAAATCACAAGATCTTGGAGGCCAATTCACAGGTCCAAAGGTGTCTTTCAATAAATCTATTGTAGCACGAGCTGTGTGACATGTTGCGCCGTCTTGTTGAAACCACATATCCTGGACATCATGGTTATGCAATTCAGGAATGAAAAAGTTAGTAATCATGGCTCTATAACGATCACCATTGACTGTAACGTTCTGGCCACCATCGTTTTTGGAAAAGTACGGACCAATGATTCCACCAGCCCATAAAGCGCACCAAGCAGTCAGTTTTCCTGGATGTAACGGTATTTAAAAAATACACTTGAGGATTACCTTCACTCCAAATGCGGCAGTTTTTTGTTGACGTAGCCATTCAACCAGAAGAGCGCTTCATCGCTTATGGACGTAGTGCGCGATACGTTTTCCGCACAGAACCATTATTTTCGAAATAAAATTGCACTATTTGCAAGTATTGTTCAGGCGTGAGTCTATTCATGATGAATTGCCAAACTAAACTGAGAATAAATCACTCGACAGCTGTTAAATCGGTCGCCATCTTGAAAAGTAATGCCAACTTAAAGTTCTATACCTCTATAAAAAATACCCTTAACTTTATTCCGAAGCTCAAGCCTCTGATCAAAAAGTACATTTTTCAGTGAGGTAGAATACCTTTTCCAAGGGCGTTTCGTCGGCAGACGAGGATATCCATCCAAAATTATGAGCAACAACGGCAAAACGTTTATTGGCGCTCTACGCGCCATACAACGCGAATTCGTAAATTTCTCAACGAATTCTAAGCCGATATTGTTCAAAAATTTGCTCCTCAATGCATAGATTGGCACGGCGTTACTAGCAGCGTAACCCATATGGGTGGCTTAGAGCAATCAGCAGTGAAACGCATTAAGATCCATATCAAAAAAGCCGCTGTTTCTCATAAGTTTGAGGAATTTGCATCACTACTAGTGCTAATTGAATCAGTTTTCAACTGGAGACCTCTTTCGGCCATGTCACAAAACACCGTTGACCTCACTGCACTCTATTTCCATAGTGATAAGCTTACAGGTTAACATAACAAAATCAAAATACACATTTCCATCCAATTCAGGGCTAAACTATATATCAATACAGTTTTCCCTAATTCGATTTGCACTCTCTTTTTGATCCTATCGTTTCAGAAAATGACCCCAAGGCAGAGACGGAAAAATGCCTCCAGTGCAGACTCTGCCATAAGTACCATCCGTTGCGCATGTGTGGCGCATTCCGCGCAATAAAGCTGCCTCAACACCTCGCAGTAGCCAGGGCGCAAGACTATTGCATTAATTGCTTGGCGCTAACATACACAATGCGATTCTCCAAGCAGCGTTTGTAGAACGTTATTCAACGTCCAAAGGCAAATACGGCTCCCGCAAGAAAGGTAAAGTACGCAAAAGACTCGCCAGCAACCAGGGTAGAGGCACTACGATAGGCACACAAATAGACACTTTTCACAACCGCACTGCTCGAGGTGTTATCGGAGACGCGATACGGGCCCTGCAGAATCTGCAGAATGCATTAGGCAACACATCCCTGCAGGGCGGGGAGCATGTTTAAGCGCGTTGCTTAAACAAACTTAAAAAATGTATGTAACTGACATGCGCGTGGAATAACCCATCTATTCCAACTATTTCCGTGTGTCCCTATCACACGCCAATCCTTTTGTTCCTTTTCGCCCAGTTTTCGTTAGCCGATCGATCGCGATCGAGCTAATGAAACTTCAATCTAAAGCATACAGCCCTCGCGGGTGCATGGTAGAATTATACGTGTTATCTAAGTTGTTATATTATAACTTTATTACACTGAAATAAAAATAACATATGTTTACTTATATAACAGTCTTTTTATATCGAAAAAAGAATTTGTGAAATTTATAAGCCGAAATAAAAGTGCTATTTTTATTTTAAATTCTAGGCCCACCCGATAGCCGGGCCCTTCTATTTTCCCAAACAACCCAAAAAACATAAATAGTGTCAATTCCGAAGAGACTTGAATAGATTATTTTGCGCAAAATTTTCCAATGTATTTTTGTCTAAGGTATTTTAGAGTAAAAAAAATGGTGTCCTTTGTTCGCAGCTTAATAGAACATAAGTATGGTACTATATATATATTTATATAACTTTTGCTTTCTAGTCTGTCTCTTTGGTCTTGATTAGGACATTAGAAAAAAAAAGTTAAGTAACTCTCACCAAAATCCATAAAATTACTTTATAAAACAAACATATAATCCAGGTTAAACAAAGTTTCACATACTTACCTTGGAGTATGCAGCATCAAATCAACATTACCATCAAACTAATACACACACTACAAATACAAAATGTGAGCCTGGCATTGCACATTCCAGGTGCATGCCCTCAAATCGTAGTCCTATTGTGATTTTCATAGCGGCAGTCTTTTTAGATGGTGAATTCCAAGCCCTACATTCCATAGCCCATAGAACCACGTTGAGTTCAGCTTCTCACTTTAGGCCGATCGCTTCCAAAGGGATGTTTGTTGACTACCGATGAGATAATTGGTCTAAGGACCAGGGTCGTGAGCAGCTTGAACCATCTTTTCTAGCCACCCAGGGGTATAGCATTAAAAAAGTTCCTCTCTTGCGCGAGTTTCAGTTATGTAGAATGCAATATTGGTCAGACTAGGACTCAAAACCTGGCCTTAAGGATGGCAGTACGTGAAGCTAACGACTTGGATGTTTGCCCAATATATTTTATCAAAATAATTTACTGAAATTAGGTCATGCGTTCAGCCCAATATATTTTATCAAAATAATTTACTGAAATTAGGTCATGCGTTCAGCCCAATATATTTTATCAAAATAATTTTCTGAAATTAGGTCATGCGTTCAGCACCGTCAGCAGAAATAAATGATCAAATGGTAACACGATATTTCAGACACTAGCTATATTATACTAGCTATATATTAGTAGAGCTCCAGATTGGGCTCAAACATTTTCGAGCAGTGTGAGTATTTGAGCACAAGCATTTCGAATATTATGGCAGACACTTTGAATTTTTCTCAAAACTTTTTATTTTATTTTAAATTTATTTATGAAAAGTGTAAAAATCATAGAAACGCCAAAGAAATTTTACAAACAAATTAAAATTTTTTTTGTTCTGCTGAGCAGTTGACCAATGAGCGAGTATCGAGCTGCTCGGCAGTGCTCGATACGTGGGTATCTGGAGCTCTAAAGTTTAGTGGGTGCACACTCAAAAATGTTGGCGGCCGCAATATTCGAGTTGTTAGCAGTGCGCTCTGTCATTCGGAAGACCGGGCTTCGAGTCCTGGTCCGACTAATATCCAAATTTATATAATATAAATTTTTCTAATTGCAGTCGCCCCTTGGCAGAGAATGTCAAGCCCCCCCGAGTGTATTTTTGGTATGAAATAACAGCTCCTCATAAATATCCATCGGCCGTTCGAAGGCGGTTTTTAAAAAACTAGTCTCCTCATTTGTTGGAAAGACATTAAGACGCACACCACAAATTTGAGCAGGAACTGGGCCGATTTACAAAGCGCCATTTGTTTATACATACATATATATATATATATATATTTATATATTTCTTAATTTTCTAAAGGTTTGAAACTTCGAAATACGTTATTTTTGTTATAAAATTATTTATATTTTCCTTTGAAAATAAGTAAGATGAAAGAAACTTGTCAATATATTTTGTGCCTATTTCTGTACAATCTCTTCTTTGAAAATCGCGTGTATTAAATGTACGTATGAAATATGTAGTCTAATTAACATTGCGATGCCAAAGGACCATATTCTACAACTCTACATAACATCGGGGCAATCCTGCAGGGGATTACTTTTTTAGTACTTACATACATACATTTATTTTGAAATAAAATCCGCACCAGCAGAGCTCACAAATGAAACGGAACTGACTTAATGTCAGTTTTACATATTTTCCGTATATAAAATTTATTGCGCACTTGCAACTTAATAACAAGTTGGTAGTGAAACAGGAGTTGATCCATCACCGCATTACAAAGGAGCTATCAATATGTGCACAAATCCAATATTAAACATCACTTAAACAGACGCCGTTCATCGCCATGGTGTAATTCGGTATGCTACCCTGGAAGCAAGATCCGCGTAGGGTCTTAAACAGTGACGGTGCGGTACCAAGTGACATAGAAAAAACTTTGTTGTTGAAAAAATAGTTGGGTCTCTATTTTTGAAACAAATATTTCTATAAAAGTTTAATATATTGATAGTGAAATATAGTCCAAATTTGCAACACCACTTACGAAATGTATTATCATAGCGCGCAGTCAACTGATCATGTTGTGGTATCAATCCATACAGCGGCATAAAATGTTCTTTAACTGCGTTTGCTAATGGAATTTTCAATAATTAATAGTTTCAATTAGTTAAGAGCTTAATGTACATTTTCCATTAAAATAAAGGGTGATCCAAGCAAAGGCACTTTTTTCAATAGCCTCTTTTTTTGACAGAAAACGCGTGAGTCGTGTCAAGCTCTCATTTTATATTTGTTAACCTGAACAACGTTTACAAATCATTCAACTTAATTACGAAAATTCACGTTCTGTGAAGATTGTGTTTCGCGCGCTTTGCTCAACTTATGGTCAACATAATCGGCCTACTGAGTGTACTATTCGCAACATCATCACCATCTTGAGACCCAACATTCATTATTGGATAATATTCGACCGAATAGATCACGTCCAGTACGCAGTGAAGAAAATATAGCGGCCGTAGCAAAGAATGTACACGAAGACCGTGAATTCGAGCCGTTTGCAGCAACTCGGAATGACGTATAAAAGCGTACAAATTACAGCTTGTGCAAGAACTGAAGCCGCTTGACCTTCCCAAGCGACATCACTTTATGGGGTCTTGAAAAGTTCTAAGAAGGTCCGTCGTTTTCGGGCCAAATTGTGTTCAGCGATGAGGCCCTCTAGCTCAATGAGTATGCAAACAAGCAAAATTGTCGCATTTGGAATGAAGAGTAACCTGAAAAGACAACGGTTTGTGGACCGGTGAAAACGTAACCGTCAATGGCGATCGTTATCGCGCCATGATAGTCGGTTATTTGATGCTTGAAATTGAAGCTCGTGATCTCCGCGATAATTAGTTTCAACAATACGGCGCCACATCTCACACACCGCATCAATGAATGGATTTATTGAGAGAACACATCGGTGGGATATCACACCGTTAGACATTTTCCTGTGGGGATATGTAAAGTCTAGGACGATTCCGCCTCGATTCAGGCCTTGGATCAAAACATCACACGTGTCATTCGCCAGTTACCAGTCCAAATATTCCAACGAGTCATCGATAATTGGACTCAACGGATGGACCATCTGAGACGTAGCCGCGGCCAACATTTGAAAGAGGTAATCTTAAAAAAATAAATGCCGAAGAATGTTCTTTCGAATGATAATAAACATTCCCCATTAAATTTGTATTTTTTGTGTTGTTTTCTGTAGAAAAGTAGGGAACTTCGAAATAGATCACGCTTTATATAGATTTAATGGCTTTGCAACACGATCTCGTAACATATGTCTATCCACTTTTTTCAAAGAAGGTTCTATAGGAATCTGAAAAACATTCTGTCAATATTTTTGCTTCAAATACATATCTAGGCGGCCGCGATAGCCAAGTGGTTAGTATCGCATACTGGAACGCAAAACCACATATTGGAGGAGGAGCTCGGCCAAAAATTGCTTCAGCGGTTACAAACGCCAGATTCCTCCTGAAGACTTTTCATGAAATTAATATATTTAAGGTACGCCAAAGGATGTCTAGTGAATAAGTTTTAAGAAGAAGTTTTTGCGACGTCACTCATGACATATTCCAATAATACAAAAACTTAATAATATGATTTTATTGATTGACTTAAATGTCTTCGGACATGCCGAAAAAGTTTTACATACACATTTCGTATCTTCTTTACTTATGTAATGACCGCTTACGCGATTGCATCCTAGTTAACAACATCGCTTCTTGTTTTCCCCATTTGGAGCCAATTTAAGGTACCAAGTGCAGCCAGTTTCTTCTCCACCTGATCTTTCCAAGAGGTATTCCTCTTCTTCTGCTTCCAACAGCGGTAACTGCATCGAATATTTTCAAAGCTGGAGTGTTTTCATCACCATGTCCAGGACAGGAATGATTAGTGCCTTGCTCGTTAAGAGAGGACTTTACTTCTCAATTGCATAGTAGTCCAAGGTAGTACTAGTTGGCAAGATTAATTCTTTGAATTTCAGGACTAGAGGCATGTGCGTATCTTTTGTGCTACAAGTTGCAGTACGTCGTCCGTCTATCAAATTATGTTCTATCTGGTTGTGGCTTTTTCGATCCCGAGACGGTCAATTAGTTTTTACACTACTTTATAATCATACTGCGGGACCCAGTGATCAGCCTAATTCAATTTGATGCGGATTGTAGAAAACGTTCATCCAGCGGTGTGAATGACAATTGACAGATGATTGACCTCTTGTTTTGGATGTAACCTGTATTCACCAAATTTTGATGTTTATTATGTTTGTGGGACAGTCGCGCAAACACACATCATTATGTAAGAAAAGATTGGGAAAGTCTTACTTAATATGAGCCTTGGCAGGAAAACGTCTCCGCTGCACCACTTACAAATCGACAAGACATTTTCATGCCACCTCTTTACCTCTAACTGCATTTGAGTATTTATTTAAATATTTTCCTAAATTGTCATTCATAAACTGCTTAACGCCTGAAAACGCAGCAAGAGAATCTTTTCAAAATATTGTTCATTTTTCTCGTAATCACAAATCCCCGAATTTTTCGCTAGAATGTCTAAAGACTAATATTTAGCCCATATCGGAAGACGATGCAAAGGAGTTTGGGACGAAGACATGATGAGCGACTACTGTTGAACTGTAAAACTTGAAAGAGATACCAAACAGACCGTCAAAAAATCTACTGAAGAACCCCAAGTAGCAACAGATTTGTTTTATTAGGCGAAGAAAACGATGCACAATAAAAGTGTACACTTACAGTTTTAAATTTCAAATCTCAACCAATTTACTTGAGCATACCGAGCTCAAGTATTTTGGTAAATAACCTTACCAGAATATTTGCACAAACAATTTTCATGTGGTGATTTTGAGAAAAGGTAATATTGATGAGACTTAAATACGCTAAAAAAAGGTTTATGTAAGTGGTAAATTGTCCATTGCTAAGTATAAAAAGTATACTCATACTAACTGAAGAGCTCGAAAGATCTGACTATTGTAATTAACGGTATGGAATCCACAGTCCAGCCAGACGAAATAAAGGACACTGGTTTTAATATTAAAAAATAATTATTTTTAATTAAAAAAACATAAATAACGTGGTACTATCGCATAATGCAAATACACTGAAGAAAAATGGAACGAATCCCATTTATAATTTAAAATATTTGCTACATCTCAGGTTGTCTGTAGAAGAGTCGCACAAGAGAAATTATCCATTTCTATGTGTCAACTGCTGAATTCACTTATACTGAATCCCATTGTACACTGCGCAGTGTTTGTGTAGTTTGGGGGATCTATATCCCACTTTCGATTGCACGTCTAAGAAAGATAATGCCACCATGAAGAATTTTAGTTATTGCGGAGGTAATGATATAGCTAGCTACAGGGGTTGCCATGTACAAAAAGATGTAAACGTTAGAATATCAAATACCATCCTGGCTTTCTGGAGTGAAATGAATAAAATTGTCCCAATTTTACAAAAATAAATTCTTCTAATTGCAGTCGCCCCTTGGCAGAGAATGTCAAGCCCCCCGAGTGTATTTTTGGTATGAAATAACAGCTCCTCATAAATATCCATCGGCCGTTCGAAGGCGGTTTTTAAAAAACTAGTCTCCTCATTTGTTGGAAAGACATTAAGACGCACACCGCAAATTTGAGCAGGAACTGGGCCGATTTACAAAGCGCCATTTGTTTATACATACATATATATATATATATATATATTTATATATTTCTTAATTTTCTAAAGGTCTAAAACTTCGAAATACGTTATTTTTGTTATAAAATTATTTATATTTTCCTTTGAAAATAAGTAAGATGAAAGAAACTTGTCAATATATTTTGTGCCTATTTCTGTACAATCTCTTCTTTGAAAATCGCGTGTATTAAATGTACGTATGAAATATGTAGTCTAATTAACATTGCGATGCCAAAGGACCATATTCTACAACTCTACATAACATCGGGGCAATCCTGCAGGGGATTACTTTTTTAGTACTTACATACATACATTTATTTTGAAATAAAATCCGCACCAGCAGAGCTCACAAATGAAACGGAACTGACTTAATGTCAGTTTTACATATTTTCCGTATATAAAATTTATTGCGCACTTGCAACTTAATAACAAGTTGGTAGTGAAACAGGAGTTGATCCATCACCGCATTACAAAGGAGCTATCAATATGTGCACAAATCCAATATTAAACATCACTTAAACAGACGCCGTTCATCGCCATGGTGTAATTCGGTATGCTACCCTGGAAGCAAGATCCGCGTAGGGTCTCAAACAGTCACGGTGCGGTACCAAGTGACATAGAAAAAACTTTGTTGTTGAAAAAATAGTTGGGTCTCTATTTTTGAAACAAATATTTCTATAAAAGTTTAATATATTTATAGTGAAATATAGTCCGAATTTGCAACACCACTTACGAAATGTATTATCATAGCGCGCAGTCAACTGATCATGTTGTGGCATCAATCCATACAGCGGCATAAAATGTTCTTTAACTGCGTTTGCTAATGGAATTTTCAATAATTAATAGTTTCAATTAGATAAGAGCTTAATGTACATTTTCCATTAAAATAAAGGGTGATCCAAGCAAAGGCACTTTTTTCAATAGCCTCTTTTTTTGACAGAAAACGCGTGAGTCGTGTCAAGCTCTCATTTTATTTTTGTTAACCTGAACAACGTTTACAAATCATTCAACTTAATTACGAAAATTCACGTTCTGTGAAGATTGTGTTTCGCGCGCTTTGCTCAACTTATGGTCAACATAATCGGCCTACTGAGTGTACTATTCGCAACACCATCACCATCTTGAGACCCAACATTCATTATTGGATAATATTCGACCGAATAGATCACGTCCAGTACGCAGTGAAGAAAATATAGCGGCCGTAGCAAAGAATGTACACGAAGACCGTGAATTCGAGCCGTTTGCAGCAACTCGGAATGACGTATAAAAGCGTACAAATTACAGCTTGTGCAAGAACTGAAGCCGCTTGACCTTCCCAAGCGACATCACTTTATGGGGTCTTGAAAAGTTCCAAGAAGGTCCGTCGTTTTCGGGCCAAATTTTGTTCAGCGATGAGGCCCTCTAGCTCAATGAGTATGCAAACAAGCAAAATTGTCGCATTTGGAATGAAGAGTAACCTGAAAAGACAACGGTTTGTGGACCGGTGAAAACGTAACCGTCAATGGCGATCGTTATCGCGCCATGATAGTCGGCTATTTGATGCTTGAAATTGAAGCTCGTGATCTCCGCGATAATTAGTTTCAACAAAACGGCGCCACATCTGTAACGACCGCCTTGTAGAAAATTTCATAGCATAACAAAATTTAACCAGAAGAAACTATTCTCAAGGTAACTTTGTACATAATTAGTTCGTAGGGGATCAAATTACTGGGTACACTTCCCCTCATTTATACTTGTTAGTAAAAGTGGAAATAAATAGCGGATGTAAATTGAACAACTGTTTACGGATAACCGTTTAAAGCATATACTGGAGAAAGGAGAATATAAACAAAAAAAAGGGCGTTAGAAAACTCCACAACGACAAAAAAGGGGGAAGACAGTGATATAAAAGGAGTAAAGTGATAGCGCTAGAGGATCAGTTAGAGTTTGATTTTGCCCGCGAGGCCTATTATATGTGATCGAGTGAATAGTTTAAAGAAATATTCAAAAAACAAATATATATATATATATATATATATATATATATATATATATTTATATATACATATATAAATATAAAAAAATACGTAAACGCGAATGTTTAAAAAAAAGGAAAAAACATATATATAGTTAAAGTGTAAAGCGCACGCACACGCTAGAGGAGATTAGAGATTATCATCCCAACAAACACATCAACACTATTCGCACAAACAAACATATCACAAACAAAAAGAAATCCATCATACACCACCAGACCACCAGAACGTCATCGAAATTACATTAACACATCACACAACCACAACATCTTCATAAGAGATCACATAAACATACACCACATGATAATATCAGCAACCACCAGAAATCACACAGATGCACCACAAGATAACACCAACAACCAGCACAAATAGATAAACCGATAAGTTACAAAATTTATTAAACACAAAATTTAGAACTCATTTATCTAATATTCATTTTCTTATATAAAATTATTATTAATATCTTTAAGTGTAACTTTAATGTCAATCGCTTTTAAATTCTAATATTTTTGCTATTTCTTCTTTTCACTTGTTTTACTTTATTTGGTTTATTAAACAACTCACTCTCTTCTGCAAATTCCATTTTTCATATTTCTCTGTATTCTAGCACCCACTTTTAATTGTAATACAAAAATTCAAAAGATTGAATTATACATTAATAATCATATTATAATATTTGAGGTTGTTATACAATATATGTGTAATTTTTTTTAGCAACTCAGTATAATAAATATATATATATATATATATATATTGTATAATTTTTAGTTTATTTAGCTAAACGAAATTTCTTTTCATTGTAATCACATTTTATTTTACTGTTAAATTCCACGTTCAACTTCGTTCCGCTTTTAAACTTCAAAATTATATATATATTAATCTCTTTATTTTATAATCCTTATGTATGTATGTATAATACGTATGTGTACTTTTCCTTCAAGCTTTCCAGGTTTCCAGGTACGCTGGCGCTAGCATCGTGGGACTTATGAAAAATATTAATGAGAGCGGTGAGAGATTGATACATATGCGTAAACTTATATACATATTAGGGTAATCTTAGAGTGCTCAAACGAAAAGGGGGTGAACAAAGATATATAAATATAAAGTTATAAGCATATAAAAAAAGGGAGATTCAAAAAAAAAAAAAAAAAAAAAAATTCAAATAAAAGTAAAAGGTAATAATAACAATGATAAAAATAAAAGGAATTGAACATTAGAAGGAACGTGAAATATAGTATAGTGTATAGGTGTATTGTATAGAATAAAATTAGATAAGTAAATATTCTAATTGTGAATTCATATAAATATTATAATAAAAAAGGGGAAAAGAATATGAAATTCAGTTGAGGATTTTTCTTTATTTAAAAATGGAGTAGGCACATTTTCTTTGCAGGTTGGTGTCGGGTTTGCCGCCGCATACAAGAGGATATGGATGAGATACCTGACATGACTTACTGACTCACGATAAACAAATAACGAACTAGGTCAGGATAAGGGGACTTCCCCGGATGAAACTCGGGGCCATGGTGAAGTCCAAGGACAGGTGTATCATACACTTGTGAGGGGTGGGCGGCTCCACCTGACACGGACAGGACCTTTTTCTTTCCCTTTCCTATTCCCATTCCTTCCTCCTTCCCAATAAATTTTTTTTAGGCATGAACCCCTAAATTTGTTTGTTGTAGCTGTAGGCAAGGAGAAGTGGCGAAAAACCCGCCCCAATAGGCCGTCGAACTAGCCTGGGCCAACCAGCATGCCACCACAGCCACCGCCTTCTTGCCCCAAAAGCCAGTTACGCAACAATGGCGCCCAACGCAAACAATAGCACAAACCGTTTAGCTCTCCCTGTGTTTGTAAAAATTGTTTTTTTTTTTTATAGGACTGATTAGATATTTATGTTTATATCAAGGTAGCACAGTTCAGAATGACCTGACTATCGGTGCCTATGATATATGTAAGGGTGGGTCTTTGGAATTCTTGCTGAAGATTAGAATGATCCCAGCAGTGACGTCCAAAGAGATTGGCTTTCTAAAAAAGGGGGTAAATACCTGTTTTAATTTTTTTTAGATTGAATAAGAGGTTAAAGCTACCAAGCATATGTATGTTACGACGAATTATGACTTGTGAGGCTTATCTCAATATAATTAGTGGGGAGTGGGCTTTAGAATTTCTTGTAAAGTGATGGTGCAACCAGGCCTTGATAGAGCATCCAAGACTTTGACGTGCAACACCGCTTGATGAGAATTTAGTTGACTATGACAATGGACTGAGGACCTACGGACTAATCACACCCATAGCGATCTCTGCTGAAGGCAATACCTTAAATGACACCAACCTACCCATTTTGAATAATTCTTTTTACAAGCACAAGTTCTGCTTTTTTTAATATTAACATCGTTAATTTACTATAGTTTATTAATTATACTTATCTATTACCATCCTCATATTATATTTATTATAATTGAGTTGTTGGCTTTAGTTACATACATATATTTACAAATTATTATTATTTTACTTGAATTTTTGTTTATACATATATACTCTTTTGTACTGAATTTACCTTTCCTTGTTCCCTCGTGTATACTCTTTCTATAAGGGCCCACATTTTTTACAAATTGTTCATTTTGCTGAGAATTTATGGATAGGGATAAGGAACCCGAAGAAATAAACCGTGTTGGCCTTAGCATTCTTAACAACAGAAGGGTGACCAGAAGTGTTACCAGAGCACTTGAAAATCAAATTGTGGGGTCAATTCTCACCCAGATTGATACTGGTATAGAGTATCCAGTTAATTTTACCGATTTTTTTAAATAGGTACCCAACCCAAATTTTTGGTTCGAGTGCTAACGCCCCTGCTACGACACTGTCAGTCACCAATAATATTGAAATTAATACTCTTGATCGCAGCGAGAGTTTTTCAACGAAACTTGAACAAATTTTGCTGAGTGCAGTAGAAGATAGGGATTCGGAAGAAACAATGGATATGACCGAACCACACTTGGCTCGCGATGATAGAGCACCGAATGCGCCCGATTGCGATCCAAACTCAACATCAAAAAGAATGGAGCAGATGATGGAGCTGATGGCCCAGCAAAACAATGCGATGTTCCAGTGCATGAATGAGTTTCGTAATCTACGCGCTTATATATCTCATCTCAGCCACCGAGTAGCAGAGGAGGAAACATCCACCAATGGGGTCATAAATCAACCCCATATGTCATCAACACCAGACGAAAGGAATCGTGATACAGACCACCAAAGGCAGCCAAGAGGAACCGAATTTCCGCAAGAAGGATGCAGTCATAGACCGTCTAGTGCACGAGAGGTCAATAGAAGAAAAAGCATTGATTTGGACAAGTGGCACATCAAGTTTGATGGTACCGGGAAAAATATCACTGTGGAAAGTTTCATATTCCGCGTTGAACGCATGAGAGCTCAATACGATGTTCCATATGATCAACTAGTATCCGATTTCTACTGTTTGTTAGGAGGCAATGCTCTGAAGTGGTATTGGCAACTGATAGAAGACCATGCCGAAGACGAAAGTTTCGGTTATTCTGGTAATAGTAGTAGAAGTAGTCCAAGTAGTAGTAAGTTGAGTGAAAATGGAGAAACGGGGAAATTTAGGAAAAGTCTTCATCAACGGAAAATGGAATATGAAGAAGCTAGGAAAAGAATTTTTTGTGAAGAAGTAAGACAGGGAAATATAAATGGGAGAAACTATAAAAAAATACTAAAAATGCGAGAAAAGAGAAAAAATTATGTAAGGATAAAAAAAAAATTATAGCAACAATCGTGACAGTTCAAGGTGATAATCGGTTCTTTGCTAAAATATGTATTGGTGGACAAGAAATGATTGCTCTGTTAGAATCGGGTGCTGGTACATGCTGTCTAGGTAAGAATGCCCTGAAGTTTCTGGAAGGTAAAGAAGATAAAGTTGTATGCGTACGAGGGCAAAAAATTCGAACAGCCAATGGTGGTGAAACTCCGGTGGAAGGAGTAATAGTGTTGCCCGTGGCTTGGGATGGAGTATCGCGGTGTCTAGAATTCTTGATTGTACCCGAACTACAACAGGAAGTGTATCTAGGAATAGACTTTTGGAAAGAATTTGGTTTAAATGTAGTAAGCAGAGGTGATAATACTGTTGCCAAGAGTATGGCCGTCGCAGACGTCGTACCCGCCGAGGGTGACCTGTCATTCGATTCCGTGCAACATCAGTTAACCCAGGAGCAAAACGCAGCTTTGGAGAAAGTCAAGGCTCAATTCCCATCATTCGCTGTCTTGGGACTGGGAAAAACCTACCTTGAACAACATATTATTGAGGTGACAAATGAGAATGTCCCGGTCAAACAACGCCACTATCCCATATCGCCTCCGGTTCAGAAATTAGTATATGCAGAACTTGATAGAATGTTGGGGATGGGGGTGATAGAGGAGAGTAATAGCAGTTGGAGCTCCCCTGTCTCTCTCGTCATAAAAGGGACGAAAAATAGGCTATGTTTAGACGCTCGTAAAGTCAACGAAAGAACAATCAAAGATGCTTACCCATTACCACATATCGAAGGGATTTTAAGTAGATTACAGAATACTAGATTTATATCTGCAATAGACTTAAAGGATGCATTTTGGCAGATCCCGTTAGAATTAAAATCTAGAGAAAAGACAGCTTTTACAGTCCCCGGTAGGCCATTGTATCATTTTACCGTGATGCCTTTCGGGTTATGTAATGCAGCACAGAGAATGTGCAGACTTATGGACAAAGTAATACCGGCTTCTTTACGAGAATATGTATTTGTTTATTTAGACGATTTACTTGTTTGTTCTAATGACTTTTGGTCACATATAAGACTATTAGAGAAGATCGCTAGGTGCCTACGTGAAGCCAAACTCACCATCAATGTAGAAAAAAGTAAGTTTTGCTTTCGAGAAGTTAGATACCTCGGTTACGTGGTAGGCGACGGCTGCATTAGAACAGACGCCAATAAAGTTACAGCAGTTAGAAATTATCCAGAACCTAAACGCCCAAAGCAGCTCCGACGTTTCCTGGGGATGACAGGATAGTATAGACGTTTCATTAGTGAATACGCAACTATTGCAGCGCCGCTGCACGACTGCCTCACTAAAGATAAAATCAAAAGGTTTACAATGACAGATGAAGCCAAAAGAGCTTTCGAACGACTAAAGCAGAGCCCAAGCACCGCTCCAGTACTGACTCACCCAGACTTTAACAAACGATTTTTCATCCAATGTGACGCGTCAACAGAGGGAGTTGGGGGTGTACTTTTTCAAAAGGACAATGAAAATAACGAGCGGCCTATAGCATTCATGTCGGCGAAACTTAACGGGGCGCAGAAAAATTACAGTATCACTGAGCTGGAATGCTACGCTGCTGTCCTAAGCATAAAACGTTTTAGGCCTTATGTTGAAGGTCTACCATTCTCAATAATCACTGATCATGCCAGTTTGAAATGGTTGATGAACCAGAAAGACCTGTCGGGAAGATTGGCAAGATGGAGCCTAAAATTACAAGCATTCGACTTCGACATACAGCACAGAAAAAGCGCTGAGAACGTAGTTCCAGACGCACTGTCCAGGGTTCATATGGAAGAAATAAGCAAGAGCGAAAGAATGTTAGATTCACCACATTTTTTTTCTGCAGATTATAGCGAACTAAAAAAGACCATTACAGTAAACCAAGACAAACTACCTGACGTGTGCATTTCAGACGGATATATATACAAACGAACACAGTTTAGTAGAGGGGAAGGGCTTCACTTCAAGGCTTAGTGGAGGCGTCTCACTACTCACCGTCAGCAGGACATGGTGGAATCCACAAAACACTATCACGTATCCGTGTCAAATACTACTGGCCTGGCATGGTGACCGATGTTCAAAAAATATGTAAAAACTGTGAAGTTTGTAAAGGAAATAAAACCCAAAACTCATTTCACAAGCCGTTGATGGGGAAGCAACACATCACTCAGCGACCTTTTCAACGACTATATATCGATTTTATGGGCCCTTTTCCACGTTCTTGTGATGGTAATTGTTTTGTGTTTGTGTGTCTTGACCATTTTTCTAAATTTGTGTTTCTTAAACCGATGCGGAAGGTGACATCACCTGACGTGATAAAATATCTAGAAAGGGACGTATTCCACTTATTCGGAGTACCAGAATATATCCATTCAGACAATGGCAAACAATTCGTTTCTGAACAATTTAAAATATTTTTGGACAAATACGGTACGAAGCATATACGAACGGCCTTTTATTCACCTCAAGGTAACGCGGCCGAAAGGGTGAATCGCTCAATTCTTCAAATCATACGATCTTACATATGCGAAAATCAAAAAAATTGGGATAAATACTTGAGCAATGCAGCATTTGCATTGCGAAGTGTAGTACACAGCGCTATCGGACAATCCCCATACCATGCCGTTTTCGGTATACCCATGGTGCAACATGGGGCATCGTATGACGTACTTCGTAAACTAGAGTCAGTGAAAGATGCAGACAGTGAAATAATAGCTGGAACTGACAAATTACAATTGATTAGAGATAAAATATTTAATGAATTAAAATTAGCATATGATAAAAGCAGTAAAACTTACAATACTAGATGTAGAGAAATTAAATTCAAAATTGGACAAGTGGTATACCGCCGTGATTTCAAACAAAGTTCGCAGATAGATAACTACAATCCCAAGTTGGCACCGAAACAAGTGAGATGTGTAGTCCTGAAAACAATAGGAAACTCCATGTACGAAGTAGGAGACACGTCAGGGAAAACGATAGGGGTATACCATGCTAAGGATCTGTTTGTAGCTTAAGGGAGCCATCTATCTAAAGTTAGATAGGATTGACCGTAATAACTACGAAATTCTATGAAATTCCTTAAATAGGTATATACTTATCTAAAAGTCATGACGACGAATAATGTTTGTGAATATAGTGATAATCTAGAATAGGTACAAGTACGGCGTTGCTACTTGATTAAAGGTGGTGCATATAGCAATAAAATACTAATATTCTGAGCCCGGCATATAGACGTGGGTCGAGGCCACACATTGGACGTAAAAAAAAAAAAGAGATCAATAAATTTCAAGGCTGCGTTAGAATTTTTTTTACGCACACGCTCCATATTGCAGGCAACATCGACGGGTGCGAGCCTGTAACGACCGCCTTGTAGAAAATTTCATAGCATAACAAAATTTAACCAGAAGAAACTATTCTCAAGGTAACTTTGTACATAATTAGTTCGTAGGGGATCAAATTACTGGGTACACTTCCCCTAATTTATACTTGTTAGTAAAAGTGGAAATAAATAGCGGATGTAAATTGAACAACTGTTTACGGATAACCGTTTAAAGCATATACTGGAGAAAGGAGAATATAAACAAAACAAAAAAAAGGGCGTTAGAAAACTCCACAACGACAAAAAAGGGGGAAGACAGTGATATAAAAGGAGTAAAGTGATAGCGCTAGAGGATCAGTTAGAGTTTGATTTTGCCCGCGAGGCCTATTATATGTGATCGAGTGAATAGTTTAAAGAAATATTCAAAAAACAAATATATATATATATATATATGTTTACATATACATATATAAATATAAAAAAATACGTAAACGCGAATGTTTAAAAAAAAAAGGAAAAACATATATATAGTTAAAGTGTAAAGCGCACGCACACGCTAGAGGAGATTAGAGATTATCATCCCAACAAACACATCAACACTATTCGCACAAACAAACATATCACAAACAAAAAGAAATCCATCATACACCACCAGACCACCAGAACGTCATCGAAATTACATTAACACATCACACAACCACAACATCTTCATAAGAGATCACATAAACATACACCACATGATAATATCAGCAACCACCAGAAATCACACAGATGCACCACAAGATAACACCAACAACCAGCACAAATAGATAAACCGATAAGTTACAAAATTTATTAAACACAAAATTTAGAACTCATTTATCTAATATTCATTTTCTTATATAAAATTATTATTAATATCTTTAAGTGTAACTTTAATGTCAATCGCTTTTAAATTCTAATATTTTTGCTATTTCTTCTTTTCCCTTGTTTTACTTTATTTGGTTTATTAAACAACTCACTCTCTTCTGCAAATTCCATTTTTCATATTTCTCTGTATTCTAGCACCCACTTTTAATTGTAATACAAAAATTCAAAAGATTGAATTATACATTAATAATCATATTATAATATTTGAGGTTGTTGTACAATATATGTGTAATTTTTTTTAGCAACTCAGTATAATAAATATATATATATATATTTTGTATAATTTTTAGTTTATTTAGCTAAACGAAATTTCTTTTTATTGTAATTACATTTTATTTTACTGTTAAATTCCACGTTCAACTTCGTTCCGCTTTTAAACTTCAAAATTATATATATATTAATCTCTTTATTTTATAATCCTTATGTATGTATGTATAATACGTATGTGTACTTTTCCTTCAAGCTTTCCAGGTTTCCAGGTATGCTGGCGCTAGCATCGTGGGACTTATGAAAAATATTAATGAGAGCGGTGAGAGATTGATACATATGCATAAACTTATATACATATTAGGGTAATCTTAGAGTGCTCAAACGAAAAGGGGGTGAACAAAGATATATAAATATAAAGTTATAAGCATATAAAAAAGGGAGATTCAAAAACCAAAAAAAAAAAAATCAAAAAAAAAAATTCAAATAAAAGTAAAAGGTAATAATAACAATGATAAAAATAAAAGGAATTGAACATTAGAAGGAACGTGTATTGTATAGAATAAAATTAGATAAGTAAATATTCTAATTGTGAATTCATATAAATATTATAATAAAAAAGGGGAAAAGAATATGAAATTCAGTTGAGGATTTTTCTTTATTTAAAAATGGAGTAGGCACATTTTCTTTGCAGGTTGGTGTCGGGTTTGCCACCGCATACAAGAGGATATGGATGAGATACCTGACATGACTTACTGACTGACGATAAACAAATAACGAACTAGGTCAGGATAAGGGGACTTCCCCGGATGAAACTCGGGGCCATGGTGAAGTCCAAGGACAGGTGTATCATACACTTGTGAGGGGTGGGCGGCTCCACCTGACACGGACAGGACCTTTTTCTTTCCCTTTCCTATTCCCATTCCTTCCTCCTTCCCAATAATTTTTTTTAGACATGAACCCCTAAATTTGTTTGTTGTAGCTGTAGGCAAGGAGAAGTGGCGAAAAACCCGCCCCAATAGGCCGTCGAGCTAGTCTGGGGCAACCAGCATGCGACCACAGCCACCGCCTTCTTGCCCCAAAAGCCAGTTACGCAACACATCTCACACACCGCATCAATGAATGGATTTATTGAGAGAACACATCGGTGGCACCGTTAGACATTTTCCTGTGGGGATATGTAAAGTCTAGGACGATTCCGCCTCGACTCAGGCCTTGGATCAAAACATCACACATGTCATTCGCCAGTTACCAGTCCAAATATTCCAACGAGTCATCGATAATTGGACTCAACGGATGGACCATCTGAGACGTAGCCGCGGCCAACATTTGAAAGAGGTAATCTTAAAAAAATAAATGCCAAAGAATGTTCTTTCGAATGATAATAAACATTCCCCATTAAATTTGTATTTTTTGTGTTGTTTTCTGTAGAAAAGTAGGGAACTTCGAAATAGATCACGCTTTATATAGATTTAATGGCTTTGCAACACGATCTCGTAACATATGTCTATCCACTTTTTTCAAAGAAGGTTCTATAGGAATCTGAAAAACATTCTGTCAATATTTTTGCTTCAAATACATATCTAGGCGGCCGCGATAGCCAAGTGGTTAGTATCGCATACTGGAACGCAAAACCACATATTGGAGGAAGAGCTCGGCCAAAAATTTCTTCAGCGGTTACAAACGCCAGATTCCTCCTGAAGACTTTTCATGAAATTAATAGATTTAAGGTACGCCAAAGGATGTCTAGTGAATAAGTTTTAAGAAGAAGTTTTTGCGACGTCACTCATGACATATTCCAATAATACAAAAACTTAATAATATGATTTTATTGATTGACTTAAATGTCTTCGGACATGCCGAAAAAGTTTTACATACACATTTCGTATCTTCTTTACTTACGTAATCACCGCTTACGCGATTGCATCCGAGTTAACAACATTGCTTCTTGTTTTCCCCATTTGGAGCCAATTTAAGGTACCAAGTGCAGCTAGTTCCTTCTCCACCTGATCTTTCCAAGAGGTATTCCTCTTCTTCTGCTTCCAACAGCGGTAACTGCATCGAATATTTTCAAAGCTGGAGTGTTTTCATCACCATGTCCAGGACGGGAATGATTAGTGCCTTGCTCGTTAAGAGAGGACTTTACTTCTCAATTGCATAGTAGTCCAAGGTAGTACTAGTTGGCAAGATTAATTCTTTGAATTTCAGGACTAGAGGCATGTGCGTATCTTTTGTGCTACAAGTTGCAGTACGTCGTCCGTCTATCAAATTATGTCCTATCTGGTTGTGGCTTTTACGATCCCGAGACGGTCAATTAGTTTTTACACTACTTTGTGCTGGAATCAACAATATAATCATATTGCGGGACCCAGTGATCAGCCTTATTCAATTTGATGCGGATTGTAGAAAACGTTCATCCAGCGGTGTGAATGACAATTGACAGATGATTGACCTCTTGTTTGGGATGTAACCTGTATTCACCAAATTTTGATGTTTATTATGTTTGTGGGACAGTCGCGCAAACACACATCATTATGTAAGAAAAGATTGGGAAAGTCTTACTTAATATGAGCCTTGGCAGGAAAACGTCTCCGCTGCATCACTTACAAATCGACAAGACATTTTCATGCCACCTCTTTACCTCTAACTGCATTTGAGTATTTATTTAAATATTTTCCTAAATTGTCATTCATAAAATGCTTAACGCCTGAAAACGCAGCAAGAGAATCTTTTCAAAATATTGTTCATTTTTCTCGTAACCACAAATCCCCGAATTTTTCGCTAGAATGTCTAAAGACTAATATTTAGCCCATATCGGAAGATGATGCAAAGAAGTTTGGTACGAAGACATGATGAGCGACTACTGTTGAACTGTAAAACTTGAAAGAGAAACCAAAAAATCTACTGAAGAACCCCAAGTAGCAACAGATTTGTTTTATTAGGCGAAGAAAACGATGCACAATAAAAGTGTACACTTACAGTTTTAAATTTCAAATCTCAACCAATTTACTTGAGCATACCGAGCTCAAGTATTTTGGTAAATAACCTTACCAGAATATTTGCACAAACAATTTTCATGTGGTGATTTTGAGAAGAGGTAATATTGATGAGACTTAAATAGGCTAAAAAAAGGTTTATGTAAGTGGTAAATTGTCCATTGCTAAGTATAAAAAATATACTCTTACTAACTGAAGAGCTCGAAAGATCTGACTATTGTAATTAACGGTATGGAATCCACAGTCCAGCCAGACGAAATAAAAGAGACTGGTTTTAATATTAAAAAATTATTATTTTTAATTAAAAAAAAACATAAATAACGTGGTACTATCGCATAATGCAAATACAATGAAGAAAAATGGAACGAATCCCATTTATAATTTAAAATATTTGCTACATCTCAGGTTGTCTTTAGAAGAGTCGCACAAGAGAAATTATCCAGTTCTATGTGTCAACTGCTGAATTCGCTTATACTGAATCCCATTGTACACTGCGCAGTGTTTGTGTAGTTTGGGGGATCTATATCCCACTTTCGATTGCACGTCTAAGAAAGATAATGCCACCATGAAGAATTTTAGTTATTGCGGAGGTAATGATATAGCTAGCTACAGGGGTTGCCATGTACAAAAAGATGTAAACGTTAGAATATCAAATACCATCCTGGCTTTCTGGAGTGAAATGAATAAAATTGTCCCAATTTTACAAAAATAAATTCAACTCCTCAAACTCCAAACTACACAGAATCAATTTAACCGAGGTATTGAACCAATTATTTTAAACCTTACCCATTGCATGACACCATTCATGTCGACTATACAGAACATAATTCAAGACTTAATTCAAGCTCAGAACAACTTGTCAAAAATTTTCATGAATATAAAATGAGAGTGTTAATACTTGTTTTTGGAACCAAATGGTGTCAACCAATATAAATTTCAATTACCTACGAGCTACTTCTGTAGTTTTGAATTATTATGGCGAAGAGGTAAAGCTTTCAGCCATTTAGTGGTCTCCGAAAAATCAGAGAAAATCAATTAAGGGATTTTTTGATAGCCTAAGTCTCACATTCATTGTTACATAACCTTTCGCTACAAGAAGTTGATCAGTTCGATTACCAACCAGAGGGTACTACAATGCGAACCACGCCTATTGATGGTCTCTATTAGTAAATCCAAAAGGCCGCCAGCTTTACACTACTATTATAAATAAACGTAACAATTTAGTCTGTATATCCTCGAATTAATACTGTTCACTGTCTCAAGGGAAATCGAACGATAACTTTATGCAAACCATGCGAATAAAGGCGTTAATTCAGAATATGCAAATGGAATGCTAACGCCGTTAATCAACACAAATTAGCCCTAAAATTATTTCTATCGGAATGTAAGAGTATAATCTTTTTATTCCATCTCTCTACACTCCAAAGCAACAAACATCGTTCACTCTTAAAAACAGAGTGATTGACCTTACTTTGGCTGCGATCTAATGTGCGCCACGCTTCGTGATAAAAGTAATACATTTTGGGATTCGCGACTTATAATCATAAAAAGGTCGACAGTTATATGAGTACCAAAAATAGACAATAGAGACAACTTACTTACTGCGTTACAGATCCAAGGAAGTTATCTGAATTGACTTACCAGTCACTAAAAGCTTAGGTAGGTATTTAGTAATTGCCGAAACCAGTGCTGACTTATCTTATGATCATTAACAATCATTAAATTGAACAAACAACCAATTAAAGGTGATTTCGTACTCGAATTACTACATTTAGAACTAACTGGCTTAAATATAAAAAATACATAACCACTTACATATTTACCTATTCTGAAATAGAAAGAGTAACTGATATTGAAAACAAGATATTTGTATTTAACAGTAAGCTAGTAACAGCAGAAACTGTAGCAATACCAGACAATGACAATCGAAAACCAGGACAATGAAAACTAATCGCGAAATAGAGTGCTGGTATCAAACAATTTTCTTTTTTTTTCATTAAAATGACATAAGTCCCAAACATCAATTTGGTTTTCGCACAAAGTAAAACGTTTAACTAATAAAATAAGAAAGGATTTCGAATTCAGAAAGTACTGCAAGGCAGTTCTCCAGATGTGGATAAAGCATTTGACAGGGTATGGCGTGGTGATATAATTTTTAAAATTAAACAATTATTACCTTGCACGTTCCACAATATCCTTGAATCCTACTTATCAACAGTCGATTTACTGTAAAAGTAAATGAACACATAAGAAAAGATTATACAATCGCGGTAGGTGTTACACAAGTTACTATTCTTGGATCAATATAGTATATATTGTTCACCGAGTATATTCCTCCTCTTTACGTCTGGGCGTCTTGTGATATGGGCGCTCACATGTAAAAAAAACTGAAATGAAAAGGCAAAGAGTTTTAGTTTTTTTGTTAACAATCAAACGATTTAATGACAACAAAAATATTTAAGTTTCGTAGATGAAATATATGTATATATAACGAGTTGAAATAAATTGTATGCATACAAAAAGAATGAATGATTTAGGTATGAAGAAGCACGAAGGGTTCAGCAAAATGTAAAATTAAACTAACTATACTTATATTTTTCAATCAAAAATTCTTTCAAAATTTTTTTTCATATCAAGATTGAAAAAAACTAGAAATATGCGATTCACAAATTTGTATTTGCTTTCATCTGTCTGTACAAAAAAATATATATACATATGTACATACTTGTTACTTTTGAATATTAAAAACATACATGCTCTCCTAGGAACTCTACGTGTTAAATCACACCTTAAGCTATACAGCAAGAGGAACTGTAGGCTATGTGGAAAGAAGATATATTTCGAAAGAAGATTATTTGCAGTAAAAGCCAAGCATAAAAACAGTTTTGCCTGTTATATGAAGTGCATGACTGCAATGGCTTCTAAAGCCGAAAAGGTAAAGAAAGGTGATGAATGAAACGAGAATCTACGCGTTCGACAAAAAAATTTTCAAAGGTGATTTCCTTTCATGGCCTGCATACAAAGGTATTCTACACCCTGAATAAAGGCATTTGCCCAGTTGGGAAACTATATTATCTCAACCAAAAAACACAAGGGGATGCAAAATAAATTGTGCAAAGGTGTCTACTGATCCATGATAGCTTTGATATAGCTTGGAAAAGCTTAGTTAACCGGTAGGAAAACAAAAGTTTCTGGTCAATACACAATTAAAAATTCTTTTTAAATTAAAGGCAGCTGAGAATGCTTGTGGCAGCTCGATAAAGAAATTGCAACGAAATATCAATAATTGCATCTTGTCACTTCAATGTCATACGTTGATGTTTCTAATTGGGATGCTATTTTAACTTATCTGTGCTCCTCAAGGTGGACGTTGACGCTATGGGAACTAACCGTATAAAATAAAATGGAGACATGGATAAATTCTTATCCAATAGGTTTCAAACGCTGGAAACCGCAAAACACAAAAAACCTCGTGGAGGCACACTCCATAAGACTGGGTACTTTTCAAGCAAGTGTGAAAAGAATATTATATAAGATGTGCGAGGAACTCCGCAAGCTTAATCTCTCAGAGCATTTTGATTACATTAAGATAATCAATGTTGCCTGAATTGTCAGCCAAGGGCAAAAATGGAGAACTCCACAGACAATAGAGGAAGGATGCCAACTCTTGCTTCGCAAATACAAACAAAGAAGTTTCACTAAGTACTACATGTGAGCAGAAAAATTTCAATGGTATTGATTTCTTTTCCAGAGCTTTAATATATTCTGGATCCGAATGCACTTTTATAACTAAAAGGTCCAAACGTAGAAGGAACCTGTTAAAGTAAACACTTGTATGTTCAAGTCTCGGGCATCAACAATTCGATATCCGCGCAGGTAAATGAAGCACGCACCATTACACTTCGAGCTGCACTAGATTTGCCAAAATTGACAGGGAACTTGAAGTTTCTCAAGTAAGCGCAATAATGCGACAGGGATTCGCAGATTTAGTTTTGGCGAACAAAAGGTTCTTCGTAAACGAACCGGAGAAGACGTTTACCCGCAGATCATGCTAGATGGAATGAAAATGAATATATAAAATACTCTTCTTGCTCAGGAAACTGTGTTCGGATGGATTATAACTGGCAGTACTAAAGTGTCAAACTCATCCTTCTCCTTTTATAATGAAGTCAATCTGGACAAAAAGTTAATTGCCTTCTGAGAGTTGGAAGGTATTACAAAGAAAAGGGGCTTAAAGAATATGACAGAAGCTGTGAAGAATTATTCAAGGCAACCACAAAGAGGAATCCTGGTATGAAATACGTTGTATTTTTACCGTTTAAAAAGGATTATCCGAACAGTATTACCTGAAATGAACCTGTGCCAAATCCTACCGAAATGAAACCCGTTTAGCTGATGACGTTGAGAAAGACTACCCACAGCAGAGAACATTCACAGTAAAAGGATGTACGTAGATGACGTACTTTCAGGGGGACACAGCCTTGATTCCGCAATACGTGCGCGGGATGAAGTATTAATGCACTGAATTCGTCTGGTTTCCCCTTTCGCAAGCGCATAACAAATGCACTGAATTCGTCTGGTTTCCCCTTTCGCAGGCGCATATCAAATAACAGCAAAACTTTAATTGGTCTACCAAAATCTCACTTGCTAAATGAAGACTTTGCTCAGTGAAAGCCTTGGAATCCGGTGGAATGCCCACTCCGACTATTTTCACTTTACCGCAAAAGTCATAGTCTGCGCAAATGTTATCACGAAGAGAGCAATACTTTCAGAGATCACGAAACTATTGGATCCACTTGATTGGTTTGCACCAATTATATTCGTTGCCAAAATCCTGATGCAAAACTTTTGGCTAGAGGGAACGGATTGGGACGGCTACTACTATGGATCGGTGGAAGCAATTTATGAGCGGGTAGAAAGACATCCGTATACTTCTCAGCAACTGAGGCTGCATAGATTCACGGTTTCTCTGAGGCATCGGCAAAATCACATTAAGCTACTTTTTTTCAAAGCGTTATCTCAGGAGGGAAAGTCTAAGTCAATTTGCTAATGGAAAGAACAAGAGTAGCCCCACTTAAAACAATGAATGAAACTTATATATATACAAAAGAAGTGAAAGCTTAAAAAAAGTGATATATAATTCAATTTAGTTAAGACTAGTTAGTTTTGCTTGTGTATGTAAAAGCATGAAAAGGCACCACACATTAAGGTGGTTTTTTATATATAGGATGTTGGCCTAGACACCTACAAATGACAGAGACAACTTTTGAGGGTGAAACTGCTATAATAAGTCGATACTAATTCTTTATTATAGGCCAAAAATATTAGAACAATACCTTTAATTAATTGAAGAATGGCTAGAAAATGTCACATAAAAATGAATGAAGATAAGTTCAAAACAACAATTTTACATTAAATGTGCCCCATTGTCAAAATCAACAATGTGCCTATTCCTCAAGCTAAGGAAATAACATATCTAGGAAATTGAATTCTACAAATTGTGCAAGCAAACTCTTGATGGCTTTAGAAAAATTGGTTGTGAACTTCGATTACTTTGGTAAAAGTTCAAGTATTATGAAAACATGTTCAAAACATTTAAATGCTTTAGTGATTCTCGAAGTGACCCCGAACTAGCTAACAAGCGTAAACCGGTGAACAGTCCGTCTGATGTGGAAATGGCATATATTCCTCCTAAAAAGAAAACTTCACTCCCGGCTAATGATAAAACTCTTCCAAACTTGTCGTCACCTTGCCCGCTGGTTGAGAAACCCTCTACATCCCAGGTGCAGAGACCTGCGGAAGTTTCAGTAGACCCCAACCTCAAGCCATAATAAATAATAGTCTGCAAATTCCAGAGTCTGGTTTCAGGAAGCTGGCTATATTTTTGCGTCTAGATTTACAAATGATATAACTGTTGATGAGTTAGGCATTACATCTCGTCAAAATTAAATACTAATGATTTCAATATTCGAAAATTTAATTTTATGAAAGAAACATATGGTCATTCAAAATTGATGTTTCTGTTGATACATTTGAGATTCTTTTAAATAGTTCGTTCTGGCCCCATGGAGCTGTTGTACGTGAATTTGAACATAAGGTTATTAAGAAAATTGATAAGGACCAAAAAACTAATAAGTAATATTCCGCTGCGTATTTATTATCAAAATGCTACAGGACTGAATACCAATTTGACTGATCTTTATTTAAGCAGTCTTCATTGCAACTTCAACGTAATTTCATTTACAGAAACGTGGCTAAAACCTCACGTTATTGATAATGAGATTTTATGCAGCGAGTATCAAGTCTATAGAAGTGATCGCTTGAACAGAATCGGAGGGGGAGTTCTCCTTGCTGTTCATTCGTCTTTACCATTGCTTTGGAGATAACTTTTGAAGTCATGGACAGCCTACGGGTTGATAACGCGGCATCTCTATTTGGTTCTAGTTCGTGCTTTAATTTTGCAAAAGCTAACTTAAAAAAGTTAAATCAGGAAATATCCACATTGATTTGGCCTGTCTATAAAGGTAATATCGAGGAAAGTGTTCTTCATTTTAATAATACAATTGTCGTTTGAAAATTTTGCACCAAAACGTGCTTGTGCTTAAACTAAATGTACCAATTTATGGTTTTCACTTTCTAGCTGTAGGGAAATGTTAGGAATAATCGTTTTAGTCAAGCTTCTAAATGGACTGAATTGTAGTTCATTTATCTTAGGTGAAGTAAATTTTAATATCCCCATCCGATTATCACGAGAATTTAGACCAATATTCTTAAAATCTTGTGAAACAAACTTTGAACTACATATATGAACCGTTTCGCCGTTTATGTCAGGATTTCAATTTTATTCCAGCATATTCGATATGACAGACTCACTTCCTTCAGAGTTCAAAAAAGGCTCAACGTTAACTCGAGTTAATGCATTTTAATTTTGTTTTAAGATTTGTACACTTACTGTTGCGTAACTATATAAAAAATTCCGATTTGTTACTTTTAATTTAATAAAATGGCAATTAAATATCAAAAGCCATAAAAAATTTTGTTATTGACTATATCAAAAATGATAATTACTCTTAAGAAATGCAGTAAAAAAAAGATTTGTTGCAAATTTCTATGAATCGAACAATGAATACATTTTTTTTTTTAATATGATCAGCATCATATCTTTTAAGTTGGTTCATAATACTAGCGGATAAGTCATTCAATTGAATTTGGATCATCTAGTGTTAAAGTTCATCGCTTATAAAGATCGTTACATCACGTTTTTCACGCAATCTTTGCTCTCCTTAAAGAAATTTTGCCTATGTCGTACAAACAACACGCCTTTAAAGTTTCTGTTCAGACAGTCATTCGAAACAAATTATTTTTTTGTGTACATATTACGCACACCAGGCATACTATTAAATAAAAGTTTCTCTACTTGTAGAAGATCATGTTAGAGGTCTATCTACTTTCACAATCATGGCAGGATTAGGCGGCTTTATGGGATATTCAATGGGAGGCATCGATTGGGACACAACAATGATTGGTATTTAAGCAATATTTAAATCACATTATTATTTCTTTCTACTGTTTTCTCTACATTGAATTTCCTTAGGTCAAAAACTTGGGGGCCATATAAAAACTGTTTTTACCTTGGTTACTTTCATATTCACCATATGTGTAGCTCTGACAATTACCAGCTTCAAAGAAATTCCTTTGTGGATACTTGCAGAAACTCAGTATGATAAAAACAACGGAGAATATTTAATTAATGCAAATAAAGAAACAGAAAATGACTTAGACCAGATGTCGAATGATGCTGAAAAGGTAAGTCTACATAAATTTTATTAATAATAAGAAATATACAGGGCTATTCTACATTTCGATTACGTTCCGGCCCTCCGCTCCGCCACAATCGAAATTAGGTATTCTGAGTTACGATCGAATCGAAAGAAGAACAGGAAAAGAGAAAATATTTTTGAAGTCAGCTGGTTGCATGTGAATGTGTGAAATTGAAACAAAACAAAGCAAACAAATGCAATTTTATGAAATTGAGTTTTAAATTGGTAATCTTTTATATAACAAATTTCGTTATTTAGATTCAAAAAAACTTCAAACTTAATAAAGATGCTTTCAAGTTTATCCTGGATAGTTTTTCGCAAGAAACTCAATCAAGTACTTTAGTACTTTAACATGATTATCTCCACCTAATCGAGTAGTAGCAGATTTGCGATTTTTTTACGGAAGGCAGTTACCAACATAGTGTTCGGCAGATTATAACATAGGAATGTGTCATCCAACAGTGTCGATGCCATTATACAACTTTCTCGAAATCATGGAGTCTTTTACTGGCGGATCAACTGTATTTCGGCAACGTTATTTCAAAACTCTCTAATTTTTCATGTTGTTTTTATGTTGTATCAAAAAGCATCATTAAACAAATTAAACCAAAAAAAGACATCGTTATTACTTCTCCAAATATCAAAATCATGTTTTACTAACATTTTTGTTAAAATTATGTTACTTAAGTACACAAAAATATACAATCGAACTGTTCACCGCCAACTAAATTACAACGTACAAAAACGTAGCTATGATCGAAATACAGAATACATAAACTTCGATAGAATCGAAAGTTTCGAAGATTGATCGAAACGAAACGTAACGCAGAATACCAAATCCGCCGAACGGAGAAAATTTCGATTCGAGTCGAAATGCAGAATAGGACTGATAAGCTAAAGTGGCCGCCAGACGTAGAAATTAATTGATTTAAAATTGCATATCAAACTGAAAAATTTCGTCATACTTAACATAAATAATTTTAACGAAATTGAGTTTCAGTTTCTAGAAATTAGTCTGTTCGGTAATTTTGCAAAGTTGACGTTCGGGCTGGTCACACCGCGCAATTTTTATTTCCATTTTATTTCGGTTGGCATTCAGGTGTACTAGTGGCGTCAAAATTATTTTTATATTATATACTTTTATTAAAATGTCAAAGTAATACGTTTGCAAAATTAAACTCAGCGGGAAGACTATTATAATATGTATTCTCTAGATGGAAAAATATCGCCATAAACACAAACAAATAATGCATTATATAATAGTAGTGATCCAAAATCGTTGGAAAATGTGAAATGTTTCAATTGTTTGAAATTTGGATATTATTCAAAAAAGTATCATGACTGTATGACAATATTAAATAAATAATATTATATAAGTACAGTGCTCAGTTATATTGAATGGGTTTCGAGGGGGGAAACTTGTATGTTATGGCCAAATTTATGCTTTATGCTTTGATCGGGATTGATGACATTAAGTTCAAAACAAGTATGTTGGTTTCTTTAGGAACTGATTTGACAACGAAAAATCGGCAAAGTTTTAAATATTACAAAATAATCAAATTTAGACATTACTATTGGGTATCATACGCTAGCTAAACTCAAAATAAAGATGAATAGTGATATTCGGTTTAACTTAAAGCCGTACAGATCACGATTCGATAGACGTCCAGTTATAGCCGGCATAATAAAATAACTGCTTTATAAACATATTACACATCTGTCCGAATCAAATACGCATCTCCTGTAGTACTTGTCGAAAAAAAAGTGGGAGAACATCGACTCTGTGTGATTATCGTTGCGTAAATACGATCACCGTTAAAATGTCCTATCCGATGGCAATGTAGGAGAATGTTTATTAGGTAAAAAAGTTTTCTCATCTTTAGATTTACGCATAGGCTATCACCAAATCGAGTTATAGAAAATGCTATTCGACATGGGTAACGCTCCTGTTATGTTTCAGGCTGTAATAAACAAAGTCAGAGCCAAAATGAACCCCAGGGAAGTTCACATCGATGACGTCATAATCCCCAGTCTCAATATAAAAGAGGGAGTAAAACGATTAAAAAGTTTCTCAGTATTTTACGCGGACACGAGTTAACTTGGCGTCTAAACATATGTAAATATTTACAACGATAAAATGAATACATCGTCACATCATAAACGAAGTGGTATATCTCCCGGAGCTCGAAATTATCAAACAACAATTAACAACTCCGAGCTACGCCGATTATTCGGATTAACAGGACTTTTCAGGAAATCAATCCATTGATAACGGGGCCGTTAACCGTTTTATCGTACAAGGAGAATTTAATCTATAGATTCTTAAAAAACAGCTTTTTGGAAAATCATAGAAATTTAATCAAGTCAACCAGTTTTAAAAAGTTCAAATTCATTGTAACATCGAACGTCTTCAACTAAATCCCGAAAATTTTCGGGAAAAAAATTCCCACACCAAATTTAACAGCCACCCGAAAAAATAAATATTATTAGCAGGTATGGTTTTCTGGTAAAAACAAGAAATTGTATGGAATTTTATTCTGTATGTTAATGTTTTTCTGGGCGTTGGCATTTTTAATGCGCTGAATAGTATTTATTTAAATAACTATTCGTTTATTTTAAATATTATTTAAATTATTAGAAAAAAATATAACAGGAAAAAGTTTAAAATCTAATGTAATTTATATATAGCATAATATTAAAAATTATCGAAAAAAATTAATTTAATAATTATGTTTAAAGGAATTTCTGCAGTATGCTCTATGAATATATGGCAGCAGTACAAATAAAAATTACATTAATTCCTTCTCCATATGTATGTCGAATCAAATGAGGGTCATATATTTGGTTTGAAGATTTTTCAGATTTTGGAAATTCGATCTAAAAAAAGCTATATAAATAGCAATTAAAGCGACGAAATTCTAAGGCTACAAGTGGAGCAGTTGTTGTGCCTTAACTCTTCAAATCCTTCTCTCGCTTCTTTTTCATATTTTAATCTATGAAATTGGCCTTTTTCAAACGTCGCCGAGAACTGCTTGTTGATGACGGGGCACAAGGGAATTAAGTTTTCATGCTCACTTCTAACGAAAATTCTTCAACCTACATGGCTGTCGCCAGAAAATCGATCATCGATCGTACGTTGTGAGTTATTTGCATACATCTACCCTGCCAGCCAAGACTACCCACTTTACCCTTAAAATTAAAAAAAATACATCACAACTTTTCGCTCTTTCACCCACACAACTACAATATTTTCTATGCCATTTGTTAAAATAATTTTAATATTGGTTTGTTTGACAGAACTTCTTTTGTTGATATTTAGTTATTTTGAAAATATAAATTGAAATTGTAATTGAAATAACTGAAGCCAAATAATTGATGATTGCGGTTTGATTTTTGAGGTAAGGATATTAGTGTAAATTAAGTTAATAATTTTATATTTCAATACCAAATATCTTCGGAGCCAATCATCTAAGTATTATTAAATTTTTGTTTATATTAATATAATATATACTTTGTTTTATAAGTAACTTGCATGTATAAAATTACATACATTCATATGTTTGTATATAAAAAAAGAAAAAAAAATAAACATGAAGTTCTAAAATGGCAAATGTGAATTTGGTAAATAAAATGTGCAGTTTGCATGATACTCGAGTATGTGAGTATAGGAGAACACATATTTAGTGTTCAGAGTATCGCCAAATATATTATAATTACATTGCGATCCGCAGACGGCACAAAAAACCCAATTTTCATAAAACATATATATATAACAGCGCTAATATATATTAACATTAATATATCCGCTTTCCCTACTCTAACATATTCACATATAATCTGCATAAAGCATAAGAATCCGCTAAGTCTATATATGACCCCTCACGAATATTACACTCCTATATGCACTCTGTCTGCTTGAAACACATCCATATAGGAACATAAGTGTGAATTTAATTACACTACCGCAAATTACTACCACAACTCCAATACCAAATTCCCTGAAACCTTTTAACCGTGCAAAGAAATATACATTATACTCTTATATCCTCGGTGAAGCAATGAAGCACATTTTTTGCATTTCGGTCCCCATCCTTTCGCTATTGTCATTAGAATGTGGAAGATAGATTTATATCGGAACGAATTTTTGTCATCCCTTGTCAATTTTGGTTTTGTAACAAACCGGTTTCGGCGAACCGCCATCTTCAGTGCTTGATTTCGTTCTGATCCGTATTTATCCATTGTCATGTATTTATAGTCTGGATGCTGTATCAGGTAGTGTTAGTATTCGTGTATATGAGTCGTGTCTTACGAATGTATCCGAATGGGTACCTGCAATGAGGGTTGTTTTTAACGCTCGTTTATTAGGTGTGGTGTTAGATCAGGTAATTAGTTTGAGGATGTTAGGTCAGGTAATGTTAAGTGTATATTTAAGGGTGGGTTTTGACGCTCATTAGTCATGTAGAAGTCAGTGATTTTTGTTTTCTGATTTGTTTTATGTGTGTGCTTGTTTATTGTTACTCGTTTTGTTATTGTACCTGCGGTGTTGTTTGGTCTTCTGTAAATTAGTTTTAACGGTTCAAATATTGCGTCAGAAATGGTGTTTGTTTGTTGGTTTATTATTCTCCCGTCAAATGTCTTAAGTTTGTATATTTCCATGTTTTCTAGCACATTTAAGCGCCGCCCTTTTCTTTGTACGTTAAGTATTCTGGCTGTGTTTTTGATGTTGGTCGGGGTGCATTTGTTTTTGAACATGTTATTTGCATAGTTTGACTCTGTTGTAATAGTGGGTTTCCGTGTTTTTCTGTTGTAGTCCCTGATGTGCTCCCGGAATCGTGTACTTATTTTTCGTCCTGTTTGCCCTATATAGCTGTGCTGGCATTCGCAGGTAAGCTTGTATATTCCTTGTTTCCTGAATGGCTCTTCCGAGTTAGTGTTGGTTCTTAGTTTTTGTCCTAAGTTTTTCGGTGTTCTGAACGCTGTGTTGATATCGTGTTTCTTGAAGAAGTTTGCCAATTTGTATGTCGTTTTTCCAGTGTATGTCATTGCAGTCCAGATCTTGGATTTTTCTTCTGCGTTGTGTCTTTTTTGTGATCCATGGTTCCTTCGGAGTTTGTCTATTAGGCATTTTTTGTAACCGTTGCTCGTGGCTATGTTGTATATGGTGGTCAGTTTTTTCTTGTATGTTTCCTGAGTGAGGGGTGTTCTTTGAAGTCTGTCCACTAGGTGCCTTAATGCCGCATTCTTGTGCTGTTGAGGATGGTTTGATGTAGAATGAATTATGGTGATGTAGTTGTTGGTTTCCTGTAGATGTCGTATTTAAACTTGTTTGTAATTCTGTCAATTCTTATTGTTAGGTACAGGTAGTTCAGTTCTCCTTCTTTCTCGGTCTCCATAGTAAATTTTATGTTTTCATGTTGGCTGTTTAGGAATTCTAGTATTCGTTCTTCATTGTTATTGTTCAATATGCAGATGATGTCGTCGACGTACCTTGCGTAAAATGTCACTCCTAGTTCGTTTTTTAGTTCTTGCATATATTTTGTTTCCAAGTTCCGCATGAATGCCGCCATGAGAATCGATGATGTTGGGTTTCCCATTCCTAGTCCGTTTGTTTGCTATACCTAACTCTAATTAAATTGTAATTGAAAAAATTTAGTGTGTTCCATTAAAATTCGGGGAAACACGTTAAAATAAAACAAAATATAAGTACTAATAAATAAATAAATGTACAAAATATAATAAAATAAGATAAATGTTAAATACATTATTTGGGGAAGAAGAGGCCATGTGTGGAAGTTCACGCAAGTGAGGAGAATTTTTGACTGTCATTCACATACGAGTGGCCAGAAACGATTATTTTATATATGGTTCAGGAAGCTCACGACTTGCGGTCCTAGACCAAGTATCCTCTGAGTAGCCAACAAACATCGGTTTGGCGAGCTAAAGTAAGAAGACGAATTCCCTGTGGTTGTGCGCTGGGTTTGGGACCCACCACATAAAAACTACCCCTTCAAACGTTTAAAAGGTCACGATTTGGGGACATACACCTGGAATGCCCGGTCCGTTAATTGAGAAAGTGCCGCTGCCCAGCTGGTTGGAGTCCTCGTAAGACTAAAGGCTGACCTCACCGCCGTACAAGAAGTTCGGTGGAAGGGTGAGTCCTTGTGAAATTTACTACAGCGTTAATTTAAAAGTGCGTAAGTTGGTGGCAGAGACTCTGTCGCCGAGTCCTGGCATTCACCACGGTAGGTGAATATCTAGCCGCAATTCGCATCAAAGCGAATTTCTTCAGCATATCGTTGATTTTCGCCCACACACGAACAGAAGAGAAGGTTATGTGACCATAGGCGCTTTCTATGAGAGCTTAGAGCTTACTTATGAGTGCTGCCCCATCCACAATTTCACCACCAGGGTGGGCAAAGAATTTATTTTTCGCGCAGCAATCGCAAAAAGCATACCCAAAAGGCCTGAGGCTGATTGAATTCGCCGGAGCTCCAAATATGGTAATCGGTAGTTCCAGATTCCAGCATACGAAAATTCTTCAACCTACATGGCTTTCGCCAGAAAATCGATCATCGATCGTACGTTCCGAGGGCCAAATATCGACTCGGATCATTATCTTGTAGCAGCAAAAACACGCACCCGCTTCTGTGAAGCAAAGAACGTCCGCCAACAAACAAACACAAGGAAGGTTCGACCACAGCAGACAGCCAGCAAGTTTTCTACTCGACTTGCGCACCTGCTCTCTAAGAGCACTCATCAGCAACTCGATATAAGGGAGCTGTGGAGCAAACTCCTTACATAAGGCTGCTTCTGAAACAATTGGCTTTCAACAATGACAGAAAAACAGCTGGTACGATGAAAAATTATGAACTGCAGTGGACACTGCCTACCTCGAACTTTGCAATCGAAGCAAGACGCATTTGAAGACGAAAAAATAAAAAGGTCAAAATGAGTGGTCCTCTCTAGTGCATTGTGTGAAAGATTAAAGGCCACCGTCAACAAACTTATCGGACCTTATAAGGTTGGCTTTAAACCTGTAAAATCCACCATTGACTGAACATTCACCATGTGCCAAATATTGGAAAAGACCCGAGAAAAAATAATCGAGAAAAACTGCCTTCGACAGCACGATAAGGAACTGGCTCTACGCCACTATGTCTGAATTGGATATCCCCAAAAACTCATATGGCTGTGTAAACTGACCCTGGCTAATACCAGAATCGCAGTCAGAATTGGGAAGGATCTTTCCGAGCTGTTCGCTAAGTAAGTTCTCCGTTCTCCAGGTTAGACCAAAAAGCGAAACGAATGGCTCTGGTAGTGAACAAGGGCAAAACGAAATATTTCCTATCATCAAATAAGCAGTCATCGAATTCGCGACTTTGTTCTTGAAAGATTTTTCATTCGCGCCTTGGCAACGGCGAATACCGCAGATGATGGAATGATCAGCAGTACAAACTATATGTTGATATTGACATTGTTCAGCGAATCCTGAAACAGTGGCTACAGTCGCTAGGTCATCTCGTCGGAATAGATGAAAGAGCTCCAGCTTTGAAAGTATTCGATGGAGTCCCGCTGGTGGAAGCAGAGGAAGAGGAAAACTTTTTCTTCATTGGAAGGATCAGGTGGAGAACGACCTGGTTCGCTTGGTATTTCTAACTGGCGGGCGGCTATAATCGCGGAAGCGACACCTACGCCAAAGAAGAAGAAGATTATTTTCTCAAGATAAAAATATAAATCCTAGTATTACAAAAACTAACTCTCAAACAAAATATTGCAGAATTAATTGGAGTCCACCCTCTCCCAACAGTTCAAAAAAGGGCTTACAGTCGAGAAGAACGGATGAAGCAGCTCAAACAAAAGCTGCATTAGAAGTATATAGGAGCTACCTCGAAACCCACATAGCACTGGTAGATGCATTGAATGAAATCCTGCAGCTCATTGACATGGCCGATTAAAGAACCCAGATGGAAAGTGTAAATCTCTATGATAACTCCCATGCCAGCTCAATGCTAACGATAATACATATACATGGTTTACTCCAGCAATTCCCATCGAAATTCGGTTCCGTAGCATTGAAATTCCACGCGCAATCACATAATCCACTCTACCAACAAAATCCCAAAGCACCTGTCTGTGAAATATTCTGCGGAGAATATAAAGACTGGGCAACATTTCAAAAATACTTCACAGCAGGGTGGGTACATAGAAAGCCCCAAATTTTCACAAACCCAAGAAACGCTGTAGTAAATAAAAGATAACAGGGAAAAGCGAGAGTCCTTAAGAATTTAAAATAATCGAGCTCTATTTTAATTTCGCTTGGCAAGCTTTCAAATCCCGATACGAGAATTTTCAGATAGCAATTGCTTCTTCAGAAAGCTCAAATTTCCAGGGAAGCAGAACCAGAGCAAGCAGGTTCGGTGACCGTTATAACTCCACGCTGCATTCCATTCACGCAACTAAAACTTCCAAAACACTGCATATTGTGCAGCACACATCGCGAAAGATTTAAAAAGCTATCCGTTCGCTATTGCGTAAATTGTTTGGCGTGCTCTCACTCACAGATGGATTGCAAAAGTAACTGTACATGCATACATTGCAAAAAGCCACCACTCACTTCTGCCTGAGCAAAAAAAAAAACAACAAAGCCAACCCAAAATATAATTTCACATAAATTGTAGCAAATTATATAAAAAAGGCCTGTACGTCTAGACAGGCACTAAATTTAATTTAAGATAGTTCTCAACATACTAAAAGATATTCTCACACTTCACAAGTAGCAGAGATATGATATTGTGTCCTACTGCAAACGCTTCCATCTTCCGCAAAGGAAAAATAATAAAGATACCATCCCTCATAGACCTAACACGAAATATTTAGATTGGGCGGACAAGTCCTGCAGAACTCCGACGAAGCATGCACATAAACAATATGTTCCTCGGAATACAGAAGAAGAATTACAAAGAATACTGCTTACTCTCCCAAGCAGATCCCAATTGCTTCGCATCTTCCAAAACATATATGATGATTCGTGGCGATATTCTTCCCCAAATACTCATCCCAGGTCCTAGAAGTAGCAGAAGCAATAGCACAAAACCCTATATTTGGGTGGATATTAAGCTGCCCAATAACAGAAGTAAATATGGCATACGCATAACAGGTAGCCGAAGCTTTTTCAGATTTTTGTGAAAAAAATTATTTTCGGAAAACTGGATTAGATTTTCAAACTTTCTATATATGTATATATATATATACGTTTTTACATGACTAGTTTTTACTGTTATTATTATATTAAACGATAAATTACTCCAATGTAAGGCAAAAAAATGATATAAACAATTAATTTACTTATACCTTTTATTTCTTTGTGGTTTGATTTTCTTATTTAGAAAAATTTAAGTTTTACCTTTGATATCTAAATTTCCCGCTTGATAATAGTTGAAGAATGAAGTTGTAATCCAACTGGAGGTGAAACATTTTCTCAAGTGGAGGACTAAGAAAATTTTCATAGTAAAAAATTCCTCTTTTTATTGAGAAGGCATTGTTCTCCATTTGAATTGACCGTACATAACTGGACCTGATTAAATTCAATGTTTTTTTGTTTATTATATTTCTATGATATAACATATCTTTGAATAATGATTTATTCTAGCAACTAGAAAAGCTACGAAAACTAGTATGAACTGAGTTGTTTTTAAAACAGAAAAATATACAATAAAAACTTAATAAAAAAATGCATTACATTAAAAATTAAAAATTATTTTCAATACGAAACTGCCTATCTAAGTTTTCCTTCGAAATAGTTATATTTGTTGCCACAAAGATTGCGTACGCCTCCTAATTTTAGAGAAAAATAAGTAAACAGTAATATTATTTGAACCGTTTTTAGACTGCACAAATGCAGTATATTTTCAAGAACAAATATGTAATAAAACTATCTTACTGCATATTTTGGTTTGTCATAAGTTTATTTAACTTCAGACGTTGAGCAACTACAACGAATGTCAGTAAATATAACTATCTTATATTTTTGTATCATGGTATATACGAATATATATTAGAGCTCTGATATACCCGGGTATCGAGCACTGTGAGCAGCTCATTGCAACTGCACAGTAGAACCAAAAAAAAAAATTTATATACTTAGTGACGGCTCGTTTTGTGGCTGCCTGAGCTCAACGTTGTATTTTGGAAGAACGGAATCTGGATCACAATCAAAGAAGGAGTATTTTACCTTTATAATTAGTAGTAACAAAAATATATCAAGTAAAACGAAGGACTTTTTAGTAATGAGACTAATTATATTTAATACTTAATGCATAATTTCTAATGTTTTTGAAATGCATACGAAATTTAAGAAATAAACTTCAAAACTAAAAGAAATGTTATCACGAAAAATATAAGGGCATTTCCTGTAGTTCTTAATTAAAATAAATTCTTATATAAGAGAAATATATATCAATTTCATTACAATAGTTTATTTACATTGGTGCTTGTACTACTTGATTTTCCCTATTTCAGAAAACTCTGTGAGTATTATTAATTATTACTTCCAGCGATTTTATTTTTCATTTTCATGCATAATTAAGTCTAAAAACTACAAGTATAATCAGTAATGTAAATACCACGGTAGATCACTGCGTTCATATTTCGTTCTAAAAATATTTTCGTAATCTGAACTTAAACTGTGTACGGGTGGAATGATCATGTAGTCTGCCTTTAGTACACATTGCTCAAAAGTGTTCCAAAATTTGTTGATTTAATCGATGTCTTCAGATGTACTCCAAACCATACATGGGGTAAAACATTTGAACCCTGACCAGACCAAATACAAGATTACAGAAAGTTTACTAAAAACAAGAAGAGAGTGCTGTCTTCGCCCTCCCCGAAACCTTTGTTTTTTTCATGAGCAAATCAAAGTTACTACATATTTCGTTCTTAAAATATTTTCGTAATCTGAACTTAAACTGTGTACGGGTGGAATTATCATGTAGTCTGCCTTTAGTACACATTGCTCAAAAGTGTTCCAAAATTTGTTGATTTAATCGATGTCTTCAGATGTACTCCAAACCATACATGGGGTAAAACATTCGAACCCTGACCAGACCAAATACAAGATTACAGAAAGTTTACTAAAAACAAGAAGAGAGTGCTGTCTTCGGCCTCCCCGAAACCTTTGTTTTTTTCATGAGCAAATCAAAGTTACTATATTGTCTAAGTGTTTTGACGAATTGGACCGAATTATCTGTGAAATTGGTTACAGAGGGCTATAGATATAGTCATCCAAATTCAATGATTTTCAGTGTCAATAATAATTGAAACTTACGTGCATCTTCTTCTTCTTCTTCTTTGGCGTAGGCACCGCTTACGCGATTATAGCCTCGTCAACAATAGCGCGCCACTCGTCCCTTCTTTTTGCTGTTTGGCGTCAGTTACAAATACCAAGTGATATCAGGTCGCTTTCCACCTGATGTTTCCAACGGAGTCGAGATCTTACTCTTCTTTTGCTTCCGCCAGCAGGTACTCCATCGAATAATTTCAAAGCTGGAGCGCTTTCATCGATTCCGATGACATCACCTAGCCAGCGTAGCCGCTGTCTCTTGATTCGCTGAACTATGTCAATGGCGTCGTATAGCTCGTACAGCTCATCGTTCCGTCGTCTGCGGTATTCGCCATTGCCAACGCGCAAAGGACTATAAATCTTCCGCAAAACTTTTCCCTCGAAAACTCCTAAAGCCGACTCATCGCATGTAGACATCATCCAGGCATCTGCACTATATATCAGGACGGGAATGCTGAGCGACTTGTAGGGTTTGGTTTTGGTTCGTCGAGAGAGAATTATTTATTTTTATATTCAATTGCCTACTCGGTCCAAAGTAGCACCTGTTGGCAAGAGTGATTCTGCGTTGGATTGCAAGGTTGACATTGTTGGTGTTGTTAAAGCTGGTTCCCAGATAACGAAATTATCTACGACTTCGAAGTTATGACTGTCAACAGTGACGTGGGAGTCAAGTCGCGAATGCGATGACTGTTTATTTGATGACAGGAGATATTTTGTCTTGACCTCGTTCACTACCAGACACATTCCCCTAGCTTCTTTGTCTAATATGGAGATTAGCTGGCTGCTTGCATTTGGAAGTGAAGATGTGCTCCCGAAAGCTAATAGTAGTTCCAAGGTTAAGGATTCCGGACTTTCTTAAGGAATTTCATAATGGTCCTAGTGGAGGGCACTTACGCATTACGGAAACGCTGGAAAAGACCAAACAGAGGTTCTACTGGGTTGGTTGTCGTCAGTATCTCGCTGAGTGGATTGCTAACTGCAAGGAGTGCATTACAGCTAAAGGGCCAAAATCACGAAGTCATGGTCAGATGAAGCAGCATAACTCAGGTGCATCATTTGGAGCGGTTTGCCATGGATGTAGCCGGTCCATTCCCTATGAGAAACAAATACGTTCATGTGGTTATGGATTACCTTAGTAAATGACCGGAGGTCTACCCAATTCCTAATCAGGAAGCCAAAACAGTAGCTCATGCATTCACTTACAACTGGGCTACCAGATATGGTGCGCCTATAGAACTGCACTCGGACCAGGGAAGAAACTTTGAATCGGCAGTTTTCCAGGAGGTGTGCCTGATACTGCGTATTCGAAAAACCCGAAGGACAGCTCTAGATCCTCAATCAGATGACATGGTAGAACGGTTCAACCGAACTCTAGAAGAGCACTTGAGGGAGGTTGTGGAGACAAACATCAGGATGATTGGGATATCCACATACCGCTGTTCCTGATGGGATATTGGTCAGCGGTATACGAGACAACGGATAAAACACCCGGAAGGATCCTCTTCGGTAGTGAACTTCGGCTGCCTAGTAATTTGAAGTTTGGAGTAAAAGATGATGCGAGAGGGATTATGAAGAATGCGTCAAATTCCCAAGAGGAAGAGCTGAGATTGATACATACTCTTGTGAGACAGCGAACCGAAATTAGGAGTATCAAAATAAAGTCCGGATATGATAAGGCGATGAACTCCGAGGGTTCTTAATATGGCGATTTACTGCCGCTGTCCGACCCACATCGGAAGGAAGACTTGTCCCCGAAGCTTCAATGCAATTGAGAAGGGCCCTACAAAGTAATTAAACCGCTGAACGACGTAGTGTATCGAATACAGACTGTTGGGAAACCAAGAACCAAAATGAAAGTGGTTCACCTGGAAAGGCTCGCAGCGTTTGGAACATATAGTATGTCTAATCGGGACAATCAGACTTAGATGGAGGGCAATGTGATAGAAATTCCAAATACAAAGGACAGACAAAAGGGGCGACAGTGTGATGAAAATTTTCCGCACTAAGGACAGACAAAAAGGTCGAAAGCGTAAAGGAAATTCCCCGTAAAAAGGACAGACAAAACAAGTTTACAATATGATGCAAATTCCCGCACTAAGGGCAGACAAAAGGGTCAAATGTGTACAGGAAATTCCCCATAAAAAGGACAGACGAAAATAGCGGTAGCAGCTATCGCAAGCAAACGAATAATCAGACTGTTCTTGAGCTGATCAGAATGGTTATACCATCGTTAGGTATAAAAGGAGCGGCAGCAGTTATTGTAGGCAATCGAGTTGAAGACTCAGTAGTAATAACACTGGTGCAAACTAAAGCGAATAATAATTGTTGATAATGGATTTTTAAAGTAAACCATTGTGTTCCAGAAGAAAATTGTAATTATTGAGAATAAAATAAACGTTGAGTAAATTCCTGACGATTAAGAGGGCAAACGAAGAAATATTGAGAGCTTTATTTAGCAATATAGTGATCGGACTCGACGGATGTGAGAAATCATCGAGGATAGCTACGAAAAACGTAATAATATTATGAATTGTTTAATGTGGCCCGAAATTATTTTTGGTTATAAGTAAATGAGCTTTATTCAAAGGCTTATTTTATTAAAATTTTTTGAATTGAATATTTTGTTATACAATAAAGAAAAATTGGTAGAAGTGGCAGCTGTTTCGAAGATCACCACATCTCCTCATCCGACTTCTGTTTGCCAGGAATCCTACTGATCGGATTCTGGTATCACAGGCGAATGCTCTAACAACTGAGCCAACGTATGTAATGTAATCTGTTGTTGCATTATTCAAGTTTTTTTTTACTAACCAACAACTATTAAGTGCTTTAATATTTAGCCCCTATTTTTACTTAATGGGTTAGCGAGTTTTTGCAATCCTGCATACATTCAGGCATTAATTGTCTGAGAAATGTATATAAGTAGGATTGCTTGTCGGGCTCGACTTATATATTATGAATTAATTAGAAGTGACAGCTGTTTCGGAGATCATCACATCTCCTCATCAGACTAATTAATTAAAAATTAATTTTTGTAACTTCGGTCGCCCTTCAGCAGTGAATATCAAGCCCTCCGGCATACATGGTGCCAGTTTTAAGCGTAGGGTCTTATCAATAGTGCCAGAGATGGAGCCACTTCCCGTTAAGCGTGTCGCTGTCCATGTAGAAGCAGCTGCGTCACTATCTACTGGTTAATTTCTTCTTGTTCTACAACAGTTTATGTTCGACGCGGTGTACCACGACGTATAATAACAAACAATGGTACGAACTTTAGGGGCGCAAGTCGAATGTTGCCACAGGAGATTGAGGAGAGAGAATTAACCTGATGGAACAAAACTATTCCAAAATCGAGTGTGTGTACATACCTCCCGCTCCAACCTACATGGAAGGAGCTGAGGAGTTTATGGTGCGCCCAATCAAGTCAGTATTGGTGAGTTCTTTGTCGAATAATTGTATTCGATAAGGAGAGTAACAGGCAGAGATATTTAAGGCAGAAGGTGCAGTTGATATGCGGCCGCTGATTTATCCGCCAGATCACGAATAACTAAACTACTTATATTTAAAGAGGTATCCCTGCCGTCACCATCTAGACCAATCAGTACTTCCGAAAATGACAGTACACACATGTCTCCTTATCCCTATGAAAATAACATAATTCCATTAAATTAAATTTCATAAAACAAAATATATATTACCTAACTTATTCCATAATTCCCTTGAATATTACTCATATCACAGGTGATTATCTGTAAAAGTTAATGAATGTATAATAGAGGAGTACTCAATAATGGCAGGTGTTACGCTTAGGGAGTATTATTGGCTCATTATTGTATGTAGGCTACACCGCATACATTCCTACAAGTGATAAAGTAATGACGTCAACTTTTCCGGCGGACATTGCTATATTAAGGCGAACAAATGCCCCATTACTGTCACGAGATTGTTGGAGCAGCGCCTTAAATTAATTGAAGAATGGCTAGTAAAATGTCCATGAAGTCAATGAAAATAAGTGCAAACATATCACTTTTACATTAAAGTCATAAACGTGCTCTATTATCAAGGTCTGAACGTGGCATTAACTTAAAAAGACGATTAACTTGAGCGCGACACACTCCGCCAAAAAGCTGAAGCTGAAGGCAACGCCGAGCCAGCAATCCATGCTTCCGATGTCGAAGCAGATTCAGTAAGTAAATAAAAATGTTTAAAAGAAGATGTTTAAGAAATGTATTTATTGGGAAATTTGCGTTTTGTTTTCACGACTGTTTCTCTATGCTCTTTATTTATTATTCGATCCTATTCTGTTGCTGAAGCAGGGTCTTGAAGTTGAGTTTGAGTGAAACCAATTTTAATATTTGCAAAATTATGTATATATATTTCTTGTATTTTACCCATCGGATTTTCTGTGGTGTCCGTTAAATGAGGCTTCGTCCCATCGGTAGCACGATGGAATTCTCGTGTGAAATTTGGGTAAGATTGTACAACTATATTTGATTTTAATGAAAATTTAATTTTAATGAAAGCTTCTAAGCGGGGATAATGTACCCAGAAAAAAATTTGAACTGAGTTGATTTAGCCATGCACGTTCGTCCGCCTGTCCGTCTGAGAAATTGAAATTGGTATTCTTCACCGATATGAACCAAATATTAGTACTGAATATCATTGAAATCGGATATCTATACTAATATAGCTCCAATAGTATCGATTCGTTCAGATATGTGATTTTGGATCACAAATACTTCAATAAAGCATTTAAGAACATAAAATTCGGTATTCGAATATTCCTCTAAATACTTTCACTGAAAACTATCACTATCGGAGGATTATATCCTATTGCCCCAATACAATTAACTTCTTCAGATATGAGGTTTTGGAAAAAGAATCTGCCAAAAAAACATCTAATGATATTTCGTTTGCTAATCAGAAATATTCTACCAAATATTGACACTGAAAACCATCGATAACTGAGGTCCATATCATGTAATCCCCATACAATCGATGCTTATTCTGGTATTATCCGTGGTCAGTTTTCAAAGCCATATGAGTTTTGTGGAGATACAGAATTCAGACATATCGGCGAAGAGTCAGTTCCTTATCGTGGTGTCGAAGGAAGCTTTAAAATCGGTGAAAAGGTGGTGTGTATCGATTCTTTTCTAACGGGTCTTCTCCAACGGGCCAGGCCTGCTTTCGTCCGACTATATTCTGCCAAGAAGCTGACGCATGCCCCTTGTCAGTTCTTCGCCGCCACTGCTGTTCGTCATTACTCATCGTACCAGCGCTTTCTGTCATTGTTGAAAACCCATTGTTTCCGAAGTAGCACAAAATTTTTTGCTGTTACAAGATAATGATCCGAGTCGATATTTGGCCCTCGGAACGTACGCACGTCTTCCGCCTATCGCAACGAGATCGATGTGGTTGCGTGTTTTACGATCTCTCGACAGCCATTTAGCTTGAGGAATTTTCGTATGATAGAATCTGGTACTACAGACAACCATTTTCGGGCCCCGGCGAAGTCAATCAGCCTCAGCCCGTTTGGGGATGTTTCGTCGTGGCGGCTGAATTTTCCGATTGTCGCGCCAAAAATACCTCTTTGCCCACCCTGGCGTTGAAATCGCCTAGCACAATTTTGACATCGTGGCGAGGGCAGCGCTCATAAGTACGTTCTAAGCTCTCATAGAAAGCATCTCTGGTCATATCATCCTTCTCTTCTGTCGAGGCGTGGACGCAAATTAACGATATGCCGAAGAACTTAGCTTTGAAGCGAATTGCGGCTAGACGTTCATCCACCGGGGTGAATGCCAGTATTCGGCGACGGAGTCTCTCTCCCACCACAAACCCAGCACCAAATTTGCGCTTTGAGAATCGTTTCTGGCCACTCCCAGGTGAATGGCAGTCAGAACCTTTCCTCACTTGCGTGAACTTCTACACATGGCCCCATCCTCCCTACGTGTATACAATGCCAAATTTTCTGCATTTAGATGCTTTTCTGACAGATTTTTGAGCCTAACCCTCATATCTGAACAAATCGGTTGCATGTGGACTATATGTTATAGTAGAAAGACCAATGTGCAATTCATTATATGTGTTTAGAAGTTCAATAGAATAATTCATGTGCTTTTTTGAAATGTTTATAACCCAAAATCATCCTAAAAAATTGAGATACTAGTTGGCGTTCAAACAGAAAGACAGAAATATGGAATGAATTATGCTTGATAATTTTTAGACGGTTTATTAAGAATAAACGTGCCCCAAACGGTCGATATGCTTATTAAAAAGATCATAGGCTTCTCTTTACTTTGAAATAGATATCCGATCTATGTGAGTTCATTTCAAATATGGCCGCTTCGCGAAAATCATACAAATTGTCTATTCAACTTATTTATTTACCATGTAAGGGAGAGTAAATTTAGGTGGAACCGAGCATTTAATATCCAATTGATATATGTATGTAAATTTTTGAGCTCTATATACTCGATGCTTGCTCCTTCCTTAGATGACCGTGCTTACAACCTATAGTATAATTATAACTGTCGACCTTTTGTGTTTATACTTCCAAACCCAATGGATGAGCTTTACATAGGAGGATAGTTGTGGCGGATAGTAAGTCGCAGACAAATTAAGGCCGATCCTCTTATAATTAAGAATGATAGAAGTTGCAACAGTTCATTATGAGTATGGCTGTACTGCCATGAGCTTTGCCATTTGGGTGATTAGTGCTGTGCATCTTAAACCCAGGATATAACAATTATATTCATTGGTGAGGTGAGTTTATGATATGAGCATAATATCTACTCCATAACTCTGAAGAAACAACTTGAGGCCTAATTTATTTTTATCTTAAGATCGATCACTTTTTGGTTATTAGGATTTAAATCATTTGGTTTATATTTTTTAGGTCTTGACCCATACTTTGGTTTGCGAAATGCCGACGGCAAAATAACACTTTCTGAGTGTAAGCATTAAATATTTGATTTTAAATTTAAACTAATATAGTACAGAAGTGGCACGCAATTGTTTATTAGTAGACCGCACTGTTATTTTGAAAAATCGATGAATTAACTGATATGCATCTGATAATGTAACTGAAATAATAGGTTGAATAAAATAAGGTTGAATAAATTTGTCAACATGCACTATAATTTCTTTATACATACATATGTAAAGTGATGTACATAAGTTTTCATAATTCAGATTAATTACAACTTTCATAACCTCAATCCTAACAAAGGAGCACATATATACAAAGTGGGAAACGTACCATTGATAGAGAATAGAGCATTATTGAACAAATTCTTGAATTTGGCGCAGACAACAAGTTTCTGAAGCGTGCTGATTCTACCTCAACCAATTTGGTACTTCCACAACTTTGTAGCCGAATATATTTTCATCATCGAAATTATAAACAGATAATTTCAATGGCGAAGATTACTCTTACTTCTTACTCAGCTGTCTTCAACACCACGTTAAGCCAAAACTCACTACCAATCTCGTTCTTGTAATTTTCTGTTGTCGATTATTAATTTGACAGTAGACTACGTGAATACTTCCAGGCATGCCCAACCATCAAAGAATATACACTGCAAATAAATTCATATTATGATACGTCCATCCTGACGTTTACACGTCCTCATGTAGTACTCAAGGTTCACAACAAACAAATTTCAGCGTTCATTTGGGATGTGATCATCATGGCAATACTTCTATATTCTTTTGGTTTGCGGTAACTTAAACCTGAAGCGGCCACCATCTGAAGCCTCAATCACAAGAATAGGCCTCTGAATTTTGGATCTAACTTGGTTTGATGATCCTCTAATTTAGAACTAGCCAATCAGGCATAATACGGGTGGGTACCCCAAAATAGATGACCATAGCCTTTACACAGATCTCGGTATCTGGTACAGCTTCAAGATATGAAGCAAATAGACAAATTTCGTGAAGGTGTTATCTTGACTCATAGCATTTCTTTTGAATCATAAAGTCGCTTTAGCAGTCAATATCCCCTTTATGTCAACATATACTTTATTCAAGGCACATTAATTATAGGGATAGGATGGAGTTCTGTATGATCTTTTTCGAAGATCCTTTGACTGTTTTGCATCTTATCCAATTATCATTGAATTTTGGAATATACTTATTCATTTAATCAAACCAATAATTCTGATGCACTTTATCCAGAGTTATTTTCACCCTAAATGCATGATTGATTTATGCGCTTTGTGTATTGCTGACAAGTTAAGCGCGTGCGGTATAATGAGTGACTAACGACTTCTATTATATCTTTGAACTTTCCGGAACAATCAAGGCTATTCTAAATTTCGATTACCTCCCCGCTCTCCGTTCCGCCACAATCGTAAGTAGGTATTCTGAGTTACGATCGAATCGAAAGAAGAAGAGGAAGGGAGGATACATTTTCCAAATTAGCTGGTTGCATGTGAATGTGTGAAATTGAAACAAAACAAACCAAACAATTGCAAAAAGTTTTTGTACAATTCAAATAAATATAAATTTTTGTTTGTTTTTAACATCAAACGGAATCAAGAGCCTCGGCGATATTTCATGAGGATTGAGAGACAAGTGTCATCCACTTCAGATGAGTGATGAATTTTAAGAAATTGAGCTTGTAATTGGCAAACTTTTATATAACAAATTTCGTTATCTAGATTAGAAAAAAAACTTCAACTTCAAACATGTTTTCACAACGAATTCAATCGAGTGCTTTGACATGGTTATCTCTACCTAAACGAGAAGTAGCTGATTTGCGATTTTTTGTGGAGGGCTGTTACCAACACAGAGTTGGTGCAGTTTATAACATAGAAATGTGTCACACAATAGTGTTAATGTCATTACACAATTTTCTCGAAATCATGGAGTCTTTTACTTATGGATCAACTGTATTTCGACAACGTTATTTCTAAACTCTCTAATTTTTCATGTTACTCTTGTGATGTATCAAAAAGCGCCATTAAATTCATAAAACAAAAAAAAAGATATCCTTATGACTTTTACAATTATCAAGACATTGTTTAACTTACAATTTTTTTAAAATTATGTTATTTAAGTACTCGAAATATACAATCGAACTGTTCTCCGCCAACTAAATTACAACGTCCAAATCTAATCGCTGCTCGACGAGAAGCGAACCTCGCTTTTCAGTTTTAGCATACGATCGATTCCAAATTTGGTCGAATGGAACCTCTTGGCTTAAAAATCAATGTGAGAAGCGTATTCTCGATACGGAAATAAAATCATTGCAAGGACGCTCACCAGCGATATACCCTAGTGGTTAAACCAATTTTAGTACACGATGCTTTCAAAGAATTGCGATTGGGGTATACCACAAACTTGCGACCAACCGATGTTTTGCTAAAATCGTGCTTTTTAAAATTTTTGATATTAGATAAAATGCCAGATTTGCAATATCTTAATGAACAGTTTACGTGGCTGCAAAAGCCCATAGTCAACTGCAAGATGAGATGTTAAGCAAAGGTATAACACTATAACCACAGAAACTTACATCAGTGTGTAATCCTATTTGATAATGTGGGTCTAAAATTACAAAAATTGTCTCACTTATACTAAGAGCAATTATTTTCATTTGAACTATTTCCAGTTCCCCATTCTACATAAAACTGCCCTTCTACGAAGTAAGTAAGTAAAAAACCAAATACAAACTTCCATAATATGAGGCCAAAGCAATGATTTATTACACTGCTATTATTTTATTCGTATCTGGATAAGCTTCTTTCGATCATATCTTATATTCCAAATATTGAACAATAACTTTCATTCCCTGATATTTAATTGGGATAATGATAACGAGATCTTCATTTTGGGACTTTGGTTATGAGATTTTGATATAAAGTTTTTGATTCCAAAATCTTGATATTAAAATAATGCTATCGAGATGTTTATTTTGGGATATTTATTATGAAATTTTGATTCCCAGATATTGAAATTAAGGTAATATATAAAGATCCTTATTTGGCGGTTTTGACGATGAGATTTTGAGTGTTTTGATATTCTGTTTTTTATCCCAGTTATTAATATTAAGATAAATATTTCAGGATTATAATTTTAGTATTTTTTGGCCTTCAAGCCAATCCTTGATGGAGAAAATTCATTTGAAAGCTCATGTTCACACCTAGTTCTTCAAGAGCTAAAAAGAATATTCTACTTTTCCAGTAATATGTCTTGCCCTTATTCTCTTATTTTGGTATTTTGGTTATGAGACTTTGATAAAACGTTTTTGATCCCCAGATATTGTCCTCTTCATCGTGGGTTATCATTAGCCACCAGCAAAAATCTCCTATCATGGAACCAAGTTTCTTTCCTTTATATCGAGTTTCAATAGTCAAAGCTACCTGGTTCATCCAGTTCGATGGAAAGTTGGTGTTCAAACCAATCCTTTATTGAGGAAATTCATTTTCGAGCTCATGTTCACACCTAGTTTTTCAAGAGCTAAAAAAGGATATTCTACTTTTCTCTTAATATCTCTTACTCGAGGTTCACCAAGAACATTAGTGATTACATTTTTTATTTCAATCAATGCAATTAATTGATTTTTATACAAAGAGTTATCAAACTCATTATTTTATTAGTAACGTATATAATACTATATTTTATTTCGCTAGCAGTAAGTCGTAAAAATTTTGACCTTTAAGTATTAAAGTCTGGTCCATCTATAGAAAGAAGCTTGTGTATAACATAACACTACCTATTGTATGAAAATGCCACCTATCATGAGTTTTACTTAAAAATAAACATGAAAAATTAATTCCTCGATCCAGAAGTATACCGTAAATTTCCAGAAGAATATCATTATTGTGTGAAATTTTTTATATTGTTCTCCTGCATACAGGTTGCTTAAACTTTAAATTCGCAAAACCAAATATATAGGGCAAAAATCCGTTGATGAAAACTCCGATGATGGAAGGTGTAACATTTCAATATTACAAATAATGTTTCAAATAATTACCAAGTTTTCGTTAACAATATTAAAGAGCGGTGCCTGCGACAAAGAAGAATATTAAAAATACACCAAGGAATAAAATTAATCTCAATTGACTTATGTATATTATTAAGTTCTGGTCAAATTTAATATGTATTCCTATTCTAAAACTTCATTTAATAAGTTGAATAAAAACAAAATGAAAACGAAATTATTGATATATACATACAGTGGCGGACAAAAGTCTACATACACCGCCTGTATTTGTTGTGTAGAAAGTACTATCACTTGCTGAAAAATATAGGTATAAAGTTTTATTTTAAATCCTTTTCTGGTCACATATGTATGTATATGAAAACAAATTCATTCTTTAACATAAAATAAAACAATTATGGTGAAAAAACGCAAAAATTTCCTTGATAAAAGTCTACATACAGCTCAGTTTTGCTAGCAGATATGTCAATATGCTGTTATGGCGGTTAAGTACCCTTTTTTTAAAAAGTTTTTAAATTATGTTTTCTAATTTGCTAGTATTGAATTTAGTTGTGGTTTAAACACATTAGCACCAACAATGGCTCCTCGAAAATAAATATCCATTGACGTAAGAAACTTGGTTATTCAGCACAGAAAAAAGAAGAAATCGTATAGTGAAATTCCATTAAAGGTACAAACCAATGTAAAAACTTTGAAATGGCTTCTACTGTAGAACAGAAACAAATCAAAAATTTCGGTTGGAGTTCGCCAAAGCACATTTACACAAGGGAATGGATTTTTGGCAAAAAGTCTTGTTAACAGACGAATCAAAGTTCAATATATTCGGCAGCGATGGAAGAACAAAAGTTTGGAGAAAAGAAAATACTGCACTTAACACCAAAAATTTAGTACCAACAGTAAAGCATAGTGGCGGCAACGTAATGGTTTCGGGAGCGGTGGCTGCTTCTGAAGTTGGAAAGCTTGTTTGCATTGAGGGTAATATGGAACAGTTCAAATATAAGCCATTGTTGGAAGCTAATCTGAAGCTTCGGGCAGGCTGAATCTTTCAACAGGATAACGATCCGAAGCACACGGTACATATTGTTGAGGATTGATTGCTTTATCATACTCTAAGCCAACTACACACACCACCTCAAAGCCCAGATTTAAATGATATTGAATATATATGGGAGACTTTTGGGCGAAAAAATAGAAAAAAATTTAAACTTGGGACAGTGTTACTCCCTCAGAATTGACAAATTTAGTAACTTCGATGCCACGACGGTTTCAAGCCGTTATTGATGCGAACGGTGGACCAACTAAATACTAAAAAGATCATGTTATTTGATATTAACCAAAGTTTTTACGCTAAGATAAGTTATGTATGTACTGTATGTAGATTTTGTCAATGTTGGTTACGTTTTTTTTTTGTCATAGCTTTACTATTTTTTGTTAAAAAATTATTTTTGTTGGTTTTTTATGATAAAGAAAAATAGTTGAAATAAACTGTATTGTTAAATTTTCCAATAAACCTTTTGGACACTGAATTCAACGAAAACAGGGGGTGTATATAGATTTTTTTCAGCCAATGTATGTATTTTGCTACCGGCAGGCGAAAATACCAAATACGAAAGATGGATAAATGGGGAGGCAATAGCTATCGCAGGAAACGAGTATTTCATATCGGCTCATACAGCTTCAAAAGAGTATTGTAAGAGACTGTGCAGAACTTAAAAAGAGACAAAACAAAACATTTAGACCCAAGTCAACGAATTGGAAGTTCGTGCCCACGTTTTGTTTTTGAATAGTCCAACCTTTTCGAGGAACACCCCCAGGAAAAAAAGACACCTTTTTGATGGCACAATCCCTTTCCAGATCTGTAAGCTACAGTTTGAAAAGGCGGAAAATAACACTGAAGAGAAATCAGCTGCACTATTCGTTGCATTGAAAGGACCTGCAGTGGGGACTTTGCAGATAGTTGCCGCATATGAGAGGGATAACTACGACGTATTAATGCGAGTCATGGAAAGTCTGTTAGCGAGCATAGAAAGCAAATCTTTCATACAGAATTAGAAAACATCTACCAGAAGCCAATTTGGCTGCAACATTTTTTGAGACTGTCTCATATGCTTAGATGCTCAGATACAGGAAACGACCACGCTCTCGTGTAGACCAATGTACAAGAACTGTATGAAATTAGATATTCCAGATGGTATTAAAACAATTTTGGAAACGCCAAAATCCCTGAAGAAAAATTTTGTAGTGGTGCAACATCAAAATATACAAGTAACATTATTTGTTTGTTGCAAGTGTAGAAGGCAATAAAACTAGCAACGTTACTATTAGTGGATGGAAATGAGCGAGTACTAGCTGTAGATATGGTGCCTCGCTTTCCATCATGCGATCTGACTTAACCACCAAGGAGATAAGTGCATTACATGGAGCTACTTTGGGAATGGTAACTGATGAGGACATCAAGGTTACAGGAAAAGCCACGTGTGAAGTCATAATCAGAAATATGATAGTGTTACAAAAGTTCATATTAGTGGAAATCGTAGATAAAGTCATAGTTGGTGTGGACATTCTGTTTGATCAAGGAATGAAGATCAGCATATAGAAAAGAGTGATGGAGTGTGGCAATATGAAAAAATCGATAAATTTTGTCCATGATCCTTCGTACAATAACAAAAGTGTGCTCCTAGTAAAGAAGGAGCAGCAGAAAGAAAGTACATACGGAAATAGCAAGAAGATGTCTCGTGTCCTTATGGAGAAGTTGAGAGATGCAGCTAAAACTGTTGAACAACACTCTAAGGTTATGAGTGATTAGATAGGAGAATATATTAAAGCAAAGAATCCTGAAATATTTCAAAAAGTAAATATAGTACTGCTGTACAATTCTTGACTGAAGAAAGGCTTGAATCCGAGATAGCAATGCAATAGGGAAGTTTCGTACAAAGTAATCTAATGGATAAATAACACGCAGTATCGAACCCAGACCGTTAGCTAACCAATAGAGATGATGAAAGTCGTCCACCTGAAAAGACTTGTAGCGTTTAGAAAAGCTAGGGTGTCTGATCGGAACGAGAAGACTTGGGTGGAGAGCAGTGTGATAGAAATACCAAATACGAAGAACAGATAAAAGAAGTGGCAGAAGCTAGAAGTGGCGTAATCTATGTGTTTAAAAGAGGATTATCTGTGTGCAGTAGAAAATAACAGTGTGATTATGAAGAATTGTAAAATAAACTATTATGCATAGTGAATAGAATTGTAAATTATTAAGGGGTAAATAATCGTTGACTATTGGAAAGCTGAACAAACAAATCTTGGTTTTATATTTCGCAATCCCGTCATAGAAGAATTTGAATTTAAGAATTTGATTAGTTTATAATACAAAGTAGACAGTAGACAATTCAACTAACAGCATAGTTGTGAGTCAACATCCGAATTGTGGTAATCAAGTAATGTTGCTTAATTTACCATTATATTTTTAATGTTTAATTCACATTTTTGTTTTTATATTTTGGTCAAAATTTTCTGAGATACAATTTCAATTAGATAGTAATGGATATAGTAATATATTCTAGTCCGAGCATCCATTTATTATCTTAAATAGTCGTATTTTAACTTCACGGGAGCCGCATATTATTAAGGATTTGCTGAGTCAAAACCGAACTTTTGAAAATGGATTTGTTGTTGTGTTTTTTATTTTATTTATTCTATTATATAGCATCTCCACAGCCGTAAAGTTAAAACACGTCCTAGGTCTCACTCTGTATAGAAAATAACTTACTTCTTAAATTGCAACCTGCGGCGTCATACCTGTTTTATGGAACTTCAGCGTCTGCAGTTCTTCATTTCAGTAAATGCAAACTTCTTGCAGTCACGTATGTCAGATTCCTTATAATGTTAGGTCTAGCCTTAAATTTTAGTTCATAAGTAGAAATCGCATATATAACACACCGAAGTTTAATACTGATTAATTTTAATAATTAAACAAGTAAAGGTGTCTTGTAAAAATAAAACAATAAAATACTTGGCTCATTTGCAAACATTTGAATGAAGGTAAAATATTGATTTAAAAAAAAATAAATCGGATGGCCCAAAATATTAAAATATTTAAAGTTATGAACCTCCCGACGAACTGAGCAGAATGTTACTTACACGATATATGACTCTAATTTGGAACGGGTTCACCATGTTACCTGGGTATCACTATGAACTCTAAACTGAGCTTCAATCTTCACATTGATGTGGCAGTCAACAAAGCGAAAGGTATTTTAGAATTCAAGGACTCTTACGTTATACCGAATATAATCTATTCAAAAACAATTTCTTCTTTTTTGCTTCAAGAACTTTGTGTCGAGACTCTCGATATAATCTTCCTTCTTATACTAGTCGTCTGAAACTTATCGAACTTCCTACTCTTGCCAGTCAATGGGAAATGCTTAAAGCAACGGGCTCAATTTTTAGTCCCCTCTTCTTTCCGAAATTAAATTCTATGTTCGCAATCGACATACATATCTGATCCTGCTTCATATAAAGAAAAAAAAAAATTTGTTAACTCTCAAATAATATTAAGTTACTTATTCAAAATCATTTGAAGAATTTTTCACTGAAGTTCAAGCAAGGGAGGAAAGTTTTTGACTGTCATTCACATGGGAGTGTCCAGAAACGATTATTTTACATATGATTCCAGCAACTCACGACTTCCGGTATTAGACCAAGAATCCTTTGGGTAGCCAACAAACATCCGTTTGGAGGAGAGCTAAAGTGAGAAGGCGAATCCCATGCGGCTGTGTGCAGGGTTTGGAACTCACCACATAAAAACTACACTCCAATGAAAAATCAAAAAATGCCTCGGATGAGAGATCCCCAGTTTGACGGTGCTGGGTTTGTGGTGGGAGAGAGGCTCAGTCGCCGAGTTCTGGCATTCACCCCGGTGAATGAATGTCTAGCTGCCGGTCATCAAAGCGAAGTTCTTCAACATATCGTTAATTTGCACCCACGCCTAGATAGAAGAGAAAGATGATGTGAATAAAAATGCTTTCTATAAAAACCTAGAAAGTCTAAAAAATTGTGCTAGGCGATTTCAACTTCATGGAGGGCAAAGAAGAATTTCTGGTGCAACAATCGGTAAATTTAGTCTTCATGACGAAACATCCCCAAATGAGCTGAGGCTGATTGACTTCGCCGGGGCCCGAAATATGGTTGTCTGTAGTATCAGATTCCAGCAAACGAAAATTCATCATGGCTGTCGCCAGATCGTAAAACACGTAACCAAATCGATCAAGTTTTGGTAGGCGGAAGACATATATCCAGTGTTTTAGACGTTCGTACGTTTCGAGGGCCAAATATCGACTCCGCTCATTATCTTGTAGCAGCAAAAATACGCACCCGCCTCTGTGCGTTACAGACACAAGGAAGGTTCGACGTAGAAAAGTTGCAATCACAGCAGACAGCCAGCATCAGCTTCTTTTCAGAATATGGTCGGAAGAAAGCATGCCTGACGAATGGAACCTAAGTGTACTCTGGCATAAACCTGCGTAATATCGCATATAAGATCCTTTCTGGCGTATTGTGTGAAAGATTAAAGCTCACCGTCAACAAACTGATCGGCAAATATAAGTGTGGCTTTAGACCTGGCAAATCCATTATTAACCAGATACTCACAATGCGCCTAATCTTAGAGAAGATCCGAGAGAAAAGAATCGATACACACCACCATTTCATCGATTATAAAGCTCGCTTCGACAGCGCGATAAGAAACTGACTCTACGCCGCTATGTCTGAATTTTATATCCCCGCAAAACTCATACGGCTATGTAAACTGACCCTGGATAATACTAGAAGTGCAGTCAGATTGGGGAGGACCTCTCCGGGCCGTTCGATTCCAAGCGATGTTTCAGGCAGGGTGACTCTTTAAAGTGTGATTTCTTTAATTTGATACTGGAGAAAGTAATACAAGCTGCAGAGTGTACAAGTGTTAGTGTTTTGGCAAACAGCCTATATATGAAAGACCACCTTAATGTATGATGACTTTTTCATACTTTTGCACAGATAGTGGTGTAAGCTCAGCCAAGGTTACTGAAATAATTACTCCTCTATTTCGTAGTTACAACAAAGTTTATTTAGTAATATATGAAAGCCTACAAACGTAAAGATAGCGGGGTGATATTCCCTCCATTGATCTTCCCTTCGGTAAGGTAAAAACTCTTTTCGGAATACATTCTACTAGCTACGATTTACAATAATTTCACTACTTTTCGTAAAAGTAGTGGAGGTGGCATTCCGTCCAGCCTAGTCGATTATATACTAAGCGCTCGTGAGGTGAAAATCCCTCAGATGCGCTACGTTTGTTGGTGAGAAACACGGATAAGTATACTTCTCAACCATTTACTGGCTACTTAATTTATTTACAATTATCTTTCCCTTTTATACTATCCTGCACGCAGGCAGAATTTTATTTTATAATAACAACTACTATTATTAAACAGTTTTCTTAATGCAATGTATATATGTATATGTATGAAAATTCATGTTTGAACACGTCTAACGAAGAAGTAAAATTCATAAATATATGTACATACATATCTATAGCAACATATAACGCATAGAGTAAATTCATAAATGTATTATTAACAACATATAACGCAATAAATATTCTAGCAGCATTATATTTATAACAAAAAACAGATTCAGTTTTACTAGGTAAAGCACGGAAAGACTAAAGTGCAGAATTAACCTGAGAACTAAACGCTTATATGCTCATGTCTTGTCACCCATTGACCCTATAATAAGCCTCCAACTGCACTAGTTTTGCCAAAATTAACAGGGGACTTGCCTTGATGCAACAAACATTCCCATATCTAATTTTGGCAAACAAACGGTTCTTCGTAAACAAACCCGTTGATCTTGTTCTAGGAGGAGACATTTATTCGCAGAACATGCTAGATGGAATGAAAAAGAATTTATCAAATACGCTTCTTGCTCAGGAAACTGTGTTCGGATGGATTATAACTGGCAGTACTGAAGCGTCAAATCCAGTCAGTAATATAGTCTCCTTCATTATAAAGTCAATCTGGATAAAAAGTTAACCACCTTCTAATTTGTTCGTAAAGTAACTACTTTGAATTTGGGTGTTGCCACATATAAAGAGAAAAATCGAAAAAAAAACTTGAAGATAAGATTTTATGTGTATATTTTATTGGCTCAATTAGTTTCTGGATAGGGTCTTTCCGGTTTTCCTTTACCGATATTCGTTGCATTATTAAGATATAAAGTTTGAGTTGAATACCATGCAAGACGTCGCCCTGGGACAGACCAACACCGGCTTCGAATTGCACAGTATTTTTAAGCTAAACATCTTTGTAGAATTGCGGCCTTTGGCTGTACTCTACAAAAATAATCCTGAGCCGGACCAACATCGGCTACGCCCTGCACAGAATTCTGCATAATTCCCTTAATCATGATTAAAATATGCTTTAATATAGTTGTGAGTTTGTACATACTTATCCAAACGTACATGGTAGAGTATTTTTATTTTTATGCAGTATGACAATACTCATTTATTGTTATTGTCGGTCATTTCTATTGCAATTCGTGAAGATAAAAATATGCAAAGATTAAATTTGTTTTTTTCTACCCAACAAAATTAAATAAGAACAAAAATAATACTTGTAATCGCATGTGAGCATATAAAAGTAGGTTTATTATAACATTAATGAAACATTAGTACGCGTGTTATGTTAAAATTTCATGATAAATGTGTGAATAGTTTAGGGCAAATTATTAATAATTTAACAATATTAATAAGTTAATTTGTAACAAATAAATGTAAATAACATTTACAACAACAACTCCTGCAAATTTCATAAAGATTGGTTCATTAGTTAGGCTAAAACTAGCATTCGTATGTTGAAGGAAAATTCAACTCGAAATTTCAGCGGATAATTTTCCTTGGAAGCCTTAGGAACCTGTCAGTTTTTACGAGCAGAAAAGAGTTGCCTTTGGCATTAACTTGCGCCTTACTTGGCTATTAGGACATTGCATCAATTAGCTGATGATGTTGAGAAAGACTACCCTTGATTCCACAATACGTGCTCGGGATGAAATATTAAGTGCTCTGAAGTCATCTAGTTTTCCCTTGCGCATGTGGACATCGAAGAACAACAACATTTTAAGTGGTCTACCAAAGTCTCATTTGCTAAATGAAGACTTTCTGGGCTTCGAAGATACCAGCTCGGTGAAATCTCTTGGAATCTGGTGGAATGCTCACACCGACTCTCTTTACTTAAGCGCAAAAGCCATAGACTACGGAGAGAAATACTTTCAGAGACCGCCAAGCTATTCGATCCACTTGGTTGGCTTGCGTCAGTTACAACCGCCGCCAAAATCCTGATGTTAAAAATTTGGCTAGAGGGAACGGATTGGGATGAGACTTTGCCGGCTACTACAATGGATCTGTGCCAGGAATTTATTAACGGGTATAAAGAAATTGATGACATCCGTATATCAAGATGAGTTGAGGCTGCTGATATACACAGTTTCTGTGACGCATCGGAAAAAAATATATTCAGCTAGTGTTTTTCTAAGAGTTATTTATGGAAAAAAGTCTACGTCAATTTGCTTATGGCAAAAGCAAAAGTAGCCCCAGTTAAAACAATATGTTCACCTATGCTGGAACTGTGCGTCGCTGTACTCCTTGCAGAAACAATGGAATCCGTCATTAATAACCTTAACTTTGGTCAACTTAAAGTTCACCTATGGACGGATTCAACCATCGCATTAGTGTGGATACGAAAACCGCCGTTTTCTTGGTAAACCTGCGTTGCCCATAGAGTAACAAAAATTATAGAGAAAATAGGAAAACTTGGAGCCATGTTAACTCAGAATGCAGCCCAACTGATCTTTCTAGCAGAAGATTAACAAAAATTAGTAAACAACTTCTTGTGGTGACAAGGACCTTCTTGGTTACTAGAAAACAAAACTAATTGGCCTGCAAAAGAATTTGACTACCAAACAACAATGGAAGAAAAAGGGGTGCATGTTTCTACAATATCAAAAGAAAACGATTCCCATTTTTGGATAGATTTTCTAATTGCGAGCTTCGAAAATCAATTCCTAGATAAGGAGATTCTATTAAAAAATCCATACAAAAACAAAATCTTTTAAGATCGAGCCTAGCTTGATTTCGCCCGACGAAATTAAGAAGACGACTCAGTGTCTAATAACAACTTGTCAAAAACGGAATTATAGTGAAAAATACGAACTTTTGAAATCCAAAAAACCCATTGGCGGAAAACGTGAAGTCCTGCCCCTTTATTCATTCATCGCCAAAGATGGCATTATGAGGGTTGGTGGTCGTCTTAGTGCATCCTGCGACTTGTCCTATAATAAACGCCATCCTATTATTCTCCCGTATAACTCAAGATTGTCCAATCTTTAAGTCCAGTTTGTCCATCAAGTATCCATTAATGGGGAAAATCAGTTAATGCTGCGCCTGATTCAATCTCAGTATTGGCTACCCAGGATAAAAACCAAAATTTGCTAGGTTTTTAAAAACTACAAAAAAGGTCACAAACCTTTCGATATCAAGTCCTATCGCGGCCGAGGTTGTCGAATGTCTAAAGGTTATCTCTGCCTATTTGTCTACTTCTCGACAAAAGCTATCCGTCTTGAAGCCACCAGCGACCAGAGCACTACTTCCTTTTTAGCAGCTTTTGCTAAATTCATATTCTGACAATGGAACCAAATTTGTCGGTGTTTCAAGAAAGCGAATTTAAAGCCTTTTCAGCTGATACACGTTCCAATACGTGGGCAAAATACCATCATCAGGTTTTAAATTGGCATTTCATACCCACTACAGCTCCGCACATGTATGGTTTGTGGGAAGCAGAGGTTAAAAGTTTTAAAACTCATTCTAAGAAATTGAGTCAAGTCTTAACTCCCGACAATTAAACCCCTTTTCAAACAATTCCACAGATCTGGAGTCGCTTACTCTAGGTCATTTTTTAGTCGGCAGTGTACTTCTTGCACCACCGGAAATTAACGTTGACGAAAACTGAGACTCAATCCAAAATCGATGGGAAAAATTAAAAGCCCTACATCAAACTTTCTGCAAAAGATGGAAGTCGGAATATCTCACTGAATTACAGAAACGCAACAAATGGAAATATCCTCAATCCAACGTTAAAAAAGAGACCTAGTCGTAATCAAGGAGGAAAATCTTCCACCCAAAGAATGGAGACTCATGAATCCTCAAATTACGTCCCTGTCCAGATAACCGAGTGCGGGTAGTAGATGTGGATACATCAAAGGGGCCAAGTACCAGACTACTCGCAAAATTGGTCTTGCTTTCATCCTGCGACGAAGAACCAGTCAATATTCCCACCAAAATACCGATATTAAATGCCACTCCTTAAGACCCTATGAATTCAATCTTCTAATATGCAATAATAAAATAATAATCACTCGAAATTGCGAAATTTACCATGAATATAAGTTAATCGAATGTAGCTAAATTTATACATATCCCCAGAAATACAGCGATAAAAGGCTCTTCAAAAAAATTGAAAATAAATAAATAAATACATCATATCCCAATATATCACATATATCATGATATGCACATAGTGACGTGACTGGAATACATCTGTTTACGTAACATAATCTTAAATAATAAAATCATAAAAGAAGTCTAATTTCCTAACGTGAATATTTTTGGCGCTTTGTTGAATCGGTGTCTGCCACCGAAAAAACTAACTTCATCCAGACAGTGGAACTGCTAACGCGTTTCGGAAATCCCTTTTTGCTGTTTTGGTTGTACACGTTCCAAAACTCCAAGTCAGATATTCTTGAAATAAAACATATAAATATTATTAGTCCAGAGTATTGAAACTTAAAAAAAAATTATTTTGATAAAAATAAAAGCAAAAACATTTAAAATCAAAATACTTTCGAAAACTAAATGCTACTTATGGTGCCAACAGCAGCTCAAGCATTTTAGTTCAACATCAACTTCAATCCCAATATCCACAGCAGAGGCAACAACATTTTCACGCATTTTTTCTATATTCTACAGTTCTATACATTCAGAATGTTCCTTGGCTACTATTTAACTTTCACATTGAACCGCATATTCTTTAAATCAACTTTGAAACATTATTATAATACTTGATTTTAATATATGCAATTGTGTATATAAACCGCATTTTTGGAGTTGATTTTGAAAATAATTTATACTGGACTTAATTATCTTTCTCCATTCTTGTTAAAGTCATTTTATAGGCAATGGAATCTCTGCCGGGATCGCAATTGCGTAGCAAACAGCCAAAAGCGATAGAACCAATGCAACCATGAACCAAAGAATAATGTTGAAGATCTCTGGGTAGTTCTGATCATAGTAGGCAGCAAGGTTGGGCGTATTAGTTTTTGATCCAAGAAGAGCTTCGCGCCTCTTACGCGAAACGCTAGCATCTTTTCCATTTTCATGTACGACGCTTACGACCAAGAGTGATTTTGGCAAACTTTATTGTGTTTGTGATGGCTATAAATTCTTGATAGACTTCATTTATTACTATGTTTTCTGATACTATTTTAGGGTCTAAGCTTTCTAAGATTTTTTTGGAATTGAAAAATTTTTTTTTGTTGGTTGTTGTTCTTTATAAATTGATTAAGTCCTGCTTTCATTTTTATTACGTCATCATGATCTGGTGTCCCTGTTATAAATTTTAAGATTGAACCTAAGAAATTTAACGATCTCCTAGCTCTATGCGAAGTTGGTATTGGTTGCGATTTCTATCCTGTTTATGAGAAAAGTTTCTTATTTATTTTGATTCATTGTGTACCGGTTTCTTATTGTTTTTCATATGGTGCTAGAACTGCACTCAAGTTAGCTATATGATATAAATATTGTGAGTTCTCGAATAGAAAGGAAAGAATCTGTTTCCATTAATATATATTTTTTTGTAATTTGAATCGGTTAATTTTGTTACTTGTAGTAATTCTTATAAGTAAGAAAATTATTATTGCTAATCTGTACATTTTGTTTCTTTTCTAATACTGTCTTTGTGAATAACTTTACATTTAACTGATAAAATCGTGTCCCCGCGATCTTCCTATACTTTGTGTTAATATATTTCGTTGCTAACTAATTTCTTCTCTCAGTTTTTACGTATATGAATTCACCTTTTTTAGATGTAATTGAGGGTCTGTGTTTGTTGTGCTATTGCAGCAGTTTATCCTGTTTTTCCTTTAAAATATCCTTTATCTCAGGGTATTTCCCTCTGTTGAAAAATACTTCTTCTTTTTACACTGTTTCAAGCGCTGAATAATTCTTCCCCCGGTGCCGTATCACTGCCAACCACGACTAACCACTTTCACCCGCACATTCACACATTTTTATCTTCTCACGAACACATTTACAAATTTTGTGATCGAATAGCGAAATAAATTTCCTTAGTTTAGTCCTGCTAGAACAGCGAATCTAATAATAATTTGTATTCTTTAAGAACTGCGTGTGTTATAGGAAGCAAAGAATAAACATAGGATTTTTAAAAGTTCTCACATGAAGCGAATTCATTCTCACAGTCATGGTTGCCGTTCGAACTATCATGTACCAATTTAATTTTTAATGTGGTGTATTTAGTAAACATATGTTATTATAAAATTTTAAAGACTTATCACTGTTTCTTAATTACGCAAGCCAAAAAATTGAAGAATTTTCTACGAATAATTGCAGTATTTTAAAATCGAATTTTCTCGACTTGGCTTCATATAATTTTGTATATAATATTATATGAATCTCACAAATCCAAATAAACTTACTATTTTAAATGCAGAATTGCATATTGTGGCGGACATGCGAAGCGAATGTCAGATAAAAAAGAAAAGCCGATAACTGGAATTATCTAGAGCGTGAATCGAGAACATAGCGACTGCCGCTCTTTTTATACCTGAGGATGAACCAAACATTCTGTTCACGCGCTCAAGAATAAGCTGATTATTCGTTTGCCTGCCATAGCTGCAGCTACTCCGTTTATCCTTAACGACGTGGAATTTTCTTTACACTGTGTACTCTTTTGTATTTGGGATTTCCGTCGCAGTATGTATATTTTTGTTAGATTCGAACCGACGGATTCTGGCATGACAGGTGAGTGCTCTACCAACTGAACCAACACCTGCCATGTAATCTGTTGTTGTATTATTCAATTTTTTACTAATCAACAACTATTAATTGCGCTAATATTTAGCCGCTAGTTTTACTTAATGCTGGGTTAGCGAGTATTTTGCAATCCTGCATAAATTCAGGCATTAATAGTCTAATTTCCGCAAACCTGATCTGAAAATATAAAAAATGAGATATTAGAAAATAATGTTACATTAAAAAATCATAAAATAATAATAATAGAAATTAAAAATTTAGTTACAGCGTAAAATTTGGTTATAGGAAGTTGAAAACTGGAAAAAATTTTAAGAAACAAATTTTACAATTTTACAATTTCAGAACCAAAAGAAAAATAATCGTATTATCTTTATTTTGATATATATAAAAATTTATTTCAACACTGAAAAAAGGAGTGTATTATACCAAGAAATTTGCACTTTTTACTTTAAATTTGCTTACACAGTGCATTTATTTACCTGGAAATAAATTTAGTAATTATGAATAGCAGCGGCTTTTGTTTAAAATTACTCAAAATGTGTGGGGTTCCTTTCCAAAATAAGTGTAATTGATGTGTATCTTATTGATAATTGCTGTGCTTTAAAAAAAATAGCCCTGGACCAAACCAACACCGATTTTGACTTGCATAGTATATTCACGCAACACTTTTTATTTATATAATTTGCTTGCATATTTATTGTTATTTTTTAGATTATTTCACGAAGCACGCTAAAGCCAAGCATTTGTAGTTTGTTTGTTAGCAATATACAGAAGGACTCCCTGTACATATGTATGAAAAAGTACAACTTTAAATATTAATAACTTTTAGACTATTTAAACTATTTTGAAAAAAATACACATCATATTATTTAAACAAAAGCCACTGTTCTCATTATCTCCGTCACATAATAAAAACGACTACTCACTGTATATGCGTAATTGAAAATCCTCGAATTCTGCAGTAAGCAAATCTGCAATGAAAGAAAAATTGTATATAAAAAAAAGAACAATTGTAGCATAAATTATTGCCATAAAGATCACAGTTTTTATAATAATACTTACTTGTGTTGGCTTCTCTATAAATTTGAAACGCCTGGGAAATCTGTAATGAAAATGATATTAATAATTTAAATAATTTTAATAATTTCGTTAAATTTCTTACCGCTTACTTCAGCACAGAAGTGCGCCACAACGAATTCAATAGTATGCATTCGCTTGAAGTAATAACACTTCATGTGAATTTTCAAGATGGCTGTGATCACTGTTGCCACTCACGCATCAAAAATGCACCAAACTTATTACATATTTGCTCTTAAAAATATACATACTGTGACGGAAATCCCAAATACAAAAGAGTACACAGTGTAAAGAAAATTCCACGTCGTTAAGGATAAACGGAGTAGCTGCAGCTATGGCAGGCAAACGAATAATCAGCTTATTCTTGAGCTCGTAAACAGAATGTGTGGTTCATCCACAGGTATAAAATGAGCGGCAGTCGCTTTGTTCTCGATTCACGCTCTAGATAATTTCAGTTATCGGCTTTTCTCTTTTATCTGACATTCGCTTCGCATATCCGCCATAATATGTAATTCTGCATTTAAAATAGTAAGTTTATTTGGATTTGTGAGATTCATATAATATTACATACAAAATTATATGAAGGTAAGTCGAGGAAACACGATTTTAAAATACTGCAATTATTCGTAGAAAAATTCTTCAGTTTTTTTCTAGAGTAATTAAGAAACAGTGATAAGTCTTTAAAATTTTATATTAACAGTAATTTACTAAATACACCATATTAAAAATTAAATTGGTACACGATAGTTCGAACGGCAACCAAGGTAAAAATGTTTGAATGTCCCCCACACATTCAAACATTTTTAGTGGGTAGACGTGGTTGGCAGGGTTTGGAGTATTTACAGGTAGAACTAATGTATATGTTGTTACTCATGTGGAATATATCCATTTGTATATATTCGCCTACATATTTCGCAGTTAATTGACTTTTTTTTACACATTTATCGAATAGAAGGCCAAAAACACTGAGTAACAATTGCTTGTACATGTTTATATAATGCCTATGTGCTCTTTTGTGAGTATGTATTATTATCTGTCTTTGTTCGTCCGGATCAGTTATGTCTTAAAGTTGTGTTTGTGCTACAGCAATTTTACATGTAGCGAAAATAGAGGTGATAGCGTTTTTAAAATGAAACAAAATTTCTTCGTCCAATTTTATAGCGTTTTTTACTTCTTGTCGAATAATTTCTTTTAAATTTTAAATCAGAGTTTCTTTGTTTTTGTAATATATTATGTGTCGTGTATTATTTGTAAGGCTAGTCTGTGACACAATTTCGTTTCTATTTTCGTCGTGAATTGGTATAATTTGATTTCGAAAGAGTTTAAAGGCTGTTTGACTTTTTAAGCTGATCCACAGGTGAGCTTTCTGCTGAGTGTTATGAACAATCAGTGGTCGTATTTATTTGTTGCCTTAATAGAGCATCAGCGAGTACATTCTGATGTCCTGGTTTGTACACTAGTTTCGCACCATATTCTTCTATTAAATTCTTTCATCTCTTTAATTTTTTTTATTTGGGTACTTTTCGGATATAGAGTAAATTAAAAATTGGTGATCTGTATATGTATATTGTTAAATTAGCAATTTCATATAGGTAATTTCTCTGTTTTGGGACAGTACTGCGCCTATAGCGAAATTGCTGGCATCTGTAGTCAGGTCAAAAGGTTTCGTGAAGTCAGGATGATAAATATCTACTTGAGCTTTAAGCGCATGCTTGATTTTCTCAATAACTTCTAGAGCTGCCTCATCTAAATTAACTTCTACTTCAGCACTTTTGTTTTTACTAATTGTACAATTCTCGCCTCGTGAGTGTATTATCAAAGATTTAGTCATTGCTGCAAAATTGTTAATAGTAGCTAGCGAGCCTAAGAAAGATTTTCATTCTTTTAAATTTTTTGGTTGTGGGTAGTTCTTTATAGTTAAACTTTTTTGGGATCCACTGTAATTATATTGTGTTTTATAATATGTCCTAGGTATTCAACTGAGTTCCGGAAAAATTCGACTTTTCGTTAGAAATTTTCATATTGGCATTAGGCAATTCATTTACGATAGATAGTTCTTATATGTTCTACATGTTCTTCGGCCGAGGGGAAATATATTAACACGTAATCTATGTATACGTATGCGAATTTTCCAATATACTGACGGAGAATGACATCCACACATCGCTGATATATTGAGGGTGCATTCTGAAGCCTAAATGGCATCCTGATAAATTCATACTTAGCGCCGTTTACCAAAAACGCCGTTTTCTCTGATTTTTTTATTAGTATTTCGTGGAATCTTGATTCCAAATCTATAGTAGAAAATATTTTTGCTTTTTCTAAATTTTGAATAGTCATATTTACATCTGGGATAGGATATCTGTCTCCAATTGTTTGAGCGTATTGATTGAAATTGTGTGAGGATGGGTCTCTTTACCGTTTGAAAGGATTTCGGGATCCCTGCTGGTGTTCAGTATGTCGCATAAACTGCCTAGCGTTGTCCACTTCCGTAGCTATCGGTTTATTTAAATGGTTTTTGTGTGGAATAAATTAGTTGCGTTGCAATTGTATACCTGGATTATATGTTGGACGGTTATTTCTTTAAGGGAAGCGTTCTTCTCCTGGGTGGCCTCCTGTTTGTTGGGCATACCTTTGTCGCGTTTCAAATTGTAGGTTATGGTTATCATGGTAAATTTTGCTGACAATAGCATTCGCATGTACTAAGTCTCTTGGATTTTGGTTTGTTTACATGGCTTCACCGTTTTGTTCCTGCGACATTCCGATTTTTGAAAGCGCAAGGTTAAGTGCTTTATTAATTTCACTATGGTTTCACTTTTGTATGGATAATCCCCACTACTCTATAATATCTAGGATGTCCAATGAACGTTTTGATGTCATCCATAAACTTTCAGACTTGTGATCTCCATGAACGATACGAGTTGTTGTCCCCATCAAACTTGGGTAAAGCTTTAAAGAGTTCTAAGTCGATTTCGTTGGCGTTTGTTATTGCGAGAGGGATCTCTTCGTGTTCTTGCAGGGCTTGTTGTTGGAACTGATGTATTCTTAGTACTGCTGCTCCGGTCATATTTGATGCGTCTTTATTTCTTCGAAATCTCATAAAGGAGAAATAGGGTTTGCTAATACTTCCTAGTAGTTTGGTAGACTTGCTTTTCTTAGACATTCCGCGCTTCCTTTTTTCAGGAATGGTTGTGTTACGTACAATTACTATTTAACTTTTTCAACTAGTTTTATATGTTAGTGTTTCGATTTTTCAGAAACTTTGTTTGTCTTCTTTCAAGGATTTTGGCTTTTTTGGTGATAACACGTATTGTCATCCTGGTTGAGCCCCCAGTTATTCTATTTGTATAGAAGAGAATAGAGAATCATATTTTTGGTTACGCAGTTTTTTCATGTGCTCTCTTTATTAATATAAAATCATTACTGTTTTTACATTTTGTATACTTAGGGCTACTCATACCAAGATGCGTCGGCAGATTTGGCAGTGGAAATTCCATTGCTAATTGTTTATCCGTTGTTTGGTTTGTTTACTAGTATTTGTTCCTTGTTTTGCTGTTTACTAGTATTTGTGATTTGTTTAGCTGTTTACTAGAATTCGTTTATTATTAGACTGTTTCCTAGTACTTATCTATTGTTAGGATGTTTACAATTACTTGCCTATTGTTTCGTGTTTATCTTTGTTTTCTTTCCTTAACAAATTCCGTTTGGGTTGCTACCGGGTACCGGTTGTATAGATAACGCGACGTGGTATTCATTTTGCCCTTATACTAGTCGTCTGAAACTAATCAATCTCCCTACTCTTGCCAGTCTTCGGGAATGTGTAATTTTCATGGTTAAAATAATAACAGGCTCAATTTCTACATAGTTCGAAAATATATATATACGCTGATGATGTTCTGACAGGAGAACATAGCACTGATGAAGCCATCAAGGCCAAACATGAAATCTCTTAAATTAGCCAATCAGCTGATTGTGATGAAATTCTAAGAGATATTCCCAAAAAACATATAATCGGTAAAGATTTTTTTAGAACTTGAAGATATGGATACGGTAAAAGATTTAGGAATTTGATGAATTGCTTGTTCCGAATATTTATATTTTTGCGACAAAATCTATTAAAGCTTGTGAAATGGTCACAACAAGAGCGATACTTTCAACAACCGCCAAGAATTTTTACCCACTTGGTTGGCTGACACTAATAATAATTGTAGCCAAAGTTCTTATGGAAAGCATTTGAGTGTAAGGTACCGACTGGGATGAGGTAGTATCTTCATTCCTACCATGAGAACTACAACATCCAAACACCAAGATAGGTATTTTACCCTGGAAAGGACCACATCGAGATACATGGATTCTGCGACGCTTCTGAGAAACTTATGTAGCAACAATATATGTACGTATAAAGAAAATATGCCGTTACAATCAATCTACTTTTCTCGAAACCCCGAGTAACACCAGTCAAGACAATATCTATACCACGTCTTGAACTCTGCGCGGCAGTATTGATAGCTGAACTGATGAAATCATTAATGGACAATCTCAACTTAGCTGATACAAAATTACACTTATGGACAGATTCAAACATTGTTCTTGCATGCATACGGAAAAGAGTGCATGTACATGCAATCACCACAGATAACAAGTGCGAAATCCTTGACCGCATTTTTAATTTACCTCGGGCTTTGATAGTTTTATTCATTGTTATGAGATTCTTTCAGAGAACTCATCCATAACCAAAAGCTTTTTTCAAGCAGAGTCTTGTTTAATTTCAGGTAATAAAACTGAAACAGCGACATTGTTCTTAATAAAGCTAAGTAAAATGCAATGTTATAATGCTGAATACGGTAGAATAAAGTCAAGACAGATTCGCGAATTGAATTACTTTCGTTACACCCCTTCTTAGATAATTAGGAGGCGCCCCGAGGCTTGCTTACCGCTAGTGTAATCTTATAATATTGTATGTGTGGATTTTGCGGGTCTGTTTGAAGTCAAACTTTATAATCGTAAAGGTTGTCGAATGCCTGTCTGTTTGTCTGCTTTTCGACCACGGCCATTCACTTGGCAGTAACTGGCGACTTGAGTACTGCGTTCTTTCTGAAAGAATTTGTCAAGTTCGTCGATAGAACAGGATGTCCGAAAAACATCCCTTCCGATAATGGCTTTTTTTTTTTTGATAATTTTGTAGAAGTCTCACGGTCATTGAAATACGAATTTAAAGCCTGATCGTCGTAATAGCACCGTTTCAAAATACCCATTTCAATCAATATCTTGGCATTTTATTCCACCTACAGCTATTCAGATGAGAGGACTACAAAAAACTGGCGTAAACTGCTTCAAAAAATATTTTAGAAAAATATCAGCAAATTATAAATATCATCTGACTCATATACCAAGAAGAGTCCAGCATATTTTCTTAATAGATGCCAAAAACTAAAAACTTTACACCATATGTTTTGTAAAAGATTAAAAAAATGATACTTAATTGAAATGCATAATCGGATCAAATCCAAATTTCCTCCAGCAAAGTATTAAGGAAGGTGATTTAGTGGTCATCAAAGAAGACAACCTACCACCGAGCGAATAGCGGCTTGGCAGAATCGTAAATCTTCACCACGGAAAGGACCAAATAAGTCCGCCTTCCAACAAACAAAGAAATTTTAGGAACCGACACTACGACACTTAACGCTACAGTAATACCCAACATCAGTTTCCTAAAGTAAGGGACATTTCTACTTCTAACCTACAAATAATTGCCAGTTCAAAATGCGGGTTTAATAATGAGTTCAAATTAATGATTTTACAAACTCATATCATTCCAATCGTATTGAGATGTCAGAAATGGTATTATTTTTTAATTTGTAAAATCATGAACCGATCGGCAATTTCAAAATTGTCTTTACTCACTGATTATTACAAAAAAGCTAGCGTTTATAACAAAATACCACGGATAATCTAAGCTAAGAAATAAAAGTATTAGAATATAATCTTTCAGACCATCAGCTTTTGTAAAAATAAAAATAAAATTTGTCATCTATGTCGTAGTTCAATCAACCATAAGAGTTCTATAACAACTTCTAAAATATTTTTCTTGAGAATCTGTTGTAACCAGTAATAAAATTCTGCAACTATTATCGATACGATTTGTCGAATTGGATTTTGGCAGTACAAGGTTCCACTGGTGTATCTGCTATTCAGTCCCATAATGAATGTATGAATAGCTTCTTGGTTTGCATATGTTTTCATAGCATAACCGTTTTGTTCATGCGATATTTCGATTTTTGAAAGCGCAGGGTTAAGTGCTTTATTAATTTCACTATGAGATTCGGATAAATTCTTTCTTCCTTGATAAATTTTTTTCATCTGGTTTAATAACGCATCAAGGGTCTTATTATATATAATTATATATAATCGAATAAAAGTTTAATTGCTTGTTGTGATTACTAAGGATATCCCTGCTGTTGCTATCACTTTTGTACGGATGATCCTCATAATATCTAGGATGTCCTGTGAATGCTTTGATCCTATCCATAAACTTCCAGACTTGTGATCTCCATGAAAGATACGAGTTTTTGTCCCCATCAAACTTAGTTAAAGCTTTGAGCAGTAGCAGATTTTGTTTAGCGTGCGTGCTAATTGCAATTTTTGTGTTTGTGTTTTTAGTGCCATAATTATTATTCATAGTAATTATTATTTAATTTTTAATTGTTATTTAAATTTCTTATTTTTTTGTTTCTATTTTTGTAATATTTTTTTGTATATTAATAAAAAATTTGAAAAATTATTATTTTATTTTTTGATGTAATTTTGATTAGAAAATAACTAGAAATTATTATGTAAAAGAAATAAAAAATTTTTAAATGGTCTCAGTTATATTTCAAATTCATTCTACTTTTTTTGTAGACAATAACACTTTTTCCTCATGTTAAACATTCAGTTTACATAATTCTGTTAGTCTAACAGGTAAAATTTAACTGAGTGGAGAATTCCTTTCCCGTGATTTTCTAACTCTGCACAATTTTCAATCGAGCATCGAACCAAAAGTCAATTGCACCTTCTCGGTGTTATAAGTTATCTTTTAAACATCGTACTGACGTTACGTTAGAGGAACTAGCTACGGTAGAAGCACAAAATAGAAATGCCCAAATTGCTATTGATAGATGTCCAATCCTAGGACGATGTTAATTTCTTCCTACCCTGCGAATGGCAAAGGTAAAGCAGTATTAGGCCTATTCTACGAAATTTAAAACGCATATGGACAAAAAAGAAAAGCCTGCTACATTATATATTCTCGATGTAGGATATCGTCATGGGTGCTCAAATCAGTGAAGATCATTTACATTGTCGATAAACTACAAGGCAACACAGGCAGAGTTATGATGTTGTTAAACACCGTCTAGGAGTAGGTAAAATTAATATAAGTCGGCGAGATCATCTTATGGGTTGTCTAGGAAACGGGCTGTTCCGAAGAGTTCGGACCATAGGGAGAGCAGTGCTAGCCGAGTTGGTTTTGGGGGCCACAAAAAGAGGTGGTTACTGTTGTGCGGGGACTCATTGCTTCCGGTAGGTATGTCAGTTTCAATTCTAGTAGAAATTAAGCATACGACAATATCCACATCCTATTTGTACCAGTATACTCAGATCTCTCGAGTCAGTTAGAGTCCTCGATCCGCAATAGGTGATACTTGGATCCCGAGAACAACTATCACGGGAATAGAGTTCACGAAAGTTTTGACATACTCACGGTGAATGACGTTTAAGTCTGTCGGTAAACCTATCTAGTTGTTCTGTTCTAAACTGCTGTATGGAATTTTTACAGTTCCCTATGGATGTGCTTGGTGAGGAGGTTAGCATTCAATAGATGTCTGTTAAAGTAGTCCTGTAGGTATTGCGTTCATAGCATAACATTAAGTTCCTTATACGGGGACATAAGGAGATTTCCCGTCACAGTTCTCCGGCGGAGTTCCGGCATGCTTGTAGTTTCTTCATCAACTTCTTCTCACTAGTCCCTGGCGTTTAAATCGGTGCAACATAATTGCTGACTGGCCGGAAATTACATTATATGTTGCCGCCTAACGATTGGAATATATTGTTGCGGCTCTGTACTTAAGAAGATTTCCGTTTACAACCACTACGATGGCCGGCAGGTATAGTCATAAAAGAAAAACAGAAGATAATTGCGAGGCTAGTGTGTTTCACAGTTTTCAGGTAAAGAAATTGGCTGTGACTTGTGCGCTAAGGCGATTCCGTGTGTACTTAGGGGGAATTAAACTACAATCTTAACAGACCGTAACTCACTTGCCATAACACTTAATAAAAATCTAATTAACCAGTGATAACTCTGTAACATAAGCATTTCCTTAGGATCAAGGCCGATCCGGTTTAGTCAGATTGGAAAAGCTGTAGTAGTATAAACATAACATTATTTTTATAATCTCTTGCTGAAAAAAATTAAGTTAACCGCATTATAGAAGAGCTTCATAAGAAAAGAAAGCATTATATATATCAACTTATCTTATGCTTAGCCTATAGTCCTAACATAGCAGAAGTCAGGGAAGTCTAAAATGTGCGCTAATTATAGAAATATGAAGTTGATTGCAAGGAACAATTATTCACTTCCTTTAATTGAAGATTATTTGGAGTCTTGGTGAACCTAAAGGCTGGAGTTTTTCAAATCAAAGTGGCTGAGAAATCTATTACATGAACTTCATTTTCTGCTTCGTTTATAATAACCATCGGCTATTAGTTTAACTACTTTGTGAGTGCTAGGTATTTGGCTCAGTTCCAATTAAGAAATGCAATTTTTAATGGTTCTTTCTTGGATCAATACTGATTTTGGCCACTGTCAATAATTCGTTGCTCTCTTTTAACTACTTTTTGAGTGCTAGGTATTTGGCTCAGTTCCAATTAAGAAATGCAATTTTTGAATGGTTCTTTCTTGGATCAATAGCGATTTTGGCCACTGTCAATAATTCGTTGCTCTGTTTTACCTAAATAATCAAAAATTTTCATCCATCTGAACGGCACTGGACACCAACGCATGAAAACGTTGCTGTTGAAGCTATGAAACGGAAGAGAGTTTTGGAAATTAGTGTCGACGGCCATTGTTACAGTGGTCCTTCCTTTCTGAAGAATGCTGTCAGAATTCGACAGCAATGATCATCGTATCTAATATGACTAGTACTGAAGAAGTTTGCGCACAAATCGTTATGGTTTACTACGAAAAGCGGCTAAACCAATTAATAAAATTAAATTCAAATTGATATTCATCTTAGCACCGCTACGAGTACAGAATTTATTTATTGTGCTTAAATTTTGTGGCAATGTTTACAAGATATGGGAGTAAGATATTGTACTTCTCGAGCAAAAGACTTCTAGGTCGCTTAAATAATTTTGTGGGAAAAAGCCCAGAGGAAATATTTTCGCTCGAAGGATCTATTTCGATATACAAAATATCACGTTATCTAGATAGTAAAAATATAATTCGTCATTATATACCATGTCTGATCGTGTCCGATATTCAGTGGGTAGATTATCTCGTGCCATTTTTGGTATCTGTAAGAAGAAACAGCGAAAAATGTTGCAAAGTATTGTTCACCTGTCTCACGACAAAAGCGATCCATATCGAAATCGCTTATACTCTTTCAACGGACTCATGCATTTTTGCTATATGCAGTTTCGTTGCCAGAAGAGGTATTACGATAAAGTTTTGGAGTGACAATGGCACAAATTTTAAGAGTGTGTGAAGCGAATTGCTAGCCAATTTCGAACTAATGGATAAAAACGAAGTAACCAGAACCTCTACTAACCCTAAAATGATATGGAAATTCATCCCACCATCGGCACCGTGGTGTGCGGGACTAGTGCGCTTCGTAAAATATGTTCTGTATGTGGTATTGAGAAGCAGAATTATTAGAACGTGCTGCGTTAGTAGAATGTGAGATGGTAGTAAACCCTCACTGGGTAAAAACTAGATACTTTGAGCAAGCGTTTGCTCAAAACTGGATAAAAAACTGGGTAACAGCATAGGCATTTTATTAAAAAGAATGCAGATTTTACCCACTTTTTCCTTGTACATGTGATTGACATCCTTGTTACACTTATTCAATCACGTCATTGGTCCTAAATTCGCCACAGAGGAGTATATTTATAGGTACTCCAATGGACCATATTTGCAGGGAATATTTGGAATATTTTCAGGTAGAACTAAAGTATAAATTATCGTCCGGAAAATTTGACGATTAAAAAAAATTAAAATTTTATTGGTCAAGAGACCTTTATTCGTTTACTTTCAACTTACAACTCATAGCTTAATTACTAAATCTTTCCTTAATATAACTTACGTCTATCTGTGTCAGCAGATTTGACGATTGATTTAAATCGGCGCATGCCGGATGTTTGTTGCGTAAATGCAACTACTTTTGCTGATCGAGCTTTTGGGTCGGTGCATTGTTGATTGGCTCATGCCGGATGTTTGTTGCTTAAATGCAACTACTTTTGCTGATCGAGCTTTTGGGTCGGTGTGTTATTGGTTGGCTCGTGCCGGATGTTATTTCCAATATTATTGGTTTTGCTGATTCGGCGCCTGGCTCATTTCCCGATTACGTTATTGGTTATAACTTAACTGATGCTAACTCCTCCTCCGCCAAAAACGGACTCCCCGTTCGTTCAAACTAATAGCTTATGGTTAATGACTCTGTAGTGAACTTGGGCGATTCTGGTGTTGTGACCTCTTTGTTGTCGATTACATTGACGTTAACTTTGTAACTCGATAGCTCTACTGGTTTCGCTTTAAAAAATGTTTCTATGGTCAATTTTATGATTACTCCTGCTATGAAAATAATGCTAATTATAGTTAACGAGAAGTTTGTTATTATGGCTGCTGCATGGGTTGTCTGTAATGCATTCAAATATTTTGTGTTATTGATATGGAGTTCTTTCATCATCTTCAAGCTAAGTATTTCTTCTTCTATATTTGAATATTTGACTGTAATATCGCTGGTAATGGCTTGTTGGTTAGTATCTCGTTAAAGGAGTACTTCTGGTTGTCTATGAAAACTGTAGAATGTGGTACTGTACTGCATATGACCCGTCAAGAGTGACGTTCTGACTGTCGATTTCAATTGTGCCTTTGTATTGATTTAGTAAAATTATGCCGGGTGTGATGACTTCCACCGAAGGGCTGTGTTGATTATTAATTAGCGTGCATTCTGCTAATTTGCTCTTAAGTAGTTGTGGGACACAGGTAGTGTTACTAATATCTATTATATTCTTATTATTACAAATTCTTAAATTATTATTTTCTCTACATTTTAATTTAACAGCAAATATTTTATTTCTTCTTTCGTTAGTGGTATACCCACAATATAAAATAGCATAGAACTATTTGAAACTATTTTTATATTCGCTAATTCTAAAGATTCCTCAACATTATTTAATTTAAGGTTATTACTAATAAATACCGATTTAATTAATTCTAATTTATCGTTTGACAAAATGTATGAATTTACAATTCCGGCCTTAGCCCAATGAATTGCGTAATCTATGTTAACAAATTCTTCGTTTATAATTCTAAGTTTGTATTTTAACTCTATTGCAAATTTGGTTTGTATGTCTTCATTGGTTTGAACAACTTTCAAGATTTTATTTGAAACTGCTGTTATATTATTTATCCTATCGAAAATTATTTTATTTATAGTCACTTGCTTATTATTATTTTCTATTACGTTATTTATTTGGCTCTCTAGGATGATAAGATCATCATGATCGGGATTTCCAGCGATCCATTTCCATATTTTTCCTATTTCGTCTATAGACTTCCTAAATCTTTTGGGTTTAAGCCTATTTAGTTGTGTTTGTGTAAGATTTAATTCATTAACAAGGATGGGTAGAAGGGGGTTTTCGGGAGTTATTTTGGATTTGATGGCTCTGCTTATTTCGTTTAGAGTTTCTTGACATGCTTCCAGGTCTATTTTGTGTATTATTCTATAAGTTCCGGTTTGAATTTTTGTCAGTCCTGTGTCAAATGTCGCCAGTTGTGAGTTCGTGTAATCTATAATTTTGAAGTCTGCGTACACTAAGTGTACAAGAAATCTGTAAGGGGGAAAAAAAAAATTTGTTTACTATCGTCTAATGTTACTTTTGTGTACTGTTCGTCCTCTCCCAGTGATCACTACACTGGATTTGTGTTCTTTTACTATTTCTTTCCTATATCTTGCTGTAAGTTTTGATCCTATTCGTTTGTTTATCCTAACGTAGATTATGTCACCAGGGGCGTATGTTTTTATGGGTTCTCGCGTTTTGTTGTGAATGGTTAAATCTTTTGCCTTTTTTTTCGAAGGATTTCTATATTTTCTTGTCGTGAATTCTCATATTGTTCTGGGTCTATTGAAACACGTCTACCAAAAAATACCTCTAAAGGTCTCTTTCCTGTCGTAGAGTGTATGGAGTAGTTGTATTCGTATGTACATCGATCTAGTAGTTCTTGAAAGGAGCGGTGTGTGCTTTCTGCTTTGAGACAACGCATAATTTCGGATAGGGTGGAATGAAATCTTTCAATCTGTCCATTAACTGTGCTTGCATATGGGGGGGGGGGGGTTTAAAAATGTTAATTCCAAGTTTGTCTTCTACCATCAAATTTATAGAAGCTGAGTTTAAAGATAACTATTGTTTTTTGGTACACCGAAAGCGAAAAGTATCTGTCGTAAGGGTTCTCTGATATCTTCTATTGCTTTTGACTCTATTATTCTAACTTGAGCCTATTTGGAAAATTTATCTACTGCTGTTAGGATTAGCTTTTTTTCTTTATTGTAAATGTCTATATGTACTATTTCTCCGGGATACTGAGGTATTGGGGTTTCTAGTATCTGCGGTTTATTTGGGTTACCTTCGTACTTATTTTCCTTGCAAATTTTGCAATGTTTAATTATGTTTTCTATTTTGGCATTCATTTTTGGAAAGTAGCATCTTTGTATAAGTTGTTTTTTATTTTCATCTCTATTTCTGTGTGCTCGTTTATGTTCCTTTAATATTTCCTCGTTTTGTGCATCTTCGTTTACCAAGTCTTCTACTTTTGTTTGGGTATAACGAATTTTATAATTGGAAGAATGAAGTGGATAAATTTCCTGAATTTTTCCCATTATTTCTTCGGAGGTAAATATGCTATTTATCACCGAAGGATTTAGCTAGCGTTTCAGTAGTGCAGTTAGATTTTCTATTGAATAATTCGGTTTAATTATTATGTGCCTATGGTAGGTTGGGAATGGAATTTTAAACTGATAGCTGTCTTCGTCTCCTAGTGAGTTTCAAAGTTTATTTTTAAAGGTATTTATGGGTCCTTCTACTGCTGGGATTAGATTATGAGATGAGCTTTCATCGGAATGTGTAGCGACTGATAGGGAATTTATTTCAAATGGTCTTGATAACGCGTCGGCGACTACGTTGGATTTTCCGGGTTTGTACCTAATTTCATAATTATACTCTTCCAAAATTGCTTTCCAACGTTTTAATTTCGAATTATTATTTTTATTGCTTAGGGCGGCTGATGATCTGTATGGATAATTACTTTTGGTGTGCTGTATAGGTAATTTCTAAAGAAATTCAGTGCCCAAATTATAGCGAGCATTTCTTATTCATTTACCGCATAATTTTCTTCTGCTTTGTTCAGCGTTCTTGATATGAAGGTTATCGGTTTTCCATTTTGCTCTAAAACTGCGCCTATGGCATATTTTGAGGCATCAGTGGTCAGGTCGAACTCTTTGCTATAATCAGGATATTGAAGTTTTACATCTTTGGATACCAGGGTGGTTTTTATTTTATTAAATGCTGCTTTTGCTTCTTCATTTAGGTTTATTTGAATTTTCTTTGGACTGCTTTTGGACATTCTTCCTTCCTCGCCGCGAAGTAGGGATGCTAATGGCTTTGCTAGCTTAGCATAATCCTTGATAAATCGTCTATAGTATCAAGATAAGCCTAAGAATGACTAAGTCCTTGATTGTCTGAAGGTATGGGAATTTTGCTATTGATTCTACTTTGGATGGGTTAGTGGAAATTCCATGGGAGGATACAACAACTCCTAGAAATTCTACTTGTTTTTTAAAGAATTCACATTTATCGATCTGTACTTTCATATTTGCATTATTGAGGGTTTCAAAAATGGTATCTATGTGTAGGGAGTATTCCTGTTCGGTTTTGCTAAATATAATAATATCGTCTATGTATACGTAGCATATTCGTCCTATGTGTTTTCTTAGTATGTCGTCCAATGTCCGTTGAAAAATGGATGGGGCGTTCTTCAATCCAAATGGCAGTCTAGTGAACTCGTATTTTCCATTGTTCACTGAAAAAGCCGTTTTTTCCACGTCAGATTCCTTAAGAGGAATGTGATGGAAACCGCTTTTTAAGTCAATCACAGAAAAAATGCTGTTCTTTCCTAGTTGGGAAAGTACTTCATTTATTTCTGGTATTGGATACCTATCTGCGATTGTGACTGTGTTAAGCTTCCTGTAGTCAATTACCATTCTGAATTTTTTCTCGCCTGAGGCGTCCTCTTTCTTGGGTACAACCCAGACGGGTGAGTTGCAGGGAGATCTTGATTTTCGTATGATTCCGTCCTCTAGTAATTTGTTTATTTGTTTTTCAACTTCTTGTTTAAGGCTGATGGGGTATGGGTAGGATTTGGAATATATGGGTGTGTCCGAGTTTGTCCGAATTTCTGCTATAACTTTTGTTGTGTACGTCAGTTTTTCGTTTGGTTCTGAGAATAAGTTGCGATGTTTTTGCACTAGCTGTCCTATTTCGTTTTTACCTACTGTTGTCATGTGTTCGTCTCGAATTTGTATTGTATTTACTTTTTGTATCCTATACTGCCTGAGATAGATTCTTCTTGTATTTGCTATAAGCATGAAGTTTTCTTTGGTGTGTATGACTGCCGAAAGTTCTTTCAGGCTGTCGTTTCCTATATGGCATGGAATGTTCTTAGTGTGGAAGAATTTAAGTCTGCAATCTTCTAAGTTAAAAAGGTTTAAAAATTTGTGGTGGGTAATTTTTATTTTTCCTCCGACTGAGTTAGCGAAGAAATGGTTATCGTTTTCCATTGATTTTTTTACTAAATTGGATTGTATATAATTTTTGTTGGATCCTGTATTTACTAGAATGTTTAATATGTCGCCGCTCTTCGTCTTACATCTGAAGTACGGTAACGAAGAGCTGTTTAGTCTAAAAAATGTACGTCCGTCAGGTCGTGGGTCTCTTCCATATTGCAGTCTGTTGGCTGGCTGTTATTATATTGGTCATAGTATTGTTCCTCGTAGTATTGGTCCTGTGATTACGTCGGAATTTATGTGAAAGTTCCTTTGAACTTTCGCTGGGGGATGATTTATCATGGATACGTTTAGTGGGCGTTTACCTGGTTCGTGTGGTTTGGGACGGTTGGTATAGTTTACTGCTTTCGTCCTAATGCTTTCGTCTACATCCATAGGTTGAGGTGGTTTAGTTGGTCGTGGAGGGGGGTGGTTTTGTTGTTGATTGTAGGGGTTTTGCGGTTGATTGTAGGGATTTTGTGGTTGGTAATAGGGATTTTGTGGTTGGTAATAGGGATTTTGTGGTTGGTATCTATTGTATGGGTTTGGGTTTTGTTGGGGGCTATAGGGATTAAGATTTTGTTGCCTATAGTTTTGATGAGGGTGAGGTATGTGAGCTAATTCGGGGTAGAATCTTGTTTGGGGGAATTGTGAGCTTGTAGGTTGCACATATCGTGGAGTGGGAAGCTGTTGTCTAGGGATAGAAGAATTAAAGGTTTGATTTCTGAGCGTTGATTGTGGATTTAGTATTTGATTGTTTGCATGCTGGGCTCCAAAATTTTGGTTTTCCAATTAGAGGCAAAAGTGTATGGCTTCTGGAAGGCTCTTCGGCTCTTTTATGCCTAGGAGTCTGGGAAGATCTCCAGAAAGTCCTCTGACAAAGGTGTCGAGAGCTTTAGCGCTGTAGTTGTCCGTTAATAGATGGACTGCCTCTTCTCCTATTTCCATACATCCTATTTTATTAAGGATCAGGGATAAATGACTATAAACTTTATGATAGAATTCGTTAATCGTCATTCTTCCTTGAATGAGACACGTCATCTGGTATTCCAGAGTGCCCATATCGCGTTTGTCTGCGTAATGGGTAGTTAAACAGATTGCTGTCCAATCCAAAGGGGTGTTGTAAGATTCAAGGGCTATATCCGCTTTTCCTATAATTTTGTTTCGGATCACATTTAGGATGCCGAAGTACCTAGGAGTGCCCTTTGAGGGCTCGTATATCCTCAAAAAACGTTCAACGCACTTCTTCCATGAACTAAATTAGGAGGCATTTCCTGAGAATTCCCGTAGTGATCGTACTACGTGAGGAATTTTGTCCATTTCATTCATATTGTTCCTAAATTGTTCCTCTATTGTTTGGTCTGTTATTATAGAGGGACTGTTACTATTAAGGACATTTTGGATGAGATGGGGTCCATTGGATTGTAAGGTTTCATTAATCATTCTCCTAATGAGAGTAGCTGAATCTGGGGAAATTTGGAGGTTTGAGGTTGAAGGTGCTGCGGCTGCAGGGGATGTTGGGGGTGCAATTAGCACTAGTGGCCTAACAAGATTGTTTGGGTTAGCCATTTTTTCATTTTTGTTTTATATTTAATTTTAGTGAAAAATCTAATACCTAATTTTTTTAATCTACTATCTAATCTACTTATCTATCTTCTTAAATATGTATTCTTACAGTAATCTAGCTAAGATACCTAATTTTTTTAATCTACTACCTAATCTACTTATCTATCTTCTTAAAAATGTATTCTTACAGTAATCTCAGCTGCATTCGGGTGCCGGCAAGTGTGCTTGGTCCTTTTTTCGTTAGATACTGGGGGGCACTAGGCTTGCCCCTGCTGATGATGAAGTTGTTGTTGTTGTTGTTCGGGCTGGCTTTGTCTGGCTTGTCGTTGGGGTGTTGGGGAAGTTCCACGTTCCTTTTCACGCCTCTTTATGTTGATTTTTTCTTATCGTGGCACTTTATAGTTTTCTCGTGGCACTTTATTTCGTAACTTAGTACTTCAAAGTTCTTCGTGGCACTTAATTTTGTAGCTTAGTACTTCAGAGTTTTTTCGTGGCACTTTATTTTGTAACTTAGTATTCCGTGGCACTTTAACTTTTTCGAGCGGCACTTTTTATTAACGACTTTCGCGGGGCGCTGCCAAGCTTATTTGACTCGGGCGCCAATTATCGTCCGAAAAATTTGACGATTAAAAAAAATTAAATTTTTATTGGTCAAGAGACCTTTATTAGTTTACTTTCAACTTACAGCTCATAGCTTAATTACTAAATCTTTCCTTAATATAACTTACGTCTATCTGTGTCAGCAGCTTTGGCGATTGATTTAAATCGGCGCATGCCGGATGTTTGTTGCTTAAATGCAACTACTTTTGCTGATCGAGCTTTTGGATCGGTGTGTTATTGGTTGGCTCGTGCCGGATGTTATTCCCAATATTATTGGTTTTGCTGATTCGGCGTCTGGGCCATTTCCCGATTACGTTATTGGTTATAACTTAACTGGTGCTAACTTATATGTTGTTACTCGTGTGGAATATATCCATATGTATATATTCGCCTACATGGGGTTTTACCAATTTGTTGTTTGTTAGGTTGTCTCTCGTATTTATTTTGTAAACATATTTCGCAGTTAATTGACTCTTTTTTACACATTTTTCGAATAGAAGGCCAAAAACACTGAGTAAGAATTTCTTGTACTTTGTTTTTATAATTCCTATGTGCTCTTTTGTGAGTGTGTATTATTATCTGTCTTTGTTCGTCCGGATCAGTTATGTCTTAAGGTTGTGTATGTGCTACAGCAATTTTACATCTAACGAAAATAGAGCTGATATCGTTTTTGAAATGAAACAAAATTTCTTCGTCTAATTTTATAGCATTTGTTACTTCTTGTCGAATAATATATTTTAAATTTGAAATCAGAGGTTCTTTGTTTTTATAATATATTTTATGTCGTGCATTATTTGCAAAGATAGTCTGTGACACAATTTCGTTTCTATTTTCGTCGTGAATTGGTTTAATTTGATTGCGAAAAGAGTTTAAAGGCTGTTTGACTTTTTTAGTCTGATCCACAGGTGAGCTATCTGCTGAGTGTTCCGAACAATCAGCGGTCGTATTTATTTGTTGCCTTAATCAGCGAGTACATTCTGATGTCCTGGTTTGTACACTAGTTTCGCACCATATTCTTCTATTAAATTCTTCCATCTCTTTAAGTTTTTTATTTGGGTTCTTTTCGGATATAGAGTAAATTAAAAATTGGTGATCTGTATATATTGTTAAATTAGCAATTCCATATACATAGGTAATTTCTCAATTTCTGTTAGGCCCATACAATAGCTGGAAGTTCCTTTTCATTATTAAAAAGCGATATGCTGTCTGTTTTGGGACAGTACTGCGTCTATAGCGAAATTGCTGGCATCTCTAGTCAGATCAAAAGGTTTCGTAAAGTCAGGATGATAAAGATCTATTTGAGCTTGACGCGTATCCTTGATTTTCTAAATAGCTTCTAGAGCTGCCTCAGCTAATTTAACTTCTACTTTAGCTTTTTTGTTTTTATTAATTATACAATTCTCACCTCGTAGGTGTATTATCAAAAGTTTAGTCATTGCTGCAAAATTTTTAATAAATCTCCTATAGTAGCTAGCGAGTCCTAAGAAAGATCTTAATTCTTTTAAATTTTTTGGTTGTGGGTAGTTCTTTATAGTTAAACTTTTTTGGGGTCTACTGTAAATTGTGTTTTATAACATGTCCTAGATATTCAAGTGAGTTCTGGAAAAAATTCGACTTTTCGTTAGAGATTTTCATATTGGCATTATTCAAGGCGTTTCCGATAGATAGTTCTTTATGTTCTTCGGGTGAGGAGGAATATATTAACACGTCATCTATTTATACGAATTTTCCAATACACTGACGGAGAATGTCATCTACGCATCGCTGATAATTGAGGGTGCATTCTGAAGCCTAAATGGCATTCTGATAAATTCATGCTTAGCGCCGTTTACCAAAAACGCCGTTTTCTCTCTGTCTGATTTTTTTATTAGTATTTCGTGGAATCTTGATTCCAATTCTATAGTAGAAAATATTTTTGCTTTTCCTAAATTTTGAATAGTCATATTTACATCTGGGATAGGATATCTGTCTCCAATTGTTTGAGCGTTAATCTTCTTATAATCTACAACCATTCTTCTTTTGGTTATCCCTTTTTCATCGGTTCCTTTTTTTGGTTGATACTCTGTTGCTTGTATTGATTGAAGTTGTGTGAGGATGGGTCTCTTTCCCGTTTGAAAGGATTTTGGGATCCCTGCTGATGTTGAGTATGCCGCATAAACTGCCTAGCGTTGTCCACTTCCATAGGTATCGGTTTATTTAAATGGCTTTGTGTGGAATAAATTTGTTGCGTCCGCTCAACGGATTATATGTTGAGCGTTCATTTCTTTAAGGGAAGCGTTCTTCTCCTGGGTGGCTTCTTGTTTGTTGGGCATACCTTGGGTCTAGGTCACTTCTTGTTAGTTGGACATAAGTTTCTTGCATTTCAAATTGTTGGTTATGGTTGTCATGGTAAATTGTAATGGAAAGAGCATACGCATGTTCCAAGTCTCTTGGATTTTGGCTGTACAAGGTTCCACTGGTGTATCTGCTATTCAGTCTCATAATAAATGGACGATCAGCTTCTTGGTTTGCATATGTTTTCATAGTTTTACCGTTTTGTTCATGAGACATTTCGATTTTTGAAAGCGCAAGGTTAAGTGCTTTATTAATTTCACTATGGTATTCGGATAAATTCGTTTTTCCTTGATATATATTTTTCATCTCGTCTAATAACACATACAAGGTCCGCAAACGTATAATCCAATCGACTTATAATCGAATAAAATTTCTTGTTGTGATTGCTAAGAATGTCGTCTGCTGTCCCTATCACTTTTGCCCGGATAATGCCCACTGCACTATGATATCTAGGATGTCCAATGAACGTTTTGATGCCATCCATACACTTCCAGACTTGTGATCTCCAAGAACGATACGAGTTGTTGTCCCCATCAAACTTGGGTTAAGCTTTAAATAGTTCCAAATCGTTTTCGTTGTCGTTTGTTATTGCAAGAGGGATCTCTTCTTGTTCTGTAATGGTGGGGATATTATGGAAGGCGGTTTGGATTTCCTTTACAGTACTAACTCCAGTGGGGAATTTACTTGCAGGGCTTGTTGTTGGAACTGATGTGTTCTTAGTACTGCTGCTCCGGTCATATTTGATGCGTCTTTATTTCTTCGAAATCTCATAAATGAGAAATAGGGTTTGCTAATACTTCCTAGTAGTTTGGTAGAATTGTGGGATAGCAATGCTTTCCTTAGACATTCCGCGCTTCCTTTTTTCAGGAATGGTTGTGTTACGTATAATTACTATTTAACTTTTTCAGAAACTAGTTTTATAAGTTAGTGTTTCGATTTTTCAGAAATGAATTTCTTTCAAGGATTTTGGCTTTTTTGGTGATAACACGTATTGTCATCCTGGTTGAGCCCCCAGTTATTTTATTTGTGTAGAAGAGAACAGAGAATCATATTTTTGGTTACACAGTTTTTTCATGTGCTCTCTTTATTAATATAAAACCATTACTGTTTTTACATTTTGTATACTTAGGGTTACTTATACCAAGATGCGTCGGCAGATTTGGCAGTGGAAATTCCATTGCTAATTGTTTATCCGTTGTTTGGTTTGTTTACTAGTATTTGTTCCTTGTTTTGCTGTTTACTAGTATTTGTGATTTGTTTAGCTGTTTACTAGTAGTTGTTTATTATTAGGCTGTTTCCTAGTACTTATCTGTTGTTAGGATGTTTACCATTACTTGTCTATTGTTTCGTGTTTATCTTTGTTTTCTTTCCTTAACAAATTCCGTTTGGGTTGCTACCGGGTACCGGTTGTATAGATAACGCATTTGCTGCTTACGAAAACATCCCTTAACTCGCGCTCTTTCCTTCTCTGAGCTGTTTGGTGCCAGTTGGATATACCAAGTGAAACAAGTTCGCCCTCCACTTGATCCTTCTAATGTAGGAGAGTTTACTCCACCGAATACTTTCAAGGCTGGTGCGCTTTCATCCGTGTCACTAACGGCATCAAACGGCATCTATTTCTTCGCAAACGAGCAAGTCGATCTTGTTATTGGTGGAGACCTTTATCTCCATATATTGCTAAGCGGAATCAGAGTGACGACTCTGCGATGAAATGAGGGCAAATACATCGTTTTCCTACCATTTAAATAAGACTTTCGTTACAAAATTCAATTGGGACTGTCCTTAATGCTAGCTAGTTTTTCCGGAATGAGAAATACCACAGAATTTTATCCGAATATGAAACTCTTGGGCATGTGTCAAGGATTACTATCAACGTATCTGGCGACTCTTTTGACAATAATTTCTCGCCTTACTTACTCTGATAGGATAGAGTCTATTCACGTCGTGGTATAGATATTCATTTGGCCTAAGAAATTTGCATTTGGACTCTCCCCCTTATACTAGTCGTCTGAAACTAATCAATCTCCCTACTCTTGCCAGTCTTCGGGAATGTGTAATTTTCATGGTTAAAATAATAACAGGCTCAATTTCTACATAGTTCGAAAATATATATATACGCTGTTGATGTTCTGACAGGAGAACATAGATCTGATGAAGCCATCAAGGCCAAACACGAAATCTCTTAAATTCGCCAATCAGCTGATTGTGATGAAATTCTAAGAGATATTCCCAAAAACATATAATCGATAAAGATTTTATTAGAACTTGAAGATATGGATACGGTAAAAGATTTAGGAATTTGATGAATTGCTTGTTCCGAATATTTTTATTTTGCGACAAAATCTATTAAAGCTTGTGAAATGGTCACAACGAGAGCGATACTTTCAACAACCGCCAAGAATTTTTACCCACTTGGTTGGCTGATACTAATAATAATTGTAGCCAAAGTTCTTATGGAAAGCATTTGAGTGTAAGGTACCGACTGGGATGAGGTAGTATCTTCATTCATTCTGGAGCGTTGGCACGTGAACTATAACATCCAAATACCAAGACAGGTATTTTACCCTGGAAAGGACCACATCGAGATACATGGATTCTGCGACGCTTCTGAGAAACTTATGCAGCAACAATATATGTACGTACAAAGAAAATATGCCGTTACAGTCAATCTACTTTTCTCGAAACCCCGAGTGACACCAGTCAAGACAATATCTATACCACGTCTTGAACTCTGCGCGGCAGTATTGATGAAATCATTAATGGACAATCTCAACTTAGCTGATACAAAATTACACTTATGGACAGATTCAAACATTGTTCTGGCATGCATATGGAAAAGAGTGCATGTATATGCAATCACCACAGATAACAAGTGCGAAATCCTTGACCGCATTTTTAATTTACCTCGGGCTTTGATAGTTTTATTCATTGTTATGAGATTCTTTCAGAGAACTCATCCATAACCAAAAGCTTTTTTCAAGCAGAGTCTTGTTTAATTTCAGGTAATAAAACTGAAACAGCGACATTGTTCTTAATAAAGCTAAGTAAAATGCAATGTTATAATGCTGAATACGGTAGAATAAAGTCAAGACAGATTCGCGAATTGAATTACTTTCGTTACACCCCTTCTTAGGTATTTAGGGTGTTATGAGGGCTGGAGGCGCCCCGGGGCATCTCGTGATCTTGCTTACCGCTAGTGTCATCCTATAATATTGTATGTGTGGATTTTGCGGGTCTGTTTGAAGTCAAACTTTATAATCGTAAAGATTGTCGAATGCCTGTCTGTTTGTCTGCTTTTCGACCACGGCCATTCACTTGGCAGTAACTGGCGACTTGAGTACTGCGTTCTTTCTGAAAGAATTTGTCAAGTTCGTCGATAGAACAGGATGTCCGAAAAACATCCCTTCCGATAATGGCTTTTTTTTTTTTGATAATTTTGTAGAAGTCTCACGATCATTGAAATACGAATTTAAAGCCTGATCGTCGTAATAGCACCGTTTCAAAATACCCATTTCAATCAATATCTTGGCATTTTATTCCACCTACAGCTATTCAGATGAGAGGACTACAAAAAACTGGCGTAAACTGCTTCAAAAAATATTTTAGAAAAATATCATCAAATTATAAATATCATCTGACTCATATACCAAGAAGAGTCCAGCATTTTTTCTTAATAGATGCCAAAAACTAAAAAACTTTACACCATATGTTTTGTAAAAGATTAAAAAAATGATACTTAATTGAAATGCATAATCGGATCAAATCCAAATTTCCCCCAGCAAAGTATTAAGGAAGGTGATTTAGTGGTCATCAAAGAAGACAACCTGCCACCGAGCGAATAGCGGCTTGGCAGAATCGTAAATCTTCACCACGGAAAGGACCAAATAAGTCCGCCTTTTAACAAACAAAGAAATTTTAGGAACCGACACTACGACACTTAACGCTACAGTAATACCCAACATCAGTTTCCTAAAGTAAGGGTCATTTCCACTTCTAACCTACAAATAATTGCCAGTTCAAAATGCGGGTTTAATAATGAGTTCAAATTAATGATTTTACAAACTCATATCATTCCAATCGTATTGAGATGTCAGAAATGGTATTATTTTTTAATTTGTAAAATCATGAATCGATCGGCAATTTCAAAATTGTCTTTACTCACTGATTATTACAAAAAAGCTAGCGTTTATAACAAAATACCACGGATAATCTAAGCTAAGAAATAAAAGTATTAGAATATAATCTTTCAGACCATCAGCTTTTGTAAAAATATAAATAAAATTTGTCATCTATGTCGTAGTTCAATCAACCATAAGAGTTCTATAACAACTTCTAAAATATTTTTCTTGAGAATCTGTTGTAACCAGTAATAAAATTCTGCAACTATTATCGATACGATTTGTCGAATTGGATTTTGGCAGTACAAGGTTCCACTGGTGTATCTGCTATTCAGTCCCATAATGAATGCATGAATAGCTTCTTGGTTTGCATATGTTTTCATAGCATAACCGTTCTGTTCATGCGATATTTCGATTTTTGAAAGCGCAGGGTTAAGTGCTTTATTAATTTCACTATGAGATTCGGATAAATTCTTTCTTCCTTGATAAATTTTTTCATCTGGTTTAATAACGCATCAAGGGTCTTATTATATATAATTATATATAATCGAATAAAAGTTTAATTGCTTGTTGTGATTACTAAGGATATCCCTGCTGTTGCTATCACTTTTGTACGGATGATCCTCATAATATCTAGGATGTCCTGTGAATGCTTTGATCCTATCCATAAACTTCCAGACTTGTGATCTCCATGAAAGATACGAGTTTTTGTCCCCATCAAACTTAGTTAAAGCTTTGAGCAGTAGCAGATTTTGTTTAGCGTGCGTGCTAATTGCAATTTTTGTGTTTGTGTTTTTAGTGCCATAATTATTATTCATAGTAATTATTATTTAATTTTTAATTGTTATTTAAATTTCTTATTTTTTTGTTTCAATTTTTGTAATATTTTTTTGCATATTAATAAAAAATTTGAAAAATTATTATTTTATTTTTTGATGTAATTTTGATTAGAAAATAACTAGAAATTATTATGTAAAAGAAATAAAAAATTTTTAAATGGTCTCAGTTATATTTCAAATTCATTCTACTTTTTTTGTAGACAATAACACTTTTTCCTCATGTTAAACATTCAGTTTACATAATTCTGTTAGTCTAACAGGTAAAATTTAACTGAGTGGAGAATTCCTTTCCCGTGATTTTCTAACTCTGCACAATTTTCAATCGAGCATCGAACCAAAAGTCAATTGCACCTTCTCGGTGTTATAAGTTCTCTTTTAAACATCGTACTGACGTTACGTTAGAGGAACTAGCTACGGTAGAAGCACAAAATAGAAATGCCCAAATTGCTATTGATAGATGTCCAATCCTAGGACGATGTTAATTTCTTCCTACCCTGCGAATGGCAAAGGTAAAGCAGTATTAGGCCTATTCTACGAAATTTAAAACGCATATGGACAAAAAAGAAAAGCCTGCTACATTATATATTCTCGATGTAGGATATCGTCATGGGTGCTCAAATCAGTGAAGATCATTTACATTGTCGATAAACTACAAGGCAACACAGGCAGAGTTATGATGTTGTTAAACACCGTCTAGGAGTAGGTAAAATTAATATAAGTCGGCGAGATCATCTTATGGGTTGTCTAGGAAACGGGCTGTTCCGAAGAGTTCGGACCATAGGGAGAGCAGTGCTAGCCGAGTTGGTTTTGGGGGCCACAAAAAGAGGTGGTTACTGTTGTGCGGGGACTCATTGCTTCCGGTAGGTATGTCAGTTTCAATTCTAGTAGAAATTAAGCATACGACAATATCCACATCCTATTTGTACCAGTATACTCAGATCTCTCGAGTCAGTTAGAGTCCTCGATCCGAAATAGGTGATACTTGGATCCCGAGAACAACTATCACGGGAATAGAGTTCACGAAAGTTTTGACATACTCACGGTGAATGACGTTTAAGTCTGTCGGTAAACCTATCTAGTTGTTCTGTTCTAAACTGCTGTATGGAATTTTTACAGTTCCCTATGGATGTGCTTGGTGAGGAGGTTAGCATTCAATAGATGTCTGTTAAAGTAGTCCTGTAGGTATTGCGTTCATAGCATAACATTAAGTTCCTTATACGGGGACATAAGGAGATTTCCCGTCACAGTTCTCCGGCGGAGTTCCGGCATGCTTGTAGTTTCTTCATCAACTTCTTCTCACTAGTCCCTGGCGTTTAAATCGGTGCAACATAATTGCTGACTGGCCGGAAATTACATTATATGTTGCCGCCTAACGATTGGAATATATTGTTGCGGCTCTGTACTTAAGAAGATTTCCGTTTACAACCACTACGATGGCCGGCAGGTATAGTCATAAAAGAAAAACAGAAGATAATTGCGAGGCTAGTGTGTTTCACAGTTTTCAGGTAAAGAAATTGGCTGTGACTTGTGCGCTAAGGCGATTCCGTGTGTACTTAGGGGGAATTAAACTACAATCTTAACAGACCGTAACTCACTTGCCATAACACTTAATAAAAATCTAATTAACCAGTGATAACTCTGTAACATAAGCATTTCCTTAGGATCAAGGCCGATCCGGTTTAGTCAGATTGGAAAAGCTGTAGTAGTATAAACATAACATTATTTTTATAATCTCTTGCTGAAAAAAATTAAGTTAACCGCATTATAGAAGAGCTTCATAAGAAAAGAAAGCATTATATATATCAACTTATCTTATGCTTAGCCTATAGTCCTAACATAGCAGAAGTCAGGGAAGTCTAAAATGTGCGCTAATTATAGAAATATGAAGTTGATTGCAAGGAACAATTATTCACTTCCTTTAATTGAAGATTATTTGGAGTCTTGGTGAACCTAAAGGCTGGAGTTTTTCAAATCAAAGTGGCTGAGAAATCTATTACATGAACTTCATTTTCTGCTTCGTTTATAATAACCATCGGCTATTAGTTTAACTACTTTGTGAGTGCTAGGTATTTGGCTCAGTTCCAATTAAGAAATGCAATTTTTAATGGTTCTTTCTTGGATCAATACTGATTTTGGCCACTGTCAATAATTCGTTGCTCTCTTTTAACTACTTTTTGAGTGCTAGGTATTTGGCTCAGTTCCAATTAAGAAATGCAATTTTTGAATGGTTCTTTCTTGGATCAATAGCGATTTTGGCCACTGTCAATAATTCGTTGCTCTGTTTTACCTAAATAATCAAAAATTTTCATCCATCTGAACGGCACTGGACACCAACGCATGAAAACGTTGCTGTTGAAGCTATGAAACGGAAGAGAGTTTTGGAAATTAGTGTCGACGGCCATTGTTACAGTGGTCCTTCCTTTCTGAAGAATGCTGTCAGAATTCGACAGCAATGATCATCGTATCTAATATGACTAGTACTGAAGAAGTTTGCGCACAAATCGTTATGGTTTACTACGAAAAGCGGCTAAACCAATTAATAAAATTAAATTCAAATTGATATTCATCTTAGCACCGCTACGAGTACAGAATTTATTTATTGTGCTTAAATTTTGTGGCAATGTTTACAAGATATGGGAGTAAGATATTGTACTTCTCGAGCAAAAGACTTCTAGGTCGCTTAAATAATTTTGTGGGAAAAAGCCCAGAGGAAATATTTTCGCTCGAAGGATCTATTTCGATATACAAAATATCACGTTATCTAGATAGTAAAAATATAATTCGTCATTATATACCATGTCTGATCGTGTCCGATATTCACTGGGTAGATTATCTCGTGCCATTTTTGGTATCTATAAGGAGAAACAGGGAGAAATTTTGCAAAGTATTGTTCACCTGTCTCACGACAAAAGCGATCCATATCGAAATCGCTTATACTCTTTCAACGGACTCATGCATTTTTGCTATATGCAGTTTCATTGCCATAAGAGGTATTACGATAAAGTTTTGGAGTGACAATGGCACAAATTTTAAGAGTGTGTGAAGCGAATTGCTAGCCAATTTCGAACTAATGGATAAAAACGAAGTAACCAGAACCTCTACTAGCCCTAAAATGATATGGAAATTCATCCCACCATCGGCACCGTGGCGTGCGGGACTAGTGCGCTTCGTAAAATATGTTCTGTATGTGGTATTGAGAAGCAGAATTATTAGAACGTGCTGCGTTAGTAGAATGTGAGATGGTAGTAAACCCTCGGGTCCGTACACACATAAGGATCATTTTATTTTAGGTATTTCGTACATTCTGTGCGCAGAGAATTAAGGACTTGTCGACGAAGAAAGATAAATTTTTTACAGCGATCATCAACCACGTGGCGCTTAAGTGCTTGAACGCAATTGAAAGTCCGTCAGATCGGATCGTGAGATGGGCTTTAAAGCTCCAGCAGTACTAGTTAAATGTGCAGTACAGGAAGGGAAATTGAATTGTAGTAGCAGATAGGTACCGTGCAGATGGTGAAAGTGAATAAAAAACCAGAGAACTTCCCAGAATACATGGAAGACAAGCTTTTTAGGCGGATGAAACCCCAAAATAATTAGGAGGATACCACTTTGGGAAGTTATGCTGCCGACAACTCAGAGACCCTGAGTGGGCATTCGAAAATTAATAGCCCGGGAAATGGCGGGATACAAGTGGCCAGCGATGTTCCGAGACGTGAGGAGATATGCGCAACCGTGCCATGAATACCAGATCTAAAAGCCGAGTCAGAAGCAAGTCGCAGGTAAGATGCTTACGAAAATAGCATAGGAACGTAAGAACCCAATTACGATTTGTGGAGCGAGTAGAGGAGTTAGTGGACGGGTACAACATTGATCGGAATTCGATCCCTGGAGCGCTACTAGAATTATTAAAAGATAAGGCCGCGAAGCAAATCCGTGTGCAACATGTAGAGGGTGTGGAGGAGAAAGACACTTCGCGCATGATTGTCGCAGCTCAAAGGTGTTCTTCTGGAAATGTGGACGTTGTGGCGCATTGCAGCGCATACAGCACATACTAGATCAACCCGAAGTGCCTATTTTATCAGTAGCCTGGATCTGAATCCACTAGCAATGGTGTGTACAGACTTCGGAATCCACTGGATACAGCCCGGCGTAAGTATTCCTAAGTAGATGCCCAAGAATACCGAACATGTTGTACGACGAACATGCATTCGGCACGGGACAGAAAACATAAATACTAGAAGAGAAAGTCACCATGATGGCAGAAATCTTAGGAAGTAGTTCCGTTGAACTACAGCCAGAAACGGGCGGAATTCGAACAAGGACGGCACAACCACCTGCGCAGATGACAGTGATAGGTGATAGGTGATAGGAGACATAGTATAGTATACCTTTCGGGGATGAATTACATGTCCCCATTATAGTCGAACTGGACAAAATACACGAGGGTAAGGCGTATACAGCACATCTCTTCGAACTGAAGGCTTGACGACCCAAGAAAATTAATCGCCCAGCGACCACGCGGCGAATCGACAATTATATTTTTATACCACGTCTCCCGCAGTAACAAAAGTAATAAAACAGAAGGACTTATGCGAGCATCAACACCAATAACAATTTCATTGCAAGGGGAGAAAGAGCAGCCAGTAGAAAAGTAGAAAGGCCTGGCGAATACACAATGTACCAGGAGGAGAAAGCAGTACGCCCTGCTACGTGCTGCTTTCTCCTTATGATACCTTAGGGATCATCCCAATAGACACCTACTGAACCACCACCATGTGCTTAGATGGCAGGAGAACTTGACTACCGCGTCTCCGTACAGCAATATAGACTAGAACCGTTGGACAGGACGGCGTGCCGACAGGCTACAAACGCCATTTACCGAGTGTCCATTTACGCCTTTGTAAACACTCTTCCTATAAATGGTGTTCTCGGAAGTCAACCACCACCTATCTCATAACAAGCGCTCGAGCTGCCTCGAGAGACCCTACGCGGACCCTGGCATTATTAAGGTCTGGATATTGTAGCTAGCTCAGTTCCTACTTATCCATACTCGACCATGACATACGCAACACATGTCCTGCATGCAACGAATCCCCGCACGACACTAACCACCTCTTTGCATTCCCACTCAACCCGACTCATCTGACACCCCTCTCCCTCCGTTTTGAACCCGTTGAAACAGCACGTTTCCTGGGGCGCCCGTTAGATGACCTCGATGACTAAGACTGGACCAACATGACCCTAGGCGGGGTTGGCAAACAAACAAAAACAACAACAAGAACAACAATGTACGGACATGTTGACGGTAAGCCTTATTACGGCAGGTGTGGGGAGAGTTTAAGGACCTCCAATGGTGATCACATTACAATAAAACACGCACTTGTATATCGAATTTTGACATATTTATATAGAACATATATAATGAATTTATCAAATATACTGAATTTCTTGTAATCATGAATTTTATTATAAATATATTGTTATGAATAGTTTTAATTATGAAATGCTTTATAAACTGTTATACATATATAATATCGCAAACGTTAAGCGGTGCAATTGTGTTTGTATTGTGGTCGGAAATTTTTGTTTATTTTAATTATATAAAAAGTGTTAATTATAATTTTTGGGACTAATCAGAGCTAAGTGTTAAAGGTGTTTAAAAAATTCTTGATTTTGTATAGAATTGCATTCTCAAATTCATTTCTTTTCAATACTCCGAGTCATTAGTTGTATTAACAATTGTTTTTGTTTTTTTTGTTCATTTGTTAGCTCTTTTTAGCTTTTGCCTACATTTTTGGCACAGCTGTTTTCGTTGTGGTTTTTAAGTTTGATAATTCAGTGATACTTAAACTGGTCACTATAAATTTATTGAAAGTTTATCAGCTGATTTAGGAGTTAACTTCAAACTGTAACAATTACATTGTATTTTGTTTTTTCTGTATTTTTGTTTATTATTCTTAATTTTTTTTTACCAATATGAAGTGTGCCTATGATAATTGCCAAGACAAAGACGATTCAAAATGTTTTCTGTCTTGCTGGCTTTGCACACTTAAAACTTGCCTTACTGACAGGATGAATTCTGGACGCAATTAATATTTTCAAAATTCCGTCTGACCAAAAATTGCTTTTCCCAATTGGGTAAGCGATTGTTCGCATTAAGTGAGAAATTCAAAGAATATGAAGCCAGGTTTGTAAATTTTAAATACTTAGACTCAATACAAAGTATGGATGATATTCGTTTGAATAAGAGCGTTCTCATAGTCCGCCAATAACGAAGCTGGTAAGAAAAAGCCTAAAGAGTACACGGTCGAATTAATTATTTTAGCATCACCGCTACAACAACAAGAACAACAATGCACGGACATGTTGACGGTATGCCTTATTACGACAGGTGAGGAGAGAGGGGAAGGACCTCTAAAAACCTAGATGGTGAACACATTACAATAAAACACATACACTTATACTTATATTTTGAATATTGACATATGTATGTAGTACATATTGTGACGGAAATCCCAAATACGAAGGCAGACAAAAGGAAAGGAGTAGCAGTGTGACGAGATTTCCAAATAAAAAGGAAAGACAAAAGAAGTATCAGTATGATGCAAATTTCCCGTACCAAGGTCAAACAAAAGGGTTGAAGGCATAGACTTAGACTAATATGAATTCCGTCATGAGGATGGAGAGACATCCATGTAAGATATTGAGAAGGAAGAGGCTGTTGGCGCCGCAAAAGAGTCAGAGCAGCCAGCAAGCAAGGTTAAAGAAAAGGCTTCTACGAGTATGGACATTAACATGTTATTGGCTGCAATTTCGCAAAATTTGGATGCTCAGGATGCCAAGATGTCACAAAACTTGGATGCGCAGGATGTCAGGATGTCACAAAAGTTGGATGCGCAGGATTCCAAAAAGTCACAAATAAATACCAACATCTCACAGAAGTTGATGCCAAAATGCTGCAGAAGTTGGATGAACAGCTCGTCCCGGCTCATATAGCTTGAAGAGAGTGTTGTCAAAGAATGCGCAGAACTTAAGGAGAGACAGGACAAAATCGAGGAGAGGCAAGACAGAATAGAGGAGCTAATTGAGACCAAAGTCAAAGAAGGTCGGAAAACAAAAATAGAGGAGCTAATTGCGACCAAAGTTAGCGAATCAGAAGGTCGTGTCCGCGATTTGCTTTTGAATCGTCCAAGCATTTCGAAAAGCACCCCTAGGATAAAAGCACAATACTTTGACGGCACCATCCCTTTCCACGTCTTAAAACTTCAGTTCGAAAAGACGGCTAGAGCAAATAACTGGAGCATGGAAGAGAAGTCAGCTGCACCATTTGTGGCATTGAAGGGACCTGCAGCGGAAATTTTGCTGATAATTCCTGCATATGGGGGAGATGACTGCGAGGCACTAATGCGAGCCTGAGAAAGACGCTATGGTTGCGAGCGTAGAAAACAGATCTATCAGATGGAATTAGAAAACTCCTATCAGAAGTCCAACGAGACCTTGCAGGAATTTGCTTATGAGATTGAGAGACTAGCTCATTTGGGTTATGGAGATAGTCTTGGAGAATACCTCGGGAGGATAAAAGTTCGGAGGTTTATCAGCGTAATAAGAGACAATTATAGCAGGCGAGAGGCGTATGCGAATCCAAAGCCAACATTTGCTGAGACTGTCTCGTATGCTCAGTACCAGGAAACGGCCGCGCTCTTGTGCAGACCAGCGTACAAAGCAAACTGTGCGAAATTGGAAAGTCTAGACGTGATGAAAGGAATCTGGGAAACATCTAAAACTGCCCAACTGATTAGAACCAAGATTTTCTACAACTGTAGAAGGCCAGGACACTTCGCCCGCGATTGTAATATAGGTTCTACGAGACAAATCGACAACAAAGCAAGCAACGTTACTATCAGTGGATATGTGGATGGACATGAGCGAGTTCTAACTGTGGGCACGGGCGCGTCAAACTCCATCATTCGATCCGATTTGATCACCAGGGAAATAAGTACATTGCATGGGGCTAAGTTGAAAACATTAGCTGGTGAGAACGCCAGGGTTCTGGGAAAAGCCACGTGTAAAGTCATCATCGGGAATATGACAATGTTACATTAGTTCATAGTAGCGGAAATCTTAGATGAAGTCATAGTTGGTGTGGAATTTCTCCTTGGTCAAGGAATAAAGATCGACTTAAAGAAAAGCGTGATGGAGTATGGAAATATGGAAGTACCGCTAAGTATTGGGCACGAACTTGCGTACGACAGAAATGATGTGCCCCTGGTAAGGAACAAGCAGCAGAAAGGAAATACGTACGGAAATGGCAAAATGTCTAGTGTCCTAATGGATAAGTTGAGAGGTACGCAAAACTGTTGAGCAACGCCCTAAAGTTATGAGTTACAAGGTAGAAGGTTGTATTAAGGCGAAGAACCCTGAAAGATTTGAAAAACGAGATTTGATAATGCTGTGCAATTCCCCACGAAAGAAAATCTTACACAGCAAGCGGGAAGATCCTTACAAAGTAATTAGACGAATAAATAGCACGGAGTATCGAAGCCAGGCCGTTGGAAAACCAAGACCAAAAATACGAAGGACAGACAAAAGAAAATGCAGTACGATGCGAATTACCCGTACCAATGGCAAACAAAAGGGTGGACAGTGTAAAGAAAATTTCCCGTAAAAAGGACCGGCAAAAACGTGGCAGTATGATGCATTACTAGTAACATGGACAAAAAAAGGGTCGACAGTGTAAAGGAAATTCCTCATAGTTAAGGATGAACGGAGCGGCTGCGCTACCACAGGCAAACGAATAATGAGCCTATTCTTGAGCTCGTGAACAGAATGTTTAGATTATCTTTAGGTATAAAAAGAACGTTACAATATATAATGAATTTATCAAATATACTGAATTTCTTTTAATCATGAATTTTATTATAAATATATTGTTATGAATAGTTTTAATTACGAAATGCTTTATAAACTGTTATAAATACATAATATCGCAAACGTTAAGCGGTGCAATTGTGTTTTTATTGTGGACGGTAAAATTTTTAATTTTAATTATATAAAAAGTGTTAATTATAATATTTGGGACTAATCAGAGCTAAGCGTTTAAGGTGTTTAAAAAATTCTTGATTTTGTAAAGTTTTAATTCATTTTGTACAAATGGAATTCTCAAGTTTATTTCTTTTAAATTTTTCGAGTCATTAATTGTATTAACAATTGTTTTTGTTTTTTGTTCATTTGTTAGCTCTTTTGCTTTTGCCTACATTTGTTGATTAGAGTTAACTTCAACCTGTAACAATTATATTGTAGTTTGCTTTTTCTGTATTTTTGTTTATTATTCTTAATTTTTTTTTACCAATATGAAGTGTGCCTATGATAATTGCCAAGACAAAGACGATTCAAAATGTTTTCTGTTTTGCTGGCTTTGCGATAGTTTTACCCACTTAAAACTTGCTTCACTGACAGGATGAATTTTGGACGCAATTAATCTTTTCAAAATTCCGTCTGACCAAAAATGGGGCTTCCCAATGCGAAATTGTTCGCATCGAATGAGAAGTTCAAAGAACATGAAGCCATATTTGTAAATTTTAAATGCTTAGACTCAATACAATGTATGGATGATATTCGTTGGAAAAAGCGTAAGCGTTCTCATAGTCCACCAGTAACGAAGCTGGTAAGAAAAATCCTAAAGCGTACACAGTCGAATTAATTATTTTAGCATCACCATGTCTCCTCTTTCAAAGTTGATTTGAATTTGGAACATTTTGAAATGCTACTAAGCAGTTTTATGGCCCTCTAAAGGTTTTTTTCGTGTATTCGAATACAAACTAAAATGTAATAATAATTTTGCTGAAGTCCCACCTGAAAGAAATGCTCCAAGAACCTAAACATAAAATCAGCTTTGACTCTTAGCTATCAAAATGTTAAGAGGTTTGAATATTAATTGTTGTAACTTGTACCTCAAATATTTTGAATTTCTTTTACAGAAACTTGACTGAAACGTCATGTTTTTAACTCAGAAATTTTTCCCAAGGAAACAGAGTCAGTGGTGGAGTCCTTTTTGTACGACTCATCGATTCCATCTAAGGGAGGAAGAGGTTATACTTTTCCCCAATCTGATTTGTATGTATGAATATCTGCATCATACCATTCTTTTAAAATATATTAACGTGATGATGAAAAACATTGATTTAGTGATTGTTTTAGGCGATATTAATCTTCCATGTGTATCATGGAACAAAGTAGACGGTGACATTGTACCTCACTCTTCAAGAGCATCGTGTAATAAAATTGTAAAAGAGATGACGAATCTCAGCCTGACCTGACAATATTCTTGATTTTATTTTCTTTGATAATGTGACTAAAGAACTGGTAGAAAGAACTACTCCTCTAGCTATTACTTACGAAATTATATGTGATCGGGTTGTAATAAATAAAGAAACCGATGAAAATATTTAAATTGATTTCTCTGAAGCTAAATTTAAAGATTTTAATAAAGCATTGTCTAAATAACAGTGGCCTATATACAATGATAAAATGGAATGAAGTGTTGTGCAGTTTAGCATAACCCTATTTAACTTATTTTACAAATATATTCCTAAACATAGCTTTGATTTTAAAGAACCTACCTAAAGTCTTATAAATATAGTCCTGATCAAATATCTTCTTGTTTTCTTTTAAATTGTGTGGGGTATATTTATGAACCCTTGCCTCATTTATACAATGCTTAAAGAGGAAATTCTTATACCTGTATGGAAGGAATATCTTATTATACCCCTTTATATGAAAGTAAGCAGTAAGTTGCTAATCAATCAACTTAGTTTATTGGGTTTCCAACCAAAATTTTTTACAATAGGTCTCATCATACCTTTTCGATCGAACACAAAAGGTAGTGCTTAAAAATTACACCTCAGATTCCATTACAGTTTCTTCAAGAATACCCCATATAGGACCGATTCTGTTTTCACTACTTATAAATGATATTTCTTCTGATATACAATTTAAAAAAAATTTTGTGTACGCGGATGATATAAAATTTATGAATCTGATACTTCGGCAAATGAAGGCATCTTACTACAAACAGACCCAAACAGCTTGGTTGAATGGTGTAAAATAAATAGGATGCCACAAAATCTTAAAAAAATTTAAGTTGTGAGCTTCTCCCACCGAACTATGCAGACTACTTAGCCGATATAGAACTATAATTTTTAAATGGTTTTACCGTTGGTTTTGTTGGCCTGGGAAACACAACGGACCCTAAATTTAACTTCAAATTTCACATTAATGTGGTTGTCAACAAAGTCAAAGGTATTTTGGCATTTGTAAAACAGTGACCAAAAGAATTCAAGAACCATTACGCTACTAAACTTTATTCACAACATTAGTAAGGCCTATTTTGGAATACGGCTCGATAATTAGGAATCCGAGGTATCAAATTCACTCTGACCGAATAGGATCTATTCCAAAACGATCTCTTTATTTTTTTTAAGAAATTTGCTTTCGAACTCTAATCTTCCTTATACTCAAACTTATCAACCATTTTACTCTTGCCTGTCGTAGGGAAATGCTTGGTGTGATTTTCATGGTGAAAATAATAACTAGCTTAATTTTTAGTACCCTTCTCCTTTCCGAAAACAAATTTAATGTTCCGTTTTAAATTCCCAGACATTTTTGCCCGTTGTTTCTGAATTAAGCTACTTATTTAAAATCAGCTGATGAATTTCTTTTTCTGAAGCTGAACCTTTTTAGTTCTCGACACTTAACAAGCTTTTACTTATCGTGACTCGGCGTTAATGTAAAAAAAGAAAAAAAAATCGTATTTCATTCGCACCGCGCCACTCTTGAGGATGAGGTGGGAGGTGGGAGGTGGGAAACTTTTAGGAATAATAATCTACAGAATTTATTAATTTCATTTCTTTGTACATAAACTTATATTTCATCAAGAAAAACTGCTTAATAATAAAAGTTGTTGTTATAAAATAGCATTCTGCCTGCGAGTATGAAAAATTTAAATAAGTAGCCAGTAGATGGTTGAGAGGCATACTGTCCGTAACTATCACCGACAAACGTAGCGCACCTAAGGCTTTTCCACCTCTCTAGCGTTTAATATAAATATACTCTACAAGGGTTTCACCTGGTCAAAAAGATAATGGAAAGAGTACCACCTACGCTACCTTTATAAAAAAGTAGTGAATTTATTTTAAAGCGTAGCGAGTAGAGTATATTCGGAGAAGGATTTTCAACTTACCGAAAGGAAGATCAGTGGAAAGTAATTCCTTCATATATCTTTACGACAAGTAGTCATTTGTAAATATGCATATATTACTATATAAACTTTGTTGTAACCGTAAAACAGTGGAATCAGTAACCTGAGCTGAGCTTACCCCAGCCAAGATAGAAACTTCGTTACAACTTAAAATACAATTTTTTGTGATCTGGCTTAGCTATCATTTTGATGCATAATTATCGTTCTTTTAGGGTCTCTTCAGTTTTGGGAACAAAAGAAAGAATCGGTTCCAGGTTTAGGTGTCAATATATTGGAAAGATGTGTGGCAAATGATATACTATTTTACTAGTCACTTCAAGTCCTTTCAACTCAGTGAGCTCTTAGCGCAGGGTCGTATATGATAGGACTTTTAAGACTTTTAACTGAAAAGCACATAGAGTAGATAGTACCGAATCCCGCTGTAAGGGGTTGTAATGACACTTATTTTCCCTTTTTGTGCCAATTCACTCTGAAGATCTTTCATGAATTTATTATGCTCATAACTATTTTAAGATCGAGGAATGAAACTTCTGCCGAGTTATCCTAAATTGTCTTTCCTTGGTTACTAAACTTGTAATGTCTTTACCTTGAAGATAGTTGAAACTTTCTCTCTTATAGGAGTTAGGTATTCAGTATATTGAGATTTTCGCCGCCAATTTAAGTAATGTTGTAAAGCCATGTGTACAAATCTATTATCTACATCTGCTCATTCAAGAGACGATTCACTGAAAACTGGGATTATGTTATTAAATAAGTAAAAATAAACAAGGCGAGTGATCAGACGATAAGTCAAAAAGTAGTTTTATATCTACTTGTGCTACTAAAAATAATTTACTTGTTACTTGAAGGGCAATATATGACGGGATTTTTATTCCACAAGAGCTACCGTCTATATTTAACATGTCGAATATTAATTCCCGCAGATACTCATAGCTCGGAATGCCCACAAAAAAATGTCCCGGGGTGAGTACAGCAACGTCATTTGCATCTTCTGTTAATGCATCAGTGTTTAATTCCTCGAATTTGAGCTTTGCGTTGCCATTGACGCGCAATTTTTAATACTCTTCTCCCAGATTCCTCTGAAAGTTACTGCTTGGTTTTCGATAAATGTTGTAGCATAATCACAATGTCTGAGATATAGTCTTTTCGAACAAAAATTTTGGGAATGCTGTTAAGAAAATAGAGGTGCTTGCCCAAATCGCTGACTGTTTCCAAATGGACGGTTCGGGTGCTGAAGCTTACGAACAGGGCAAAATATACTTTGTAAGTATGGTGACCTGTGCCATTCGTAGCGGGAATTTGATAGAGCTCACCGTCTTCTAGGCCACAATGTTGTTTTCTATTTGGGGTGCCTAGTCAAGCCTTGTAACTGATCCTATCTGTATCATAGAGCCTGTAGGCCCCCTGAGTTTTAGTTTCGTGATCATGATTTGGATAGCAACAGAGCTCTGGATGATCTTCAACTGAGTAAAATTATCACCTGAAGTCAAGAGGAGTTCTGTCTCTTTATCATTTACGATTCATCATTTACAATAAGTAACAGTGAGCAGTTGATATTTGTTAATCGCGTTAAATCACTTAATTCGATGCATTTGTCATTATAAAATGACTTAGCTTAAATCCCTTTGGAGCCAGAAGACGAAATGAAGATGGACATTTAAAGATAACTTTATATGTACTTTCTTGAAGCATTGAATACCGTATGTAGCTTCGTTTTAGAACTAGGCTCTTTATAAACACCATGATGAGGTGTGAAAAACACTGACTGCGAATCTTCACTGATCATATGTGACCAAGGCCGATGTACTCGACCATACACGCTGTATGTTGTTTCTCTTTGCGTTCTTTCATCGTCATTAATTAGGGTTTCGGATATCCGGTGTTTCTACTTTCCCTGCCATTGAACAGGTTGGAGAAGTGTTCCATCCTTACACTAAGTATGCTCTGGACATCTGCCATCAGATTACCACCTTGGTCCCTACATGAGCTTGATCCGGTCTTGAAACCTTCTGTAAGTCACCGCATCTTATCATAAAATTTTCGAGCATTTCTCTTGACAGCCAGCTTCTCAAGCTCTTCAAACTCACGCATTTCGGCCTCTTTCTTTTTTGGCCTAGAAATGCGTTTTGCTTCCTTCTTCAGCTCTCAATAACTATCCCACATGTTGTGGTTTACAACGTTACGAGGTAGGTTCGTTTTTTCTCCGTTTTAAAAATTCCACTAGCGAAGGACGAAAACAAAAAAAAATTGTCGGAAAAAAATACAAAGAACGCCCCAAGTACATTAAACCATCTGATTGCTAATCGGGCACAATAACTACAAGAAATTAAATATTTATTGAATTATTCATTACTAATGCCCCCGGCAACACATTGCTTTTGTACGCATTGTATTTCATTTAATTGAGATAATATAACTAGTATTACAAAGGAGGTAATGGGTTATTAAACTTAAAGAAATTATATAATAGATCTTCTTACATATTTGACCGTATGTACATACTCCTATACTCGTAGTGTTTGAAATTAGCATATTGAAGCGGCTGAGACATTTGTTAACTATTTAAGGATGTGTCAGAAAAAGTTTGACGCTATTTCGCTTGTAGAAATCTCCTACAAAGATATTAATATTAGTGAAGTATGCCGAGCTTGATTACTTTGAACAAAAAGGTAAAATAAATGAATATAACAGCACCGGCAATTTCAAAATAACATGGAATCATAGTATTATCTTATAAATTTTCACCGCACCGTTTTGATTGCTGGTGGAGGCTCAGTTATGTTACTTATTATTATGTCTAAGGTTATAATCAAGCACCGTTTATTTACAGCAGATCTAGCTAGCTATGACTTTATTTTTAGTACCTCTAAAGATTTTTTTTTTAAACTTGTACTTTCGAACACAATGAATTTAAAAAAAATGACCCAATTTTTAATATCGAATTTTTCGGAACGAAATAAGTATACACATTTCAAATCCTTCGATAGATAAGGGAAAAAACAGCAACAAAGTATTCCCGACTGTAGTGTGCGTTTCATGAAAAAATTGGCTTGTGATTACTTTTTGAAGAAATCCGGTGTAATTGTAGACTTAACACATTTTTTTTTAAATTATAAAAATTGAATAAACCTTCCTGAAGAATCACTATATCTCGTACTGTGGCATCTCTTAATACCACTCCTAGTATACATACGTATATTTTTTTTAAGCTTATTTCCTTTTTCTTTACCGGAACAAAAGAGTATTTGAAATATTATTTGAAATAAAGAAACAAATAACAAAAATTATTTTTAGAGCTATTATTTCTAATAATTTTTTTGATATATCATAAACCTTACATTCTGGAGCTTTGAAATATAGTAATCATAAGAGAGATGATTAAAAATTTAACTTAGTTATATTTCCGTTTACCAAAGTTCTTTCTTTTGGATTAAAGCTGGCGACCCAGCATTACATAAGGTAACTTGAAAGTCAATAAAATAGTTGTTGATTGAAATAATCTAATGAAAAATAATATGAGGAATAAATAAATCCGATTTCGGGAAACGTAATTCTTTGGCATCATCATCAGTATTCCCAAAAGACCAGAATTTGGCTGAAATTAACTCCTGCCCCGGCGAAGTTCTAACTTGGAAGTGATCGAAATATAAAGAATTAAGTATAAATTGTAGAATTAAGTAGAAAATGCAGAAATCAGCAACAAAGGCAATTTCCTAATGTAAAAATTACTTTTTAAATTTCTTTAATACATAATGAAGCATATTGTTAAATATAAGCTCTTCTAAGCATACCAAAAATAATGATTCATTCATGTAATTAAAGACGGTGTTTTCACGATTATTAGCAATATACTTTTTCTTATTCATATGTGTACATAATTTTTGTATTTTCCCATAATTTTAATTACATTTCGCAAGCATTCTAAAAATTTATTAGTTTAGTTTTTTTTTCTGCATCGAAAACATGGAGTTAAAGTTTTTTTTTATACATATGTTGTACTTTATCTATATATGCAAATTTTCATGAACGCCTATAACTTGATAACTTAGGAGTTATAAAGGGATATTAGCAGAAGGTTAATGCGTAAGTTTTCATGAGATTGGCGCAACCGTTCTAGAGATATTACCATTTTAATGAACCTGGGTCGCTACCCATACAAAATACATGCAACAACAACAAATACATGTAAAATTCCAAAATACGCGTACATTACGATGTACATATGTACATATGTGGTGTTGAAAGAGAGAGAAAGGAGTGAAAAAAATATAAATAAAAATTAATAGAAAAAAGCTTGGAAAAAAAATTTTAAATCAATTTTTTTCGTTTCCTTTTCCAAAAAAATCGAAAACTGTAAATTTCAGGTAGATTTCCTTAATTTTTTTATAGGTGTAGCAAAGCACGCTGGGATTCTCTAGTATTATATAAAGTACAATTCAGATATTATTTGAAAATATTTTTAAGTAAGAAAACGGAAATTTAAAAATTATAGATAAAGATGACTAACGAAATTATTAGTAATTCACGGTTTTTGAATAAAAAAGTTAAAATATTAGCAACAACAAGAGATTGAATATAAAAGGGAATAGTATTTGGTAGATTAAAGACCTATGTAAGGAAAAATATGTAATATTTTGAAGAATAGAAAATAGCTAAAGTTACTCAAATTTAATGCGAAAACAGATTATTGACTATCGTCACACACACCTCCAAAGAAATGCCTTTGTGGTGTACCAAAAACACTAGAATACATACGTAAAAATCTCTTTTGGCCCAATATGACACTATACGTGAAAAAATTTGTTTCGTGAAGTTTGCAGTAAAATTAAAGTCCCAAATATAGGTGGGCAATATTATGACAGTACAGTATGCTGTGAAAAGGTCATTTCAAAAAATTCTTGGACAGTATCCAAGGTCGAAACGTGGACATGTAACAATTTTGTGCTTGTAAGAAATGTTTCCAAATTGCTTGGTACAGCCGAGATTATTTTAACTGATAACGGATAACTCTCTTACATAAAAATTGGTCACAGTGTTTGGGATATACATCTTTTAGATATAGGGGAGGCTGTGTTCATATCACCAAAGTATAACCTCTACTCCGGTTAACATATGATGGCTCATGCGCAGACTACGAACTCCTACGGAAACTCGAAAATTTAGACACCAACGTTCTTGACTAATCCGATTCAACTTAATAAGATACTCTAAAACTAGAAAAATCCATGCAGCATTTGAGGCATAAGCTAAAATATATAATTTACGTAGTAGTAAAAAATACTAAAAATAGATGATGTTGAATGCAGAAGCAATTTCATTCATTCAAAAAATTTAATTCAAAGCCAAAGTAATTGGAACCAAGGGAAATTGTATGTATTACCTTGAAGACGCAGAAAGTAAGACAACGAAATATTATCATTTAAGGGATAACTTTAACGAATAACTTTGATTACCGCACCAAAACTTGGGATGTGTACTGTCGTACATGCATCTCGAATCATACGTATCTATGCAACAACCTCTACTAGTATACATACGTATTTTTTTTGCAATTTTTTTTTTTTTTTTAAATTATAATTAATAAAAAAAATCAAGATAATGAAAATTGCTTACATATACTTAAAAAAATTATTTGAAATACATTTTTCCTCCTTGTTTTTCTTTAGTAATTTAATTAAGACAATTTAGTTAGTCAGCATCAGTGGCTGATAAAATGTAGATTTGCATTAAGATTCTCTAGGAAATTTAGGACTCATGGAAGGACAGTGCGTCGGTTCTCTAAGTTTATCGTTTTATTTTCGTTTGTGAAAATTTTCTAAATCTAGTTTTTTCTTTCCACGCCTATTTCTCTGCTTTACTCCTCTGAACTACCTCCACGACTTAAGTAGCTAGAAAGCATGTCCACACAAAGTTTGTATGTGTATGTCAGTTTGGATGTTGAAAGTTCACAACAAACTGGTGAAAACCGCATACACCGCGAACAGGCAGACCGACAGACGCCGATGGGGACTTTGAGGATATCTACAGTGAGTAAACCTAACTTGAGTTGTATTATTTAGCTTTTTAATTATTTTTCAAACAATAAAAAGATACTTTTGGTTTTTATATTATGCACATTTAAATATTATTGGCGCTATTCAGCCAAGTGACGGCTTCAAGAACACTATTTGGGTTGGAGCCGATAACGTATTTTAAAGGGAAGTATTCAATTAGTAAAATTTTATTGTGAAGAAATATATGGTTATTAACATTTAAAGTTGCACTTTTATATACACGGAGTCTTTCTGTATAATACTAATAAACACATTACAAAGGCTTGGCTAAATCGAACTTGGGATACAACCTAAATTAACCTATATAATAACAATAGTAAGTATGCAAACAAAATATAATATGTAAAGGATATTCGAATAGTCTAGGAAATACATGCTGTGTAAATATTTCATATGAAAATTTGCTGAATAATGATGGTATAGGAAGGTTTTTCTATCGTAGCACATTTTTTTCGAAAAACCCGTGCAATCCGTGGACCGTAGCATTCTTCCTAGACTAAGCAAATACTTCTATTATACATATGTATATGTAAATAAAAAGTACAATTTTCAAATATCTTTTTTATATTTATTGGCTCCGTCTATAAAAAAATACTTAAACTACACATAAAATATTCAACACAAATAAAGAGAACATGAAGTTTTGCCTGAAAATGTTATACAAGGCGGACCGTAGCGCTTTGAAAAGTAATCCTGAGACGAACCAACACCGACTTCGCCTTGCACCCTCCTTTAAAAAATTATGCTATAAATATGAAAATTTTAATACTCTGAATCTGTTCCCGTTGGCAGATTTTTTCTACCACGTCTAGATTTTGCGATATGAACTTTTCTTTTTAATTTCATTTTTTTTTGCACAATTTTTTTTATGTGTCAACATCAAGAACAGTATGTATACATTCAAAATAAGTTTTACCGGGTTGTAAAAGAAAGAAATAAAGTATTGAAAGTGATTTTTTTTAAGTAATTTTTTTTTATTTCAATTAATAAGGTAATAGAATGCCGCGAGCTTGTAAAAATTCTACAGACAGTTTTTCCAAATTTGTGGTGAGTTTACTTTAAAAGTAAAACGAAGGGCCATATATTTTGAATTTTCTATCGATGACAGAGATAAAATAAGTCTATGCCTTTTAAAATGCCAATGATGTGGAGTAATCCCCAAAATAATGAAAATGACTTTTATTTCTGCATGACATCAACACAAGGATTCTCGAAAAAACTGTATTTCCGGACATCGCATCTTCAAAGAGACCAAGCCCTCGTGGTTAAGATATTTTAAAGCCAGTCCCACCAAAAATCGACGAGATAAAAAATGAAAATTCTTCTGGTCTACAGCCTCAATTGAGTTTTATTTCTACTCGTAGTACATCCTCATCTTCATATACTTTATTCGGATCTCCATGCCCACCAAAAGCATCTTATTTACTTAAGCAAGGTGATTTGAATGATCTTGTTAGAGGCTTGGGGCTTTCAAATCTAAGGTACAATTACTCGGATGCTTGCTGATTTCTGTTGGTCGATTCACCGAGAAACTCCAATGGAAACAATGAAAAGAAAAAAATGGCCAAGTTATTTTAATCTTTTCACCATGATACGATAATTACCTGATATTTCTGATATTTGTGACGTGTGAAATTATCATTTTTCACTGTAAAACTTGGATCGTAATTAAATTTCATTTTTCGTCATATTTGTTATTTTAACAATATTACTTTTTTCATTAAATGGACTTTATATAATAAAATCTTAGTCCTATACTTACAATAGGGAGATTTTTTTTTGCAGACCAGTGTTATTATTATCCGCCTTATATAATATTTTCACACAAAAATGTTTATTTATACGATATATTTCATTTTGCTTGAATATTTATTGTTATTTTGTAGATTATTGTAGTGTTTTAGTTAGTAATATACAGCAATACTCCCTGTATGTAAAATTGAAGCTTTAAGTAATAATAAGATTTAAAACATTGCAAAATTCCACTTTGCGCCACTTTTAATGAAGAAAACGCCGTTATTCTAAACAACTAGTAGGACCTTAGAAATATTACAAAAAACTTCCTTTTCTAATTCCACAAAAACGGATTCACAAATAAGCCAGCAGTATTTGTTTTCGCGCTTTATACCCGCCGATTGCTACACTGCATCATTTCTTTACGAAATGTTCTCAATAACGAACTTCGACTTATGCGCTCTTAATAATCGATTATTGGTATTTTCCTTTTCTTTGACATTCGTTTTTGGCATTTTCGCCACAATATGTCCATTATGATAAATGTTTCTCTATTTAGATCATACGAGTACCACTTCTTTTTTCATTTCGGCATACTCCAACTGTTGGCTAATCGAGGACGGTCACAGTTATTTATAACTCCTGCATTACTAAGTGTCGGGCCATCCGAACCTAATCCTTTATAATCATTATTGTATTAACGAATGTATGTATATGTAATAATGCTTTAAATTTTTATTTTTTTTACTGAAATAAATTTTTTATTTTTTTACTGAAAATACAGATCAATTCACTGGATGTTGAGAAACCTGCTGATTCCCAAATAAAATCGGATGAAAACAATCATGGCAGCGAAAGTGATGGAGATATGATGACTGAAACAAAAACAGCACACAAAAAAATTATGATTACACCAACTGATCCTGAAGATGCAATTACATTGCCTATTCAAACTGTTGAAAATTTGTCACATTATTTATACACAATAATATATATGCCACATTCATTACGGATGGTTTGTTTAACAAATCTGTTCTGTTGGATGGCGCATGTTTGTTATTCCCTTTACTTTACGGACTTTGTTGGTGAAGCAGTTTTTATGGGAGACCCTCAAGCTCTTGAAGGGACACTACCGCAAATTAAATATGAAGAAGGTGTTCGGTTTGGTTGCTGGGGAATGGCAATGTATTCCCTGTCTTGCGCTTGTTACTCGTTAATAATTGAAAAATTAATTAAAAAACTAAGGTGAGTAATTAGAATTAAATTATATTTATTTAGATTCTATATGAACATGACAGCATAAAATGAGTTCGATTTAAAAATGTTCCTTAGGACTATTTAATAGAAGTATTTTTTAATACATTTCATAAAACTTAATTAATTGAAAATAAATGGTATCTGAGGCCTTAAATTCAGCAGTTCGAGAATAGTAAGCAGAGAACAGTATTCTTAAATGCCATAAGAAAAATGAATCCAAAATAGTATTATTCATAGTAACTTACATTTTCTGATAAGCTGCTGACGAATATAACCCTCTTTCATGAGTCGCATAATTCATATTCTTTTACTTTGCTTTGTTTACTCTAATAACAGACACATACGAGTATGTAAACATTTTTGGCTCTGCTGAAGAGCTGGTTACACAATATTGTGCTCCGAATAATATTAAAATTTGATTTTATTTCAAATTTCGTTGTATTCGTATGTTCAAGAATAAAAAAGATTTGTCGAGAACAAAATCACTGGCTGTTAGATCTCGTCCATATGAATGGCAAAATAAGTTTAGAAGAAATGATACAGTCGACACAATGTGTAGAAAATGTAAAGTTGAGAACACTGTGAGCCAGATATGCGATGACAGATAATAAATTAGAGTTAAAATATACACCGGGTATACATGTAATGAAACATTTTCTTCTTTTTATTGGTCGAGTTAATAAAATTTATATTTTAGAATGGCGTGTAAGTTAGTGAAAGAGGCATCAGTTAAGTACTATAGGTAGGGCGAATTCAGGCAAAAAGACCGCGATTCAACTAGCTTATGGGAACTGCAATGAATGCCCGCGGTCATAAGTTTTCACAATGAGTCTCTCCCGCAGTCAGAAGGTACATATATATACTTATATATATATTTGGCACTTCGTAACCGCTGAAGCGATTTTCGGTGAAGCTCCTCCTCCGATTTGTGGCTTAGCGTCTTGATGTTTTTACCAACAAATGGAGGGACCTACAGTTTATTCTAAGCCGCCTTCGAACGTCGGATGGATTTTTAGGAGGAGCTTTATTTCATGTCAGAAATACACTCGGAGGGGCCGAGGGGCGACCACAATTAGGGCAATAATTAATTTTCTATAAGTTTGGATGTTCCTCGAACCTGTACTCGAACTCAGGCCTTCCGAATTGTAAACGCAATGCTAACCACTCGTCTATTGCGGCCGCCAGAAGATACGGATGGAAAGTATATGGTTGTTTGATCTATGGGAGACCTAAGTATGATGCTGACCGAGAAACGTAATTCTCGAAAATTTTATGAAAAGATGCGGCGACTTGCAGGACCAAGGAATCAATCTGGTGACCGATTTCTAGAGCAAATTTAGTGTATGAGGGGAATACTTCCCAGTCTGATGAATGGAGTGAAAGTACATCACTAGGAGATGGTAAACTCGAGTCTGAAGTCGATGATATGTAAAAAACGTTCCAAATCCGGATTGCAAAAAAATTCGAAGTGGCGGAAGCCTATGGCTTACCGACAGAGCTATTCATATATGGCGGCGAAGAACTGACAAAGGTAATACATCGGCTTCTTTGAAGATAGGCGTATAACGAATTCCGAAACACAAAATAGGAAAAAACAGTATCCTAAAACACATAGTCCAGACACGACCAAATGCATATCAGACATATTCTATATAAGACCAAATCCCTAGCAGAGAACGAATTTTCATATGACACTATTTTTAGTTGCAAGGAATAATTTGTTTTTTAAAATTTCTTTGAGATATATTTGAAAAATTAATATATGTCAACATTACAACTCAACTCAACTATTTTTGTGTATTATGATTCACAACTAATTTCAGCTGTTTTCGGTAATTAATTAAGACAACTGAAATCAGTTTGCCTATCGGGCATTCAAAAAACAAATTTTTTTTATTTGGATATATCCATTAAACTGTATTTTTGTTTTAAATGAATATATGCATTGAACTGTATTTTTCGGAAGATGGAAGGTTGCATATGTGCAGCGTGCGCAACATAGACACAAAACTAATATATTAGAATTATTAAGTGCTAATTACGTTTTTAAATTATTTATAATAGTAATTAAACTGTATATATGAAGTACTTAGATTTCTAATATTATTTATTAGTGAGGCGTTTATATACAATACATACACAACGAAATGAAGGAAATTTTAAGCAATGAAAGCTGACTTCGTTGTGTATTGGCCATCATCATACCATAAAAGAGGCGGTATTGATTTTGACGTTAATTTAGCAGAACCACAATTTTCTGTGCTAGTTGAAGGAGATATAAATATCATAAAACAACATATTTGAACCAAAACACGGATGACTTGTGTTGTGTTATTCTTACAATATTCCCAACGGCATACCCAGCTCCAACTCGTCCGCATGACGTACGCAACTTTTTTTCACTAATACCGAGTCGATAAAAAGTTCAGCTGCAGTACGGAAGTTCACCAGCTGACTTTTAAATGTAACTTAATACAGATTTACAATGTTATTAATAATATTGAGAGTCGACAAAATTTTGCCAATGAAGACTTCTTAAGGCATTTGAATAGATTCTATCCTACCAGATGAGATCTGTTACCTCTGATTTAAAATTACCGAGCGGTATCCCAGAGTAAGTCTTACTAATATTATATACTAAGCTTAACAAATTAATCAATGCCATCGAGGCCATCAAGACAGAAAACGTTTTGAATCACCGTTGACTTGGAAATTATCAAAACAACATTTCATATCGACAGGTATAAAATTACGTATGTAAAATATATACAAAAATATAAAATAAAAGTATTAATACGACTTGAGGTTAACCGAAATAAGTTGACGAAATTTGAGGGTATCTCAAGTTTTAGTATCACTCTGTTATCATACTTAACAAACACAACGATTGAATTGTATATAAAAACCTGATGACTCGGGAAGTATTGAAGCAGGTGAATATAAAAATTCAATTACACAAAATGGTTTGAAGTTTGAAAACAGAATATTTGCTTTAAAGTTCCGATATATATTCACTATCACTGAATTAAGATGTATTTATAAAGATAAACACACTTCAGAACTTAACGCTGGCGTTTTTATAACACTTCCAAACGGGCTATTTATACTCAAAATAGCAACCCTAGGATTGTTATTGTTGGCGGTCCAAGTCAATTCAAATAAACCGTAAAAGCGCTAGAGTCTTTGATTTCTTGCTGACTATACCCGAGTTAGCTTCTGTAGATAAAATAAGAGTGATATGATTTCTTTAAAAAAACCCACACACTAATTGTTAAGGAAATTCAAATGTTTTTTTTTTTTTGATGTGAAGTACAATCGATGCAATTAAGTTATGAATATAATATCATTCAAATGGCCTCCCCGACTTCTTTTTCAGGAACCCAATCTTTTTCGATGAACCCAATATTTTAGAACTTTCTCCACTAAATCAAGTCGTATATCATGAATAGCACGTTCAATATTAACTTATGTCACAATTTCTTGAAATAATCGAATCTCCAAACCTTTCTCGCAATAATTCGGTTTTTGCACGTGCTATATGATACGTAGCCCCGTATTTTTGGATCCAGATGGTGTTAAGATCAACTTCTTCCACTTGTGGCCATAAAAAGTTGGTTATCATCGATCTATACCGCTCTCCATTGACAGCAGCTGTGCCACCAGACTCATTTCGAAAGAAGTACAGACCGATGATTGAACCAGACCAAAAACCACACCAAACTGTCAATTTAGGTGAATGTAATGGTTGTTCATGAATAATGTGTGGATTTTCTTCGCACCAGACTCGACAGTTTCGTTTATTTACCGCACCACTCAGTGAAAGTGAGCCTCATCGGAGAAGATGATTTTCTTAAAAAAATCGTTATCGTTTTCAAGTTGTTCCAAGGCAAAATCAGCAAATTCACGACGTTTATGGTGATCCAATGGCTTTAGTTCTTGAGTGAGAATAATTTTGTACGGATGCAAGCCCAAATCCTTACTCAAAATCCGCCAAGTTGTGGTTTGAGACAGTCCCAATTCTTGATAACGTCTTGGAATCGACAAATAGCGGCCTTCCGCAACACTTGCCTGGACGGCAGCCATATTTTCATTACTTCGACCGGTTCTTTATCTTATTGGCACTTAAACATTATGATAAGAAAATGTACTATCGAAATTTTCAACAATTCAACGAATACCGAGTACATGTGGACGACCCTAAAATGGCAAAAACTCACGAAAAGTTGCAATTGCAGAACAATTTTTTTGATAGTAATATTGAATAATTTGTATACGTTGTTCTTGTGTATATCTTGCCAAGATGAAATTGTAAACATTACTGAACAAAATGAAAAAAGACAGATCATGACATATTGAAAACTACACTTAGAAATCATATCATCCCCATTGGGAAACCCTTTACATGCATTTCGAATCATATATATGCAACAATAGCTAAACTCTTAATACCGTTACTGGTATATACATATGTATATAAGTATATTTTTGTTATTTTTTCAAGTTTGTTCAATATTCTTCGCCTGAACACTCTTTAGCGTATGAGTGACGAGAATTAAATTAATATTTAAAAAAAATTCAAGAAAATAAAAAATACTTACATATAATTAAAAATATTGTGACAGAAATCGCAAAGCAAAGGACAGACAAAAGGAGTAACAGTGTGATGGAAATTATTAGTACAAAGGACTGACAAAAGGAGCGATGTGTGATGGAAATTCCCAGTACAAATTCAGACCAAGGTAGTGACAGTGTGATGGAAATTCCAAATGACAGAAGAAAAGACCGCCAGCAGCTACTCCAGGCAGACGAGTTAACGCATGGAGGGAATGTTTCGACCATCGTTAGGCATAAACAGATCAATAATCAGCCTATTCTTGAGCGTGTGAACAGAATGTTTGACTCATCCTCAGGTATAAAAAGAGTGTCAGCAGCTATCACAGCTAGACGAGTAGAAAACACAGTGGCGTTAACATTACAGTGAGATGTGTGTTTTAGCAACGGATAAACAGTGTAAAGCGCAAAATAATTGTGTGTTATAAAGAATTGTAATTATTGCGGATTAAATAAACGTTGAGTAAAATCCCGACGATTAAGAGGTCGAACGAATAAATTTTTGGAGTTTTATTTAGCAATGCAGGCATATTAATAAATACTACCAAAAAAGGGCTCAGCAGGAAATTAAAACAAAAATTAAATGAAACATAATAGATAAAAACTTTAAATAAACGATTGAGTGAAATTGTTACCTCCGCAACGTATCCGATCCTTAGACCTAGACGAATTTGCCGGAAAATACTTTATGGAACAGTAAGGTTGCAAGTCTAATCCGGAGAGCAGAAAATAGAAGCACCTTAATTATTTAATCGAGAAATCCAAATACGGAATATATGAATGCAGAATTTGTGAAAAGGAAAAAAAAAGACAATTTGAAATAAATTCCTCATTTAAAATAATATGTAATTCCCTACGTTACTTTTATAAATATTAGTTTCGTTTCAAAAATTTTTAACTAAAATATTATACAATTGTCAAATTATTTAAAGCTACATTTTTTTACTATTTCAAGTTTACACTCCTTCTTAATATTTGTATGTATACATATTCTTTTTATGTACACATAATTTTAATTGCATTTACAAATAAAAAACGCGTGATGCAGTGGCTTTTATTGTTCATTAGCACAGTATCCCACTCAGCTTAGGCAGCGATTCTCTGAGAAGAAGAAGAACAAGAGGAACTGAATGATGGATATATGTATATAAGTTTGGCGTGCTGTTCTGGACAGAAAGCATGTAAATAATTAGAATATTTTGAAATATAAAATACTTAATTAAAAATATATCTAATGTAATGTTCATAAATTATTTGAAATTAAAAAAGGACATGAAAGAAGATCATTGAAAGAATTATTGGTTTGCATAGTTTTCGCGTTAGTACAAGATGAATAATGAAAAAAGAAACAGCGATTAAAATGTCTATATAAACTAATACATTTTGTTTGTATACTTCAAATTCTAAGAACAATATTGTAAAATCTAACAAAGTGTAAAGAAAATATGTAAAATGGAGAAGGAAGGTATATGAGTATAAAGATAGAGAAATTGAGTGCCAAATAAAAAATATTTAGAAAAAAAATTTGATAAACTAAAAATGATTTAATTATGAGTTTTATTTGAATATTAATATAAAAAATGGTGTGCTCGTACAACAACTTCAGCGTATGGCGAGACTAATAGAAGGCCTTCGGAGCAGCATATAAGTATGTATGTAAGTAATAAGAAACAAAATAAATTTTTTGAATCTTACGTTTATATTTTGCTTTTTTTGCCAAATTTTATTATTTCAATTTCTTTATTTACGTATTCCTTTTCTAAAATTTTTTTGTGGTAAATAGGTAAAAGTTAGGTATTATAAATCAATTGTACTAGTAAATTAGAAAATAAAGTTTTTGTGATTATTAATTAAACTATTACAAAAATTTGTGGACTGAAATACTTTTATAAATAAAAATAAAAGAAAAAAAAACAGTCATACCTTGAAACAAGAATTGAGTTTATATATGCTATATATCACATAATGTAATTATCTTCCACAAAGAAAAGAAAATATATTAAAATGTTTAAATTTAAAAATAGTAATAGCATAAACTGAAATGTATAATTAAAATTTAAAAATTAGAGATCTGAAATCTGATTGTTTGTTGGTACGTTTAAAGGGGTTTCAACAACAACAACGATGGCAGGGTGGGCCTGTAGCAGCCAAGATAGTACCAGTCGTGGACTTCACAATGTGGATTCATCTTGGGGATCCGTTTGTTTAATTTTAAGTATTTCGCATCTTTCTTGCATACGAAGTTTTCGCAAAGTATTTTGTTTTATATTATATAGTTAGTAAACTCTATTTGACGTAATGTCGAATTTTTAGAATTTATCGATGCATAAATTTATTATATTTTGTTTGCTACAAAATGTTATAAAACATTAGTGAATGGAAATCCACCACTCTTTTGTTTTATTTCTAACATTGCTTTTTCGTACATTTTGAACTCTAACTCGTCATTTAATTTTTTTGGCATTCTCGTTAATTTTGTTCCCTCATTTATAATACCAACGACAAGACGCGAGGTTCTAACAGTATGTATGCAAAAATTCCACCGACAATGCTTGTTAAATTGGTTAAAACCCAATTCCACCTGTTCCCAGTGTCATGCTGCTTACAGTATCCGAGATTTTACTACTAATACTGGAGCGCGTGCACGGTCAAAGCGAACGATTCCTAATACTAATTCCGCTTGTAATACAACAGACAAAGTAATCAGCCCGCAGAAGGAGCAATGAGTTTACCAGTGCATATTGATTCCAACAATCATGGTCATGTAAACTAGGCAAGAGGACGTTCTCGTATAAACACGCTTGTTAACGCAATAATTTCCGTCCGTCAAGCCTCTATCTTTCATGGACAAGAAACACGAGTTGTACAATTGGTCGAACAACGAATAGAAGGTGCATTGAGCAATTTTCTATGCCGAATTAACTTAAACAGAGTTCCACTGGCAGCTCAAAATAACAGCAATAACCAAAAACAGAATGACATCCAACAAAATCCTCATATATCTAGCCCTGTTTTGCCTCGTGAAGTGCCTCATTTTTATAACCAATTGAATCATGACCACTTCAAAAGGCAATTAGATCAACTACGTTTCAGTAACGTGTCGCCAAGCCTTAACAATGTTAAGGCAACAAGGTTAATCTGGAGTTGGGATATCAAATTTGATGGAGTTTCCAACCTTACTGTTGAAAGTTTCATTTATCGCAACGAATCGCAAGTTGTAGGCACCCTAAATAGAAATTTCAGTTTATTTCAGTGTATGTCTACGAAAGAAGCCAAAGACTGGTACTGGCGTTATCGACGCTCGATTGAACGCGTTACATGGTCATCGCTGTGCCAAACTCTACGTATGCATTTCGAAGTAGATAAGACTGACACTGAAATAAAAGATAGTATTCGCGCTCATAAGAAATGACCGAATGAATTGTTTGATGAGTACCGTAACTCTATTTTTAAAATTGCTGTGAGCCTGCATTTTCCATTACCGAAACAGAATTGGTAGAAATCATTTAGGTTCACGATCACGTCAGCAACTCTTATACGTACCAATAAATTCGTTGGCAGAGCTTCAATTACTTTGTCTAACAGGTGAAAATTTGTTGAAAGAAATTTTTAGTAGTCAAAAAACATTAACTCGTAGGAAGATTAGTGAAATTAAGCAAGATTTAGATTTCAAATTGGAATCGCACGCAAAGTTTATAAGCCAAAATGTGTTAAGTGCAGTTCAGTAAACATGAAGCCGAGCGAGGTTTCAAAAACGACACCCCACCACGACTAACTGAATCAAATTTTGGAATCATACGCCAAGATATACTTGTACTAGCTAATACTCAACCTACATTGACTCAAATAATACCATACGGAATTCGTTTGCAAAAATATAATAAAAGCAAAAAAATTTAATATCCCAGTTAAACCTATTTTAAAAAATCAGCTGATGAATTTTGCTCTGTAGCTGAACTCTTCTAGTTCTCGACACTAAACAAACCTCTCCTCATCGTAACTCGGCATTGATGGAAAATAAAACAAATTCCGTACGTCATGCGGACAACGCCCCGCGCGCGGATGGGCGGGTGGAGGGTAAACCGTTGGGATTAAATTAATAAATTAATAAATTAATAAATTAATAAATTAATAAATTAATAAATTAAAAAGCCGTTCGTCTAATTGAATTAATACCTTCTGGAAGAATATTAAGCTTCAACGTCGTAAATATTGGTGGAATTAATTCTTCAAATTTATATTCTTAACATAATTAATTTAGCACTTCTTGATAGTAGAGCACAGGTATCGTGTTTGGACGACATTTTATCAAAAAAGTGTCAAATAATAAGAATTTTAAGCAACACAAAACATCCATATGTACAGCTGGCGGTAGAAAGCTAATTATTTTCGGCATGATCACTTTACCGTTAACATAAAAACAAAAGACTCAAGCGAAAAACTTTTTTGCCATACCCTGCATGGCTCAGGATGTATTCGTAGGAATAGATTTCTGGTTTAAATTTAAGATTGCGTCACACATCATTTCATAAATTGATCATAGAAAATTTTGAAGAAATTTTTGAAGATGATAATAAATTTCCTTTGTCTGATGAGCAATAACAACAGTTAAATATAGAAAAACTAAAGTTTCCTAATTGTGAGAAAGATGGGTTAGAAAAAACTTCCTTAATAGAGCATGTGATTGAATTACAGTCAAATGTCCATCCGTTTAAACAGCGTTATATTCCCATTTCCCCCGCTGTTGAAAAAAATTGTTCATAATGAAATCGATGAAATGCTGAAGTTGGGTGTGATTGAAGAATCACCAAATAGTTCGTGGTCTAGTCCGGTAGTGTTAGGTAAGAAGTCCAACAAAGTCCGTCTATGCTTAGATTCACAAAAAATAAATAGCGTTACCATCAAAGATGAATATCCACTACCTCATATTGAAGGAATTCTCGTCGTGTATTTTTGGAAAATTCCACTTAATTAAAATTCACGTGATTATACCTGTTCTTCCGTCCTAAATCGTCAATTATATCGCTATTGTGTCACGGCCTTTGGACTCTGCAATGCTCCTCAAGCACTACGTCGTTTGATGGATCGTGCCATTTCTCCTCAACTTAAGAATCAAGTTTTCGTATACCTCGATGATCTTCTGATTAAGACTGCAGATTTCAAAACTCACATTACAAAACTTATGTTCTAACTGAAGTTGCTTTATAAATATTGGCAAGAGCAATTTTTGTATTAAAGAAGTTAAATATCTCGGCTATATTGTAGGCGATGAAACATTGCGTACAGACTCGGATAACTTTTGGCAGTTACAGAATTTCCGATACCAACAAATGTAAGGCAACTACGCAGATTTTTGGAACGGCCGGTTGGTACCGCCGCTTTATTCATAATTTTACAACGATAACATCACCTCTCTCAAACCTACCTAAGAAGCATAAAAGTTTTATGTGGAACTCAGAAGCTCAAGAAGCGTTTGTTACTTTAAAAGATAAGTTATGCTCCGAACAGGAGCATATGGATTTGCAAGAAAATATTTTCAACTTATTTGGTACACCCGAGATTGTTTTAACTCATAACGGAAAGCAGTTTAAGTCGACATAGTTCAATTATCTTTTAAGCCGTGGAATTCGTCATATATACACCGCGCTGTACAGCCCTCAGGCAAATGCAAATGAAAGAGTCAATCACTCCATCATTACTGGTATCCGCGCCTACATACAAAAGGACAACAGTGTTTGTGATAAACATCCTTCGGAAGTAGGTGAGTTTCTTTACGTAGTAGTACTAATTTACGTAGTAGTACTAACTTCTATAAATTCGATGATGTTGTTTTCAGACGAAATTTTATTCAAAGCGACGCAGGCAAAAAGTATAATTCAAAATTCGCAGTTATGTTTATAAAAGCCAAAGTAATTGGGGCAAAAGAAAATTGTATGTATTACCTTTAAAACGCAGAAAGTAAGAAAAAGGATTATTATTATCTAAATGATATTCGTGATAGCAATGAATAACTTTGAGAACTCCGACAACACTTCTGGAGGGTGGTGTGTACTGTCGTAAATGCATTTCGAACCATATGTATGCAACAATAGCTAAATCCTTAATACTATTACTAGTATACATACGTATATTTTAGTTATCTTTTCTTTCAAGTTTATTCCCTATTTCTTTACCTGAACATTCTTTAGCGTGTGAGTGACGAGTACTAAGTTAATATTAATAAAAATAAAAAAATTAGTTCCAAGAAAATAAAAATTGCTTACATATAATTCAAAATATTATTCCAAATACATTTTAAATCTAAATTTTTATTTATTAATTTAATTAAGACAAAACAATGAAGATTTAGTTCTTCTTATAATTCTTATGGTATACCATAAACTATACATTCTGAAATTTTAAAATGTTGTTAAATTGACAGATATGATTAAATAGTTAATTTTAGTCGCTCTAGAGGTGTATAATATTTCCGTTTCCCAAAATTCTTTCTTTTTGATTGGAGCTGGCAAACAACAGGGAAGTCTCATTTGAGCACTAAATAAATGAAATTGTTACATCGGCAACATATCCGGAAAGTACTTTCTGAAACAGTAAGGTTGCAAGCCTAATCAAGAGAGCAGAAAATAGAAGCACGTTAATTATTCAATTGAGAAATTCAATCGAGAAATTAAAAGTAAAAAAAAAATTAGGACAATTTCAAATATATTCCTCATTTAAAATAATATATAATTCCCTATATTACTTTTCTAAATATTAGTTTCTTTTTCAAATTTTTTAATTAAGATATACTATTTCCTTGTTAATATTTGTATGTATACATATTTTTTATGTACACATAATTTTAATAGTATTTGCAAATAAAAACAAAAAAACGCGGGATGCAGTGGCCACTAATATTCATTAGCATAGCATTGCACTCATATTAGGAAGCGATTCTCTGAGAAGAAGAAGAAGAACAAGAGAAACTGAGTGATAGCAGTCATATTAGGAAGCGGTTCTCTGAGAAGAAGAAGAACAGGAGAAACTGAGTGATAGGTATATATTATTAGTTAAGCGTGCTGTTCTGGACAGAAAATATGTACTAATTAAAATATTTTGAAATATAAAAGTTCATAAAGTTCAAAAATTATTTGAAAAGAGTTTATAACGGAAGAAGGAAATTAACAAAAAACATAAAAAGAAAATCATTAAAAGAATTATTGATTTGCATAATTTTCGCGTTAGTGAAATAAGAATAAGAGGAAACAAACAGCGATTGAAATCTCTATATAAACTAATATAATTTTGTTTGTATACTTAAAATTCTAAGTACAATATTGTAAAATCTAACAAAGTGTAAAGAAAGTATGTAAAATGGAGAAGGAAGATATACGAGTATATAGATAAATTCAGTGCCAAGTAAAAAGTATTTAGAAAAAGAATTTGATAAACGAAAAATGATTTAATTATTAGTTTTATTTGATTGTTAATATTAAAAAATGCTATGCTCGTTCAACAACTTCAGCGTATGGCGAGACTCATAGAAGGCCTTCGGAACAGCACATAATTATGTGAGTAAGTAATAACAAACAAATTAAATTTTTTGAATCTTACGTTTATATTTTGCTTTCTTTGCAAAATTTTATTATTTCAATTTCTTTATTTACGTATTCCTTTTCTAAAAAAATTTTTGTGCTAAATAGGTAAAAGTTAGGTATTATAAATCAATTCTACTAGTAAATTAGAAAATAACTTTTTTGTGATTATTAATTAAACTATTAAAAAAATTTTGGACTGAAATACTTTTATAAATAATAATAAAAGGAGAAAACCAGTTCCAAAAAGAGTAGAAAATATATTAAAATGTTTAAATTTGAAAATAGTAATTGTAAAAATTAAAACTTATAAATAAAATACAAAAATTAGTGGTCTGAAATCTGATGGTTTGTTGGTATGTTTAACGGGGTTTCAACAACAACAACGGAACCAAACCAAGCTGCCTGGAGCAGCTAAAATAGTACCAGTCGCTGGTAACACATTCATTTGGATGAAGATTCGCAAAGAAATTGCGGAGGTAAGAAAGGACAGTACGTCGGTTCACTACCTTATTTTTTGGTTCATGTGTGTAAATTTTCTTTATATCGTTTGTTCCTTGCAATATCTATTTTTCTGGTTTACTCCTGAAGGCCATTATAAGCCGACCTCCCCCATGACTGAAGCAGCTCTAAAGCTATTGCACACAATTTTTTATAAGGAGGTTAGCGGAACCGGAAACCAACTGTAAGATTGCATACGTGTAGGGTGATAGAGATGTTGAAAGTTCCATTTTAAGGTTTCGCGCACACAACGCCTAATAATATGAAATTAGCTCCCACGTTGCACTGCTCCACTATTGGCAAATTAAACTTTCAAGTTCTAAACAGTTGGCAAATGAAGGAAAGTAGTAAAATGTATAAACTTTGTATTTTAAAAGTATTTGTTATTAAAGTTTGCAGAATATAAATAATACATAATATATAATACAACAGCAAACTTACAAAAAAAACTTTGTGTACCCTTCATACAAAAAAGTCGCTATTTCAGAAACAATATATATTGACAATAAGTTTGCATTCTAATTGATAAAATGAAGACTGTAGTTTAGGGGGCTTTTCCGCTTTATGGTAATTTTTGTGCATTGAAAGTAACTTTATTTAATTGCATAATGCTTTAAATGCTCAAAGATAGCTCAAATAGCTTAATTCTTGGAATTAGTGGTTTTTTGTACAGATATATCTTGCGCGGACAAGAATTGATTAATAGTGTGGGAAGAGTATAATACAAGGTAGTGGCATATTTGGCACTTTCAAACATATTGGTACCTCCAAACGTTGCTAAGTTAATATCGTTTAAATGTCTGAATAGGCAAACATATTTTGTACTTTTTAGATTACGATAGATTTTTGTTAATTGCGTGAAGGACTTAAGTTTACTAATTAAAAATGTACATATATTTGAGTCGCATATCTGTGAAATAAACAAATATATATATATTTTTTTACAATTATAGCACTTGTAAGTTTATAGTTGCGATAGTGAGCTTACTGTGCTCGTTGTTATAAAATAATGAGACATTTTAATAAAAATGTATTATGAATGAGTTTTAGTAAAATATATTTCGTCGCCAAATGATGGTTAATTGTGTGTTCTTCACTTCATAAAATTGACTTTCGTTGTGTATGTAATTGGCGGATTGAAAAACTATTGTCAGGTGCTATATGAAAAATTTAAATTTTAAAGCTAAAACTTAATATTAATATATATAAAGGTTTTAGTTTTTGTTTCCTTTCACTTACCTGTGCATTTCTCCAACTCCTGAGAATCCAGTGTTTTCCAACTGAGTCACCCCGCTGTACATTTTTTCGTCATTCCGCAATGTTGTAAATTATTAAATACACACATTTACTTTTGCTTGAATTTACTACAAAACTTTTGATAAGTTTTCTTAGTTTATCGGAACGGAAAAATACCTGTTGCTTAGAAAAATGAACAAATGCCTCGGATGAGGGATTTGATTAGATCAACTGCAAACGTTTAAAGAATCACGATTTGAGGGAATGCACCTGGAATATCCGTTCCCTTAATTGAAAAGGTGCCGCTTCCCAGCTAGTTGATGTCCTCGTAAGACTAAAGGCTGGCACCATGGACGGGACGAGGACGGAAGAAGGTGGGTCCTTGTGGAAACTGCTATGAACGTCTAGCTGTAATCCGATGCATTGTTCATTGGAGTGGGTTTTATGTGACGGGTCCCAAACTTAGCGCTGGGCGAGTGGTCTTATTTTTTTGATACATTTACATATAGGCCATAAAGTCTGTGTCCACCCAACATATTTTTTAAAGTAAGGTACACAATGAAATAGTTAATTCAGCTAAAAAATTTTACATGCGTTTATTCATTATATTTCTCAGGTCAACATGCAAAAACAAAAGCCTATATTTCTATTTTCCTTTTCGTGATAACGGTATCTAAGTGTAGAAACAAATAAACATAGGTACCACAAAGTCTGCGCATTCTGTATACTTGATTTGAGAATATAGAGACGAAAGTGCATTGGTATTACTCATAATATTATAAAAAAGTCTCCGGAGTTCTGGAAACAAGTAATTTTTTCGGATGAGAGCAAATTTTGTATATTCGGCATAAAAGGTCGCCAAATTGTGTGCCCTTGAAAAACAAAATCTTGTTGGTACAGTGAACCATGGTGGTGGTGGACTTATGGTGTGGGGGTGCATTGCGGCTAACGGTGTGGGTCAGCTTGAATTTATAGAAAGGACAACGGACAAATGGGGATATTTACACATTTTAAAAAAGAACTTGAAACAAAGTGCAGAGAATCTAGGCTTATCTTCGACATTTTCGTTTCAACAGGATATCGATCCGAAGTATACTGCTCAAATAGTCAGGCTTCACCCGATATCAATCCTATAGATCCTATCCCATATTAGGAAAAAGAATTCGTCAGCATATAATAACAAGTAAAGAGGTTATGCGAAGAGTTATGCTGGCAGGATAGTCCCGAATAACAGCTGAGGAAGCAGATACGTTGGTAAATTCAATGCCAAACCGATTAGGTGAGGTATTAAAACAACATGGTTATCCAACCAAATATTAATTAATTAATCTAAACGATTACCCTCCTCCCGCTCAACCGACAAGAGGGGCGCCATCCGTATAACTTACGGAATTTGCGGAGTCATGAAAGCAAGAGTTTGTTAAGCGTCGAGATTTAAAACTGCTTAGCTACAGAAAACAAATTAATCATCTGAATTATAAGATTATTTATACTACCATAGAAATTTAGTCAGTTAATTGTTAAGAGAAGTTAGTATAGTATTTTCTGTTACGAAAAGTGCTGGAATAACAATTGAAATCTTGACATAAACGGCGAAACGGTTAATATAGTTCAAAATTTGTTTTACAAGATTTTAAGAATAGTGGCCTAAATTGTAGTGATAATCGGATGGGGACATTAAAATTTACATCACCTTAGGAAATGAACTGCAAAGCAGTCCATTTAGAAGCTTGACTAAAAAAATTGTTCCCAACATTTCTCTACCGCTTAAAAGTGTGGGTAGATATATAAGTTTTATGCGAGTAGTATACGGAGGAAGATTTTGGTGCGAATCCCAGTGCAAATTACGCAAGGCGAACAACAAAAATTCAATTTTATCAGAATGGAGTTTCACACAACCAAACCGTACTCCAATATTGGTCTTACTAATGATGTAAAAAGTATTTTTGTAATTTAAGGGTCTCTGAATTCTTTAAACCACAGCTTTACAAAAGAAAGTGCACCTTTAGCTTTGAACACAGTTGTATTAATATGAAGACTGAAGTTGAGTTTAGTATCCATTGTTACACTCAAATCAACAAAATTACATACTTGCTCTAGACTATAGTTGTTTATTGTGTAAGATGGTGACTGAATATATTTTCGAGTAAATAACATGGTTTTACATTTGTTAAGGTTAAGAGGCATATCACTGTTATTACACAAAATTACTAAATTGTTCAAATCGGTTTGTAAAAAACATCTTTCATTAATTAAGGTATATGATTGGAAAAGCTTGATATCATCGGCATACAATAAAACCTTTGAATATTTTATAATTGAAGACAAATCGTTAATAAATAACAAGAACAGAATCGGCCCCAGAACACCAGATGCTACATTAATTATGTCAGAAAAGGTATCATTAAATAATACTCTTTGAGTCCTCTTACAGAGATAGGAAGACATCCATTAGAGAAGGTTTGGTTGAAATCCAATAAGATCTAGTTTTTTAATAAGTATTATATGATTTACTCTGTCGAATGCTTTACTGAAGTCAGTATATATAACATCAATATTCTTGTTTTCTCTAAATCCATTTGAAACGTGAGTAACAAACTCCAGCAAATTAGTAATAGTAGATTTCCCTTTGCAAAATCCATGCTGGGAACTGGAAATTAAAGGAAATATGGGAAAAGTTAATTGGGCAGTAATTATGGCTTCAAAAAGTTTAGGTATAGCAGATAACTTTGCTATTCCCTTATAATTTTCAATGGAAGATATACTACCATTCTTATGCAACGGAATTATAAATGATGTAGTAGATTTGTATATCATGGCGGATGATGATGGCGGAAACTATAAAACATCTTAGGATTACGTATAATGTTCCTTTTAACCTTAGTTAAGTAGTCTTTGTAACATTTTTTGTTAAGTTCAAAGTACTTACGACGTACCTTTGAGTATTTCATATTTCAAAATTTTCAAACAGTTTTACAATTATATTATTAAAACGAAGAACACTTTCCTCGTCATTACCTTTATAGACAGGCCAAATCAGTGTTGATATTTCCTGATTTAACTTTTTAAGTTAGCTTTTGCAAAGTTAAGGCAAGAACTAGAACCAAATAGTGATGCCGCGTTATCAACCCGTAGGCTGTCCATGACTTCAAAAGTTATCACAAAAGCAGGATGATAGGTATCCTCTGGTAGAACAAAGTGATCGCACCGAATCACAGGAAATTTTGAAACGTTGTCAGTATACACTAAATCCAGGATTTTATGAAATTTATTTGGCACTAAATTAATTTGGTTAAGGCAAAGCTCAGATATTTTCCATAAAAACTCTGTAAAACACGGTTGATTACAAACGGGACTGATGTTATGATCTATTTGTTTTCATGATATAAAGGGTGTTTTTTATAGAGGTATAGAACTTTAAGTTGGCATTACTTTTGAAGATGGCGACCGATTTAACAGCTGTCAAGTGACTTATTCTCAGTTTGGTTTGGCAATTCATCATGAATAGACTCACGTCTGAACAACGCTTGTAAATAGTGCAATTTTATTTCGAAAATAATGGTTCTGTGCGGAAAACGTATCGGGCACTACGTACATTTTATCGTCGTTTAGCGATGAAGCGCACTTCTGGTTGAATGGCTACGTCAACAAACAAAACTGCCGCATTTGGAGTGAAGGTAATCCTCAAGTGTATGTTGAAACACCGTTACATCCAGAAAAACTGACTGTTTGGTGCGCTTTATGGGCTGGTGGAGTCATTGGTCCGTACTTTTTCAAAAACGATAGTGGCCAGAACGTTACAGTCAATGGTGATCGGTGAGCCATGATTACTAACTTTTTCATTCCTGAATTGAATAATCATGATGTCCAGGAGATGTGGTTTCAACAAGACGGCGCAACATGTCACACAGCTCGTGCCACAATAGATTTATTGAAAGACACGTTTGGTGACCACCTAATTTCACGTTTTGGACCTGTGAATTGGCCTCCAAGATCTTGTGATTTAACACCGCTAGACTACTTTCCGTGGGGCTATGTAAAGTCATTGGTCTATGCGGATAAGCCACAAACGCTTGACCATTTGGAAGACAACATTCGCCGTGTTTTTGCCGATATACGGCCACAAATGTTGGAAAAGGTCATCGAAAATTGGACGTCCAGATTGGACTACATCCGCGCCAGATGCGGCGGTCATATGCGAGAAATCATATTTAAGATGTAATGCCACAAGATTATCTTTCGGATAAATAAAATTCAGGTCAATCGAATAATCCATCGTTATTTTATTGCAACTTTAAGTTCTATACCTCTATAGAAAACACCCTTTACAAGTAAAATTGAAATCTCCCAAGACCATAGTGGAGTCATAATTTTTAATTAAAGAAATAATACTTTCAAATGATCTAATAAGTTGAAGATATACTGATATGTCAGACTGGCGAGGTATCTAAAATAAAATAATAAAAATAAAATTCTTACCAGTACGAAATCGCACGTATTTAAATTCAATGGAATCTATGAGAGAAGTGCAAACTTCTTCTGAGGGTAAAGACGAATTAACCGGAAGAAGAATTCCCCCTTCGATTCTGTTCAATCGATCCTTTCTATAAATTTGATACTCGCTGCATAAAATCTCATTACCAAAAACGTTAAGAAACCGCGTTTCTGTAAAAGAAATTACGTTGAAGTTGCAATGAAGACTGCTTAAATAAAGATCAGTCAACTTGGTATTCAGGCCTTTACCATTTTGATAATAAATACGCAGCGGAATATTACTTATTAGTTTTTTGACGTTTGGTCGTAGAATTCGAGCAATATTCTTATCTCTTTTCTTAACAATCTTATGCTCAAATTCCAGTACAACAGCCCCAGGGGGGCATAACGAGAATATTAAATGAATCAAAAATGAATTTAATGGGTGGAACAACAACCTACTTCCTGAAACCAGACTCTGGATTTTGCAAACGGTTATTTATAATGGTGTGAGGTTACTTGAATGGATTGAGGTTACTTAATGAAACGCAGGCCTTTGCACCTGGGATGTTGAGGGCTTCTCAACCAGCGGGCTAGGTGACGACTAGTTTATTAAATTAATTGTTGGAATAGTTTTATCCTTAGCCGGAAGTGAAGTTTTCTTTTTGGGAGGAAGAGATGCCGTTTCAACATCAGACGGACTGGTCACTCGTTTTCGCTTATGAGCTAGTTCGGGGTCACTTTGAGAATCACTCAAACATTTAATTGGAACTAGTTTTCATAATGCATGAACTTATCCCTAAGTTATCCAAGTTCACGGCGAATCTCTCTAAAGCCATCACGAGTTTGCTTGACCATCTTAATTATTTTCTATCATTAATTCAATGAAGAATTCTACCTGTTAGACCAACACATTTTATATGGGCGTGTCCATCGCAAAGCCAGTTCTAAAAAGAAATAAAAAAGTTTATAATTTGGAAAAAAATTGGGAGAAAAAGGTAAATAAGAAACGAAAATATTTAAATAAGAAATTTTAAAATTTAAAATTAAATAAAGTGTAAAAATTTTGAACAAATCAAAGCACTAAAGTTTGCCAGGTGCTAAGATTTAATAAAATAAAACAGTTTTAAAGGCAGTGTAGAGAGCAGTTCTATACACTGTGATATGACACTTAAAATGCAGGACGCAAACAGCTGTGACAAAAGAATAAAAACACAAAATGAAAATAGCAAAAACCACAAAGCAAATGCTTATACAATACTTAAAAATGTAAATATGTATGTAATTAGAAAATTGACTCGGCATACAAACTAAATAAACATTTAAAAAATTCAGAAAATGCAATTAATTGATATTAATGAAAAGAACTTATAATCTAATATTACGCACAAATATAGCACTTTTTATATAGCGCATTTTTGTATTCACTGAAATAATATTCAATTAGTACAAAGATTTACACAAAAATAGCGCAGAAAAATAAAACGCAGCTTCACAGCTTGTTTGAATGCTTAAAACAAAGAATCTTTGTAACACTAAGCTTTAAAATGCTCGGAAATATATCCAGTAACACTGAATTTAGATATATTTTATTTAATTAAATAAAAAACCGATGCAAATTAAAATTTCCAAAGAGCACAGTACGAACATAACTTCACAGCTCGACGTTTGCGTTATTTATCTTAAATTTTTCTTTACAACTTGTAACGCTTTTATAAATAATTATAAATAAGCAGACTTTGTGGTGCCTACGTTTACATGTAGGCACACTTAGATACCGTTATAACGAAAATGAAAATATAAATTTTTGCTTTTGCATTTTAAACTTAAAAATATAATTAAAAAACCTTGTAGAAAATTTTAACTGAATTAACTATTTCAGTTGTGTTTTTTTTACTTTACTTAAAAAATATGTTGGGTGCACGCCGAATTTATGGTCTATGTGTATATGCGAGCCACATTTTGCACATGGGTTCTGTTAAAAATTTTTGGTAACCTTTAACAAGTTCACTAAAAGTTCTATCAAATCCATACTAACCAATTCACCAGACTCGATTGCCTTGGTCCTACTATACATGCCTTCAGCTGACTTCGAGTTTTAAGATCCAACTTGTTGCAACATTTTTCACTGTCTTATATATGTATTATACTTAGTCAGTAGAGCCTTTGTGAAATACGTACAGAAGTCATCTTCACGCTCATATGGCTCTCGGATCAATAACAATATCTTACCTGTACCATCAAGCACAAATTGATTTAGCGAGCTGGTAGATTTTAATAACTTATAATCTCCACGCTAGATATGACAGTGGCTTATTTTGTGGTAAATCAAGGGTCGTCAGCCGTCACTCTATGAGAAAAACATATCTGCAACCACTTGGTTTTTGTCCCTCCGATGCACTGAATCATACTGTGTACCTAACAACTTCTAGTTTCCTGCTCAACTAGATCCGAAATCGGTTATATAAAAAGTGGTCTGAACTGGTTCTGGTAGAATGAAGGAAATTTGCTTCAAACAAACTTCCTGAAGTACCGACCATTATTTTCATCGCCGTGACTTACACTGCTCTTTGTAGTTGGGATGAAAAAACTGAACTTTAACCACGTAAGGAGGAGTTATCCTCCCTACTACCTAATGACTTCCTAACAGAACAGCAGATCCTGTTAGGTAGGCCTCCCGCCTCCGATTAATTGACCTTCATAACTATTTCAAATTATTGAATCATAAAAAATTAACTCAAGTCGAATCAAATAACATTTGAATCCAAAAAAAACGAATAATAAAACGCAAAGGTGCTTAAGCAAAATTATAAAAAAAAAGTAATGAAAAAAACTATTGGATATAACATATTTAGACAACATTAGTTTTTTACTACCAAACAAATAAAAATTTACGGAGTAGGCCAGTCCCAAGTAATTTTCTATATTATATTAGAGCTCTAAATACCTGGGTATTGAGCAGTGCGAGCCGCCGGTGCTCGCTCGATACTCGCTCATTGCAAAAATTTCAATTTTATTTGTTAAAATATCTTTGGTTAATACAGTTAATTTAAGACGTAACTACTACAATGGAAATTGTGGATAGTGTTGAAGGTGGCTGCATTTTTGGTTTACAAGCAACTAACATAATTGATAGCAACTAGTGGAAAACTAGGCCAATGAAAAACGTAATGATGTAAATGAAGACACAGATACAGAACAACTCAGCTGTTTGAAAAAAAAAATTGATTGTGAAACGAGTGCAAGGCAAAACGACAAACGCAGAATGAAACTAATTAAAAATTAGAAAAATATTTGCTGAAAAGAGAAGCTTGTTTACTTTATTTAACTTAATTTAATTTTTTTTATTTAGTTGAATAAAATTTTTTAGTTTCATTTAAATTTTTTTTAAACTAAAATGTTAAAAACAAAAGCACATTTCAAACCTTTTAGATTTGAAATGAATCACCAATTTTAGCTCTAAATGGCAGGGTCCAGGGTGAGTAGCAACAATATACCTTATCTTCGTTTTGTCATGCAGATAAACTTTCATTAACAAAAAAAAATTTATTAACTTACTTGCAAAATAATTATTCTGTGACGATAATAAAGGGTTTTCTAATAGGGATGGTATGATTTCTAAGTGTTGCAAGAACAATGTTTACAAATTATTCAATATTATTATCAAAATAATCGTTCTGCATTTTAGATTTTTTTAAGAAAATATCTGCTCCGATGAGATTACTTTCATGGCGTTGTGCGGTAAGTAAACAAAACTGTCGATTCTGGTGCGAAGAAAATCCACAAGTTATTCATGAACAATCATTATTTTCACCTAAATTGACAGTTTGGTGTGGTTTTTGGTCTGGTTCAATCATCGGTATATATCTTTTGAAATGAAGCTGGTAGCACCGTTACTGTCAATGGAAAGTGGTATAGATCGATGATAACCAACTTTTTAACACCATCTGATTCCAAAAAGACGTGGCTATGTGTCACACAGCACGTGCAACAACCGAATTATTGCGAGAAAGGTTTGGAGATTCGATTATTTCAAGAAATGGTGACATTGGATGGCCTCCAAGAAGTTGTGATTCAACACCATTAGACTACTTCTTATGGGGTTATTTGAAGTCATTGGTCTTAAGCAATAAAGCAGACTCTTTTCAAGCCTTAAAAGTCAATATTGATCGTGCTATTCATGAAATACGACTTGATTTAGTGGAAAAAGTTCTAAAAGATTTTGTTCATCGAATTCGTTCCTGCAGAAGAAATCGTGGAGGCCATTTGAATGACGTAATATTCAGAACTTTATTGTAATGATTGTACTTCACATTAAATAAAAAACATTTGAGATTCTTTAACAATTAGTGGGTGTGTGTTTTTTTTTTTTTTTTTTTAAAGAAATCATATCACTCTTATTGGAAAACCCTATACGAAACGCGATAAGACAGATGAAAAAGAGATAGATAATAGCGCATGAACCGAATGTTGGTCCATAGTCAGGTATAAAAAGAGCGGCTGCAGTTACCTTGATATAAACCTTTATGTAAAGTGAAGAGAATTGTAATTGTAATTGAGAGGAAATAAACGTTGAGTAAGTTCCTGACTATTAAAAAGCCGGTAAAAGAAGTTTTGAGACTTTTATTACGCAAGCGAGAGATTGAACGTTAAGGATTTGGGAAGTCATCGAAATTAATTACAGTAATCGTTACATACTAAAGTAGCCTTTTCTGTTGTAGAAATAAAACTTTATGGAGCGTGTCGTTCATGCAGCTAATGCTATAAGATATTTTTGGGGAAAATTTAACCATAATTCTCAAATTGTTCTTCCAAAGTCCACGTTATCTACTGATTGCAGAGGCACGGCTCAAATACGTTAAATACTTCAGAAGAGTTGTGACTGAAGCTTGATTGCGATAAGTCAACATGAATTTCACTGCTAATAAGATGATAGGCGGCCGCAATAGCCGAGTGGTTAGCATTGCGTACTACTATTCGGAAAGACTAGGCTCGAGTCCAGGTTCCCTCGCAGGGAATGCAAGCCCTCCGAGTGTATTTCTGACATAAAATAAAAGCTCGTCATAAAAATCCATCGGCCGTTCGTGCGCAGCTTAAAACAAACTGTAGGTCCCTCCATTTGTTAGTAAAAATATCCAGACGCAAAACCACAAATTGGAGCAGGAGCTCGGCCGAAAATCGCTTCAGCGGTTACAAAGCGCCAAATATATAGCACATCCAACAAATATTCGAACGCAGACTTATTCATCATGTACAACTGTTTAAAATTATAAATTTATACAGAAATGAGTATTTCTTTCTATTAATTGTTAATTTTGCATGGTCATTTGTTATTTCTGAGGACTTGTCTACTTGTCTTGTGGCGTGAATTGTTTCTGTAAATACTTTCACCAACTGCTGGATGGAATTATTTTCTTCTTACATAATACAAAGTCGAAAGTATGCACTAAACATTCAATATAAAAGTTTCAAAGTTAAAATACACCACGTAAGATTTAATATACCGCAAAAAATAAAATAAAAAATTAACGCGTGACAGCATAATCGAAATTCAGACTGAATTTTTCGTTCGCGTGAAAATAAAAATATATGGAATTAATTTATTCACATGAAGCTTGCAATAAAACTGAATACAATAAATAAACAGGTATTGTCTGGAATGCGATAAAAAAGTAGTTATACCTGAAATAGCCGCTGACTTGGTAAACTTACAAACAAAATAAATCACACAAGAACTGGTATTTGGAAGCAAAATTATGTTACCTAACATTTATTATAACAAGGCCTTGTTAATTTTCAGAGATTAATTCAGAAGTCAAGGATTTAAATTTTGCTGCTGGGTACTTTTGGTATTGCTGTTGTTTTTATCGATACCTATTGACAAACATTTGCTATTGCCGAAATCGTCGTCCTTGTCGACATCGCCGCTAAGCGACGTAATCTCTGTCAACATTGAATTTGATTTTAAAAGTTTTTGAAAGGATACCTATTTTTTCTTAAAAAATTCATACAAATTTTTATAAAATATATATTCAACAACATATTAACAAACTTCTTCTTTAAAAACTGTTTAAGTTTTTTTCTTTTTAAGACAATAGAGAAGATTTCTTAAGTTTTAATCTGCACCAACTATATGTTGGTAACTGCCTTCCGTAAAAAATCGCTAATCTGCTACTACTCGATTAGGTGGAAATAATCATGTCAAAGTACTTTCTTGCGAAAAACTATCCAGGACATACTTTCAAGCATCTTTACTAAGTTAAATTTTTATTTTTGAATCTAAATAGCTAAATTTATTATATAATATATTATTACCAATTACAAGCTTAATTTCATGAAATTCATCACTCATCTGAAATGGATAACACTTGTCCCGCAATCCTCATGAAATATAGCCGTGGCTAATGATTCCATGTGACGTTAAAAACACGATTTTATTTATATTTATTTGAGTTAAGCAAAAATAGTTTGCATTTGTTTTGATTCAATTTCACACATTCACATGCAACCAGCTGACTTCAAAAATGTATTATCTCTTCCTCTTCTTCTTTCGATTTGATCGTAACTCAGAATACCTAATTACGATTGTGGCGGAGCGGAGAGCGGAAACGTAATCGAAATGTAGAACAATTTTTATACCATAACTTTGGAAAATAGACGCATGTCTTGTTATGTATGGGGTGTCGGTTGGTAGGTGACGGTGGTTACCAGGCATGGTGGTGTTAGCCCGAACTAGCTCGCCATATGGAGGGGTTTTCCACCAGCCCTACCTACCCCACCATGAACAAAAATTTTCATGCCTGGGTTTAGGCAAAGGGAAAGAAGGAAAAGAAATTATATAGAAAAGAAAGATGTGGAAGAAGGAGAGATCTGTCCAGTCAGGTAGAGTCGTCCCACCCTCTTTGCGTACTCTATTACGAAACCGGTTGTCTATTTTTCCAATAGTATAATCCGTCTGGTCTAATCTACGCTCCCACGTCCCAATTTTCACCCCATTTAACACCCGCACCAAGAACAAAATTACCTACTCCTCCAAAGTAGCTACTTCTTGCTTCAAAAAAAAAGCGTTTAGACTGACAACAAACTTCATTTGTTTATTCTACTTTAGTAAATTCACATAAAAGAATTCAAGCTTCATTATAATAAATATTGCTTAGACTCTATGAAAAAAAAATGGAATAAAAAATTAAATAGAAAGAAAATTCACTTTTCTTGGTTATATTAAACTAACTATCGGATAGGTAATTCACGAAAAATTTCTGAATGTAAAAGATTTAAGCAATGTATTTGTCTATTGATTTTTCTTTAAGGTAAACTCATACTTACATTAACAATATTGTTAATTGGACAACCCTAACATCTTCACTACTTATAAACGCGTGTATGTAACTTCAAAAAAAGAATATTATATGTTAACACGTTTGTTTATTTTACTCGCGTATTAAGTTATATGTATGTAAATATATAAATATATATATGTACGTACATATGTATGAAAGTTCTCAGCACTCACCTTTTCTTGTCCCACGTTGATGGTACTAACAATTTGAGAAAAATCTGGAAGCGCTAGAAAGTGAGAATTCTAAGTATCTAATATACATATGTACAATTTTTTTTACGCTAATCACTCACTCGCCTGGAGAATAGTTTAAAAGAAAAACAAAAAAAGGATTTAATGACTAAAGAAAAAGAGGATGAATTATTCAAAAGAAAAAAATAATTTTAAATTAAATATGAGAAATAACAAAAATAATAAAGAGAGCATGGTATAAAAACCAAAAAGAAAAATTGAAAAATGATAAAAACTTATATGTATAAAAACTTTGATATGGTGAATTAACCCTTTACAAGTAAAAGAAGATAATAATAAAAATCCAGAAAAAAATTTATAAGAAGATAATTGTGAATTTGAAATTACCATAAATCATAAATCTAAAAAAATATTGAAGAAATAATTGAACGCTAATTACTGAAAAAAATATTAGCAGGATAAACCATATATAATAGTTGAGTGATAAAAAAATCGTCAAAAAAATTATGTATGCAATCTATATGTTTGTACGTATATGTATATATCTCTACGAATGTACGTATATATATATATATATATATATATATATATATGCAGAAAAAAACCAAAGATGCTGCTGTTGGTGGTGGCCGTGAACAGCTGATGACTGGAGCAGTATTCGTGTTGTTGAAATCCAGCGTTTCATTACGCTGGTACACTCCAGCTGATCGCTTGAAGATATTATTTTTGCGTTTTCACCTGCTTCAGTAAATTTTTATTTTTTTGCTTTTATGGGTTGAATACACGATGTGGGTGGTTAAGGTAGTGTGCCTTCATTTCCACGAATTCGTCCTCCATAACTTATTTTAGTGTTGACGTCTAATATTGGTTGTCGATAGACATGTACGTGTACATGCCAATGCATATTGCCTGACATAGTTATATTTCAAATTAATTAGGACTTATGTACTTCCGTTTCCGAATTTTTTTACCTTTGTAAACTGTTGTAAACTGCCCAATTCTCAAATGTTTCAATTTTACCTCACTTTTTTCACTTATAAGATTATATATATATATATATATATATATATATATATATATATTAACTAATACTATATTTTATTTTAATTAATTTTTTTTCTTTCTTTTTGTTTTTAACTGCACTTCACATCAGCTACTTTACTGTTCCCGCAAACTTTCTTTCTTTCTTTGAATCTCGATTAGCGCTTCCTTCAAGCCGTTGTCGAGCCGAGGAATTGTCACATCCTCCATTTCGTAAAAATCCGCCGAATTTACTTTAACTCTCACTGAGTTCCACAAAAATCACATTCACACAAACATACTGCTTTACCTACCACAGGGTGAGCTAGGTTTTACACCCTTGCCCTGAAAAGTAGGAATCATATTAGTGGCCTTTCCTCCTGTTAGACACACGCACATAAATACATACACACAAGGCTGTCGTTACAGTCTTTAACATATCGGCGCACATGGGTTGCCGTGGCGTCCGTAAAATTCAATCTGCTTTAAGCGCTGGATGTTTTGTTGGAGAAGGAGGTGTCAGACCCATATATCTACAGGCGTTCTAGGGCAACCATTCTGCATTTTTTAACCAGAGTTAACGGTATCCGGTACAATTTAAGAGGTTGAAGTGGAGGGATTTTGTCGCTGAGTATATTGACGTTGGCAGTTCTGAGGATCTGAGACGTCCTCCTTTATGCAAGAATTCCTTCAAGAAAGGATTTGTACTATGAGTACACTTCGATGAGGATCAGAGGATCTTCTGGGTTTCTCCCGCTATGTTACTACGAACGAAAAGTATATTTATTTCGGGAAGAATTATAGATCGGAAAATCTCTGGGGAGAGCTAGTTTTTGAAAACGTTTTTGTTCCGTCGAAATGTAGTCTCGGGGTCGAGATAGATTTTAAGAAAAGTTTCAGTCTCGGGGGTTGGACAGCTTTTTAGAGGAGTTTCAGTCTTTTTTGAGGACATTTTAAGATATAGTACCTGTATCGGAAAAAGCGAGCGTTTATTGAGGTTGAATACTTGGGGAATATTGTGAGCGTGAAACGAGAACATTCGTTATCGAGAACAATTTGATTAATCAGTCGTAAAGTAAACCCGTTGCTGATTACACTACAGTGAAGTAATAAGAAATAGTACATTGTGAAAGTTGTAATACAAGTAATTGTAAATAGTGAAGTGAATTGTGAATTACTGGGCAATAAAAGGACATTTAGTAAATTCTTTAGAATCAAGAAACTGCAAATATAGTTGACGACTTTTATTTAAACTCAGCAAATCGTAACAATTGATGTCAGAAGTGTTATTGTTAAATAAAACCCAAAGAATAATAACAGAAAAATTGTCAAGATTCAGGATTTGACGATGCTTCCTCTCAAAAGGGAATTGGTTAAGCGTGGATTATCTACAACAGGAAATAAGGAAGAGCTGCAACCGCGACTGCGAGAAGAAACGGAAGTCGAAGGCATCGACTTGAGCCAATACGAATTCCATTGCGAGGACGAAAAGATATCCGTGAAGGATACAGACAAGGAAGAGGCGGTTGATTCTCTGGAGGAGTTAGAGCCGCCATGAAGTAAGAATCAAAAAAAGGCTCCTAGCTCATCTACGGGTATGGACATGAACATGTTATTGGCTGCAATTTCACAAAAGTTGAATGCACTGAATGCCTGTAATTCACAAAAGTTGGCCGAAATTTCAGAGCTCTCACAAAAAATGGTTGCACAAATCGGGACAATCGCACAAATATATCAAAATTTGGTGAAAGACAATGCAGAACTTAAGGAAAGACAGGACAGAATCGAGGAATTGGATTTGTAGTTAAATCGTCCAACCACTTCAGTGAACGTTCTGAAGGTAAAAACACCGTCCTTTGGCGGTAAAATTCGTTTCCAAGCCTTTAAGCTCCAGTTTGAGAAGAAGGCTATAACACATAACTGGAGCATAGCGGAAAAATCTGAAAAGAGTAAAAATACAAGGATTCATCAGCGAAATAAAAGACATATACACCAAGACATAAGCGACTTTGTAGCTAAAGAAGTGAGACCATTACCTGGAAAAAGATTGAAAACGGCGACTGGTGAAGACACCCAAGTGGAGGGAGAAGTAACACGTGAGGTCACAATAGGGAATGTGACGGTGTTACACAGTTTTATAGTCGCGCAGATTGTAGATGAGGTAATCATAGTAGTAGACATCGACTTGAATAACAAGATTATGGAGTATAAGAACATGGAAGTACCACTAAGCATTGGCTGTGATTCCACATACAGCAGCAAACAAGTGGTCTTAGAAAGCAGTGAACTGATTCCACCAAAGTCAGAAGCAGTTATTTGGGCGAAAATTAATGGAGATTGTGCGACAAACAAATTGTGGGTTGTCGAAGCAGCACAAAATTCTACACCGGACGTACTTATTGGTAAACCCTGGCTAAGACACAAAAGAATGGACGCATCCCAGTGGAGTATTAAATGACTTCAGATCACCAGTAAAAATTCCTAGTGGAACTGTATTAGGGCAATGTCAAGAGGTAGAAGCCACCATCAAATGCAATGATTCCTCAGGAATCGACTTTATTGGCAGCAAGGAGATGGAGGAAGATATCAATGCATGAACGCAAGGGTTGGAAGGCAAGTACAAGTACAAGGCCAGCCAGCATATCTGCAAATAATCCAACATATTTGACAAGGATGGCAACAAACCAGGCAGGACCAACGTAGTAAAACATTGCATTGATACTGGTGACGCAAGACCAATTCGTCAAGCTCCTCGAAGCGTTCCATTAGCCAAACCTGGCGCTGTTGGCCAAATAATTAAGGAAATGAGCGAAGTCGGTGTTATCGAACTATGGGCAAGTCCCTTGAGCTCTCCGGCAGTATTCGTGAAGAAGAAAGATGGCCAGTTGCGGTTCTGCGTGGACTATCGGAGATTAAACGATGTCACAAAGAAAGACAGTTATCCTTTGCCCAGGATCGATGATACACTAGACTCGTTAACTGGCGCAGAATGGTTCTCAACACTTGACCTTAAGAGCGGGTATTGGCAAGTATAGGGTGTTTTTTATAGAGGTATAGAGCATCAAGTTGGCATTACTTTTCAAGATGGCGACCGATTTAACAGTGAAGAAGATAAAGAGAAGACAGCCTTTAGTGTTGGTAACGGTATCTGCAATTCAAGGTAATGTCATTTGGATTATATAACGCTTCTGACACTTTTGGAAGACTAATGGATCATTTGCTCAAAGGATTACATTGGAAGACTTGTTTGGTGTATCTTGTCATCATATTAGGAAAAAGCTTTGAGGAACACCTGAATGATTTGGAAGAAGTTTTCCAGAGAATAGTTGGCGCTGGTCTTAAACTAAGTCCTACTCAAGGAAAAGGTGAATTACTTAGGTCATCAAGTAACCACGAAGGGCGTTTGTACTGCGCAGAAAAAAATAGAAGCAGTGAAGGATTGGCCAAGACCCAGAAATTTGCATGAATTATGAAGTTACCTTTGTCTGTGTACTTACAATTAAACCAGCGGAGGGGTGGGAGGCAAGTCACTTAAAGATATGCCAGCAGGAAGATCCGGACCTTGAACTGTTGATACACGGATTAGAGATGAACAGATAGAAAGGAACAAATGGCACCGGAAAGCCCCATCGCGAAGGCATACTGGGCACAATGGAACAGTTTAGAATTGATATCTGGCTGTTTGCATGGAGTATGGGAAAGTGAAGATGACCAGGGCGCTCGAAGGCTAATAGTAGTTCCGAGGTTAAGAATTCCGGATGTTCTTAAGGAATTCCATAATGGTCTTCGTGGAGGGCAATTACGCATTACGGAAACGCTGGAAAAGACAAAACAGAGGTTCTACTGGGTTGGTTGTCGTCAGTATCTCGCTGAGTGGATTGCTAACTGCAAGGAGTGCATAGCAGCTAAAGGGCCCAAGTCACGAAGACATGGTCAGATGAAGCAGCGTAACTCAGGTGCATCATTTGAGCGGTTGCCATGGATATAGCGGGTCATTTCCTTTGAGCAAACAAGGAAACAAATACGTTCTTGTGGTTATGGACTACTTTAGTAAATGGCCTGAGGTCTACCCAATTCCAAACCAGGAAACCAAAACAGATGGCATGGAAGAACGATTCAACCCGATCCTGGAAGAGCACTTGCGGACAAGCATCAAGATGATTGTGATATCCACATAGCGCTGTTCCTGATGGCATATCGGTCGGTAGTGCATGACACAATAGGTCAAACACCTACGAGGATAGTGTTTGGTAGTGAACTTCGGTTGCCCATCAATTTACAATTTGGAATAAATGGCGATTGATAAGGAAGCGTCTAGCGTTCTAGAGGAAGAGGTGAGAGAGATACATGCTCTTGTGAGACAGCGAACTCAAATTATGAGTGACAAAATGAAGGCCAGGTATGACAAGGCGATGAACTCCGAAGGCTTCAAAAATTAGGATTTGGTGTAGAATCCACATCGCAAGAAAGGTTTATCCCCAAAACTTCTATGTAGTTGGGAAGGTCCATTCAAGATCATCAAACGATTACTGATGTAGTGTATCGATTCAGGCCGTTGGGAGGCCAAAAAGCAAGATGAAAGTGGTCCACCTAGAGAGGTTTGCAGCGTTTGGAAGAATAAGTGTGTCTGATCGGGACGATCAGACATAGGTGGAGGGCAGTGTGTCTAAAATGTGAAGCGAATTTCATATGAAAGGAAGAAGCCTGTTCTAGAGCGTGAAACGAGAACATTCGTTATCGAGAACAATTCGACTATTCCAGGCGGTGGTTGCGAACAATTGATTGAGTATATAAAGGCGAAAGTTATAGTTGGCGACTTTTATTTAATAATCCAGTGATCAGCCTCAAAGGATTTGGGAAATCATCGAGGTTAACACAGCAAAATCATAACAATATTATTAACATTTCAATTTTGATTGGGATCTGCTAGTGAGAGTGAGCAGTATTCATTGTTGTTTTTTTTTTGCACTTTATTGACGGTAAAGAGTGTGCCATTTGTGGGAGTATTAGCGCGAAGATTGCAATTTGTTTCTTGGGATCGTGAGTTACTAAAGTTTTTGGAAACCTTGATCTATGAGAGGCCTTATTTTTATTATTTCTTCTTTGTGGATGATGAAAACGATTACTGTGGGAAGCAATACAATTTACCTATTTATTTGTGCCTGTTTATTATTTGCCACTTGGGTTGCGATATTGTATGTTGGGTGGGCTAGGTTTTGTTTAGTAGAGAAAAAAGTGATGGCACTTTTTATAATATATGCATGTGAATATGCTTTTACAATCTCTCTTTGAGTGAGAGTGCACCAAAAAGTTCTTGCAATGGTTATTTTCCTATCTTAATTTAATCTGGTCGAGGACGGATAGTTCATGGAATTTCGCGCATTTCATCCTAGACTGATGAGAGTTGCACAATTAACATGAAAATAGCGTTCTTGTTTCCGCTGTATTTTGAAGCTTTTGTTTCGAGAGTGTTCTGAGAGCGCTGGAATGGGATTTCGGGGCTTGCCAAGCAAAGTTAAAATTTAACCCATTCATTAAAATTGATACATTTAGAAAAGTTTTTGGGCTGTTTTTTTTTTGTCCACATTTTCAGTTGCAGAACTTTTTGTTTTGTGATAAACTTGGGGCTCTCTATATTCGAGTAAGCTGCACTGAAATAATCTGGAAATGATGGTCATACATAATATGCCCCATGGTATATTTCGAAGACTGGTATTTTTCTGAGCGGGCTAAGCTTGGGATCGCGCTAGGAGTCGCATTTGAACTTCAATTCTATGGGATCGGATTTTAAGCGAGTTGTTGAAGAAAACTCATGTGTACTCTAGTTGTGGTATACTTCAGCACACTCTTCCGGGTTTTTTCATCGATCATGTTAATTATCTGCAGGGTTCCATTGGTCGCATTTGTCAGGGATATTTGTTTTTCGGAGATTTCCTTGTATATTTACACTGGTGCTTTTGAGTAGGATGACTCACTTATACTTCTGCACTTTTCGCACAATTTGTCCATATTTCTCACCTCATAGAGAAATATTCTGTGAGCCTTCATGGGAATTGGTGGGCTCTGATCGAGTTGGGGTGGGTTAGGGGGGCTCCAGTTTATTCTGTGCAATTTTCTTTTTAAGTGAGTTAAGTCTGTAGACATTTTGTAATGGTAACAATTTTTGTTTTTTGTTACTTTTTCAATAAACATTTATTTAAAAAATAAATTTAATTAGTTTGTGTATTTAAAATTAACTATATCTAAAATTGGACGATGAGGCCATGTGTAGAAGTTCACGAAAAAAGGAAAGTTTTTGACAGTTATTCACCTATTCCACCAACAAACATCCGTTTGGAATCCCCTGCGGTTGTGCGTAAGGTTGGGACCAACCACATTTAAACTATATTCCAATGAAAAATCAACAAAGGCCTCAAATGAAAGATCCCTCTTCTGATGACGACTCCAGCAAACGTTTAAAGAATCACGATTTGAGAGCAAGCACCTGGAAAGTCCGGTCACTTAATTGGGAAGCTGCCGAAATGGTTGATGTTCTCGTAAGACTAAAGACTGACATCACCGTGGTCCAAGATATGCGATGGACGGTATAAGGACGGAAGAAGTTAGGTACTTGTGAAATCTACTGCAGTGGCCATTTAAAGAAGCGCAAGTTTGATGTTGGGTTTGTGGTGGGAGACATGCTCCGTCGTCGAGTCCTGGCATTCACCACGGTGGATGCACGTCTAGCGATGTTCTTCAACATATCGTTTATTTGCGCCCATATTCCGACAGAAGAGAAGGATGATGTGACCACAGAGGTTTCTATGAAAGCCTAGAGCGTACTTATGAGCGTTGCCCCCACCACGATGTTACAATTGTGCCAGGCGATATCAACGCCAGGGTGGGCAAAGAAGTTTTTCTAAGCGCAACAATCCTCAAATGGGCTGAGGCTGATTGACTTCGCCGGGGCCCAATATATAGTTGTCTGTAGTTCCAGATTCCATTATACGAAAACTCCTCAAGCTACATGGCTGTCGCCAGATCGTAAAATACGCAACCACATCGATCATGTTGCGATAAACGGAAGACGTGCGTACGTTCCGAGGGCCAAATATCGACTCTGATCATTATCTTGTAACAGCAAAAAAAATTGTGCTACTTCGGAAACAATTGATTTTCAACAATGACAGAAAAGCGCTGGTACGATAAGTAATGACGAACATCAGTGGAAAAAATCAACTGCTTACCTGTGATAGATACCGAGAGCTGAAGAGGACATCGAGATGCATTTTCAGCCGAAGCAGATGAAAAAAGAGGCCTAAATGCGTGGGTATGAGGAGCTAGAGAAGCTGGTCATCACCCTATTATAAAGATATTCGAATAACGATTGCACGCTTAAAAAATAATCAAGCGGCGGAGCCGATGGCTTACTATGGCGGCGAAGAACTGACAAGGGGCATGCGTCAGCTTCTTGGCAGAATATAATCGGACGAAAGCAGGCCTGACGTATGAAATTTAAGTGTGCTCTTCCCAATCCAAAAAAAGAGAGACTCCACGGTCTGAGCCAATTATCGTGGGATAAGCCTTCTTAATATTGCATATAAGATCCTTCTAGCGTATTGTGTTAAAGATTAAAGCCCACCGTCAACGAACTGATTTGACCTTTGAGTTTGGCTTTAGACCTGGAAAATCCTCCATTGACCAGATATTCAACATGCGCCAAATCTTGGAGAAGACCCGTTAGAAAAGAATCGATACACACCACCTTTTCATCGATTTTAAAGCTTCCTTCGACAGCACGATAAGGAACTGACTCTTCGCCGATATGTCTGAATTTTGTATCTCCACAAAACTCATACGGCTTTGAAAACTGACCACGGATAATACTAGAAGATACCAAACGATGCTTCAGATAAGGTAACTCTTTATCGTGTGGTTTCTTCAATTTGAAGCTGGAGAAAGTAATATGAGCTGCAGAGATAAATAGACCAGGTACAATCTTCTACAAGAGTGTACAATTTTTGGCGTATGCCAATGATATTGATATAATTGGTTATAACAGCCGCGCCGTAAGTTCTACATTCTCCAGGTTAGACAAAGAAGCGAAGCGAATGGGTCAGGTAGTGAAAGAGGGCAAGACGAAATATCTCTTGCCATCAAATAAACAGTTATCGCATTTGCGTCTTGGCTCCCACGTCACTGTTGACAATCATAACTTCGAAGTCGTAGATAATTTCGTTTATCTAGGTACCATTAACATACCAAAAATGTCAGCCTTGAAATTCAATACAGAATCACTCTTGCCAACAGGTGTTACTTTGGTCCGAGTATGCAATTGGAATGTAAAGTCCTCTCTCCCTATGGTGCAGCGAATCAAGAGACAGCGGCTACGTAGCTAGGTCATGTCGTCCGACTGAATCAAAGCTCTGAAAGTATTCGATGGAGTACCCGCTGGCGGAAGCAGAGGAAAAGGAAGACCTCCACTCCGTTGGAAAGATCAGGTGGAGAGCAACCTGATTCACTTGGTATTTCCAACTGGTGCCAAAGAGAAGGAACGAATGGCGCCCTATTATTGACGCAGATATAATCGCGTAAGCGGTGCCCACGCCAAAGAAGAAGAAGATCATATTCATAAAAGCCATAAATTTCCATGATTTTGATAATCTCTCACCTTAATACATTCGCTTTTCGAGAATTTTTACAAAAACGTTGACTTACTGTTAATAACATTTTTCATAAAATTAAATTTTTTTAGCAAAGCGTAAAACTCGTTGAAGGCCTAAAGAAATTTTGACAAACATAATTGAAAATTATTATTCTTCGACGTACTCGCTGTGCTCAATGCCCCGGTATCTAAAGCTCTAATATGTACATATGTACATACATATTGGGTAAAAATATGTTATCAGAGAGATTTGAAAAGCGGATGGCTCAAGCTAATTTTAATCGAATTTTGCATTTTGCAATAAATTTGATATGTTAATAATATGTATAAAGACATGGCCGATGTCAGCACTTTTCATATATATGTAAGTATATATACTCGTATATGGCGTTTTGTAACCGCTGAAGGGATTTTTGGCCAAGCTCCTCCTATAATTTGTGGTTTTGCGTCTTGATATTTTTACTAACAAATGGAGGGACCTAAAGTTTGTTCTAAACCGCCCACGAACGGCCGATGGATTTTTACGAGGAGCTTCTATTTTATGTCAGAAATACACTGGGAGGGCTTAACATTACGTACCGAGGGGCGACCGTAATTAGGGTCAAGCCTTCCGAATAGCAATATGCTATGTTAACCACTCTGGGGCCGCCAATTTCGTGAGCAGCATACGAAATGTCAGCATTAGATGCTTTTTTTTTTACGGATTTTCGACCATAAGCCACATATCTGAATGCATCGATTTTATGGGGATTACATGATATGGACCTCCGATATCGATGGTTTTCAGTGTCAATATTTAGTACAATATTTCTGATTAGCATACGAAATATCATTAGATGCTTTTTTGGCGGATTCTTTTTTCAAAACCTCATATCTGAAGGAATTAATTTTATTGGGGCTATAGGATATAATCCTCCGATAGCGATAGTTTTCAGTGAAAGTATTTAGTGTAATATTCGAATACCGAATTTTATGTTCTTAAATATATTTGGTTCATATCGGTGAAAAATACCAATTTCAATTTCTCAGACGGACAGGCGGACGAACGGGCATGGCTAAATCAACTCAGTTCAAATTTTTTTCTGGGTACATTATCCCCGCTTAGAAGCTTTCATTAAAATTAAATTTTCATTAAAATCAAATATAGTTGTACAATCTTACCCAAATTTCACACGAGAATTCCATCGTGCTACCGATGGGACGAAGCCTCATTTAACGGACACCACAGAAAATCCGATGGATGAAATACAAGAAATATATATACATCATTTTGCAAATATTAAAATTGGTTTCACTCAAACTCAACTTCAAGACCCTGCTTCAGCAACAGAATAGGATCAAATAATAAATAAAGAGTATAGAGAAACAGTCCTGAAAACAAAACGCAAATTTTCAAATAAATACATTTCTTAAACATCTTCTTTTAAACATTTTTATTTACTTACTGAATCTGCTTCGACATCGGAAGCATGGATTGCTGGCTCGGCGTTGCCTTCAGCTTCAGCTTTTTGGCGGAGTGTGTCGCGCTCAAGTTAATCGTCTTTTTAAGTTAATGCCACGTTCAGACCTTGATAATAGAGCACGTTTATGACTTTAATGTAAAAGTGATATGTTTGCACTTATTTTCATTGACTTCATGGACATTTTACTAGCCGTTCTTCAATTAATTTAAGGCGCTGCTCCAACAATCTCGTGACAGTAATGGGGCATTTGTTCGACTTAATATAGCAATGTCCGCCGGAAAAGTTGACGTCATTACTTTATCACTTGTAGGAATGTATGCGGTGTAGCCTACATACAATAATGAGCCAATAATACTACCTAAGCGTAACACCTGCCATTATTGAGTACTCCTCTATTATACATTCATTAACTTTTACAGATAATCACCTGTGATATGAGTAATATTCAAGGGAATTATGGAATAAGTTAGGTAATATATATTTTGTTTTATGAAATTTAATTTAATGGAATTATGTTATTTTCATAGGGATAAGGAGACATGTTTAATGTGTACTGTCATTTTCGGAAGTACTGATTGGTCTAGATGATGACGGCAGGGATACCTCTTTAAATATAAGTAGTTTAGTTATTCGTGATCTGGCGGATCAATCAGCGGCCGCATATTAACTGCACCTTCTGCCTTAAATATCTCTGCCTGTTACTCTCCTTATCGAATACAATTATTCGACAAAGAACTCACCAATACTGACTTGATTGGGCGCACCATAAACTCCTCAGCTCCTTCCATGTAGGTTGGAGCGGGAGGTATGTACACACACTCGATTTTGGAATAGTTTTGTTCCATCAGGTTAATTCTCTCTCCTCAATCTCCTGTGGCAACATTCGACTTGCGCCCCTAAAGTTCGTACCATTGTTTGTTATTATACGTCGTGGTACACCGCGTCGAACATAAACTGTTGTAGAACAAGAAGAAATTAACCAGTAGATAGTGACGCAGCTGCTTCTACATGGACAGCGACACGCTTAACGGGAAGTGGCTCCATCTCTGGCACTATTGATAAGACCCTACGCTTAAAACTGGCACCATGTATGCCGGAGGGCTTGATATTCACTGCTGAAGGGCGACCGAAGTTACAAAAATTAATTTTTAATTAATTAGTCTGATGAGGAGATGTGATGATCTCCGAAACAGCTGTCACTTCTAATTAATTCATAATATATAAGTCGAGCCCGACAAGCAATCCTACTTATATACATTTCTCAGACGATTAATGCCTGAATGTATGCAGGATTGCAAAAACTCGCTAACCCATTAAGTAAAAATAGGGGCTAAATATTAAAGCACTTAATAGTTGTTGGTTAGTAAAAAAAACTTGAATAATGCAACAACAGATTACATTACATACGTTGGCTCAGTTGTTAGAGCATTCGCCTGTGATACCAGAATCCGATCAGTAGGATTCCTGGCAAACAGAAGTCGGATGAGGAGATGTGGTGATCTTCGAAACAGCTGCCACTTCTACCAATTTTTCTTTATTGTATAACAAAATATTCAATTCAAAAAATTTTAATAAAATAAGCCTTTGAATAAAGCTCATTTACTTATAACCAAAAATAATTTCGTTAAACAATTCATAATATTATTACGTTTTTCGTAGCTATCCTCGATGATTTCTCACATCCGTCGAGTCCGATCACTATATTGCTAAATAAAGCTCTCAATATTTCTTCGTTTGCCCTCTTAATCGTCAGGAATTTACTCAACGTTTATTTTATTCTCAATAATTACAATTTTCTTCTGGAACACAATGGTTTACTTTAAAAATCCATTATCAACAATTATTATTCGCTTTAGTTTGCACCAGTGTTATTACTACTGAGTCTTCAACTCGATTGCCTACAATAACTGCTGCCGCTCCTTTTATACCTAACGATGGTATAACCATTCTGATCAGCTCAAGAACAGTCTGATTATTCGTTTGCTTGCGATAGCTGCTACCGCTATTTTCGTCTGTCCTTTTTATGGGGAATTTCCTGTACACATTTGACCCTTTTGTCTGCCCTTAGTGCGGGAATTTGCATCATATTGTAAACTTGTTTTGTCTGTCCTTTTTACGGGGAATTTCCTTTACGCTTTCGACCTTTTTGTCTGTTCTTAGTGCGGAAAATTTTCATCACACTGTCGCCCCTTATGTCTGTCCTTTGTATTTGGAATTTCCATCACATTGCCCTCCATCTAAGTCTGATTGTCCCGATTAGACATACTATATGTTCCAAACGCTGCGAGCCTTTCCAGGTGAACCACTTTCATTTTGGTTCTTGGTTTCCCAACAGTCTGTATTCGATACACTACGTCGTTCAGCGGTTTAATTACTTTGTAGGGCCCTTCTCAATTGCATTGAAGCTTCGGGGACAAGTCTTCCTTCCGATGTGGGTCGGACAGCGGCAGTAAATCGCCATATTAAGAACCCTCGGAGTTCATCGCCTTATCATATCCGGACTTTATTTTGATACTCCTAATTTCGGTTCGCTGTCTCACAAGAGTATGTATCAATCTCAGCTCTTCCTCTTGGGAATTTGACGCATTCTTCATAATCCCTCTCGCATCATCTTTTACTCCAAACTTCAAATTACTAGGCAGCCGAAGTTCACTACCGAAGAGGATCCTTCCGGGTGTTTTATCCGTTGTCTCGTATACCGCTGACCAATATCCCATCAGGAACAGCGGTATGTGGATATCCCAATCATCCTGATGTTTGTCTCCACAACCTCCCTCAAGTGCTCTTCCAGAGTTCGGTTGAACCGTTCTACCATGTCATCTGATTGAGGATCTAGAGCTGTCCTTCGGGTTTTTCGAATACGCAGTATCAGGCACACCTCCTGGAAGACTGCTGATTCAAAGTTTCTTCCCTGGTCCGAGTACAGTTCTATAGGCGCATCATATCTGGTAACCCAATTGTAAGTGAATGCATCAGCTACTGTTTTGGCTTCCTGATTAGGAATTGGGTAAACCTCCGGCCATTTACTAAAGTAGTCCATAACCACATGAACGTATTTGTTTCTCATAGGGAATGGACCGGCTACATCCATGGCAAACCGCTCGAAATGATGCACCTGAGTTATGCTGCTTCATCTGACCATGACTTCGTGATTTTGGCCCTTTAGCTGTAATGCACTCCTTGTAATCCACTCACGAGAGACTGACGACAACCAACCCAGTAGAACCTCTGTTTGGCCTTTTCCAGCGTTTCCGTAATGCGTAAGTGCCCTCCACTAGGACCATTATGAAATTCCTTGAGAAAGTCCGGAATCCTTAACCTTGGAACTACTATTAGCTTTCGGGAGCACTGGCCATCTTCACTTCCCAATGCAAGCAGCCAGCTATCAACTCTAAACTACTCCATTGTGCCCAGTATTCCTTTGCTATTGGACTTCCTGCTGCGATTTGAACCTTATCTGGCCGTCTGTCCATCTCCAGTCAATGTTCCAAATCTGGATCTTCCTGCTGACATTTCCGTAGATGGCTTAACTCCCACTCTTCCGCTGGTGCAATTGTCATTAATCGGTCGTCTATTATGTCTTCTGTGCATTCCGCTTTGGAACAGTGCTTGCATTCCAAGCTACATGGCCGACGAGACATGGCGTCAGCATTCCCGTGAGTATTCCCTTTGAGGTGTTCTATGTAGTCATAACTTTGCAGTCTCTCAATCCATCTGTAATCCAACTGTAGTAGCCCTTCAGTGCAGCATAATCTGTTCTAACTCGGAAGTGTTGGCCATACAAATATTTGTGGAAGTGTTTAATGCAATCCACCAACGCTAACAGCTCTCTCCGTGTTACGCAGTAGTTCCGCTCTGGTTCCCCAACAGACCGGCTATAGTAGGCAACTATCTTCTCCCGTCCATCAATCACTTGTGAAAGTACATCTCCCAGGTCATAGCCACTAGCACCTGTATCCAGAATAAATGTTGCACCTGGAATAGGGTACGCTAGCATAGGCGCAGTGCATATCCTTTCCTTCAGAGCCTGGAAAGCCTTCTCTTGTTCTTTGTTCCACCCAAAGGGTCTATTTTTCCTGGTGAGCTCATGGAGACTATTAGTAATACTGGCAAAGTTCGGAACAAATCGGAGATAGTAAGTACACAGGCCCAGAAAGCTCCGTAATTCATGCAAATTCCTTGGCCTTGGCCAATCCTTCACTGCTTCTATCTTTTTCTTTGCTGTATAGACGCCCTCTGTTGTTACATGATGACTCTAGCTATCCTCTGAAAAACTTCCTCCAAATTGTCCAAGTGTTAAACTCTCGACCCCTTTGTCTGTTCTTAGTTCGAAAAACTTATCATACTGCCGCTTCTTTTGTCAGTCCTTTTTACGGGAATTTCCTTTACACTGTAGACCCTTTTGTCTGTCCTTAGTACGGGGAATTTTCATCCCACAGTCACCCCTTTTGTCTGTCCTTTGTATTTGGAATTATTTTCGCAATATATAAATCGAGCCCGACAAGCAGCCCTACTTATATACATTTCTCAGGGTTGCAAAAACACGCTAACCCAACATTAAGTAAAAATAGCGGCTAAATATTAGCGCACTTAATAGTTGATGGTTAGTAACAAAATTGAATAATACAACAACATATTACATGGACGTTGGCTCAATTGTTCGAGCACTCGCCTGTGATGCCAGAACCCGTCGGTTCGATTCCTGGCAAAAAGAAGTCTGATGATCTCTGAAACAACTGTCACTTCTACCAATTTTTCTGTGTTAAATCACAAAATATTCAATTCAAAAAATTGCAACAAAATAGGCCTTTGAATAAAGCTCATTTACTTATAACCACAAACAATTACAGGCTGCATTAAACAATTCTTGATTTGTATAATTTTGGATGAAGCTCGAACCTATACTCCGAATTGCAGTACGCTAACCACTCGGCTATCAGGGCCTCCAACTGATAATTACGTGGTAGAATAATTGACCTTTTCAAGCCATCAGGCGCTACACTAGCTACATCTATTCTTCCTTTTGCTCGCAGGAATCTATTCTGCTCTATGTAAGGACAAAATTTATATATTTTACTCCTTCAGCTTACCCTAGCCACAGCCGTGTTGAGCAAGTGCAGCTTCTCTGCTAATCATTCAGCTTGATATTCTCAAAAAATCTTCAATCCGGCACCTTCGGTTCTTTATTCTCATTTCTTGAAAAATCCCACTTCTTGACAAATCGTAGGAAACGCAGTACACATATATATACTGCAATACTTTTGCGGCAATTTACTGATCCGCTTCTCTACAATTGATTACATTTTCTGCCACCAGATCGTATTCTGTACAGCACATCCTTTAAATAAGATCACAAAAGTCGATGAGTAATAAAAATGGAAAGTTCCCATGCACGGATCTTACTAGTTGCAGTCCTGGGATGGCCGCCAACAATTCTAACTTCGATACCGATATTGGCTTTAAGGGTGCTACTTGGGATTTGTACATTACCAATAAAAAATTAAAATTCATCATTGATCAAGGAGTCGAACAAGAAGTACCAAAGGTCATAACAACCCTGAGAAAAATGTCTGACTCACCAGTACTGTCACCGTCATGTCAAATAAATTGTTGCGCTAGATCGTTCTCTTTAATGATTCCCATAAGGCGCAACATTTCTCGAATATCACGATGCAACTGAAAGCGAAAGCGAATTAAAACACTACCCAACGATCTCAAAAAAGTCAGTCTGATTGTTATTACCTCCAAGTTATAGTCGTTGCCCGTGATGAAGCGGATTATGAGCCAAGCGACATCCGTCGACGCCGCAAATCTTGTTAGAGTTGCATCTACGAGACAGCTGGTGTTTGAAGTATTGTATGTAATACAAACGCACATTTCCTTAATTAATTGTCCGAGAAGTTGACTGCTTAGCGCTTTGAAATCGCTACACCCAGCTGTGGAACTCGATTAACAAAAGTTGAACAAGCATCGTGAACAAGAAAGTAATCATTCTCGATGGCTTTTATGTTCTACTTAGCTCGCTAAGGAAATCGTTGAGCAGCATGTGACCGTTTAAATAATCATAGCTTCCATTGTCCTCCTATAATTTTGGACTGCTAGAGCATTATCAATCAACGTCTCGAGCCTTTCGATTATCACAGCTCGTACCTCACGTAGCTTACGTTAAAGGGTTTCATAAATGACATCAGGAAGGTCAAACAGCATACGAAATATCCGTATATGAGTTTCCTGTAAAAGGCATAATTAACTTGCCACGAACTGCTTCAAGTGCGGCGCCTTTGAAGCACTTCTACAGACGAAGGAGGTTATCCTGGTCGGAAAAATCTCAGCGCTTCATAGACTGAAAATAATTCGCTTTGAATAAATGCCAGTATTCGGGCCTGCCTCTAAATAATGTAATTTGTGTTGTGCCTTAATTGAAAATGGTTGAAATTGTCTGTATGTACATACTTGCTTACTACATGGTGGAGGATACGAACCTCGGACAAGTGCGCCACTTAAATAACTGTGCTCGTTATATGCGAAACCTGACCATTATGCGAATGAAAAAACATTAAATTTGCAGTTGGTAGGTAACACCAAGGGCCTATTAACTTGTGTGTGTTCAGATGGCGTTCCAGACTCCACACATATCATCAACGGTGCTTGGCGAATCTACGGTACTGTACAGTCACGACTGTATCTCCATATGTACGATATCTGGCAACATATAAGCTGAAAATATGCCATACTTTACGGATGAACGCGGATGGCAAAACTTGTGAAGGTGCTTCGATACTCTCAAGGTTCTAAACTGTAGGAATTATGCTTATTATGCTTCTTATTAGAATATATAACAAATAACATGCAAAAAGAATGTCAAATAATTTCCCATTATGGAGGCAAAGAACTTAACTAGCTTGTACAAGTACTGCGCAGTTTTACAATACTCTTTAAGACTAGTGCATCAACATTTCCTGTTTTTAGTAGTGATCCAATAGTGAATGTAATCAGTCTGTTGCATTGGAAGGAAGAAAGCCATTCTTTAAACGGTATTAATGAGTATGGCTGGGCCATACTGTTCTGTACAACTTTAACCAGGGATATAAATTTACATTTATTGGTGCGGTGTGTTTTCGATATGAGTATAAAATTAACTTCATGACTCTGAAGACATAAATTGAAGGTAACTTATGCTTAACACCATTGGCATTCCTTAAACACATCTTAAGTTCGCTCATTTCATCGTCATTAGGGTTTGAAGCATTTGCCTTTATTATTTGTTGGACCATACTTTGCATGGTTGACATAAATTATGTCATGCATTAGTCAAATTGACTGTTAATTAAAGATTAATGGGAAGTGATCGGAAAATAACTACTGGTTTCGGCAAATACTAAATTTCTTGTCTAATTTTTTGTGACTGCAAAGTCAATCAATTCGGGTAATTTCCTTGGGACTGTAAGTCTGTAAGTTGGTTTTCAAAATTTTTCGTATTCATGATTATAAATATAATTTTCGACATTTCGGGTATATAAGTCTTGAACCCCAATGAGTATGTTTCGCATTGTAATATCCTGCAGCTAAAATGCCATCACTGGGGATATCCTGAGTTATGACTAAGCCACTAAATTGTTTTTCCGTTATTACAAAGCGTAACGACATAAATCGCAGCCAAAGTAAGGTCAACGTCTCTGTTTTTAAGAGTGATCCAAGTAGACTGTAATCAGGTGGTTGCATTAGAGTAAAGAAAGCTCTGCTTTAAGCGTTTTCTTATTAGTATGTCTGCTTTGCCATCTGATTGATTAGCGCAGTAGAGCTCAAGCCCAGCAATATAAAAATTATACTTATTGGTGATTTAATGGCTCAGTAGAAATAATTTGAGGGCTAATTTGTGCTGCCTATTCGTATTCTGCGTTCATTAATTTTTAAACAGCAGGGCTTGAAGCATTTATTATGTCTTGGACCATGGTTGACATAAGTTATGTCATGCACTTATCATGCACGGCGTCAGATTTAGAATCATTTCTACTACTACTTGTGGAAATTGGTTGCGTTTAGCTTTAATTCCCTGACTTAGTTTAGGTTTTAAAACTTTATGAAGCTAACAAAGTCTTTAATAGTTCGTGTGATTGCGACACAATTACTACACTTTTTTGTGTTGCATCAGTTATATTTAAAGAGCATTTACTAGAATAATGAAACTCACCATATGTCAAGTAGACGGTGCAGTAGCGTTTGATATTCCCAAATTCCTGAAAAATTGTATACTTTTCAAGAATATTTCTCTTAAGTGGTTCGTTTAGCGTAATTCTTCTATGTAAAGATATTTTAAGCTGTAAGTTTGGTGAGTTTAGTTTTTTTTAACTGAGCTTGATTTTAAACAAAGGGTGCGGTACTTTATTTATATAAAGGGCGGTAGTCGCAATATCGAAACCTAGCTCTTTCTGATCTTTTTTTTATACCATTTGAGCCTACTTCGATTCTCTTTATGCCAGAAATTATGCCTGTAGCCTTCTTTAACTTTTAAGAGTAATAATTTTTTTATTCGCTATTTCCTTAGCATACACTCAATTGAAAAAATTTTCAGATATGCTCCACATGTCGTCAATACAAATATGACAGACATCCGCCAAACCCACAAATACAAGAAACCCTACTTCTAATTCCTGCCATTGTAAGAGTAAAAAAAAATATGGTCCACTTAGCATTGTGGTGCCCTAGGGCTGGAACATATACTCCATCTCTATATAATATCCGCGTACTCCATGGAGTACCTACAGGAAGTTAGTTTTGAAACTACTCCCGAGAATTACTCCATGGAGTACCTACAGGAAATAACATTATGGAGTATCTGTGAAAAATTTCATTCGAACATACGTACCTTTTAATTAAGAATATAATACGCTTTGGTAAAGAGCTAGTAAAACATAACATTGTAACGTTTTTCGTAGTTACCCTCAATGATTTCCCAAATCCTTCGAGTTCAATCACTAGATTGTTTAATAATAGCCCCAGATTTGTTCGTCCAGGAATTTACTCAACGTTTATTTTGTCCACAATAAATTACGATTTTCTTCACTATACACAATGGTTTGCTTTACAAATCTTTATCAAACAATTATTTACCGCTTTACTTTGCACCAGTGTTATTACTACTGAGTCATCAACTCGATTGCCTGTAATAGCTGCTGCCGCTCCTTGTATACCTGTCGATAGTCCAAACATTCTGTTCACGCTGCCGATCCGTTTATACCTAACGATTGTCCAAACATTGCGTTAATGCGCTCACTTGTCTACCTAAAATAGTTGTTGCCGCTCTTTTCGTCTGTCTTTTGGACTGGGAATTTCCATCACACTGCCACTCGTTTTGTCTGTCCTTTTTATTTGGAATTTCCGTCACAATATTTATCGTAAAAACTAAAAAATATATGTAAATTGGGTATAACATATACCAATTAGAATATTTTTTATTTGTTTTCTATTTTCATCGAAATATACATATTAGCTCCAACTTAAATATACGAGTATAAAACTTATTGCGCAACTGCAAGTGCATGTAGCAATTGTGATCGTTAAACCACGGGCAATAATCGGCTAAAGCGGTTGATAGTGGTGACATTTGTGCTGGTTGGATTAATTCAACAGATACTCCATTGTACCATATGGTGCATGAATATTTGCAAAGACAATACAACTGACACTCAAAGAGTTTAAGCTTGCGTGTATGTAGTCAATGATCGCCATTTCATTATCTTATTCTCTAAATGCTCAATACTGTTATGATGGATGATAATATTTCAACGGAAATCCTAATAAACTTTCCAAATAGTATTACATTAATTATGATGATTAAAATTGTATTGTAATAATGTTAACCAAAGTAATCGAATTGTCAAATTAATAGAAGAAAAAGGACCTTGAAAAATTGCAGAAGAAGCACTAAACCAAGTAAAAGTAAATGTTTTAAGCAATGATAAGAAAATTTCAAACTTGATAAAAATATTAATATATATTAATATTAAATAGAATATTTAAAAGAATTATTAATCGACCTTTAAAGATGATAAATAGCATAATATTGTAATTAAAACTGAATATAAAAATATACCGAACGGCAAAGTTTGAGTGTATGGTTTAAAAATGTATGCGGAACTTTTAAAGATGATTAATTTGCAATGAAAGGAATAAAATCCAAAAAATATCCAGTAGCTCTAAGTAAAGATTATTGTGTAACTAGGATAACAAGTACTTTAAATTCAACATATTCAACTAAAACCAGAAACAATTCAACTGCAAAATAGAAGTCGACGAGGTACGTCAGGGAATAAACGGAACGCATGTGATAATATTTTACAACACATCAACAAAATCAACAACCAAGAATTTAGTAACAGCGAACAAAAGCCAATTGAGATCATTCCCTCAATAATGCAACCAGCCCTACAAAAAAAGGGCCAAATGGAGGTCCTACAAGTTATTCTAATCCGTCTCCGAGCAGTCGATGTGTTTTTAATGAGGAGCTTCTTTTTCATGTCAGAAATACACTCGGAGAGGTTGACATTCCCGAGGGGCGATCGCAATTAGAAAAATTAATTGTATAGCACAATTGTATAATAATATAACATTTTAAAGCTTACGTTTTTTCTTGACTTTTATCTCCAAGCTTCTGTTATATATTTCAGTGTCGTGTAAAACCTGTCTAATCCTATTTGGTTGTCAGTTATTTGTAGTTGACCTTTACTTCTGAATTTTCTTATACAGAGGATTTATTTTTTTCCACTGCTTCCGCTGCTTTAGGCGCACTTGCTTCTTTTGGAACAATTTTATTGATTTTAAAAGGATTTCCGCTTAGATAAACATCATACTGATGACTACGCAATAAATCAATTGACTGATCTAAAAGAGAAGCATTCAGATGAGTCAACGACTCACCGCCAGTTTTTTACTTAATTTTTTTTCGGAATAGGCCAAAAGCACAATTACCTGAAAAGCAGGTAATGCATGAATTGACATCTCAAAATAAGAAAGACTCACTGCCAGTTACACCGCCTTTTCTATTATTGACAGTAAAATTCTGCTACAACGCTAATTTTGGAAAAAATCATTTTAAATTGTCTCTAAATCTTCGTCAATTAATTACCTTGCTTCAACTTTTGCCCTCATGTGTTGGTAGCCCAAACTATGCTATAAACCATATTTATTTATTACCCTTCCGAACCATTGCGTAAGACCTATATGATATGTATATCGGCGGATAGGTAGAGAGCTACGCTACACTATTCAATAAACCGCTTTTTATCACTTTTGCGAACCGAGAATTATGGCGGAGAAACATCAACTAAAGTCAAAACAAAATGCTGCCATCACTCGAGAACTCGGAACTTAAAACAAATATTACCAACCGGATTGAATCTTTGGACTTAGCTTAAGAATTGTCCGAATCTGCTAAGAACCAAAAGTACAAGTATATTAAGCTTAATATAACAATTACAAGAACGTACTAATAATACGTGAAACAGATTACGTTCAGAAGGATGATCTAAATATTAAAATTACATTCACCATATTTATACTTATCTTACTTTCACATAAGATTTTTTGTTAATGTCAGCTTTAAGGTTACTGCGGGATTCTTAGTTTTTTCGTACGAACTTTCATCAATATATCTCATCACTTAAGTTGTTTATTTTGGGTTCATGCAAAGTATTTAAAAGATTTTAAGAAAACTCTGTACATCAGCGACGTAAGTAACACAGATTAGATGCTCAATGACAGCAAGCATATAGATCAACGAGGAAATTCAGAGGCTAAACTGCTTAATTCGATTCGCACGACAGCCGGTTCTACGCACCGGTGTTGACTCGGATTTTATCCGACCAAGGGTTGTCAACCTTTCGGCGACCTAACTCCGGTTAGGTCATCAGGTAATTTTAGTTTTAGTGCATCAAAGGAGCAACATTTGGCTGCAGGCCTGATCCTAATCCTTCTCATCAGGGCTGGCGTAGAAACCAACACTGGTCCGACGGATTATTTCTGCTGCGTGCGCCAAGCATGACTCCACCATTCTTCCACCTCGGTTAGATGCAACAAGTGCAATGGTTGGAGTTATCTCAAGACCTGTTCAGGCCTTAAGACTCATAGGGAGTGGACCAGGCGTTACATGGCTCAATGCTGCCAGCGCCCAGCTGCGCCTCTAGCCTATATGGCAGTGCCTTCAGCACATTTACCCACTTTGGGTAACTCCCCCCAGGCCTCCATGGCCCGCAGCATGACTCCCAATCTTCTTTACCCCCTCCCCCATCCACATCCAGCTCCACCTCCAGTGCGGGGGCTAATCAGCAGTTCCTGTTACCTCGCACAGTCTGTTCCGTGTGTCAGACCATAGTATGGCGGAATGTGACATCAGTCAAATGCAACTCATGCACTGGCTGGTGCCACCTTCGGTTGTGCTCTGGTCTGCGCACCACTAGTGAGAGAGTGGTCCATTCGTTGCCCCATGCTGTAGGAGCCTGCCCCCGCTTGTAGAAGCTATCCAAAGTCTCTTCCCACAGATGTCATTAATCAAACGTCACATTTGCCTTCCCAGCCTTCGCCCAGGTCAATCACATTCAGCCAAATTACGACAGCATGCCATTACATGCAACTAGCTAGATCAACGGAAATGCGATCACACAGCGTGGTCGCATATCGTGGTTAGCACATGTCGCTGTGTCAGCTAAACAATAGCTATTACTATCGACTGTGGTCATTGCACTATGACAACATCACAAGCGCCACAATTCTCTTCATCATGTTTAGCTGCATCAACAAAAGCAGCTATTACAATATCATCAAGTAAACATCGCTAGCGCGACGATTGTATCAACGTCGCTAACCGCCAGCAGAGCAGCAGCAGCGTTACTCAACGTCGTGGGTTAGGTGGACAGTTAGCGTAGCTATTAAGTTCATTTTTAAAAGTAACTCAATAAAGCACACACGTGCAATAAAAACAAAACTGGCGCCCAACGTGGGGCTGGAAAACAAGAATTAACATACGTTACAACCCAAGGAAGAAAATCAAGAATTAACATACGTTATAACCCAAGGAAGAAAATCAAGAATTAACATACGTTATAACCCAAGGAAGAAAATCAAGAATTAACATAGGCTAACATAACACCTAAGTATGAAGAGGTAAGTGAAGTGCTCTAAAAGAATTAAGTGAAAGTGCAAAACCGAAATTGAAAAAGAAAATGAAAAAAAATAATTAATAAAGAATAGGTGCTAAATAAACCTATGTGTCCTTTGTGAAATTTTTTTAAGAAAATATTTAATGTTAGATGACTGAGGTATTGGAGGACCTCTTTAAGAATTTAAATTTAGCAGCAAACAGACAAAATACAATGAATACAGAACAAGTTAGCGAGATAGTAAAAGCAGGGGTCAGGAGAGCTTTAGCCGAACGGAAAACGGAGTTTGACAGAAAGCTTCTTGCTTTGCAGAATCAAGTAACAATAAACAAACCTAAGGTAGAAATATATAGTAGGGTAACAATTAACCCCCTAACTACCTGCGGCATTACGCTAGACGCGATAAAATCCCTTCCGGAATTTTTTGGCCATCAAGGCACGTACGTATCCTGGCGGGAAGCCGCACACAATGCCTACGAATTATTTAGGAGGTACGATGGCAGTGAACGCCACTACCAAGCTGTTACTATTATCAGAAACAAAGTGAGAGGTGCTGCCGACGCAGTACTTTCTTCTTTTAACACAGTGCTTAACTGTAGCGCTATAATCTCCAGACTTGACTTTACTTACGCGGATAAACGGCCAATATACTTCATCGAGCAGGAATTATCCACCCTGAGACAGGGATCAATGACATGCCTTGAGTTCTACGACGAAGTAGAAAAGAAGAACTCTGTTAGCAAATAAGACAATAATGTCTTATGAGAGTGGTGTTGCAGACACTATAAATGAGAAATATAGGGCCGATGCACTCAGAGTATTTATATCAGGTTTAAGGAAACCACTATGTGATATCTTGTTCGCATCTAGGCCATCTGACCTCCCATCCGCCTTGGCTTTGGCAAAAGAGGTAGATGCCAACAACGAGCGTTACGCTTTTGCAATGAATTTCGCAAACAGATTGCAAGAAAAACCTGGCGGAAGTCAGAATCCTGCCAATCAAAAGACACCTAACTACGATCACGGTGTGGGCCATAAAAACCCGCATTTTTCAGTAAGCAAACAAAATAAACAAGCTAGTCGTCCACAGAATTATGGAAATATTCAAAAACCATTTATCAGTAGTAATTATTCGGGCCAAAGGCGCATTGAGCCTATGGAGGTAGATCCCTCCATATCCCAATTTAAAAACCAAGCTAGTAATCCCAGCCAGGAACAATACGGTAAGCCGCAAGGGAACGTGCAAAAACGTGCAGCGAACTCAAGACGATAGGCAGGAGTCGCAAAATGAAGAAACATACAATAGGGAGGCCGAGCAGGCGGCCGACAACATCGAATCCGATGAGGTTAATTTTTTAGGGCAAAGTCCCCCCTTCCTTGGATTTCAAGGTCAATAGGAGAAAAAGAGGTCAAGCTCCTTGTTGACACAGGGATGTCAAGGAGATATATCAGGCCTCTTCCAGGGCTGAAAGGAATAAGCCCAGTAGAAAACTCATTTTTAGTAAATTCTATCCATGGCGTTACCACCATCAAATATAAATGCAAAGTTAAATTGTTTGGGGCAATAGCAGATTTTTTTCTACTACCCAATCTTACTTCATTTGACGGTGTAGTTGGCCTCGACCTATTGAACAAGGTGCATGCGTCTATTAATTTAAAAACAAACACGATAACACATGATTTTGGTAAGGAGATTATACTATTTGTATCTGGCGAGGATGTTAGTCACCTGCGACTACAGACGGAAAATGTCCCACAGAATCTAAAAGAAGCATTCTCAAAAATGATTGGTAGCATAAATGGGGTGCTTGCAGACCCTAACGAAGCACTACCATACAACACAAACGTAGTAGCAACGATTCGCACTACAAACGAAGACCCCGTGTATTCAAGGCTATACCCTTACCCATTTGGCGTCTCAGATTTCGTGAACAGGGAAATTCGGGAACTGCTAGCAAACTGCCTACCTAGGAACTGCCTACTATTCTAATGGGGCTAAGATCATTTTTAGGTTTAGCGGGGTACTACCGCTGTTTCATGAGGGATTTCGCTAAAATAGCGAAGCCACTTTCAAATATAATGTGGGGTGAATATGGCCGAGTCACAGTCGAAAAAAATCGAACTTGATTTGACTGAGGAACAGAAAGATGCCTTTACCACCCTAAAAGAAATACTAGCATCAGAGGAGGTGACACTAACCTACCCTGATTTTAATAAACCATTTGATTTAACCACGGATGCGTCATCGCACGCAATAGGTGCTGTCTTGTCACAAGAAGGGAAACCTATAACAATGATATCCCATACTTTAACCAGTAGTGAGGAACATTTTGCCACAAACGAAAGAGAGCTGTTGACCATCGTTTGGGCACTTAAAGCCCTTAGAAACTACCTGTACGGCGTAACAGATCTTACGGTTCATACAGATCAACGGTACGACCAACTGCTTACTTTTGCGGTTTCAGACAGAAACCCAAATTCAAAAATTAAAAGATGGAAGGCGTTCATAGACGAATGTAATGCGAAGCTCATTTACAAACCTGGTAAAGAAAATGTAGTCGCAGATGCATTGTCTAGGCAACATATGAACGCCCTGGATAACATGAGTACCGAAACAATTCATAGCGAAGTTTCGTCAACTAACACGATTGAAAGAACTCATAAACCGTCGAACTGCTTTCGTTATCAGATACTAGCAGAAGAAGACATAGAACAGGGAAAAAGAACGTTCATAATTTTTGAAAATAAAAACTAGGCATCTAATCTCGTTCAGGAGTAAAGAGGATTTAAGAAGACATAGAACAGGGAAAAAGAACGTTCATAATTTTTGAAAATAAAAACTAGGCATCTAATCTCGTTCAGGAGTAAAGAGGATTTAATAAGCCTCAATATAGTCGCAATATATTGTGACTTACATACACTAGCACAATTTCAGGACAAACTGGTTGAACTTTTTCCAACAGTCAAATTTAGATATACCGAAAAAGTTGTCAACGATATAACAGACCCGAACGAGCAGCAAGAAATTATCTCTGCCGAACATAATCGGACACACCGAGCGCCCCAAGGGAACGTTAAGCAAATATTGGAAGACAATTTTTTCCCCAAAATGGAGAGAAAAGCCAGACAATTTGCCTCTAACTGCCCATGCTCTCGGGCGAAGTATGATCGACATCCTAAAAAGCGACTTATTGCTCAGACGCCCATTCCTACATATTGTGGAGAGATCCTCCACATCGACATATTTTCCACGGGCTCCAAGTATTTCTTAACTTGCATTGACAAGTTTTCAAAGTTTGCTATAGTACAGTCCTTAAAGTCCAGACAATAGTAGACGTAAAGCCACAGCAAAAACGATTTACTGTGACAACGAAAAGTCATTGAATTCCAACAGTATCAAATCCACGCTGAAGAATCATTTTAATATTGACATCGCGAATGCCCCACCCCTTCACAGTACATCAAATGGCCAAGTGGAGCGATTCCATAGCACACTGATGGAAATATCGCGATGTCTCAAACTCGATACAAATATGGATGACATTAAAGAAATAATTCTTTTGGCCAAAATCAATACAATAGGTCCATTCATACGGTAACGAAAATGAAACCTATTACAATTTTTCAGTCAGGCAAAGAGGATGAACTGGTAACCTCTCGCCTGGAAAAAGCGCAAGATAGGGAGCTTGAAATACATAACAGGAATCGACAAGACAGGGAGTTTGCGGTGGGAGAGAAAGTACTACTACACCGAAGAGGAGGTCGAAAAAGACCTCGACACTACGGTGCTTATAAGAGGAAGGGGGATCCATAAGGAAAACCTTCGCACAAGCTAAGTAACCTATTTCGTTACTAATAGACATTTACATATTTGTTTCAGGATTTTCCGGATATTTTTTACATTGTTATCGGCATCGTTGTCAACAGGACGGATAATAGACTGCATTACATTATAATATGGGAGAATTTCGGACACATAAAACATATTACCAACTTAACTCTTTACGAACTACTACGAGACGAAACGTTTAACGCAACAGATCATTTCCCCCAATCGCACATGAAGAAAATACTGTACGCGGACATAAGCCAAATATACATACTTCTACGACTGATAAATACTCACCATAGACAGGCGAGAAGTTTAAACGCTCTCGGGACATTATTAAAATATATTACTGGCACTCCTGACCACGACGATTTCGACAGGCTGAGTAGCACAGAGGAACAACTAATCGACTCACAGGACAGGCAGTTCATTATTAATACAGAGGTACAAAAGGAAATTAATAGCCTTACTGTCACAGTGAATAAGGTCCTAAAGCAAGCAAAGCAAAAAGAGATAGACTCAGGTTACCTTTACGACATTCTTACAGCCAGAAATAGAGCAATGATAAGAGAATTTGATAACTTGATCACCTCTATTACTTTCGCAAAAATTGGAACGCTCAATCCTATTCTTCTGGATAACGCGGAGATAAATTCAATAATCAAAACGAAGCACTTCACAAACCTCACGATAGCCGATATCATACCTTTAGTTAAGATTAAAATAGTCCAATACAATAATGTAATATACTTTTTAAGGAAATATCCTATACCTAGATTTAGGTGTAAGAAAATACGAATTTTTCCAGAAGCCCACGACCACCAAATTCTACATTTGCAAGAACCCACCTTAGCTACATGCGACAACCAAACTGTAGCGGTAAGAAATTGTAGTAACACAACCCCAACATTCTGCCTAGCATCATCAGCAACATCATGCGCTCTACATCTAATGACACGAAACACAGCCAACTTTGGTACAACAATCTCGCACCTATTACATCGATAGGTGACGGTGTGATTGTTATTAACGACCAAACGGCGGTCATAGAAGAAAACGACGAGGCTCCAATTACAGTAAACGGAACCTACCTAGTGGTCTTCGAGAAAATGGTGAAAGTTAACGGCACCCTATTTTATAACGAAAATTCCACAGCGCCTTTGAAACCTGAAGCCCCATGGTCCCCAGATATCAACTTGACACATCACATAGAAATTCTGAGCGCACCGTACCTCCGCCACGTAAATCAGCAAAACCTTCAGCATATTAAACATCTACAGCAAAGCGTCAAACGCAATAACCTGGTGAGTTTCGCCGCTTTGGGAGTCCTAATCATTATAGGGATGCTCGCATACGCATTTCAGCGAGCAGCAGCGAACAGAAAAAAAGCGTCCTTAGCCAAATCCATCAAAGCCGTTATTGAAAACGCCACCACAAGGTCCGCGGACGTCCCTCACTTAGAGGGGGAAGAGTTATCGTAAGTCTCTTCCCACAGATGTCATTAACCAAACGTCACAGTTGTCTTCCCAGCCTTCGCCCAGGTCAATCACATTCAGCCAAATTACGGCAGCATGCCATTACATGCAACTAGCTAGATCAACGGAAATGAGATCACACAGCGTGGTCGCATATCGTGGTTAGCACATGTCGCTGTGTCAGCTAAACAATAGCTATTACTATCGACTGTGGTCATTGCACTATGACAACATCACAAGCGCCACAATTCTCTTCATCATGTTTAGCTGCATCAACAAAAGCAGCTATTACAATATCATCAAGTAAACATCGCTAGCGCGACGATTGTGTCAACGTCGCTAACCGCCAGCAGAGCAGCAGCAGCGTTACTCAACGTCGTGGGTTAGGTGGACAGTTAGCGTAGCTATTAAGTTCATTTTTAAAAGTAACTCAATAAAGCACATACGTGCAATAAAAACAAAACTTAGATACTACGTAGCCAACAATTACCACCAATATGCGGCAACCACCACAGCGTGTCACACAGCTGCAACAACCAAAACCTACGCACAACTCCCTCACCCCCCGTGTTACGAACGTCCCCCCGAAACACTTCAGAGTCGTACAGTTTAACTGCAACGGACTCCAAGGAAAGATCGACGAGATAGTCGACTTTATGAGCCGGGAGCACCTGCCAATATCTGCGATCCAGGAAATATATTAAAAAAGGATCGCGAGCGAGATCAGGGTGGAGGCTTGGCCTTCATTTTACACAGCACCGTGCAGTATCGTCTCATCGAGGATGACATCGACCGCAGGGTTACTACCCTAGAATGTCAGGGCATAGCTATCCGGTCGGATACCGTCCTGTTATAGGCGCGCTACTCAGAGGCGAAAACCGTTTGGTTTTGGGTGACTTTAACGCGCATCACAGTATTTGGCATTCCTGCCTGTCAAATTATCGTCGACAAATGGAGCTTTCGGAGCAGATAGACGATTCGAAATTCTGCACAATGAACGACGAAGCCCCTACCAGGATTGTGGGCAACTGTCATAGCTCGGCTGATATTACAATAGCTAGCGCTGATCTGATAAACTATATAGACTGGCGACCTATGCTGACACTCGCATCAGACCATTTGCCCATAGTCATATCGATTGACAGGCCTCCCGTCTTCGTTTCCGTGGACCACCAGACATTTGTTAACTTTAACCAAGCTAACTGGACCGGCTTTACGGTATTTCCTGAGAACGCCTTTAGTGCTCTTCCCACTCCCACCAACGTCCTCTCTGCAGAAAATATATTCCGCAAAATTGTCGTGTCTGCTGCCGCCCGCTTCATACCTGCGGAAATCCGCCCTCATTTCCCCACCGAAGCGGCGGTTTTAGCGACAAGGCGCGCCACGCTACGCCTGGCCGATCCCGGTGACACCGTATTAGGGAACTCAACGCCGAGATTCGGAACAAGGTCAATATCTACAAGCGGAACAAGTGGGAGGAGCTCTGGGCTACAGTCAAATCATTGTCTAATCCGACGAGACGTGATGATCGGGTGGAAATTTCATTTGGTGATCACTCCTCGTCGGACCCGAAAAGGCCCGCGAGCTATTTTAGCGGGCTATTCACACTGCACCCTTCGGTTGACAAAACGAAATGACGAGTAACCCGCTGTCTGCGCAAACTGACAAACACCAGCGTGACGCTTGATTTCTCCAAGGAAGAGGTTCAGGGGGTTATCGGAAAGGCGAAAGTCTCCAAATCCATCGGCCCAGCGGGAGCAGACTCACCAAGGTTCTCAATCTGTCTCTGACCACCCTAATTATAACCGACGTTTGGAAACTGGGTAGAGTGGTCCCGCTACTAAAGCCGGGGAAACCCGCAAATAAAGGAGTTTCTTATCGTCCGATGTCTCTCCTTTCCCCAGTAGCGAAGACAATTGAGGTCTTGCTGCTCCCGTCCCTCACACACCATCTGAGCCCAGCTACACATCAGCATGGCTTACGAAAAGCGCACAGCACCATAACTGCACTTAACGCCATAAATACTAATAATTCATGGTCTTAACCAAAATCGACCCTGTGCGCGAACTGTCCTAGTAGCACTGGACTTGTCGAATGCTTTCGATATGGTAAATAATTCAGTGCTACTATCGGTCATTGAGGATTCCTCATTGAAGAGGTGGACCATGAAATACCTGAGTGGTCGACGATAAAACTTCAAAGCTACGGAAAATTAAACAAGGGGTTCCGTAGGGTGGTGTCCTCTCCCCGATGCTGTTTAATTTCTACATTTCGAGGCTTTCTCCACCACCAGAGGGCGTATCCTTGATCTCATACGCCGATGGCTGTTCGATTTTGGCGCCTGGCCAGGATATTGATAGCCTTTGTTCTACAGTAAACTGCTACCTCACCGACCTTTCCAACTTCTTCACTGTACGACACTTACACCTACAACCCGCGAAATCCTTGCCATCCTTTTCACCAGCTGGGCGAAGGAGTACCGGCTAAAACTCAATGTGAAGGTCGATGATATAACAATTCCGACCACGAACAACCCAAAGTTACTGGGAGTCACATCCGATAGCCTGCACTCCTTCACTCCGCATACGACTGCAATTGCCACCAAAGTACAAAGCCGCAACAAAATCCTCAAATCGCTAGCCGGTAGCACCTGGGGGAAAGACAAAGTAACGTTGCTGGCAACGTACAAGGTAATTGGCGGGCCGGTAGTAAACTATGCTGCGCCGATTTGGACGCCGGGGACTAGCGTGGCGCAGTTGAAGAACCTTCAGACCTGCCAGAACACCGCCCTTCGGACGGCGACGGGAAACCTCCTGATGGCGCCGGAGCACCACTTACACACTGAAACATCCGTACTCCCAGTTAAGGAGCATAATGTAATGCTGTGTAAGCAATACCTGCTGGCCCCGGCTTTTACCGGGACGACATACAGCAATACAGACAGGACCCGCTGGACAGGACGGCGTACAGACAGGCCATCAACACCATTCACCGAGAGTCCGTTAACACCTTCGCGAACTCTCTTCCAGTGAATGGTGTTCCCGGAGTCAAATTACCACCCATCGCAGAACAAACCTCGAGTTGCCTCGTGAGGCCCACCTAGCATTGGCACAATTAGGATCTGGAAACTGTAGTAGGCTTAACTCCTACCTATCCAAACTCGACCCTGACATACCCAACATATGTCCCGCATGCAAATAATCCCTACACGACACTAACCACCTCTTTGCATGCCCATTTAACCCGACTCTTCTAACACCCCTCTCCCTTTGGTCCGAACCGGTCGAAACAGCACGTTTCCTGGGCCTCCCGTTATATGACCTCGATGACTGAAACTAAACTTGTCCGATCCTAAACGGGCTGGTGTATGCCGCTACAACAACAACAACAACAATAACCGAAGAGTTACAAACGTAGAATATATTAACTGAGGAAAAAAGAATTATTCATTCGGATGGAGAAACCAAGTAAAGTGCGATGTGGTTTGATGCTTCGAGTTACTTTATTTTTACCTGTATCATACATTTAATATGATAAATGCAAGAACTAATAACCACTCATACAAAAATGTTTTATTCATCCCCTGAATGTCAGTTTGTAGGAATATTTTCAACAAAATAATCGAAATAAGCGCCTTATGTTGTTGGTTAGGTGGAGGATATCACATTAGTATATGTTAAATCTATTTGATAGTCACAATTTACATAAAGATACCATTCATTTCGTTTCAGTGCGAAAGTTGTATATGTTGGTGGATTACTATTTTATAGTCTGGGTATGACACTTATGGCACTGACTCAAGCTAAAAGCAGTGTCATAATCTTTAGCTGGACTGCAGGAGTTATGTATTCCACACTGTTTACGATGCCATATCTTCTGGTGGCACATTATCACTCCATGGGAACAGTAAGCAGTAGCATATATAAAATATATATATACTTTATTTCCAAAACTTTGTTAAATTTTAAATACAATATAATCAAATCTAAAGAAATTAGTGTAAGGAGAGTCTTTTTATAACAGATTAGAGAAAGTAAAATATTTTTATAAAAATTAATAATATATTATTATTATTATTAT